>JAODKC010000130.1:5596350-5611315 GCA_026777985.1 Mormyrops attenuatus
GGGCGCAGTGCGGACACAGGAAGTCCTTGCGGCCGGTGTGGACCACCAGGTGACGCCGCACATCCTTGCGCTAAGAGTTTTTTCTTAAAAATGCAATGGCTAAGCACATGCTAAAAGACGTTCGGGAGCGCACGTTGAAACCCACCCGATTTCCAATAATGATTTGAATACGACACGCTATAACTAAAGACAATAAACCAGTATCCTAAATGTACTGTGAAGCGAGGCCTACCACGAATTCACAGCCTGCACTGCTCCCGCCAACCACTGAACGAGTGTACCTGTATATGACAGACATCACGAATAACCCCAATAAGGAGCTAGCATGCTATCGAGCTAAAGGCTGAAGACATTTGAGAAACCACTGTTTAATGTGCCATCGTTGCCCACACTCCGCACAACTTACATCTCGAAGACTAATTTAATCTTTTCTTGAACTGCAGTATCGCCCCTGTGGATTGCCTTGCTCGACTCGCTCTTTCACTACACTAAGAGAAACAGACGAGGGAGAAAGGCGAATAACGAAATAGGCGACTCCACACTCCTCGCGCGTTTCTCCTTCTCAGTCTCGCGCAATGACGCAGCGGTAGCGCTAGACGTTTCTAGATAATCCACTATGGCCGCTCTGACATGCAGAAGGTGGAACCTTTGCGCGCCCCGCCCATGACGGCGTGATTTCCATGGCAACACGGTGCAAAGTTCTGTTACAGAAACTACATTCAAGGCCCACGCCGACATTTTCACGCGATCTTGCTAACCTGTTGTTACTGTTGTTGCGATTGATTCTTTTAAACACCGGGAAACCACATCGTATTCTGCTTTACCCAGCAGTCATGTTCATGAAGCATTTCATTGAATTTACCAAATGTTTATAATTCGATGTGGCAACACAGCATTGTTGAATTACCTCAGTTTATGGGATGTGATTCCTTTTCTCGATTAGCTCATTCAACTATCTTAGGCGGCCGGCCAATTTTCAATTACGCCTTGTTCTGCTTTAATTGTCACAAGCCTGTATTTTGATTAGTAGGGTTGCTAACTCGCGCATCTGGCGCGACACTCACGCTTTCACTCTCAAGCTCACGCAAGAAATCTTACGGCAAATCTATATTTTTCCTTTCTCAGCCTAAAATTACCTACGTCAAAACCCAAAGTTAGTAACCCTGTATTAGTAATACAGAAGACAGCACGGTGTGGGCAGTCTGAAGTTGTTTTTTAGCCATCCATGTAGATTTATGTATATTTATATGTCTGAAAACATTACATTTTTCTAGACTCAAAGTACAACATGCTAGTTTCGACATTCTTGCTAAAAGACATCGAATCTTGCAATGTATGTGAAAATATCTGCCAACTTCATAATTCTTTAAATATTTTAAAAACTTACAGATTTATATGACCTACATACTACGGTGCTTAGCTACAAATCGTGATTGTTGTTAGATCTTACTTAATGCAAATTAAATTTCTTGCTGTTAACCAGTAATATAACAATTAACAAAAAACTGACTTGCATTTCACATTAGTAACCCCTAACACATTTTTTGTAATACTTACAGTGAAGCTTTTTTTTGTGGAGTCAGAGAACAGGGTTAGCCAGCATCCCTGGCAGTTAGCGTTAAAGGCCTTGCTCAAGGGTCCAATAGTCATATGATTATCTGGAATTTTTCGCTGATTTTTAACTTATCAGTCTTATATATGATAAAATAACCCACACTTCAATTTTGTGCCATGGAAATTCAAATGCTTTATTCGAAACAAAATATTTGCCAAAACAGAAACAGACCATTAAAAATCTAAGTTGGGTGTGTGTTAAAGCATCAACGACCTCAAAACCAGATTCTGCTAGGCTAGTTATTTGGTACAGATGGTAATTGTTGACGTATTACAACAGGGAACTGTATAAAATTCAAGGGATTTCCTTTTAGGTATTTGTCTTTTGACAATTACATTGTGTTTGTTCCTTCATTGTTCATATCTTCTTAGAAAATAAGGAACTTGACCGGCATCAGTATGTTGGTACTGCAAGAACTACTAAGGAAATAAGTTCCCGGTTAAAAGTATGTTGGTAATAAATTACATGAGGATTACATCACTCTACCCACAATATGACTTATTGTAAATGACTGCATTTCAGTTGTTTACATTACATTTAGCCAACGCTTATCCCTAGAGACATACAACTGAGAAAGCAGGGTCAGACAGGACCTGGAGCAATCAAGGATAAGGGCCTTACTTAGCCCCATAGTGAAGTCGCTCTGCTATCCATAGGATTTGAACCAGCAAGCTTTCAATCACAGACACAGAGTCCTAACCCATAAAGCGACACAGTGCCCCTTGTACTAGAACAAGATGAAAATAATCACTCAGGATCCAGCAAGTGGGACTGCCACACTCAGATTCAAAATGAATTTTGATCTTAGAATTCACAACCGTTACATTCAGTGTTTATTCTGTCAATCCACAATACTGTTAAACAGGTGAGAGGAGGGAGATCTAACATTACAACAAGTGAATAAGTAGCAGAATTACTACTCGACGAAAATACTGAGTTCGGGAAAAGCACTACAGACGGCTGGTCACCCAAACCAGCAACCAGCAACTCCAAGCTTTGCGAAGAGAAAGAAGGCACAAGAAAAAACAAACATCAGAAGTCAGACAGACAGCATGATATCCCCATGTACACGCAGATTCATGAAGAAAGTGACTAAGGACATGCAATCCTTACCACCTGTGCCTGTGTTTACTGCAGAAGACAAGGAAAACACTCCCTCATGAATATCTTTCATCTAAAGAATGGTGTCTCAATATTTAACCCGCTTGCATTCTGCTCTTGATGCTTGAAATGGCTAGTAGTCTCGGGTGCATCAAACTAGTTTGGTATTGACACAAAAGGCTCTGGCTGTTTGTTTCAGAATCCTTAATTCACACTGATAATTATCCAGTGTTCCGTGCTTTGTGGTTGGAACTCATAATTGCATATGGCTTGGAACAGTGCACAGCCAAAAGGCTCGATGCCAAATGTCATTAGGCGTTGAACCCCTTATAGAATCTAACTGCTGCTTATCGCATAAGGTAAAAATCTGATGGTACATATGCTTCTGCCATAACTGGTGATCGATTAATAAGCAATAAACGAAAATTATGGTGTTTAGGTAGTGCTTTTAGCTGTCTTGGGTGTATTCCGATTTGAGCTTGAAATATTGTATGGGCTGTTGGTACTATGTAGGCCCCTTTGATCTAAAGGCACTTAAATGGGGTTTTGGGGGCTGTCATTGTTCTGTGGGGAGGGGGCAGCTGGTAAGCCTTATAGTTAGTGTTAAAGTATAGTTAGTGCATTGCAAACTGCATTTCTGAGACTGTCTGGATGCTACCCAACTAATGTTCAATTTGCACACTGTTAAACTGCCTATGTATGATTTTGCCATACACTGTATCCTTTCCTAAGAAAAATGAATATATTTATTGGGGGAGAAAAAAAAAAAAAAAAAAAAATTGGGGCAGTGGTGGACTAATGGTTAGGGACGTGCTTGTAATTGAAAGATGGCAGGTTCGAATCCCCGACCAACAAAGCACCACTGAGGTACCCTGAGCAAGGTACCACCCCCAAGCACTGCTCCCCGGGCGCTGAATTAGCTACCCCCTGCTATGTCACATATGGGTTAAATGCAGAGAACGCATTTCATTGTTGTTGACACACCACAGCACACAGTGCACAACAATGACAATCACTAAATTCTAAATTCACACTGGACATGACCATTATAAAATACAACAGCACAATTAATAGGAAAAAAGGCTAAAGAAAATAGGGGTATGAACATCCTTCTTGGGTGTGTTGATTTCAGATGTAACTGCAGAGTGTATTTTCACTTTAAGCCAAGGACACTAACGTGAGCAGTGGGGGGTTTTTGTGGGGAAAAAAAGATCAGAGCAATTGCCAGAAATGGGGAGGTCAAAAGTCACAAGGTTATAAATAATACAAAAACGTGGTGTAGATTCATCAAGGTCCTGAAACACCATGACTCAAATTGATGTGTCTACATAGTCAGCTCCTGTAAAAGGGAAAAAAAAAAAAAAAAAGAAGTGTTCATATGCAACAATTCAATAAATATAATAGATGCAATAAATTTAAGAAGGATCACATGTACATACTTACCATAATGGCATTGACAATGTCATTGTTGTTGTTTTTAAGGGCACGTACAGCCTTTGCTCGAGACACATTAGCTTGAGACATCACCAGCTCAATGTCCTTCACCTCCACCCCAGTCTCATCAACCTACGAGACACAAGTTTCACATTTACACATCCAGGCATTTTATGTGGTTGGAAAATCACCAGCCTGCAAATGCATGGATCTAACTTAATTTAAAATGGGATTTCACACACAAGGATACACCAGTTTCAGGGATTTCAGGCAGGTAATATTAAATGTGCATCAGTGACCATGTTCAGTCTGTTTACAAATGATATATGATTTGAAAGTCTATATGATGTGTGGAGTCATTCACTGAGCTGAATACCCTTCCTGTTGGTCATAGTATTGCTTCTGATTTGCACTAAGAAGTAATTCAGAAGTAATTCACTTATGTTCTGCTTGTAATTTACTATTATTCCATACCATTATTATACCGTCATGGCTGTCCTACATGTCTTCACCAGAATGCAAAGAATTTGCACATCCGTTCCACAAAGCGTAAAGCCACTTTAAAATTTTAAATACTTGATTACATATTTGTAGTACATGTTTGTAAACATATTGCTCATGTTAGATTCAAGCTATTATTTTTTAGTTTTAATTTATCAGTTTTAAATTTAAACCAAAAATTTCAGGAGTGATTCAGTTACATTTTAGTGCATGTTGTACTTGTATAAACTGTGCATGTGACAAATCCTCTTGAATCTTGTACCTACTAGATATCTGCCAAAATGTTCAATTAAACACCAAAGTGTTCAGTGTACTGGCAGGAATAACTGGTGGTTTTCAGGCTACCACTTATTGCTTGATAAAAAACCTCCATTATGCATCCCTGAGTCACACTTATTTTAAGCATCAGGACTAGCGATTGGTCCACAGCGGCAAATCAGGAGACTCTGAAGATTTCTTGGTGGGTCGCTTAGCTGTTGTGACTTCAGAAAATTTTTAATTTGTCGTTATTCAGAGCCGGTCAGAAACACAATTTTACGACTTTAAAATTCTCCTGTGCTTTAGAATGTTAATCAGCGAGAATGTTAATGTTAATCTCTCTCTCTCTCGTGCATGGCTGCAGAGCTGACAACTAATCACTTGAGAAGACTCAAACAATGGATGCTTGAAAGAGACCAGGCAGGGCTGGAAAAGTTCAACTGCTTGAACAGTTCAGCATGTCACTTATTTTGCTTCTTGAAATGCCTGTAATTAATTTCTCAGGATAATAAGATTGAACTGTGGTATTATTTATCAAAGTGCCCCCAGAATGAAGACAAAATGGGCTGGTCTTGGGCATAAACCTCCTGGGCTGAAAATTAGTCCCACTCCATGCCTGATTAGTAACATGTGCCTGTGCTGTAAACATGACTGCAAACGTGGATCCTAAGGATCATAGACTGTTGGCCTACTGGACCAAAGATTTCTAGTACAGATGGGTCAGCATTACTGTGTTTCTGTGTGTGTTGGGGTCAGATATACATCACATTGTGGGGACCATTTTTGGTCCCAACAAGGGGAAATTCAATTTTATAAAAATCTGTGACTGCAATCAAAAAACTAAAAACGCCAAAAGTATTTTGCGTGGGTACTTATGGTTAGGGTTAGGGCTGGGTAGGGGTTAAGGCCGTCATTCTTGGAATTAGGGTTTTGCCCATAGAAATGACTGGACAGCCCCAACAAAGATGAGTACAGGTCTGTGTGTGTGTGCGCGTACGTGCATGTTCATATCAAGGGGATGCTCCGTGGCAAAAAGCTAATTTACAAAGTGTGTGCTAAGGTCCACAGAACCAATAGTGCAGTAGCTAGGGGGAGCAGGCTCCTTTGGTGGCCCAATTTTTTTTGAAAATTCTATTTAAAAATTTCACAACAAAAGGACCTCAGCTCAGATGACTAGCTTTTCTCTGCAGTAGAGCATATTTACACTTACATTCAGCAAACACTTGACTTAATCTGAACATCCTGAATTAATGTAGGGGGAGAATGATGTGCTACGCTTTACACCAATCAGTGCTAATTAACGTGAAGCGCATTACATTTATTTATGTAGCAGAAGCTTTAACGCTTTTATGCAAATCAACATATACTTGTAAGTGAAGAAAGCTTAGGGGTCAAAGAGACAACACCTGGTAGCCTTGGAGGAGCGGAGGTTCAGGGTCTGACTCAAGGAGCTAATGGCACCGACCTGACAGACACAGGCAGAGATGCTGAACCCGCTGAGCTACGCATGGATTGTAGAGGCTTATGGAGTACGTGGGGCCCCATAATAAGCTACTTAGAAAACATTCATACAGTGTGCGGCAACATTTTAAAAAGCTGCTTCGGAAAGGTTTTACTGTTCCGGTCATAACCTAAAGGGCTTTTCAGCATGTAGGAGAGCAACAGTGGGCTCTCATCTCTCTCACACACAAACACACTACCGTTTCCCGGTTCTTATTTTACATCCAGACCTCACCGAGCATTCACGTCCTCACCTCCTCCTCTTCGCTCTCCTCCTGCACGGTGGGTGTTTGCGTTTTCTCCTGGGTACTTGAGGCCGCTTCGCCTTGGACCTTGAACTTCTCCGCTGCTGCCAGCTGGGCCTGCTGTGAAAGGTCCTCGATCTGAAGGCAGATAAATCTGCATGTAAGGTTGACTTCTGCTGCATTTTTGGCATGGGAAGAGATGCCCTTGATCGAAGGCCATTTCACATTCTTGAAAGCTTTTGATGGTAAAACGGTGGAAGTTCTACCAGGAACAGGCAGTCAAGACATGCGTGATGTTGCTTGGTATACCAAAAGTTAAGCTGGTCTCAGCGGACTCAGAAGACCGGATGTAATGGAAACCAATGTGTGTAAATCAGGGAAAACAGTGCTCAACAGACATGACCCTATTTCATCCAACACATTTGTAACTGCACCTGCGGAAATAAATTTGGCCAATGAGGTATAGAAACAATGTCCAGAAGTAGTAATTCATTAACATCTTGAATTAACTGAGCATGGCCCTTAACCCCCTGCTTCAGGGGTGCCGCATGTTGACTGACCCTGTACTGTGACCCCCAAGCTATGGAGAGCTAGATGGGGTAGATGAAGAGAATTATTCAAATGTAATTGTATTTATACTTGTGCAAATGGAAAATTAAGGATTTAATATTTTTTTTAAAACTTCAACAGAGTGTGACTTCATTTTCAATGATAATTTAGTAACAGCTAGTGCAAGTTATTTTTAAAACCTGAAAGTTATGTTAAAAAAAAAGAACAAACTTTCCAAAGTCCTTACCTTGGCTTCCCCAAAAACAATATAGGTGTCTGACGCAGGACTCTTGTAAACATCTGGCTTAGTGATGACAAAGAGGATGTTCTTTGATTTCCGGATTGTCACCCTGGTTATTCCCGTCACCTGTCGCAGACCCAATTTGGACATTGCCTGGAGCAAAATTGGAATGGTCATTCAGAGCATGCTCGGGGGGGGGGGGTCGGGGGGTTAGAAGTCTGTGCCTGGGATCAGAAGGTGACCAGTGGCCTGTACTACGAAGCAGGGTTACTGACTTATCGGGGTAACTTGTCGGATTAAAGGTAGTCTGGGCAAAATGTAAGTGAACGAATATGAAGTCCATTTAAACTGTGGTACCTTAAATCCGGCAAGTTATCCCGGTAAGCCAGTAACCCCGCTTCGTAGTACAGGCCACAATTCTAAGCCGACAGTCGGCAGAGTGATGTCACTGTTGGGCCGTAGATCCCAATTTCTCCAGGGGCCCCGGATGCTATCCGACCTGGAAATGTATTCTCATCTGACTGTATGCGTGTCTGTCTCTCTCATGGAGGACTAGATAAGATAGACAAAAGCACAATTTCCTCAAGAGGATGAATGAAACATTGCTATTCTATTGTTACACTATGGCTCCTCTATGGCTGAACATCGGAAGCTCCCACCTTGCGCGCCTTCTTTTCACTTCGGCTTTGCTTGGCTTTGCTCACGGGTTCCTCGTCAATCTCAGCAGCCGCTGCAAGCTGAGAACAATGCAGAGAATAAAGTCTTACACATAAGGATCAGTGAGACACGTTTAGGAAGCAAACTGATGCTGCCCCTCATGGGTAAAAGGGTCGCACCTGCGCTTGCTGCGTCCGTGTCTGTGTCGAGTCCGGTTCCTCCAGTTCCGGTATGGAATCATCGCTGTCTGATTCCGTGCCAGAGCCTGTGAAGCACCCAACAGATTCTATTTAGGTCATCATTAATGTTCACAGGACTCAATGTTAATATTAACAATACGTCACTGTGATATCCACAGTTTTTGAAAGGTTGGTCAGTGGGTCACATTGTTGCCCCACACCTGGATTGGGGGACAGGGTTCAAATCTCAACCCTGCTGTGTGTGTGTGTGTAGAGAACAGTCATGGCCAAAAATACTGGCACATGCGCATTCCTTTGAAAAAAATGCACCACATCTCCCAGAAAACTGCAATTGCAAATGCTTGGGCATTCACATTTATTTGTTTTGTTTGCAGTGGAACATTGCAAAAAAGCAGTGAGGAAAAAGTCAAATCTGGTACCATCCCATAGAGAACCCAAGAAAATGGACCAGACAAAATTACTGGCACCCACAACTTAATATATGGCAGCACACCCTTTGGAAAATATAACAAATAAGTGACTTTCAGTAACAACAAATTAGTCTCTTACACCTCTACTGGAATCTTGGACCACCCTTCTTTTGACAACTGCTCCAGTGCTCAGATTTTTTGGGTGCCTTCACCCAGCTGCAGCTGTGATGGTTCTGCTTTCCACAACTTTGGTTCTGAAATACTCAGACAAGTCTTTGCTCTTCTTTCTTTTCTCCATGCTCAGTGTGGTTCACACAGAGTCAACTTTTCTCAGTTTAAATTGGTTGACAGTGGGATTTCTACATTTCCAGCACCTGTTACTTGTCCTGTCTGTCCTTGGTATGACATTAAACTCCATCTGGGCCTGCAGGAGGTCCTCCAACTTACAAGGAAAAATTTTGGGGGTTGGTGGCGGGATTGGCACCCCAGCCACTGTAAAACATTTCATGGCAAGACACCATTCTGCTCCGCTCCCTCTGCTGTCAGGGGAGCTTCATAAACTCCATGTTTCGGGTGGCAGCGCTCTCTGAGGTATGCAGACTGGGGAGTGGTAAGATCTCTGAGGGTGGATACACCTACTTTTGGTCTGGTCACTGTGATGGCTGCCATACTCAGGGAGTAGCTGTGGCGGATCAGCTCCTCCAGATGGTGTCTGATGTCACTCCTTTCAACGAGCGTATTATGAGACTGAGGCTTGTCTGTTGTCTCAGTGCATGCTCCGACCACTGTGAGTGATGTTTCATTGAGGGAGACCTTTTACTCACAAGTTCATTCGATGGTTGATGGGTGCACACGAGGTGACACTCCTCTGGTCATGGGCCGCATCATTGGACTTAGTACTCCAATACTGGTGCTGCAATGAAGGGGATCGATCGAATCCTCGTGTCAGACACTGGAGGCTCTTGAACTGCAGGGTCTACAGAAGTGCCAAGTTTGTGAATTCTGACCCCAGACTTGTTGTTGCTACTCTAAAGAGTCAGCTTAGGCCCAGTAGGCCACCACCTATAAGGAGAATGAGGCTAGACTTGGCCAGAATCCAAGATCAGGCTGTTTCTGATGAGTACCCTGGATATTATCAAGAGGAGTTGCAGCACAGATGTGGTGTAACTCCAGTCTGTACCAGGAACTGAGGACGGCGGCTGTGGGGGCTCTGAGGGCAGATAAGGAGGTATCTGTTGGACAAATCTGTGAGCAGATGGCACACAATCTGTGATCTAGTGACCCACGTCCTGCTTACAGAGGAATTACGTACATCTGAATCTGTTCCTCTGGGACTTGCAGTCAGGGCGGGTGATGGAATGACACCGCAGTTGTGACCTGCTGGGCCAGCTGCTTTGAACAGTTGTTTCAAGCCGATCCTCCGGGTCTGACATCTCTGGGTTCATGGTTCTTGAGGCTGATCCTCCAATCAGCTGTGAGGTTGCACGGGTGGTGAATCAGCTGGGGGTAGAGAAGGCCCCAGGAATCTGTGGTATCCGGGGTTGACTCCTCCAGGCTGGTGGTAAGGCTGTCCTCCTTGCATTGCAGGTAATCTTTGCTTCCATCTGGGAGTCAGATGTCATCCCAAACTAACTAAAATATGGGACTTGTAGTCCCTATCTGGAAAGGGAAGGGTGATCGCTTAGATTGTGGCAATTACAGAGGGATAACACTGCTCTCAGTGCCAGGTAATGTCCTTGCTAGGGTCATCTTTAACAGGATCCGTAATCACTCGATCACCTACCAGTGATCGGAACAGTCTTGTCTTATGCCTAAGAATAATATCATGGACCACATCCTGGCACTGAGGGTTCTCATCGAGCACAAGTAAGAAAATTGGCAGAGGTTCCATGCAGCCGTTGTTGATTTTCATAAAGCGTTTGACTTTGAGTTGATCGAGTTGGCCTGTGGAACGTCCTGAGACTTTGCAGAATCCCCCCCCCCCGAGGTTGCTGGACATCATGGCTGGCCTGTACACTGGTACTGTGAGTGCTGTGCAGAGTGGAGGGAGAACCTTCACGTTCTTCCCAGTTAATTCTGAGTTTCGCCAGGGGTGATCTAGACTTTACCAACGATGCCATGATCTTCGAGGAGTCGATGGAGGCTCTGATTGGGGATCTCGAGAGACAGAGTGAAGAGTCTGAGATTGCAAGTGTCCTGGATAAAAACCAAGATCCAGGCCTTTAAATGACTTCTTAGGCACAGTCATCAAGAGTGTCTGTCTGAGGGGAGAATGTCGACCTTGTCGAGAGAATCACTTACCTCGGCAGCAACATTCATGTCTCTGGTGACTCTTCCTATGAAGTCAGCAGACGGATTGGGAGAGCATGGGGGGGGTCATGAGGTCGCTGGAAAGGGATGTGTGGTGCTCCCGATATCTTTGCAAGAGGACAAAGGTCCAAGTCTTTAGAGTCCTGGTGCCCCCTGTCTTGGTGTATGGCTGTGAGACATGGATGCTATCCAGTGAGTTGAGACGAAGACTGGACTCCTTCGGTGCTGTGTCCCTTTGGAGAACCTTTGGGTACTGCTGGTTTGACTTTGTGTCAAAATGAGCGGTTGCTAGAGGAGTCCCGAAAGAGGCACATTACCTGCATTGTGAGGGAGCGTCAGTTACGGCACTATGGCCATGTGGCGTGTTTCCCTGAGGGTGATCCAGCATGCAGGCATCTTGTTGCGGTGGACCTGAGCGGCCGGACCAGGCTGAGCAGAGGGTGGGACTGCCTGGGGTCGCCAGTCAGCATCCCAAGGTGTTTCATCATGTGGTGGGTGCAGCAATGCAGTGCCTCAGCGCATGCTCCCCAGCCTGACTGACCTGACCTGTTACTTGCCACAGGTGAGTTTAAAAAGTCACATCACATGATTCAAATCCCATTATTTCTTACAATTTTGGAAATGGTGCCAAAAATTTTGTCTAATCCGTTTCTGGAATTCTGTGGGGAACAATACCAGATTTAGCTTTTTTTCCCCCCCATCAGCCTTTTTGTGCTGTGCCAGTGCAAACAAAAGAAACATGTCGATACCAAAGCATTTGAAATTGCAACAGTTTTCTGGAAGAAACGGTGCATTTTCTGAAAAGAATGCACTGGTGCCAATATGTTTGGCCATGACTATGTGTATTTCCCCTGCGTGTGGACAGGTTTCCTCCAAGAGGTCAGTTGCCCTCCCATAGTCCAAAAACATGCTGCTAATCAAACTGGCATCTCTAAATTGCTCACAGAAAGAGAGTGCAGATGTGTGTAGGTTCTGCAATGGACTGGCATCTTGCCTCAGGTGTTCCCCTGCCATGTGCCCTGTGTGTAGTGCTCGGACAGGTTCCAGAATCCCCACAACCCTGTACCAGAAAAGCACAGGGATAATGGGAGTGTCTGAACTTTGAGCTAAAGTTAATGTTTATTACTATCACGAAGACATATATCACTATCAGATACAACTGCTTTGTAGGCTACAAGGGTGCCTTTAGGGGTCTCCTCTGGTTGGTGGTGTGGTAAACAGCCCTGCCAGTCAGATGATTTTGGGAAGGGGTAGTAGGCTGACTTTTTCCAAGGATCGAGGGCCAAACAATTGGTTGAGGGGCTTTCTTTGGAAGTATCATCACGGTCATGGGTACAAAAAGGGATAGTGCATCCAGGGCAGGTGCTCTAACCCTGGCAGGGTAACACGTCGTCAGTAAGGATGATGTGTGTGCAGGGACACTCCAGAAGAAGCAGTAGGTATTAATGAACCTGCAGTGCTTGATTGGGAATTAGTCATTCTTTGCATTTCCCAGACTAAGCCATCTGGAGATGCACCCCAGACTGAGATGTAGACTAATTCACCTGACAAAAAATGAAAGGGTGTATCTGGGGCTAAAAATGGAGCAGATGCAGCAAAACCAGCTGACCTGTCCACATCTGGGTCAAAGCAGTAGACTGGCACAGATAAAACAAGCTTTCAAAATAGCACCAGTTATGTGGAAAGGGGGAATAACTTCTTTTGCTTTCATTAGAGCAGAGGTATAGTTCCAGAATTTCCCCCAGGGATCAATAGTCTATTGCAATCTTATAAAGTACAAGCACATGTTCCCGGAAGGAGAGGAAAGAATAGCTGAAGCAGATAAAATTAAGGGAAAATCTAAGGGGCAAACGAACAATCAAATGATAAAAAGGATGTTTCATTAATAAACCTAAAAAAATGAAACATGAAATTGTAAGACCGAAATTACATATTAACCGATAAATTGAATAAACACCACTCAAAACATCCTGACAACCACAAGCCATTCTGAAATCTTAATACACCCGTAAAAAACGGTAACGCACAGAAAGGTAACGTCTCCTTTCAGCTAATCACATTTTCAAGGATCGAGAACAATAAAGAAGAAAAGGAGCAAAATCTTGGGCGCAATTACCAGAAGGTGGCGCTAGCTACATCCATACGTAAAGTCAATTGGTTTTGCCGTTAAACCTAACACCGAAGTAGATCATTTTAAGTTGTACATTTGTACAAAACATTCAGTAATCTTCTAGGCATTATGTTGCCGAATGAGTTAATTTCAACTACTTTTCTTATTGACATTTATTCGCGAATCTACTCATTGTAATGTTGGACTGGCATTTTGCACGGTCTAGCTCAAGCAGAGAGAAATTTCTGCATGCGGGGATATACGAACCGGTTTCCACTTGAGTCTGTTGCATGTCCCGCTCCGTGGCCGGTACCGTGTCTGTGGCCTGGCTGGGCATACCTGTCTATGGGAGGTTTGGGTTACTTGTCAGATTAAGGGTATACAAATCTCTCACCAGCAAAAATGTAGTTTGTTAAGGATGAACTACACTTCCATCAACAGACACGTACAGAACCCTCCACATGGCTGAAAGTCTTGTAAAACTCCAATATCTAGACTTTACAGACATAGAAATATACGTTTAAAAACGCTAAGATAACTCGATAGGTTAGATTCATACGTTTTAGCAGCACACTACTCTAACCTAAGGTTAATGAACCAATGACCAAGATTAATTTCGGTTTAACTCAAGTATTTTAACACTTCTACGTGAGATGTCTTCGCATTATACTATACGGTGGTGAAGAAACAACAACAAAAAAATCACATAAGGAAGCATTAGGAGAACGACCGATAGCAATAACAGAAGTATAGAACCGTGTATAATGTTGTACTCTCTAACTAAAGAAAATACTGCCAAAAAGCACAAAACAGCCAACCAGCTAGTTATTGTACTAAAACACCA
Source organism: Mormyrops attenuatus (assembly GCA_026777985.1). NCBI lineage: Eukaryota > Metazoa > Chordata > Actinopteri > Osteoglossiformes > Mormyridae > Mormyrops > Mormyrops attenuatus. Next base: position 5,610,326 of record JAODKC010000130.1, read on the forward strand.
GGGAAACGCTAGGAGGAATTAAGAACTAAAAATATTCATAATGAAATCCCTTACTTCCGCGAGAGTTCAAGATCCCAGGCGGCTTGAAAAGAGGATTTGACCCCGAGCTGTATAGTGTTTCCGGTTCACCGGCGTATTCCACATGGCGCATGGCAGAAGTGTCACTGTCACCATGTCTATGACTGTCACTACCGAAAATGTCACACCTACCGAAAAAAAATCTGTTAAAGTGGAGTAAAAGTCGAATGTCTCCATCATTATCCAGTTAAATCCTCTTTCCTCTCGCTGTCGACGTTCTCATCAAAAATCAACAGACGATTAAATGTGACGCGATGCCGTAAATATAGCAGTCATAGGAGTCGTAAGCGTGCGCATGCGTAGTAGCGGAAGTTACATTATCGGTAGGTGTAACATTTTCGGTAGTGAAAAGGAGCAATGCCCGGATGGAAAGGCGGTCCGTCACTGGGTATGGCTTCACTCGTGCTGTGTTAATTCTCGGGGTGATTGCTGCTTCGGTTTCTGAAAATATTCTCTGCTTCAGTGTTTTTTCTTTCCATCAGACGTGTGTCGCAGTCTTCAGCGGTTATGTAAAACATGTTCATACACATCCCGATATATGAATTCAACGTTTCCTTGTGCTATTAAAGAAAAAAAATAACTGAAATAAAATTGAAACTATTTTATGAAGATGTAAATACATTCGGAATATTCTAGCCAGGAATCTTAGAAACATGACTATAAAAAACAAAAGTCTTGTCACTTAACCAAGTTGTAGGAACAACAAATAATAACTTAACGTGTAGTTAATCAGTTGGAATCAGAAAAATCTTATTAGAAAGGCAAAGCCCTCTAGATTATGCTTATTATACACACCTGGGATTATGTTAATTACAGTATTTGTCACAGGTGAACCTCTGTGATTGGTTGAATCATTAAAAGACATGACAAGACTTTTGTCCTTGCAAAAACAGGTGTTATGGACTTTAACAA
>JAODKC010000130.1:5633342-5650794 GCA_026777985.1 Mormyrops attenuatus
CTGAAGGCGAAAGGGGGTCAAACACCGTATTAGTATGGTGTTCCTAATAATCCTTTAGGTGAGTGTATATATATATATATGTGACTAGGTATAAATAATATAGTTTGCCAATGCTTCTTAGAGTTGTATCTTTTGTAAACCTTTTATCACTGGGATCTGTTTACCAATTTTTTCAAGAATGTTGTGCATCTTTTGAGAAGATCCTTAGTCGTGCTACAGCAGCTGCTTCAGATTCATTTCTCTGTACATGTTAATTGCACGAGTTCTAATTCATGCTCCACTGGTAATCTACTGCAATGATCATCATCCAAGGAAAAAAACAGTAATTGAACCACTGGAAGACTTGAAAGGAACCTTGAATAACTTGGCAATAAGCACATTTTTAAATTTGCAAAATATTTTTGGAGAGTTGTATTTTGCTCTCACGTGTGGAATTACTCTATAAACAACGTTTCTTTTTGGTTTACTGTTGATGGGATGACCTCTGTGGAGGTATCCCTTAAATGTCCTCTGCTGACGTCAAAGGTGCTCACTGAGTGATCTTTCAGTCGATTTCTCTAATGGCCAAACAGTGTAGATGGCTCAGAGGAGCACTGAAGCATCTCTGCATCTTTATCAATGTCTGAAGGAAAACAGAGCGGACCAGGTGGGACAATCACCTCCTATGAGAGAAGGAGCAGCTATACAAAAAATTGGATGCAGTGGTCAAACATCACAGGCTGATCTATGTTTTTTGCCTTATGGTTTCAGGAAGAAGATACTCTTACTTTCAGAAAAAGATATTCTTACTGAAGAAGATATTCTTTGCTATGTTTCATGTTGGCAAAGTGGCAAAAAAATGTATTGCCCAGCACATTGTGAATCAGTTCAGATGCTTATGTTATAAACACCCGTGTTTGGAATGAAAGATGAGTTCACCTTTGAAGAAGTCCAGAATTTCTGTTTTCTCAGCCAGTGGGAAATCAATAAAGAATTTACTGGGGAATTAGTCTTATCTTTTAATCTTTTGATGAAATGCAGTTAGCAGGCTATACCCCCCTTGCCTGTTTTGTGACACAGTGTAGAAGGTCTGTCCTCCTGCTGTGTTCATTAGGGAAAAAACTTAATTAGTCATGGACTGTCCAAAAATTAAAAACTTGTACTGGCCCAGTTGCATTAAGCTTCAGTCTGAGGTATTGTTAAAGGAATCCTAAGACTACTTGTGATTTACAGTGTAATGTCACTGTAATCTACTAACCATCTCCTGAGTTTAGCATCCAGGAAAATAAATGAATTAACTGTCTTGTACCTAGTGCATCCTGGGATAGGCGTCAGGATCCCTGAAAGCAAGATGGAGTAGGCAAAAAGTTTCCCCACAGGGATTAATAAAGTATCACTGTTCTATATAATGCAGGCTTTCATTAACATTAAGTTTTCTCAGTTTCCATTAAATTGTTTGTAGTAAATTTTTTTGTCATTGTTCATCACTGCATTCTTATTGATGAACCAAAAGTTACCAGGGCACGGGCCTGGGTGGCTCCCCCTGGTCTGCCGTCCATGTATGGATGCATGGATGGTTGGATGCAGCCATCAATGTAGTAGAAAACTGTTTAATATATGCACCAGCCTGGAAGGACCTGTACTTCGGTCTATCTTCCATTTGAGCGACGCAACCTATTTATTGCTGGCTGCAAAGATGAAAAATATACACCGCCTCACTCTGAGCCCAGAAGGAGTGGAGCGTGTGCCGGAGCTGAGGCCCAAGTTGGTGGGTCTCCTCCTTGGGATGGACAGGCCAGTCGCTGCCTGACGAAGTGCCCTGCGAGACGAAGTGGTGTCCCTGCAGGACCAGGGTGCAAGAAGCAAGAAGGACAAAGGCTATAAATACACAGGACTGCACATAGCGCACATGTACTGGAGCTACTCGGGTCCAAGTGCAGCAAAATACAATAAATACCTGGTTGGTATATATATCTACAAAATACACACTGCACAGGACAGCTGAGGGTAATACAGACAGCACAGACACAAGTCAGATTATGGCCTCTTTGCTCAGCAATTATTTTTTGCTTTTAATGAAATACTTGGAGGGCATTGGAGTATATAACAAATAACATAAGAGAAACACATGACAGAATATGCAATAGGTGGCTAAAGTACCTATGTCCACCTGCTAGCTTGCAGAAAATCTGTCGCGCTGACTGGAGCACCCAAAGAAGGCGAGGAGCGTGTGCTTGATGTCACGTACAAATCACATGGAAGAACAGCGGTCACATTTACATGCAGATTGTAAACATCATTATGGTATCGAACATTAACAGGTACTACACCTTCTTCATAATATATCGTAGGTAGTAAGAGAGAGTTTGATATTGGGGGTGGGGGCAATGTAATTATTAAATTATCAAATAATAATTAATTAAAATATTTTTTGGCGTACGAATGCAGCCAAATAAATTATTGGGGGGTACACGTCCCCAAGGTTCCTATGCCCCTGGACCCCTCTAATCACTTACCGGGGGGGGGGTCTGGATCGCCTCGCAAACAGCAAAAAGCAGGTTTTATAGCTATAATAGTTGTATTGGAGTAACGGGTTCATTGCAATGTTATGTTACAAACCCCTTCCAAGCACAAATACACAGCACCTCCGTTTTCCGCCGTTCTTTTTAAATTGCCGCTGCTGCTACACCGTTAGCTAGCCTCCCCTCTATCAGATTCCTAGTCATTTTAACAACCTCATTAAGAGTGCACAGACGAAGGTGTAGATTGCAATTATTCAGTTTCGGCCCCTCCCCTGACAAATTACACTCTGGCAGGCTACAAAGAAAACCTTGACTGTTTACCCATGATTCCCCAGAACAGGCTGTGCAATCAGAAAGGGATCGAGGCACGTGCTACGCTCCTGTCTCGCCGCATTAGCAAGGCTGCTCGCGCAGCGCTGAGCTGCACGTGTCCGGTGGTGCGGAGCGCGCGCTGCTATAATACTCGATAATATATCTGTGAGCAGGTGACAATTTTACAGTCATTGGTTGTTAATGCGTCTTTCTCCTGATAACATGTAATTCAAATCTGAAAACGAATTCTATTCTCGTGCTAGTCTATAATATAATAATTATTTTGTTGTTTTTGCTGTTGTTGTTTAATAATTTTAATATTAATATTATTTAAAGATAGTAAATATTAATTTAGTTCAATACAATTTATATATTTTATTGCTAAATAATATTATATAGTGAGAAGTACATGTAGAACATTTTCCATAAGAAACTTAATATATTTGATATTACTTGTTATTAATTTTAGGGTGATATGATGGCTCTGGTCGATGCATGGAGTTTTCATGATTTCTGGTCATCACCGGTGTTCTCCTGCTATGTTTGTTACCTGCTGCAGTCCAGAAACATGCCGTTAGGCTAATTTGTGTGTCTAAATTGCATTAATGTGTCCTGTGATTGACTGGCATACCATTCCGGATGTATTCCTGCCTTGGGTCCCCTTCTGCAAACAACAATCTAAGGACTGTTGTCTGCCCAATACTTATTAATTATTGTGAAAACCATGACATTTTAACACATTATTAAAATAGATGGGCCATCATATGCATTTGGTTGGAAGAATTTTTTGGCCCTCACTCAGTCTGTGACGTGTTTTTCGGTCAGTATGTGACGTGTTTTTCGGTCAGTCTGTGATGTGTTATTTGCAGTCCTCATTGTCTTCATGATCGGCCACAGGTGTTTAAATCAGACGTTGTGCAGGATTATAATGTAGACTAAAGCACGGCAAAAGTGAGGGAGGATGATGGGTAACGAGATAAAGAGACAGCACCTCGATGACTGTTACTATTATGTAGCTAAAGGGAACTTAAAATCATCATGACCTTTGTTGCGATGAACTTGGAGTTCTGAGTTCTGTGTAATCATAGGTGTCAAGGCTCATGTGACCAATCAGTGGTGCCACGGTGTCTTGTAACTTTTGTACTGTGTATTACTTATATATGCACTTTTCAGACTGATATGTGCTGACAGTTTTTAGGTGGATATACGGTGAATCCTGTTTTTTAGAAGTGGGTATCCGCTGTATACAGTCTGTCATCTCCCCATTTGGCCAGCAGGTGTCGCTCACCATCCTGTTTTCCCAGCGTTTCCCTAAGTTGGCATTGTTCTGTTCTCTAGTGTGTTCCCCTGCTCCCTAGGTTGCTGCGTGGCTGAATGAGCTAAGCATGCAACTGAGAACTGTGCTCCCCTACCATCGTGGGGCCTTGTTGGAAATTTTGAGTTTGGTTCTCCCCTTGTTAGTTCTTTTGTACTTGTTATTTCTATTGATTCTTCTTTTGTACCTTTGTTAGGTTTCCCTGCATGTGTTTAGTTTTGAAATTTCAGTTCCTAGTTTCTCAAAGTGTTTCAGTTTTAGTGTTTAGTGATTATTAGTGTTACATGTGTCCTGTTACTCTTAGTTCCTAGGCTTTGGTTAATTGTCAATGGTTCTCGCCTGTCCCTTGTCTAGTTTCGCTATCTGTGTACATACACAAGTAGTATTACACAGACGTCTTAGGCAGTTAAAAGAAATGTTTAAAACTATTTATCTGGGTAGTGCGTGCAAATTGGCTCTGAACAAAGATCACAATTTAACATTGCAACATATGCAAATGAAGAGTAACAAAAACTAGTAAAAATTTCTTCTGTTCCGTAAAACATTTATGATATCTAGTTGGATGAGGAACACTGCTTCAGTTCTCAAACCTCTCCTGAAGGGCACCTCAGCCATTCCATGTACTTATTCATTTTTACCACCAGCTCACTTAATTAATAAATTTAATTAGTTAAAAAGTGAATGAGATAATGATTAGCTATATGAGGTGTGCTAGTGGTCAAGTCAAAAAATACGTGAGGGTATTGGATGGTTGCTGCAAATTCTGGTGTAATTTTAGGAGAGGTTTTGACAGGGATGGGGTCAAGTCATTCCTTGGTGAGTCCGAGTCAAGTCTTGAGTCAAAACATTGCAGTCCGAGTCAAATCTTGAGTCATTTGCCCTCAAGTCCAAGTTGAGTCCAAGTCATCATTTTTGCTGTCAAGTCACAAGTCATCAAATTTGTGACTTGAGTTGTGAGTCATGTAACTTGAGTCCCTACCTATGTCAGTTTTTTTTACCCTTAGTGCTGCAGCGAAAACCTGCCACAGTATGTCATACAATACGTTCTTCATAGGGAAAGATTGAAAAGAGAGTGTCCATTCATAGTTGTCCTCGCATAGTTCTGTGTATATGCAGGGAGTGATGCATCTTTCCAACAAGCTATCTCAGGAGACCGTGCATTCAGCCAATTGAAAATTCAGACAGCTGAGAATAAATATACACTGAAACTATAAAATGAAGTATCCAGAGGGCAACTATAATCTTAAGTCTTCTCGAGTCATAGGGTCCAATTCGGGTCCAAGTCTCGAGTCTTTTGCCCTCAAGTCCAACTTGAGTCCAATCTCTCCATCAGTTTTGCCGAGTCGAGTCACAAGTCATCAAATTTGTGACTTGAGTCCAAGTTGAGTACGGAGTCAGTGCCTCGAGCCCCCACCTCTGGATTTTGAAATGGCTAAGTTGACACACTTTGACAGGCGTTATAGCAGTGTTATATCAACATGATAATCATTTAAGCAGCATTTTCTTTGGCTGCCTAAGACTTTTACACAGTATGATATGGGCCTGTACAGTACTGCTGATTTCCCAGCAGGTCATGGTATATACTACCTGCTAGTCTTTCTGTGTTTGTTGTAGCAGGTTTCCTTACTTGCCTTCCCGTTGCTTTCCCTTGCATTTTTTCTCCGACCTAGTTAGTTCTGTTTTTCTACCTGCCTTGGTTTTGACCCCTTGTGGTTCCTTTGTTTCCCATTCGTTAGCCTTTGCAATAATAATACCCTTTGTTGAAACAAACTACCCTGTGGATTGTTCCTTCCATCACGTCCCACCACAACATGCCCAATCTTCCCGTCCCATATTGAAAACTTGTGTGTTATCTGCAAATTTTTATTGCTTGGGAAAAGTTATCATAGGCAACCCACCCTCTCAGCTGGGCAAGTTTATTGAGACCGCAGCTTTTTGATGGCTCACTGTTTTCATGGCACCTAGGTTGACGTGCATGCTGATGTGTAATTCATTTTTAATCTATAGTGGCAAAACAAGCAGATTGTGATGGACGGTTAGGACAGAGGAGCCAGACCCCGTGATGCGGCAGCGAACAGGTTTAATTAACAACCTGGGAGCAAACGCAGCCAAGGGGTAAATCCACAATCGTAATCGGAAGGCAGGCAAGATTTCATTGTCCGGAAGAATCGGTCCTACGAGGAGAGACGGGACAGGACAACGATGGGAAGGGAGGAACGAAGCGGATGAGGTAGCAGAGCAGGATGGAGCAGGAAGGCAGGGCAAATCGGAGAGGGCAGGTTGATGGGTCAGGAGTGACAGGTAGGGCAGGCAGAACAGCAGGGCAGGACACAGCAGGCAGCGCAATCGGGGGAGACAAAAGACAGAGAATTGCTCAGTAAGGGACACTGGAAGGAATGGCAGCAATACTTCGCAGTGAGCCACTGGGCTCGTCTGCTGAAGAAGTGGAGCGATTAGCCGAGGATCGTTTGCAGGTGCTTGGTCCCGCCCATGTGGCGTGACACAGATATTCATTTGCTGGTCTATCTGAGCCAAATGTGACAATGACAATGAGACTTCACTGTTGCAATCAGCTCTTACTTTAATATGATTCAGCCAATTGTGATTTGCACACTAAAATAAGTTGGAAATTACACTGAGGATGAATATGTCCAACTGACCTTGAAGTGGTTTTGTTTTACTTGTTGAAAGGAATAGCAGGCACAGGTTTCTGGATCAATATGTTTGATTATATTTTTGTGTATGTTCCAATTTTAATCATTTTTGTGTGGTTGTTTAATGAAACAAAGTGAATACTGGTAGGTAATTTTAATATTTTGCTTGTTTCACATAAAAATGTTTTTCTGAGACAGGCAGTGTTTCTTTGCTTTCACACTTAGGATTGTTTTATTTTCTTTGTTAAAGTTAATACCTGAAAATGAAGGTCTTTTCAGCTATTAAGCGTACATGTAATGGTTGTCAGGCTTCTGATTTTAGAGCCATTTGCCAAATTGGTTTTAGATTTTATTTTTTTGTTCATAAACATTCGCCTTCTGTTTTGAAAGCAATGTCATAAACGGAAAAAAAACTTGTTTGAGTCATGTTCAAAAGAAATGACATTTTGTGGCAGTGTAACCAAATTATAATATGTTCATATTAAGAAACATTTTTTGTCATCATTGCAGTACAGGAAAAACAACATCATAACCTGTGTGTGGGGGGGGGGCAGACATGTTATCCTGCACACAAAGAGTTTTTCAATATAAAAGGTGGAGATCCACATGCCTAGAGTATTACACGGCATGTGTGTTTCTTTGTGTGTGGTTGGGGGGGGCATATCTTCAGCGTAAGGAAGGGTGGGGTTCTGATTGGGGGAGTACAGGGAGGGCTTTTTTCCCAGAGATTTTTACGCTTGATAAGCCAAGGGGGTGGAGCCAGGAAGCCGTGTGACAGCACTATGTGACACCCCCCCCAAGTGCATGATCCAGTCCCTTTGTTCCAGAACTCCCTTTAAATCATAATGGTCACATCCCCCCATCCCATATTATGTTCACTGGGGAGTGATTTGATGCACCGTTCCCAGCTTTCACACTGGCCTCTGTGGCCAAACATTCAGTCACGTTCAATTTGTTTCATGGTTTAATGAAAATGTCCACTAAATAACATGTTTCTGTGTGTATATGCAATTGCCGGTCATGTTTTACAATGAAAGTTTGAGCATATTGATAATGTTTACATTGGTTGCATTCAGCTGAGCTAGGGACCATGTTTATATTTAATTTTACATTTTAACAAAAAATGATCTGATTGACCTTAGAGCTCTAGATATCAAAGATGCATCATTTTTATAGTATCTTAGCTGACACTTTTATTATAAACAAACTTGTCAATCAAGAAAATGTTTTGCGCAATTACACATGGATATTTGTTGAAGAAGACGTTATGGTCCGTAGTAGACTTGTACTTGAGCCCCAAAAAAAGAGTATTTAAATGTCTAAATATGATCATTTATATTTCTTTCAGACACTTTCTGAAGTAGCATCTCTAGTGTTTTTACATCATGTCCTCGTGTATTGTTTTTATGTCCTGGAGCATTATGGGATTATGGCCTTTTTTGTTCATGTTAATCCTACAGTTGTCCCTCTGCAGTACTCCAGCCTGTGGGTACACTGAGGAGAGAAAGCCTGTCCACCCACAGCTCCATCCCTTGGTGTTGAACACCTAGCGACGAGCAGCACCCACGGGAGACAAGGCTTGTTGGCATGTCAGGTCGGCCGAGACGCTGTCACAACCCAATTAAGAAGCTCCGCAGGCCACGTGTGGTATCCTGTCCTCTACCATGCTGCGATGCGATATGGGCTATACTGCCAGCGGGCCCTCCTCTTCCGTGGTGTTCCCCTTTGAACCCTAGTGCACTTCTTCAGCATCGTGAGGCTGAGCTGCCACCCGTTAATCACCCACAAACAGGGGCACCTGGCAGTGGGACTGAACTCCCCCTTTGTAAATCCGTAATTCCCTCTGGCACCCTCCCTCTGACGGCACTCTCCACCTGGGCCCCGTCCTCATCATCTCTCTGCACAAAACCTCTCCTGTTAATAATGAAAAGACAAACTGCTTACATGCAGCATATAAATGCCGTTCAGAATTTTGTCAAGATACTGAAGAAAGTGGATCCATTTTCCCAGATTTCCTTGTCACTTGTACATTACTTGGATGATGGGGTTCAGGGAACTAAGCCCATGTGCCTTTGATCAGAAGGTCATCTGTTCATGCCTGACCTGCGCACGATAGTCACATGTCTGTGGGACCTTGGGCAAGACCCCTTTACCCCAAGCTCCCTGGGCACTGAAGGGTGGCTGCCCCTTCATTGTGAGCCCCAAGCTTGCCCTCACCTGTCCGGAGAGGAAGATGTGGAAAGAGAGACAAATTTTAATCTATAAATGGCTGAATATGCACTCAATATGCCTCAGGCTTTGCTCTATCACTATTGTGTGTATATCTATGTCACAAAGGAGGGGGTAGATGGGATATCTGAAAAGAAGCCTTCCAGTGTGTTTGGGTTAAATAAAGCATCATTTCATTGCTCACTGGCTAGCACTGATCAAGTAGTCAAGTAGGCCATTAACATCATTTTTAACCATACACAGTTGAGTACAGTACACAGTTAAAAATGAAATGGTGTTTCCCTTGGACCAAGATAATACACAAATTAACACAAGATTAACATGTATCAACCTAGCCACATAGAGTGCATGGTGTGCATAAACGCTGGTTCCCATAAACATTGCATGATGCAAAAAGATAACTGACACTGCCTCCAAGCGGCTGTGGTGCGGCTTACGGCCAAAACACCATCTTTTGCGTTGATATATGTTTGGTTGGCCCAACAGTTGTGTCTCTACTGTAGCTGTTTGAAAAGCTGGTGAACCTCAAACACTGCAAGATTGTGTGTCGCTGCGGCTGCCCCAGGCAAAGCAGCTGACCTGGGTACCATATGGAGAACCATAGGCAGAGCAATTACATTTTTCAGCTGGCTGGGCAGGGGTTCATCCCTGTCAACGGGTGTCATGTTTGGGGTCAAACCTGGAACCACTGTCTTCCCCTTCCTGTGTGCTAAATGACCAATCGCTGTTTCTGCGAACCTCAAAATGGTGCCTGCAAGATTCTTACTGAATAACGATCCCCACTGTAAGGGCTTTGATGTGATGCCGGCGAGAGTTAGAACTGAGGGAGGTATCAAAGTGGCCGTAGGTTTGCGGGCAGATGCAAAGTTTCAATACACTTTAACGAGATATGCAGGGAAAATCGAATAAACAGACGAAGCCGTTTTGTTTTTTACAAAAAAAAAAAATTTGGAAAGAGCCCAGTGTTCAGGCAAAGCTGTTTAAATGGAGATTGATGAAACCTTTACCTTTGAAGCATAATTTTTTTGCCTGTGATGAATATTCACTTTGAGAATCTTAATCAAAAGGCTCCATTATAACATGCACCAGGCACATCTGCTGAGTTACCTAGCAACCTGCTTTTTTTCTCCAGTTCTCATCATTACTGTTCACAACTGTTGTTGTTCCTGCTGTCATGACCGCTGCTGTGAACCTACACTGGTGCAAGCCTCCATTCGCTCGGTGCCGCCGCGTAACAGGCTGAAATTATCGATACTTCCTGATAAGCATGTGTAAGGATTGAAAAGCACGTTATATATAGCAAATCCAGAGGCTATGACTAGTATGTGCTGAGTGATAATTGTCCTAAATTAATGTGCTGAAGGCTAGTTAGAGTGTGTGTTGCCTGGGGTTGCAGGGCAACCCAAACACACACACACACACATACACACACGCACGCACACACACACACACACACACACAGAGATTAGGTATCTATATCTTTGTAGAGACTCTTCATTCATTTCTATGGGCATAAACCTAATCCTAACTATGACAACCTTAACTTCTACCCAGCCATCAGTAACCAAACCAGAATACAAGATTTTTGGCATTTTTAGCTTTTAGATTCACTGATTTTATAAAATTGAGTTTCCCTTTGTGGAGACCAAATGTACAGAAGGGACAGTTGACCTTGGACCACCAGAGGTTTTTTTTTCTCCCTGCTCTGGAGTTTTTTATTCTTCTCCTCCGTTATCATCTGGCTTTCTTTCTTTCTTTTTCTTTCTTTCTTTCTTTCTTTCTTTCCCTTTGTCCCTTTTTCATGCACCATTCTGTATAAAAATGAATTGAATTGACTTATGAGGGGAGGTTAGCTGAGCTAAATCTTTTTAGTCTTGAGCAAAGGAGACTAAGGGGGGACATGATCCAGATATAGATAAGATTCTAACAGGTCTGGATGCTATTCAGCCAAATGGCTACTTCAATATTAGTTTAAATACTAGAACTTGTGGCCATAAGTGGAAATTGGCCTCCTCTCGTTTGTAAATTTCTTATGTTCTTATGAAAATTGACATGAAAGCATCAACACATATTACAATATCATTCAGTTCAAAAATCTTTTATAGTACTTTTATAGTATGAAAAAAACATGCTGTGAAAACAGGGAAAGATGTGGCCAAATAAGCTGAAATGCATGTTTACACGGCGAAGCATGAGCCTTCCTTTGCAAATCCCCTGCCTCAAAGTCACTGCGATACAAGTGAACTCAGGATTTACGAGACCGTATAAGCTACTGGCCACAGACCAGGTGTGGCAGAACTGAGATGTGGGCTGAGAGGATGCTGGGTGTGTCAGCGAGAGAGATTTACTTTATTACACCTCAACAGACGGCCAAGGAAAACGGATAGGTCGTTTTAAAACTGTTGACGTGTTTCCTGCATGTCTTTGATTGCAAGGGTATCCATCTGGCCTCTTCCAAATGCTTATCAGGTACAGGGTCACGGTAAGCAGCCATGAGAGGGAACACGACAACACAGCAGAATAGGATGGATGGTCTTGGATTAAATGGGAACGATAAAATAAAGTTTAGGGGCTTGATCGCAGAATGTAGACCGGTGTGGCATTTTGCATTGAAAAATCAGGTCCTCTACATGGTTTTGGACGAAACAGGCTAGCATGAGGCAACATTAGGAGGAAAAGCAGAGTCCTGCCATAATGCTTAATGGCCAACTGTATCATGCTGGCAGAACATCTTGGGTTGGCCCCCAGGGGCTGCGGGGGCCACGGCTGAGGGAATTGTTGATTCCCTTTTCCTATCCAGATGTTGGCCTAATTTACCCAGACTGCTAACGTATGCAGAATGCTTCGCTCCCCTTGGACTGTATGCACGAGCACGTGGCCTCATTCACACGGCGGGGCTGCTGCTGTTTTCTCGAGGCAAAATTTGGTGCCACCCAACCGCAGCTGTGCGACAAGCCTGATTAAATCGGTCGCGTGCCACCGAGCACCTTCCCGCTGAGCGCATGTCCCGGATCAGCTGCGACCCTCCAGTCCGGTGACATTCCCTGGGGATCGAAGAAATCTGACTGCGATGACACATCAGCCACAGGTAAATCCAGGCAAAGGGGAGGAACTTCACTGGAGGAAGTATCAGCGTAATGTAATATCGAGGTTAACATAATTTGGTCAATTGTTTACAAACACTGTTAATTTCGATGTACTACAAATAGGTTAATCCTAGGGGGCACCACCTGCTTAATCCAAGCCCTAGAGAATCAGGTTAGTTGTGTCTAAGGAATCTTCTCATCCTTACTGACTGCTGCAGAGTGGCACCCCCAACTGGCAGGATTCTATAACTATTGCACTGCCTTGTGGCAAAAGTGGCAGCCTTAATCAAACTCTCGTGGGACCCATATAAACCTTGTCAGTGTCAAATTAGTGCCGTCTGTCCCACTGTGCTGGAAATTGGGACGTCAGCTGTCTCTAAATATGATTCCTTAATTAGTGTCAGTGACACCAGAAAACATGAAGTTGACATGTAAGGAACGTATCCATTTCTGTAACGTGGAGCGGCGGCATTTTTCAAGATAAGTTCTGCATCTTACCTGGATCATAATGCTAGGTTCTGCTGAGCAACCTGCCGACCGGCCCGCAGCCTTGAGGCGAGCCTCTTAACCTTTGGCACGCTTCTCCTGGTGCACGGCCTTCCTCGAACACCGGTGGCAGTCGGTGCCTCCCTCTCCCCAATGCAGATGTTGTGTCTCGGGGCCAACATCACCCGACCTCGGTCTCCCTAGGGGACAGATAGCGCGTGTCAGGCTGATAGGGGAGGAATTTCACACCGGCCCTGCGGACGGCTTCTTATCTCCTCTGCGATGTGCGGAATGACACAGGAAAGGATGGCGGAGAGGCGGAGGAACAGGCGGGAGATTGAGAAGGAGAGAGGGAGGGCGATGGATCAAAATGTCGAAGTGCTGGACCGCAGCGAGTTAGCTTGGCCGGGGGATGCTGGCGTTCTGGTGACTCCCAGCATCCTCCTGGCCATCACACCTCCTCTGCAGCTTCATAGTACTTTCAGCTGAAACCGCTCTGTCCTAGAAGCCAGAAAATTGCCAAGAGCACAGCCCAGGGGTTTAAAGCTGGGAGTGTGGGGGTGGGGTGCAGGGGCAGATACTGCTTAACCAAGCATCTTTATGCTCCTCTCACAGCCCTGAAACTAATTTCTTGCCTCTTTTGTGTTTTCCTCTAGATTGTGTTTCAGTTCAGCTGCTCAGAAGCCCACTATCGCTGAACGTGAAATGTATATTTATGATTTTCTTCACTCTGTAGGCTAATCTAGCCACAAATGCTCGGCTGGTCATGAGGTAGTGGCACAACATGCCAGGCAGTTTGAAGAATCGGAAATATTCCAGTATTAGATACGGGGCATAAATGGACCCCCAAGTTTCACCATTATGCAATCGTCTGGAAGCGAACAAGGTCCTTTGCATGACCCCTCCCCAACAAAGGCGTCACCTTCAGCTGCCGATTATGCATCTGGCTGATTTTACAGAGTCTAAACAGGTTTGGCTTGGTAGTGATCCAAGAACCATTCCTTCTGCTCTGCAGAGGCTAGATAAAGGGAAGCCTTGCGGCTTGTGAAAGTGAAGCAAAACACAACCTGGGGTGTGTACTTCATGTCAAATTATCACCTATTTTGAAGTGTTTACCAGTAGTTCTTCTGCAAAAGATTCAAAGATCAAAGGAGATCCAGTCACACACCAGACATATTGCTTTGCACATAACCTTTCTGAGATATTTTTTTTCTTTATTGGTGCTTTTTAGGTGTTCTGAATATTGAGAAACATTTTATGGCAGTCAGTTTATGGCAGTCAAATCGCACAAATACAATATTTATGTGTTTATCTATGATATTCAGGGTTTTAGAGTTTGAGTTTTCATTAGTAGCTTTGTGGGTTAGGATCAGAAAGTCATCTGTTCAAATCCCGAGGTAGGCAGAGTAATTTCACTGCTTGTACCTTGAGCAATGCCCTTAACCCCATTTGCTCCAGGGACCCTGCATTCACAACTGAATGTTGCTTTGGATAAAAGCATGTGCTAAATAAATAAACATGATATATTGTAAATCATTTGGACTAAAAGCACCATCCTAGTAAGTCTGATGACTTGGCAAGCAACAGATTCAAACTTGAAAAACAAACAGTTGATATATTCCAAGCAATGAAGCAGTGAGATCAGCTGTTGCTCCCTGCCGAACTGTTTTCCAGTGCTTTATGTTTTTAAACTCCACTTTTGATAATACAGTACAGGCATCTATAGACATCAGAAAGCTGACCTCTACTGATTCACACCATATCCGTAACTGATTTTCAGGCTTCTTGAGACAGACATGTTGCTGAATAAGGTAGGCTTTATTAAAATAAAATGACAAAAACCGAAGGAGAATTCATGTCCATTTAAAAATAGATTCGAAACGAAATTACAAACAAGCATGTGAAATAAAAACAAAATAGCAACATTTAACCTCAGACATTTAATTCATAAATAAGATTATTTTACATCACACAACCATTGTCTTTTTTATTGTCCAATATTCTTCCAGGAGTTTTACAAAGATTATAAAACAGGATATGTACAACCAGACTGTTCATCTAACAATGACAAGGTACTGAGACAAAGACTAAAAGGCTTCCACTACAAGACAATGACTGCATATTCAATGAAATTGAGCTTATCTGAATTGGGTATTTGTCACATGCAATGGTCCGGACCACCGTGTTTGATTAACACCAAAAAGTCATGGAAGTAGACTTCTGGGACGACTCACTGATCAATTTCTTGAAACGACAGTCATCAATTTAAGCAGTGGTATTGTTTTTTGCTACAATGAGTCCCTTTGGAATTCACTCCCTCTCTTCTCCTCAGCTCTCTCCACGAAATGCTCCTCTGAATCCGAGAGCCTTCCTTAGGCTGCCCCTGCTCTGACTGTTGCTAGGCAACGCAAAATTTCAGCGTACGTCCAAAGAGCAGTGTATGTGCAAATCACTTCTTGAAGTCGCAGATAGCAGGTGCCGTCCACCAGCTCCAGAATATGTTGCGGGTTCAGTGAAAACAGCTAACTAAAACTGAGAAAGGCATGGTTTCTGGATTTATAAAAGGGAAAAAATAACACACAAACAATGACTTAGCAGTAAAGATTAATACAAGGGGAAAAAAACAGGACCAGCCTGCTCATTTCTGTCCAGATCTCAAAGCTCTCCCAACATTGTTTCCCATTATCTTCTCATCACAAAATGTGTCCTCCTCAACTGTGTCCAGGAGTTCAGAGTTTAGTGGACTTTAATGCATATAATCGTATGACCATTGTACTCCCATCCTGCAATACTATGTAGGATGACATATTCCCTCCCTGCACTGGTTGTTTTGTGCACTTCACCGCTCACCTATCCCATAAGCCCTAGTGATTTCACCTTTTGAGATTATGTCATGCTAACTTTAGTCATGGTGTAAGTACAGCGGCTGCATTGGTCATGGTTGAGTATTTACAAGGTCTGGAACCGCTGTTCAGTTTCACGGTTGGAGCTGAGATAACCACTGTTATCCCGCTAGCGTGAAGCAACAACAATACCTGACAGGGCAAATAAGATGCTAGGTGACATTTTCACAGACGAAGCCGCATTGTTAATGTCTCCAGGTATACAGTGGATTGCAAGGGCTTAAAATCGGCGCTCGGAAGTCAAGTTATGGATTAATTCTCCTTATGTTACATAACTGCAAAGGTCAGGATTGAAAGATTAAAGTGGGTTAATCCTCTCTATAAACTGCTCTCAGTTGCATATCTGAAGAAGATTCTCCATTTGTAGGAAGTGCAAGATCAGGAACGGCATTTAGCCATATAAATGAGAATTCAGTGAGCTCTATAGCAGACTGGCATCCCATCCAGGGTGTCCCTGCTTTCCGCAACAGATGTCAGGCTCACTATACACTTACGTAAAATCGACCAATGGATAGAAAGAGAATACAGATCTGGAGATGCTTTCTATATTGGCAAAAGCAAAGGCATGGTAAAGCTATTGCAGGTTTTACAGAAATATCTGGAAAGCATGACTGACATGAGACTGCTTAGCAGATTGTAAAAATCAATGTCAGATTAAAAAGAGAGAGAGAGAAGCAACATGACACATACAATATGATCCTTGGTTTTCCAGTATCAATTAAACAGGCATGTGTGATTCACACATTTTCCCCTCAGTCTAAATGATTCCTGCCTGGTAATCAGATCGTTAAAATGGAGAGTCACATTGCATGCAGCTGGCCGTGCAAATAATCTCCCTCCTTGTCTGGCAGTGCGATTTGGGTTTCCTCCGACGGGATCAGAAACTCATCTGCCTGTCACTTAGAGGGATTTTCAATCCTTTCCCCCCCTCAGCGGCAGATAGGGCGTTCCGTATAATACCTCCCATGTCACCGAAGGAAAATTGGCTCCCCCCGCTGCGAGGAACCCACCGTCTGTTCTCAGGTTCTTACGAGCAAAAAGTCAGATGCGATTCCACATTCTCACATTTTCACACCGTCCGTTCCAGAAACGTAGCTGGCCGAAATGGTAAGTCGGGAGCCCCTGGCTGCTATTTAGATGGAAAAGCTGTCATTCCCTTTCTGCTATGGAAAGCCTTTAAATGTGACACCTTCCATCATGCCACTGTGTGCAACCTAGGGGGCGCTGTGGAGCCATTCCGAACCACTCCCGGGTTTGGGTCTCTGGGTCTCACTGGCAGGTGGGCCATGCTTAGCTTACGTAACGTCTTGCTACGATTTCTGATCTGCAGCTCGAATCACCATTCACCTTTTTTTTGTGTTAAGACCAGGCAGGGCGCACAGACACACATGCACGTGCAACAAACCCGTGATTTTCATTTTTTAGGAGTTGGGTTACTGTCAGATCTCTTCTTCTTCCAACATCCATCTGCTACAGCGGAGAAGAGGACTCAGAGCCCTACTGTAAACCAACTCGCCCTTTTGAGTTTCAGATATGTGCAGCTCAGTAATTCAGACCATAAAGTGCATAATTCTCTTAAGGTGGGCAATAAGCTTTTTACAGTAAAATGGGAGGATGTCATACGCTCCACACGTATTCACTAGACCGCCTTAAAGGCGTGAACGTCACAACGTTGATATTCACACACATGTACGCGTTTCCACTCCGGGTTTCGCTAATTCATCGTGCGGCTCAAGGAAGTCCGGAAACACCCTCATCAGTTTTTTTTTTCTTTTTTGAGTTTGTACAAAGCAAATCTGGGGGGGGGGGTTAAATGCCGATGATTAAACCTCGTACGAGAGCAGGAACAGGGGCAAGCAAAATCGTAATGCAGTGTACAAATCAACGGCTTGTGGACAGCGGATTTCCGGTTGTCTGAGGGATTCCAGAGTGTGGGGGGGAGGGGGTTCAAGAAGGAGCCCGTTGT
>JAODKC010000130.1:5671829-5682505 GCA_026777985.1 Mormyrops attenuatus
GAAGGTGTACTGAACGTTTTATGAATGCAATATAAAAGCATTATGAAGGTGCAGTTAATGTAAAGCGTTACCAAATAAGGTAACAATAAACAGCAACACACTTCTGTCAGGTGCCATGGGTGACTGTTGTGAAAGAAACGATACAAAAATTAATTGAATTTTAGAATAGGTGTTTCCAGACTTTAAATGGAAGTGCTCGTATCTGACAAACTCCACGTGAGAATTCTTGACATCCACAGGACCTGGGACAGCATGCAGCTTTGGACTGGGGGTCTAACCAAAGCCCGGCAGATGAGGTATGAGAGCCATCGCACTGCCACTGCGGGGGACCCAAGGCCACCATTCTCCATAGCAACACGGTTCATATGCTCCTTTTAATTAGAAGAGGTCCAAGCTAGGAGGAAATTAAGTTAAGCTAAAGGTTTTGGAGGCTCCCTCTGTGTCCCACCTCAGGGCAGACGAAATGTTAATGTGCCAAACGCGGGATCTTGGGCAGAATTGTCCCCTGGGTGTGTTTAGAGCCGCTGAGGCTCATTGGGAGTGCCGTCAGTGCAGTATCTGAAGCTCGGGGGCATCTTGTAAAAGTCACCCACCATGTCGAATGTCCCGGTCCAGCAGCTGTCAACATGCAGTCCAGTAAAAACCACTCCCTGGAGTCACATCCCTGTGATGTCCTCATAAAACAAGGGTCGGGGGGTCTCTGGAGATCAATGATTCAAGAGGGTCTCTTAACTCACAGGCACTTTTTATCACAATGAATAGCATGAAGTGAAGATGTGTAAATAATTAACGACCCAGAAAGTTCCCGTTTCATCGTGTCATTGGATCATTTTGTTGCTAGACTGTGCGATTCCAAGATAAACCATCAGGCCAAAGTGTTAACAGCTAGCCAGAAGGGACAACTAGCGCATGAGTATACCAGCTGATGGAGAACATAAAGACTATGCTTCTGCAGGCGATGACACCTTGGACTAAAAAAATTAGGTCTGTCACAATTAACCTGTTAATTGTTGTGATTAATTTAAAATAAGGCATTATGATAAATTAACACAATTAATAATGTCATCGCAAAGCGCATTATGGGGCAACCAGATAAACCACATAAATGATTGCAAGAGACTTTTTTGGACTGATGTCATTCATGGCCTTCTACATTCTACATTATTCTGCCTTAATTTGGTGATTGATTTTACATTTAAATGTGCATTAATTAAACATTTTAATCATGATTAATTGTGAATAATTAATTGCAAAATGTGTGACTAATTAATTATTTTTTTTAAATCAATTGACAGCCCTAACAAAATATACAGTGGTATCTTGGAACATGAGCTTAATTCCAGAAGGCTGGTAGAGTTGCAATTTGGTCGAGGTTCAAGTTGAATTTCCCCATAAGAAATAATGTAAATGAATTTAATCCGTTCCAGACCACCGAATGATTGTCTATTACCTATCCACTTACCTAACTAATGATAAAAAGCATTAACAATCACTATAAAACTAATACTCACATGAAAAAGCGATAAACATGAAACAAATGACAAATGTATAAGCACTTCAGCTGTATTGATGTGAGCTGATGGCAAACTGGAAGTGGCAGGTGGAGAGGAGGAGGGATGGGGGGCCATTGTTTGGATGGGGAGACGCATATTGATCTGTACAACCTTTAGCAGGTCTGTTGTTTTGTCGGGTTCCGAGTTTTCGGTCGAGTTGCAGCTAGATTTTTCTCAACTGACCCATTTGAGGTCCGAGTCTACATACAACCCATCCAACCCATACAAATTTTAGCAGTAACGGTCAAAAGAAAAAAAATCGACAGACTTGTTCAAAGTCCGAGTTGGTAGAGTTAAGAGGCATTTCAGTTCCAAGGTTCCACTGTATTACAATATTAGAAAAACATTTAAAGGCACAAATGTAGATAGAAATGTAAACTGCAGATTCACAATAATGCTAGTCATACACTAGAAGACTTTGGGGATGAGGAAGACTGGGGATCTTGCAGGGTCACTATTTGCAAGACTGCAAATTGATTTCTTTTGAGATTATTTCTCATCATCTCCTGGTGGAAATTTACAGGAAGAGAAAAAATGTTGAAAAATGGAGCGGAAACAGAAGCAGCTTTCGGACACAGCTGCTCTTGTGTGTGCAACGGTTTGCTGTGTTAAAACAGGAAAGAAGAGAAGATGCCTGAGAATGTGGACATGACCCTGGCTGCGCGAACGAGGACAGCGAGGGCTAAAAGGACCGTAGCTCCCTAAGCCTCCCCAGAGTCTCCTCCATGTCGATCTGCCCCATCTGAGAACCTGTACCTGCTTTGCCGCTTCCTGTTTTGTGCTGGAGAGAGCTCACCTATTGGTTGTTGAAATTGTCCATGTCACTATTTGCAAGACTAAAGACCTATGATAATATTAAACACAGTTGATTTTATTATTAAGATGAGAAAAAGACTGACTTAAGACAGCCATCCTGACCAACTTATACCAAACGATCGCTATGATAGGAGCACGCCACAACTCTAGCAAAATTCTTATGGTTTTATTCTGACACTAGAAAGTTTGGTTTAAAGCTGGTGTAAGACAAATTTATGATGTGTGAAAGGTGTGTGTAGCTCTCTGTCCTGTGCTGCTTAAACTTGGCCATTTATTGGAAGCTCAGCTTATGCCTGGCTGAATGTTTGACAGCAGCTATGTTTGTAATGTGCTATTTGCCTCACTTGTGCGTTGCCTTGTACAGAAGCATTTGCTAAAAAAAAGTAAAGCAAGAATATGGCAGATGACCAAATCAGAAGGCACTCTGTATACAACATACAGAAAGCCAGTAGGACCAGGGGGACCAGGGGGTCAGTAACAGGCAGCAAAAAGGCAACTAGGAAGAAAACAAGAGATCTAATTTACAACAAAATAAAATAATAATAATGTATACATCATTCCATTTAGATATGGCAGTCAAGGAAAATGATTAGAGTTTGTGATCTTAAGATATTTAAAGAAGCCAGAATTTGAAATTCCGAAAACATAAAGCCTTTTTATCTGCAGTGGTTTTCTGCATAGAAGGCATAGTTTGAACTTCAAATGTGTTATGATTAATTGATTATAGATATTTAAACTTTAATTAACTAAACACAGCATCATCGGATGAATGTGATTTGGCAGAGCAGAGGCGTATCAGCTCAGTGATCCCCTTTGTGTAACATTATTGGGTCCCTTTGAAGACTTAATGTCCATTTAGCGGCACTTTATTGGACCGTTAGCATAACAGTCGGACAGAGATTAGCGTGTTAATGGTTGCGGTTTAGCTTTTATTGCCGACTCCCAACTCCTTTGTACTGCGTGTTCATGAGAAATGTTCATCTTTGTATTAATTTCAAGTGCAGTTATGTCTGTTTGGGAAGCACAAAGCTGACGATTGCGATGTTAGCCGGGATGCTGCGGTGAATTAGCATTAGCAGGAATGACTTTGCAGTGGTGGTGTGGCTTAGCATGCTGTGCTTGTGATCAGAAAGTCGCTGGGTCAAATCCTGTGGTTATTTCACTACGAAGCCCTTAACCCCAGTTGTCTTGACTCTGCTTTCTCAATGTTCCATTGGATAGAAGTGCCTAATAAATAAATGTATTAACCACAGAGGGACCTTTTCTGCCATAAGGTGGAACCAGGCGGAACCAGTATCATTTCACCACAATGAAAATACTGCAAAATCAGGATGTCAGGCCACAGCTGCATATACTTCATACAAACGTTGCACACCTCTTGGAGCATTGCTTCTTCATTCCTCCACATGACGGCCCCTACATTATCAGACACTTTTGTCAAAAGTGGCATGTAATAGTCCTCTCATCCAGGAGGGATATGTTCCAAACCCCGCAGACGATGCCTGAAACTGTGGATGGTACTGAACCCTATATATACTGTGTTTTCTACTACTACATACCTATGATAAAGCTTATGTTATAAATTATAGACAATAATTAGGTGATCACTGATCATTTAACCCATATGTGACATTGTGACATAGCAGGGGGCAGCTAATTCAGCACCTGGGGAGCAGTGCTTGGGGGTGGTACCTTGCTCAGGGTACCTCAGTGGTGCCTTGCTGGTCAGGGATTCAAACCAGCAATCTTTCCATTACAAGTTCGCTTCCCTAACCATTAAGACACCACTGCCCATAAGAGATTAACAAGAGATTAATAAGAGATTAACAATAATGACTAATAACCGATATTTTATTTTTAAAAAGGAGTTACTTGATCACAAGCACTGCGATACCATGACAGTCATTACGATAACTATATGACTAACGGGCGGGCAGCATATATAGCATAGATACACTGGATAAAGGGATGATTCACGTCCAGGGCGGGGCAGCGCAAGATTTCATCATGCTACTCAGAACGACATGCAATTTAAAACTTCTGAATTGTTTATTTCTGGATTTTTCCATTTAATATTTTCAGACCGCTGACCACAAGTGAAACTGCGGAAAGCAGATCGAGGGTACAACTGTACGAGTGAGGCTTGGGGGGGGTGGTCAGTGAGCAGGGTCGGCCAGCATCCAGTGCCCTGGGAGCACTTTGGGTTAGGGGCGGTGTGTAGCCCTGTGAGATAGGGATCTGTGCCTATGTAAGGAAGGTCATTGGTTCAAATCCTAGTAATATCACCACTGGGACCTTGAACTGGGGACACTGGCTGGACCTGCCCTCTGACACTCACTTGTACCTCAGTTTGGACAAAAGCACCTGCCAAATGAATGTAAGTAAAGGACATTGGTCAAAGGCCCAGTGGTGATACAATAATGTTATCAACCACGTCTTTATAAAGGTTATACAACATGACACTACACTGACACGCTCAGCTACCGTAGAGATTTAGATGGTAAAATGTAGTTATGCATTAATCATAATTGCCTGCTTGCCTGTGGGGAAAGGAGAGATGTGGTCGGTAGTCCACTATAACGCAACATGAAGATAAGTACAATTATATTTTAGAGGTTTTTTTAATCTGGTTGCACATTCAACCAGCCATTCAAACTTTTAATTTTGTGCATTTAAAAGAGTGTTTGGTGCAATTAACAATGCAATTTTTTCATGCTACCAGGGTTGCAGGTCTAAATCAGACTTAAAATGTAAAGTGCATGGGATTATCCTCAGGTTTATGTCCATCCATCCATCCATCCATCCATGTATCCATCCATCCATCTATCAATTTCCCCTACATGCTTGTCCTATGTTGTGTTATGGGGGTCCGGGGACCCATCCCAGTAGCTACAGGTGCAAGGCATGGGATAACCCAGGATGGGGTGCCCAACTCATCACGGGAGTGCTAATGCACACTGATTCCCTCCCACATTCCAGAGTTGTGCATCATGTGACTTAAGATGGGCATATATGACTCTAAAACAGCCCTTGGTCTGCCCTGGTTCCACATGCAGGGTGTCCCACTGCTTGCCTGCAGGGATATGAGCTCACTGGTTACAAACCCAGTAGTAGTCTATGAAAGGACTTTTATATGCTATTTGTACAAATAAATGATAATTTTTCCATTTACTCTACATAAGACACATGCCATATGTATGTGGTTAAGGGCCTTACTGAAGGACCCAATGGCTATATAATTACTCTGCCAGCAACAGGATCTGAACCAACATCCTTCTGGGCCCAGGCACAGATTCCTATCCCATACAACCATAAACCACCCATTTTCTGCATGGATTAACTGCATAAGCCATGAACACCTCACGCTTCACTCAGTTTTTCTGTAGAACAATCCAACAGGCTTTCAGAGTGCAGGTAACAGTTTCACTTGTAGGTCATTTATATAGGAAATTGTGAGGTATGCCCCAGTACTGATTTATGTGGACCCTTTAAAAATAGAAATACAAACCACTGATTTTTCATGGATACTCCAACAGTGAATATAGACGGGAAAGAACATTCAATTGTATGAATATTTTTGCCTCATCGGCTTCAGTCATCTGGCCCATGTTTATTTTTAGGGTATAGATAATGTCTAACAGCCAGACTAATGCACAAGCAGGCACTGAGAACTTACAGGAGACGTATGGCATTATATATTATCACCACTTCTATGCACTTTATTCGCTATACAGATCTTTGTCAATCTGATTGTCCTCCAAGTCTTCTTTATGGTGACCTTATGAAGGAAACACATCCACAGCCTCACAGCACCGCAATTTGTTCTGCTTTTCAGGAGGTCATAGTGACATAAAGGACAAGCCCTGATGACAGCTACAGCAGTAGTAATGACATCAAAAACTGTGGCACACCGATGATAAGGTCAGGACTCGGGACTGGCCGTTACTCGTCAGATCATCAGTATATCTGGGCCCTTCCTGAGCCTGAAAAGCTGTTTCAGAGGGGCAATCTTGTTGATGAAACCTCTCACAATGGTAGAGGCTAGGATCTAAGGTTAAATGGTAAACATGGGCCATGAATCCATCCTCCCTATCCTTCTCTTCACCATTCCTCAATAAATATCTAGTTTTGTCCATCCACTGGTTATTGAAATGTTTCTTCCCAGTCAAGGGTGTAGAACAGTGGTTCCCAACACAGTCCTCAGGGACACCAGACAGTCCACATTTTTGCCCCCTCCCAGCTCCTAACACCTGTACCAAGTATTTGGTGTTCTTGATTGGCTGGGAGCTGGGAGGAAGCAAAAATGTGGACTGTCTGGGGTCCCTGAGGGCTGGGTTGGGAACCACTGGTGTAGAACAATCTGGTGAGGCCTCATGTAATGATGACCACGAGTCCTAATGTATGGTGGGATGATCAGGTCAAAAAGAAATTGTTCTCTGAATCTGCATCTAGATAGATATTGCTTCTAAAATTTGCTAATGGCTGGGTGTCGGAGACAGCAAGACGATGGATGTTTTTATTCTTCGAAGTGTGCTCCGAAACGTCTGGCCAAAAGGCTGCTTTCATTGCTACATTTTAGAGACAGAATGGCAAAAGGCTCAAATCTATACTGCCAAAAGCAGCATCCTTCAGATCAGTTATTCTCAAAAGCACAGGTCAGTACTTCAGGCTAAGGGGCCTTCAGTTAATTATTTATTAGATTATGTTTATAGGTTATACTTATTCTACTTTGACACAAATCAATTAGAAAGATAGGCACTAAGTAACAAAGTTAATGATATTGTGCTGCACTTGCTGTCTTAATGAAGTAAAACAATTTACCAAATGCTGATACTCTGGTACACAAGGTCCTAAGGGATTTTTTGGCCATAGGTTAGGCAGAGAAATATAGCAGAAATATTCTGACTCCAGCATTTAAATTTATCAGGAAAGGTTTTTTGTAACTTCCTATCATTTATTTCACATAAACAGAAGCTAAGCCATGGACAATAATACTTTTTAAAGCAATCTGGCAAATGGAAGCAAAGATCACAACGTGCCTCAAATTCTGCAGTTGTGCAAGTTGCTGTAAATCAGACTATAGCGCGTGCTCTCCATCCTGCGGCAAGGTGCTGCATTGCAACTTAGAGGCACTTGCCTAAACGCAAGTGAAGAAAAATATCTGCCTCGCCTGCAGAGGTACCTGCTTCCCTCCCCAGACAGGAAGTGGCCCAGAGACTAGAAAGCGGGAATACAAGGTTCGCCCTCATAGGAGTGCAGAATCCCCTCACCAGAAAGGGGAAGTGTCACTTCACTAAATCAGATCGAGACCCCCCCCACCCCCATCATCAAACTGCCAACATTCACAAACACTCCCAACCATTCCCTTCCAGAATGTTCACTTTGTTTGCACAGACTATATTACATCCTTGGACACCTGTCCCAGATCTAATATTACTTGTCGTTTTTTTATATATTAATTTTTTTTTTTTTTTTTACTTGCCAAACTGAAGCTTCTTAGAGATGGGAACTCAGTTAATTTTGATAACCTTAAAATTATATTTTCTCGATAAACTGAAGCAAATGTTGGAGGCTCTAGTTGAAGGAAAAAATTATCCATCCATCTGTCCTCCATAACCACTGATCCAACAGAGGATCTGAGTGAGTCAGGAGGCTCTCTCATGCAGCAGAGGGTACAAGTCAGGGGAACCCCCAGGGTGGGATACCAGTCCGTCAGGGGAACCCCCAGGGTGGGATACCTGTCTGTCAGGAGAACCTCCTGGGTGGGATACCCATCCGTCAGGGGAACCCACAGGGTCGGATTGCCGACCGTCACATGTAATCTCACACTAAAGGCAGGAAGACTGCAAATCACTCAGACACACACATCCCTCTGTGAAATGCTTGTGTGATTCTTCCCAAGCTTAAACTCCACCTGGTTATGGATGCCTTGCAGCTCCCTCACAGCCAAGAACTACTACTCCGATTAGCCTGGTCGCCTCCACAGGTGCTGTATGCTTCAAAACACTCTGACTGTCAGTCTCCCCTGTTTCACTCATGCTGCAATGTGGGCCACACCCTACCCAGAACCCACTGCAAACTGGGAAACATTCCTCAACCCCTTTCTAGAACACTATGTCTGGAACATTCTGGAAAACAGCCTGTTGAAATGTACTCCCATGTGACCACAAAAACGGCTGGAACTGCAAAATTTCATTGCCAAAATAAGTAGACAGACAGTATAATACACAATTTTACATAAAACATTTATTCCACAAGGGAGGTGAAGTATATATTGTATTACTGAAGTCTCCCCTATGACTAAAAACGTATGAATGAAAATAAAATTGATAATGACTTTAATGTATATGAAACGCACAACGAGTTTCAAACTGTAGGAACATTACGTCCCCAGTAAATATAAAACACTGCATACGATGCTGTCAAGTCTTTGAAGATAAAAGCACAAACTCCTGCAAAATTAAATTTAAAAAAAAAAAAAAAAGAAAAAAGTTCAATGTCTTTTCAGCATCACCAAGAATGCAATGGTGGAAGCAAAGAAGATTCAATAAAAATAAAGGCTTAGTTAATTTCTCATTTTAGATTTCTTTGAATTGTGTTTTCTTGGTGGGTACGCAGACAGAAGCATAATGTACAGGAGTATTTTGGCAGGTAACAATGGGTCTTCAAATAACATGCTAACAATTTATGTGGAGTTTACACAGCATTACCATTTTATGTGGAAGCAGTGGTGGGGCTTATAGAACATACTAAAGACTTAAACGGGACTGTAAAAGTGGCTGTTATACACATTTATATGGGGCATAACAGTGGCTGTTTACACTGCATGCTAACAAGGGCGGTACCACGAGTGTTTACATACCATATTAACGATTTGTAGGGAATGTAATTGTGACTATTTACACAGCATAAAAAATGTATATGGATTTATTGGTGGGTGTGACGGAAATTCGTCCTGCTTGTGTACAGCCTGGGATTATGGTTACCAGCCCTCATGCAGCAGCTCCGCCCCCAAACACAGCCCTCAATATCAGAGATAAGTGGGAGTCTGTAAGCTGCAGCTATGTAGACCTCCCCTTGTAAGTCCGGTCAAAAGGCTACAACAGCTAAACTGGCTCCAGAGAAAGCTTGGCCTCTTCCAGGCTGGGGGGCCCCAAAACCACTCAGACGGCCTGAGAAGCAGGTCCAGGGAGAGACTGCTCTCCTCAAGACCAGAGCAGCAGACTGTCCCAACTGAGACTGGCCTAGACTAGGAAGCTTTGCTGAGAAGAAGGTCAAACACAAAGGCCCAAGAGGTCATTCCAGAGCGTCGTATTCCTTTCTGAAACCCCAAACCCCAGATCATTTCATTAAACCACATATCACCATACACCAAGCATCCATCTCCTAACTCCTAATGTTCTTCCTGGTCAGGGTTACGGGGGGAGGGGAGGGGTGGATCCTATTCCAGGCAGTACAAGGAACATGGCTGAGGTACAGCCAGTACAGGATTCGAGTTGCACACACACACACACACACATCACATGATCTAAATCTAATGCAGGAAACACACATTTCATTGCACCTGATCATGCATCTTGCATTTTGTATGAACCAGGAAGCTAAAAATCACATGATTATGTAGTGTGAGCAACCTGTGCTGCAGAAATGCATGCTGGGAACACTCAGCTGCTGTTACACAGTTCCGACGGCTTAAGCGGAGCATGGGCTCCATAATGGACCAATATGCAAAATCTGAATAAAAGATTTAGCTGGAAAGGAAAAGTCTTCTTTACCTTTCCATTTCATACTCCATCAGTCCAGGCTTCACGTGTTTCATCACCTAAGGGAAAAAGGTGAAAGGAAGTTAATCCTGTCACTCACAACACAGAACACAGCTGTTCTGGCTGAAATACTGAATAAACCAATTACTTGATAAACTGGAACTAGTCCTACTGTGTTCTAGCTAATAATGACTAGCTCTTACTGTTCTAGTTACTTTTCTCTTCACAGCAGAGAAAACACGCACACACGCAAATGTTTGTGGGGATAGTCCATTTATTTCTACGGGGAAAAACCCTAATCCCAACAATGATAACCTTAACCCCCACCCAGGCCTAACCTTAACCATAAGTAACCAAGCAAAATACAAGACTACTGCCTATTTTAGTTTGATTACTGTATTAAGTTGAGGCTTATATTGAGAGGACCTGAATAAAATAACAGATCTTAATAGAACCCCACCCACACGCACCCACACGCCCCCCCCCCCCCCACACCTCTGTGCGTGTGTAATGACATTGAGAGTCTAAATACCCTGGATCATCC
>JAODKC010000130.1:5685256-5697756 GCA_026777985.1 Mormyrops attenuatus
ACAACGACAATATTATTGTTTATCACAATAATTCCTGGGACAATTTATCGTCCAGCAAAATTTATCGTGACAGGCCTAGTGATGAATATATGTGATTTGCAGCCGGTAGCATGTTATATGTCCCAAGTCAGCGCTTCATTCCACTGGAATTTTCTTATGAGTCTTTAACAGCCTTTTCTTTCATGATGTCTGTTTTTCAGAGATCGGCGGCAGAAGGACAAGGAGAGGGACAAGCAGCGAGACAGGGACATGGACAGAGACAGGAATCGCAAGGACAGGGACAGGGACCGGGAGAAGGACAGCCACCGGAGGGACAAGGACCGCAGCCGGAAAACCAGGTACAAACCTCCGCATCTCATGCCAGAAAACCAGATGGGCCTTTCTGGCTCTCATGTAGGACCTATAGCCCCAAAGAACAGCACCTAAATACAGGTCTCGTTTCCACATCCCTGGGTATAGCATGTCCCCCAAATCGAAGGAGATCAGAATAAAGAGGGAGAAGGATGTGAAAAAGGAAGAGGAGGAGGAGGAGGACAAAAAGAAGAAAGAAAAGGTGCGTGGGCGCCTCACCACGCTGCAATGTCGCCGTCCTGCCAGATTCCCATCCACAACGTACATCTGTATCTGCTCCTTCTTTCCTCGCAGGTCCAGCCGCTGTCTTTGGAGGAGCTGCTGGCGAAGAAAAAGGCTGAGGAGGAGGCAGAGGCGAAGGTGAGGAGGCCGTGCTTGATAGCTGGGAGAGAGAAGCTGTAACCGGATGGTTGTTGGCTCAAGACCTAGGGAGTCTTAGTATAGCATCATTCAGCTTGCAGTGAGCTGCTCTGGGGAAAATTCCCGATGGATATATAAGCAGCATTAGTTATTTTAGAGTGCATTATTTTGTATGATGCCATTACTTTTTAAAATGGTTTATCCTCCATTCACTCCCTCTCTACTTCCACCCCCAGCCTAAGTTTCTGTCCAAAGCAGAGCGAGAGGCAGAGGCCATTCGAAGAAGGGAACAGGAGACAGAGGAGCGGCGTAGGCTCTTGGACGAGGAGAGGAAGAAGAGGAGAGTCTTCCAGGACATCGGGAGGAAGATGCTTGGTGAGATTAACCGGTGAAATGAATAAATGTAACAACTCGTAGCCCCTGTCTCCAGACTAGTCGCGTTTAATTCAGACTAATGGGGTTTTATTGGCGAGTGTGTGTTAAGTTTAAGTCGGTGTTCAGCGCAGACATTTTGTGTGTGTCCAGAGGACCCGCAGGAGCGCGAGCGCCGGGAACGCCGGGAGCGCATGGAGAGGGAGAACAATGGCATGGAGGATGACGACAGCCGGCAGAAGATCCGCGAGGAGAAGGACAAGGGGAAGGAGCTGCATGCGATCAAGGTTCACATACAGGATGGAGTTGTAGCGTGAAGCTTAGAACGGGAGCTTGTGGTGTGCCTGAGGCAGCTGTGCCTTAAAAACTGCTTATAAACACTTTAGCTATTTTTCAGAGATTAGGGAGATCTTCAGGGTTTATTTTTGGGTGATCAGGGTACTCCTTCATGGTGGTCGCTGTGTGGCATCCGGCCACTAAATGGCGTTCGGCGTTCAGCCTCCGCATGGCATTCAGCCGCCATGGGGCATTCACTGGTGCCCTCACATTCTGCCTACTCCTCCACCAGGAGCGTTACCTTGGGGGTGTGAAGAAGCGGCGGCGGACGCGGCACCTCAACGACCGGAAGTTTGTGTTCGAGTGGGACGCCTCCGAGGACACGTCCATCGATTACAACCCCCTGTGAGTCCCACGAGGCCCGTGCCCTGCACATCGGGGAGTGTCGTGAGCCGTCTTTCCAGGTCTGAACTCACGGTGAGGTGTGACGATATCCCCCACTCCCAGGTACAAAGAGAAACACCAGGTGCAGCTATACGGCCGTGGCTTCATCGCGGGCATTGACCTCAAGCAGCAGAAGAGGGACCAGTCTCGCTTCTACGGGGACCTGATGGAGAAGAGGCGCACCATGGAGGAGAAAGAGCAGGAGGAGTAAGTTGGGGTGCTGGCCAGGGATTGGGGAGGGGCGGGGGATGATGGTGGTCACAGCTCCACGTTTGGTTTGTGTCCCATGTTACCTAAACAGGAACTGTTCAGTAATTGAACACATCGTTTCGTTTCCTAGTGATTTAGCAGATTGTTAGGGTGACTAGGGCAGGGATTTTGGTGGCTTATTGGTCTAGGGGTATGATTCTCTCTTTGGGACTGAGTCTGTCTCCCTGCCTGTCCGTCTCTCGGCTCGTTTTTCTTTGTCTCCCTGCCTGTCTGTCTCCCTGCCTGTCTTTCTGTTTCTTCGTCTTTCTGTCTGTTTGCTCATCTCTCTGTCTCTGCCCGTCTGTTTTTCTGTCTCTTGGTATGTCTGTACCCATTTGTCTGTCTCTTTCTCTGTCTTTCTATCGCTGCCTGTCTTATTGTCTTTTCTTTGTCAGTCTATCTGTCTTTCTGCCCGTATGTCTGTCTTTTGATTTCTGTCTGTCTCTCTCTCCCCATTGCTATCTCATTGCTCGTCTCTCTCTCTCTGCCTGTCTGTCTTTCGATCTCTGTGTACAGCTTTACACCACGGGTATTATTTGTTAACATTGAAAACCCATTGTTGTCAAGGTTTGCAATCATTTTTGTTTCCTTCCTGTATACCTGTACCAAATATTCTGTGTTCTTGATTGGTAGGGTTGAGGTTAGAGTTAAGAAACACTGCCTTATACCTCTTTTAGACAGCTACACTGCTTTGCTTTGTATTTTACACATTGTGCGATTCACTTAAGCTGCTGAAATTGTTGTCGAAGTGCTTGACATGCAGAAATGGTTGGAACAGTCCATCAGAGAGATGATGCATTTTAGCGGAGCTCCTGTTCACTCCCTTCAGGCTCAGGCTGAAGAAGATGCGTAAGAAGGAGGCCAAGCAGCGCTGGGATGACCGGCACTGGTCCCAGAAGAAGCTGGAGGAGATGACCGACAGGGACTGGAGGATCTTCAGAGAGGACTACAGCATCACCACCAAGGGTGGCAAGATTCCCAACCCCATCCGCAACTGGAAAGAGTACACACTTCCCCCGCACATCCTGGAGGTCATCGACAAGTGCGGTTACAAGGTGACATGGCCCGCCTCCATTACGCTGCGCCCCCCAGTGCTGACTCAGGCTGCTTTCTTACTGAATATCTCCAGTGGGGGTAATAACAAGACTGGGCTCTCAGCTTGGGTTATGTTTTGATGGTGTTTATCTGTACTTTTGCTACCCGCTTTGTTTGTAGGCTTCATGTTATTGTTGCTTTGCATACATCAGTCTCAGCACCAATCTTCAATCTTGTCCCACCCCGCCCCCCCCGTTCAGGAGCCCACCCCCATCCAGAGGCAGGCCATTCCTATTGGTCTTCAGAACAGAGACATCATTGGCGTGGCTGAGACTGGCAGCGGTAAAACCGCAGCCTTCCTCATCCCCCTGCTGGTGTGGATCACCACCCTGCCCAAGATTGACAGGTGAAAATGGAGCCTGAACATTCTCTGGGGTCCGTCGTGTACAGGGGAGGTGGGCATCCGGACCTCACCTGCGTGCCGCTTCCATTCCCCTGCGCAGGCTTGAGGATTCGGACCAGGGCCCCTATGCGGTGATCCTGGCACCCACACGTGAGCTGGCGCAGCAGATCGAGGAGGAGACGATCAAGTTCGGCAAGCCACTTGGCATCCGGACAGTGGCAGTAATCGGTGGGATCTCGCGAGAGGACCAGGGTTTCCGGCTGAGGATGGGCTGCGAGGTACGTAGCGGGGCTGGGTGATACGACGATATTATCGGTAATCGACGATATTGGATAATTAACTAGGTGTTGATATCTGACGGTGACTAACCAGAGATTATCGCCTTTGTCTGGGAAGTAGGATTAGACTACACCAGTGTCTCCCAATCCGGTCCTTGGGGACCCACAGTCGGTACACGATTTGGTCTCTTTGACCTCCCCGCCAGACAGTCGAACACCTTTGTTGGGGATCTCGGAGGAAGCAAAAAAAGCAGACCGTCTGTGGGTCCCCAAGGACCGAATTCGGAAATACTGGTCTACACAGAAAGCAAAATGACCAGACTTCTACTATTTAAAGAAAAAAAAAATGGGTGTTATAGCGCAGCATTTCAGTAGCATTGCACCTTCTAGTGATAGTGTGCATTCTATTCCTATAAGTTGGGAAGTTCACATCACCAACTTCTCTCGTCCAGTCAGCAGCCAAAATGCCAGCCACTGAAGAGCAACTTCCTAGTGGGAATTTCAAGCTTCCCAACTTATGTGGATGGTCAAAAAAGGCATGCACTTAAAACTGCTCATTGCTTTTCAGGATAAGGACATTGCTGACAGCCTTGATAGCGTAGCTACGAATTCCTTCTTTGTAGCTCCTCTCATTATGAGAGGGAGTGGTCTTCGCAGGCTATAGCCAAAACTTGAGATTAAAAAAAGATAAAGAATCACTGACATTTTAAATTAATTAGGCTATGCTATTAAGTGGTTTTAAAAGTTTGTCACTTGTGATGTGCATACCTTCCCGTACTGAAAAATAAAATGCCATGTCCCATATTGATCCATGGAAATACTCGTACCGCGTTTTCGTACTCGTTTCCTACCCCACCCCCTGCCCCTATACCCAGCTTATTGTTGGGGAGCCGACGCCATGACCAATCACGTTTGTGCGTTCTGAATCATCTAAACAAACAGAAACATACCTTCAGCCCGATATTATCATCTAGCCCAATCCTTTTAAATTTAAATGCATGTTTATTCAGATATCACTTAGCCTTAGTGTGTAGTGGGTCTTGGCTTCCGCTTCGTCCAGTTTATGGATGAAATTTATGCATTTACTGAAATGGAACTTCTCAGAACCGATATATCTCGAGGTGTGATTCTGATGCATTAGCTGGCAGAACAGGATGGTAATTGGAACATAGTTAGTAGTTGGTAATTAGAATTAGAAAAAGGCTATTATTATTGCAAGGTAGGAACGGGATGTGGAGTATATATAAACAGGTACGGCCCAAGGCATATGTGTGCTTAGCGTCTGCTTAGGGCCAAGCAGCCACCAGGGGGCATCCTATCTGATCACAATGGGAAGGGAGGTCACAAATGACTATTAGGCTAATCACATTTTCTTAGGGGCCCAAAATGGGTTAGGCCGACCTGGTTATAAGGTTACATCTGGCTCACATTCGGGACGGATTGTGTTTCCCGCCAGATTGTGATCGCCACTCCTGGTCGTCTGATTGATGTCTTGGAGAACCGGTACCTAGTGCTTGGCCGCTGCACATACGTGGTCCTAGACGAGGCCGATCGCATGATAGACATGGGCTTCGAGCCGGATGTGCAGAAGATTTTGGAATACATCCCCGTCACAAACCAGAAGCCGGACACGGACGAGGCAGAGGACCCAGAGAAGATGCTGATGAACTTTGAATCTGGGAAGAACAAGTATAGGCAGGTGAGCGAAAAGAGAACCGTTGGCTCTGTTCCTGCAAAGATTACGGGCTATACGAGACTGTAAAGGCTTTTCAGTGACCAGTTAATATTGATTAACTTAAGGAAGAATAATTGCTATTCATTAACATCAAAAGAGTTTAGAAAACACCTTTAGTGAGTGAATCGCTTTTCCCTTCAGACCGTCATGTTCACAGCCACCATGCCGCCGGCCGTGGAACGGTTAGCCAGAAGTTACCTGCGGCGCCCTGCTGTGGTCTACATTGGTTCTGCAGGCAAGCCCCACGAGAGGGTGGAACAGAAGGTCCTGCTCATGTCAGAGAGTGAGAAGCGGTGAGAGCACTGTCGACCAGTTCCATGAGCTCTAACACACGTGTCACATGTGCGCTGAGTCCTTCACTGCCTCGTAACTCTCATAAGTCTATTTCTAACCATTTGGTTCTCGCCTTTATAGGAAGAAGTTGTTGGATGTCCTCGCCCGGGGCTTCGAGCCCCCAATCATCATTTTCGTCAACCAGAAGAAGGGTTGCGACGTATTGGCCAAGTCCTTGGAGAAGATGGGGGTAAGAAGAATGCGGAGGACCGCTCAATTTGTTTCTGTATTCAATAGCAAAGATTGACCTCCTGTCCACTTTGAACTGTACTGTACTGGAATGTTCTGTTCTAATGGCACTCTGCCCCTCTCTCCCTCCCACAGTACAATGCCTGCACACTTCACGGTGGCAAGGGCCAGGAGCAGAGAGAGTTTGCACTCTCCAACCTCAAGGCCGGTGCCAAGGACATCCTAGTGGCCACGGATGTTGCTGGCAGAGGTATCGACATCCAGGACGTATCTATGGTCGTCAACTACGACATGGCCAAGAACATAGAGGGTGAGTCTGCCTGCCTTTCATTTGTGACACCTAGTGGATTGTTTGGTCAAGTTCCCCCTCCTTCATTTGTTTGTTTGGTTTGTTTGTATGTCTGTTTGTTTGTTTTGCTTTACGCAAGAGCAACAAAACTGACCCAGACTGTTTCCCTACTAATACACAGTTGTAGTTCCTTATGGTCACCCGTAAATGTAAACGGCTGAATGGTCTGCAGAAGGTTGCAGGTTTGAGAAGCATCCTGACAACAGAACCAGTGTTTATTTCACTGACAAAAAAAATTTCATTGATGAAAGCAAAATGGTGATAAACTATACAAATTTTTATAAATGATGCACAAAGCTCTGGTGAAACCGGACATTGTTGTCAGTGAATAAAAAAAAAAAAAGATGACCGGAAACAATGAATTTGAAACTTATGCAATCCGAAGTAGTATCTTTAATTAGTGTTGATTTGTAGTTGCACATGATTGGATAATATCTTGTCATTCCTGACCTCATCGGGGATATTTCTCCTCTCTCCAGACTACATCCATCGTATTGGCCGTACGGGCCGTGCAGGAAAGAGTGGCGTGGCCGTGACCTTCCTGACCAAGGAGGACTCGTCAGTCTTCTACGACCTGAAGCAGGCCATCCTGGAGAGCCCCGTGTCCACCTGCCCCCCCGAGCTGAGCAACCACCCCGACGCCCAGCACAAACCCGGTACCATCCTCACCAAGAAGCGGCGCGAGGAGACCATCTTCGCGTGAGGGGCTGCCTCCACATGGGCCCCTGGCTCCACCCACCCACCTCGCTCTTCTCACCTCCCATTGGTTTGCTTTCATCCACTTCCATTTTTCGTTTTAAAATCACACACTTCACGTTTTCCCTCGTGTGATTTATGGGAAACCTGCTGCTTTTGCCTGGTTGTGCCACCTGACACGAGCCCATTCTGTCTGCGGGCTCCCCCTGCTGGTTACTCAGGACCACACATTTGTGCATCTGACTGGGTTCATTCTGGCAAATCAGCAAGGATTCTTTTATTTTTTTTTGCTGGATATTTTTTGAGGAGGTAGCCAGGATTTTTTTGGGGGGGGGGGGCAAAAAAAAATGCCAGCCATCAAGGATTTCCTTGGAAATATTTTTTTTCTGTATATTTTTTAAAATGCCAGTTCATTTAAGTTGTTTTGTAGTGTAGAGCACAGCTGTAAACCTGAATGCAATTTAAAAAGTCCTATTAAAACTGGAACATGTTAGTTACCCCCTTAGTAAATTGGTCTTTAGTCAGACATGTAAAATGTCCTGTTGTGAAATGATTCCATCTTTTAAATAAAGCCCCCTTTTTGCCATTGGTTTGTATTTTATAGAGAGCCCTGCTCACACTGAGGTAGCTCTTCCTTGGATACACTGGGTGAGTGTCGAATTGACTGAGCTGTGTCCCAGATATTATCATGGTGAGCTCTTGTCGGTGGTCTATTCCCCTGGACTAGTATTAGGTTAATGAAATTAGGTTTATGATGGTAATTAAAACAGAATTCATTTTAATATAATGTTTAAAATGTAATAACTCAAAATGTATAAAATGTCCTTCTAGTCACATTTGTCTAGTGGCTTAAACACGAATCAAAAACAAAAAAAGATGACCTGTGTATTATTCATGGGTGGGTTTTCCTGCTTCCCAGCTGTTTCCATTTAGAATCATGTTTCAAGTCTTTATCGCGGTATGACAGAATAGGATTGTCCTTTTGTTATGAGCATGTTTTGTTTTCATGAATAATGTGATAATGCATTAAAGTACTTCATACCAAGAGCATTTTTAAAGGTGATGGATGTCTAGTTCATGGTGCCTCACACCATGCAAACACTTCTGAATGTGGCTGGGTCACAAATATGGGCACACATCATTGTCCAGG
Source organism: Mormyrops attenuatus (assembly GCA_026777985.1). Taxonomy (NCBI): domain Eukaryota; kingdom Metazoa; phylum Chordata; class Actinopteri; order Osteoglossiformes; family Mormyridae; genus Mormyrops; species Mormyrops attenuatus. The sequence goes on from JAODKC010000130.1 coordinate 5,693,477, forward strand.
TAATATTGTTATTGTAAAGTGACTAACAGACAATAAAGCCAAAATCAGTTATTTGTCTGCAATCTCTGAATTAAAAGGATTAAAACTGAAACATGGGTCTTGCATACGTATTGAGTACGTAAAGCCGTGATCAAGTATCGTGACATAAGTGTAGAAAATTGCCTTAATGAGGATACCTTTTTCCATGCTATTGTTTTTGCCTGGACAGGCTGCCCCCCTGTTGGATTAAAACCCAGTATCTGCAGGGATTATTTGTCAGATGGAGCATCTGGGGGGGTCAGTATTCTAAAGAAGTTAGGGGTTATGTGTATGTCTATAGAAAGTGCAGTAAAGGGACCTCAAACAAGGATTTCAAAAGCATAATGCTGTCCTGAATGGGAATTTGGAAGGAAACGGCCTTTTCTCAGAAGCAGCCATCTAAAAGCCTGCCTGGGGTATGTCCGACAGCTGGCCCTCTGTGTCACTTTCCCCTCCACATGCCCTGGTCCAAACTACATGGTTTTGTTTCCTCTACTCCATTGTCCTCTGGCTTTTATTCACTATCCATTTGCATTGTTACTCTATATTGTGGTGTGGCAGTAGAATTTCAAATTTCACGATTACTTGTCATTGTTGACACGCCACAGCACACAACAACGAAATGTGTTCTCTGCATCTAACCCGTATGGGACAATGTGACATAGCAGGGGGCAGCTAATTCAGCGCCTGGGGAGCAGTGCTTGAGAGCAGTCCCTTGCTGGTCGGGGATTTGAACCTGCAATCTTTCGATCATAAGTGCACGTCCCTAACCATTAAGCCACTACTGCCCCGGTAGGTACCACTGTTGCATATAAAATAAAGTGAGTTCAACCGACTGTGAGAAAAGCTGTCGAATCAGACCAAGACTGAGCTTTTTGGCCAGAATGTTATGTGTGGCATTATTGTAATGCTGTCTGTTCCACCACACTGTCAGAAAAAAATTACCAGTTTGTATCTTTGAGGGTGCAATTACCTGTTACTGGGGCTGCACCCTGTGATGGGTTGGCACCCCATCCTGAGTTCGTCTCTGCCTCCAGTATAGGCTACGGACCCCCTGTGACCCTTAATAAGACAAGTGGCTGCAGAAGATGGATTGATGCATGGATGGGCCTGTATCCCCAAGGGTCTGCCGATTGTACCCTATAGCTGTAGATAAATGGACTCTGAGGAATATTTTTCTACCATTGGGGTATGTTAATGTTGTTTGTACACTGGGGAACAAAACTGTACCGAGGGTGTACCCTTTTTCTCACAGTGCAAGTAACAGCATCCCTTAGGCAGGGTTTTGCAGTTTCTCCGCAGCTGGGATTGGTGATCTTCTCAGAACTGCAGGATATGCTGCAAGTCGGGGATGCTTTCATGCACGGGGTTACCAAGGCGGGCTCCCAGGGGCCTCCGCTAGAAAGGGCCCCAACTAACCTTGTTTAATGCTTTTTTAAACCCCCTTTCAGAATGTGTTATATGTATGCTGTCCATACTGTCTGTTAGGGCTGGACAAAGATCCTTAAACAGAATTAAAAATATGCGGCAAGAATTAGTGAATCAGTACAAACATTAAGAAAAGGTCCAGTATTCTGTGCAGAGGGCACACAACCTACTTTAGCTAAGTGTGTGGCATTTAATGGTATCTAATAAAAAGCCTCATATATCTCTGGCTATGGGTGATTGGTGCTATATTGGTTAAATTATATTTTGTAAAATGGGTCACATTCAGATCTTTTTTGGTTGTAAAGTTCTAAAAATTAATTTCAGAATTTACTTCAACGTGGTATCATGGCTTAACAGTAGGTGAAAAAAGGTTAAACAGAATTAAAAGTACATAAAAGATTATGTTTATTGTAGTTTTTAGCATTTTAAATTTATATTTTGATAGAAAGCATCCTATACAGCATCAGGCAGGAAGTACATTTTTCTTTTTTTTCTCAGAAATTCCAGGGAAGGAAAATCAGCACACATTTTAAGTGGTCGGAGTGGGAACATGGTAACATTTAGTGCATTTATTGCATTACAAAGCAGACATCAAAAATAAAATAGTGCAATTTTTAAAAAGTTTACCTACACAGAAGAGGAAGTCGTGATGGCGCGAGGCGCCGTCGTTCAATGCTAGGCTTTGTATTGCATACAGAATTTGTCTGATAAAGGAAACCGTTAGCTTATAATTGCTGTAAAAATTGTGCTTCAGATTTCCAAAACATCAGCATTTTTTTCAATGACTGTATTGGTCCACTGGGAAGATCGTCGAACAAAATGAAGTGCATAAATTTACGAGCCTCTACCCAAAATAAATATAAAAACAAACACTTTCTAAAAATAGTAGGTATTGACCTTTTTTGGTACGAGTAGTTTGAGAGTATTTTTATCAGTCGTTGCATAAATATGACTTCATGATTTAACTAACAAAAACATAAACACGGCCAGATATTTTTTTTTAATAATGTATAGTGCATCTTTAGTTACACTGTGTTTGGATTACAATTTCACTGACGCAAGTTACACACTCTTGTAGTTCTTAATGTGGCATGAAAGATGAAATGTTAGGTTTAGACTACCGAAATCTTACCAAAAAAAATAGCGTGGGTAGACTCCCAAGTCTGCCTTCCCTTGGAAAACTGGAATGTTTCTAGAGGATTTTATTCAGAAAACACCACCGTCGAATTACAGCAAGTTATTTTTCAGTGGTCATAAAAATTATTTATTCATTCATAATGATCCCTGTATCATTGATATGCTAATGCAGGATTATTTCATTGTTCTTTCGTCATCTAGTCGAGAAATTATGTGTTGCAGAATACCAGTATGTCATTACAGTACCATTGGTACAAACATTCTCACTGACATTGGGCCGATATAAAACCTCTTCAGCGTACCCATCAATTTTAATGAAGCAACGATGAATGGCATTCCTCTGCCTTTATTCGCATTTAACATAATTTTATAGCAAGCTTGGTAATTTGCCTAATGTATAGGACAAGTAAACAGAATCACTTGATCCTCCTTTAAGTAGGCCTATTTTTTCCTGCAAAATGTTTATCGGTTTAAGTAAACAGACGCATTCTGAACCTACGTATTTCATCTTGCGAAATAATACCATATTTATCATTTAAGGATGTTTCCGGTGTTCTGTGGTCTGTATTCTGTATGACGCAATATTACAATCCTAGTCGCTCCTGGGTGGTTTCCGCCAAAAGCTGTCAAGTTAAAGAAAGGCGGAAGCTTGCGTGGATGTGTGCTATTCAAATCGGTGTACGAAAAACAGAATAACTCTTTATAATGCGGGATACGACAATATGAAATACGAATGAAAAGGAGAAGAACAATGAATTCATCAGTAAAATATATCAGAACTGCATAAAGAAACAATCAGGTTTCATGCAACACTTGCATAGGATTTTTTCGGTCATGCTTTTTTTTTTTTTTTTTTTTTTTTTAAATACATAACGATAGCTAAAGATTCCCGTACGATGTGGAAACAGACGGCAAAGCTGCAGTACACTTTCAGGGAGCTGTGCTGTGTTGGCCGGGTAGACGAGCAAGTGGACCGGGCAATCTCTACAGCCAGCTGGCTTCAGATCCCATTCAGTCCCAGCAACGTTTCCCGTGATGGAGTGAGACTTAAGTCGTAATAGTACCACAATATTTATACATTCTTCTTAAGAAGTCCGTAGCCGTGATCAATAATGACCAATCTGGTTGCACGAATCGGAAATAATGACTGAGGATGCAGACTAGATGAGCTGGCTGTTCATTCCAGAAAACGCGCAATGTGCATCACTTCATAAAGACATACCGATCGCAGAGACACGACAGGTAAAAGCATTACAACCTGATAATTTAACATACACCTATGCTGGCAAATCTGGCACTCGCTAAGGTCATTCTGGACAAACGGATTAGAAACGCATTAAATGATTTCTATGAACTAAGCTACTGGGTCAAGAATAGTTTAACAGCTATAGGGAAGAAGTAGCCCGTCTCATTCACAAAACCGAATTAAATTCCCGAGGCCTGAAAATAAAGATTTAGGACTGTTGTGTTTTATACGGGGAGACAGCGCTGGTTTTCATTTTGGTATTTTGTGACCTGTTTGCCACCCAGTATATTTCAAGGTGTTATTATTATTATTATTATTATTAAGCTGTACTTGAGTCAGCGGAAGACAATATGTTGACGGAAAGTGCCCGCAATTTGGTGCCACAGAAATGCTGACGGGCATGCAGGGGGCAGAGTCGCTTTGCCGGTGCGTGGGAGGGGGAAGCTCGTTT
>JAODKC010000130.1:5737033-5752194 GCA_026777985.1 Mormyrops attenuatus
TAACAACCCCCCCCCCCCCCCCCCAAAAAAAAAAAAAAAATTTCACTCACTTACTATTAATTCCTGATTAAATGTATATCTGGATAGTTTGCATCCACATAATACAATTGCCGGTAAAGTTAAAAGGTTGAAAAAAAGTTAAATATCAATGACGTACTATTTCTTATTTAATACGAACCTTAAGCTGTGCTGAAATGAAGCGTACGCTGTCAGTACATTGTCAAGACAGCATATTTATTTGGTCCAGGCTGATGTATGAGTCATATCGGCGGTACGGGTGGATCGGTGGAAAATTAACCGTTTATAGTTACGTACGTGAAACAGAGCTCCTCCCTCAACAGCGTGAGTCCGAAGACGTGGTTCGCATCAGTGAGAGCAATAAAGCCAGTTTTTCATGTAGAAATTGTACTGCAGTTTGCAGAATAGTATTTTTTATGTCATTATGTCACAATAGAGCACACGAACTTAAACAGTTTACATTAATTAATGTATGCCGAATATTTTCATCCATCCAGGTAGTTTTGATGAGTCCTTATGCAGTTCAGGATTACAGGGAGCTTAATCCAATCCCAGGAAATTCTGGACACAAAGCATAGAACACTCTGGATGGGTTGATAACAGGGTGGTGATTTTACTTTAGATGATTTTGCCACTTAACCTAACCAAACAAACACAAAGATAACTTGTACAAACACCGCGTACGCAGCACCAGAGGGGCTTGGTTTATCTAGTGAAGGACAGCAGGCTGTAATATTGTACAAAATATTATCCCGGTTCATAAACAATTTTGTGCAGTCAGTAAATAAGTCAAGAAATACATTGCAGAGAAGAGCAGTGGAATTTGGAAGACCTACAATAAAGGATCTAGAAAAGTAAATTGCTGATATGTCGTTAAGAAATAAGATCAGAATTGTTTAGCGGAATGTTTCGTAGATGTGAAAGCTGGGTAGTAAGGAAGTATAAGAGGAAGATTTTTGACGTCGTTGAAGCTGGCGAATAATAAGAAAACGTTTTTTAAAAGTGTAGGTTGAGCAAATAAAGCCCAAAATTTCACTTGAGGCACAGATGACCGGATTTAAGTCTTAATTTGGACATATTATGAAAAGATCCAGCTCAATGGAAAAGAGCATATTTCCTAGACATTATAGGAAAGAGCAAGCGGACGAACAGCAACGAGGTGGATGGAGTCAGTCGTCACATTAAATGAATAAGCGATTGGGAAACCCGATAACCGAGAGAGAAAACGGCATTCCTGGGAAATGGCATCTATGTGGTCGCCAGTAGTCAACTTCAATTATACAGGTCCTCACAAATATATGTGAAAGTATCAATGAAGGAGACGTATATTAAAGGAGACGCGGCTATACACTATGCACTAACACGGCATTTAAGATTACAGCGCTTAGTAACAGTAAATGAGATTAAAAAATAAAAGATCCATCACAAGCAAACACCAGTTCGTGCCATCAAACTCACACAGTTTATCCTTGTCTAACTTCCGATCTATGCCACGTGGTAGTCTAAATTTTCAGCTGCCAGTATCAGTTCATTATCAGTTGTTTCTGGCGGATTTCAAGGCTCTGGCAGTTACATCTAACAGAGGAAATAAATGTAAAGCAAACGTAAAACATTATATCCACACCCAGCAAACTCGTATCTGTGACGAATGTCAGGGAGACTGTATGTTACGCATGAATCCCGCTTTCGATCCTAACTAAAACGTGCAAAGTTATAGCCGAGACTTCGGCACGCGTCATTGGTAGCAGCGTGAGGTGCGGATATGCCATTGTTATAACCATTGTAGGATCGTGTTTCTGACAACAGAGGGAGCCAGCAGCAACCCTTTGACAGGTGATTAAACATCCGCTACGTAACTCCAAACATTTCATTCTGAAGAATTGTCACTAGTGTATCTTTTACCTTGCCATTATATAGAATATATACATTTCATTCTGAAAATTAAAACTAAAATTAAAAACATTTTAAAGTAAATAATAGCAAAATATCGCTTTAAAACTTTTTATTAGTCACTTTAGTGTATTAAAGACTTAAAATGAGCAGGTTTCATATTTGATAAAGAGACTAAATATATGATTAAGACACCAAACATTGTATTGTTGCCTGTGGATTTTAAGGAGTAAAAACCACCTGAAATTTCTGCATTAATATATCAACTTCCGGTCACAATCTGGAATTGAATTCGGTGTAGAAAGAGGTTGGACGCCCTCTAGTGGCTCAAGGTGTTGGTTTCATTGGAAATCGCCACTGGAGCAATACTGCGACATCATTTTAAGCGAGTCGCCACTAGTATGCAGAGTAGCTCGTTTTGCTGCTACTGTACAGGCGAAAACCCACCGGCGCCCTTTCCCATCTATACTGCTGGCGATAGCAACTCTGGATTCCTCCCTCCAGCTGAGTTGCAGTGAAATACAGAGACTTACGTCTGTGTTGCCCGGCTTGCTCTGTAGGACCAAAACTTAAGGACATATTTTAAAGTTTAAATAAACTGCTAATATTGGAGCACAGTGGGAGGGGGTGGTTTTAGATTTCAGGCTACCAGCTGTATTCTATTCACATAATTTAAACCATTCAGACAAGAGCTGTAGTAAATCAAGCCCCAGGGCAGGCAGATAAAAAAGACGAGGGAATAAAGGAACAAGCGCACTCGTTCTTTTCCCTTTACCTCTCCCCTCCTAAAGTCTCGTACAATCCTTATCAGATTCCTGGAGATTTGGCGTCCCTTGATCCAGCCCATCTCACAGTCTGTTTGAAGTGGGTTACCGATACACAGCTGTTGAATCAAACGCCACTAAGTGCTCACTACAGATGACTAAGGTGAGATAATTCACCGTTCAACCCCTCTTCTAGATTTGCGCTTGCAGGCGATTTGGACCTTTTCAATTGGCCTGTCAGCGATATGAGTGACAAGTATATAAATACCTACATTATCGCTGCACCAATGACATGCTTGCTGTGGCGTTCGTTCCATTGTTCAAGGCCTTCCTGGATAAATATTATAACTTATGAATATCACTGTAGCCCGAAGCATAAAATTAACCTTGGGTTTGTTGTGTGGCACCCTAGTTAAGCTTCACCATAAGTTCCTCCCTTCTAAGATAAAGTGGAAACTGGCTTGCCATGTTGCCGCCCCTTCGTAAGCTGGCGCTCCGAGTGACCGCCTATGTCGCATAATGGATTGACTGGCACTGGCAGCTACATATCAACCCCATACATATACTCTTCACAAAATGATGGGTGCAAACTTTTTGTTTCCAATTTCACCGTGATGTTTGTTGCAGTTTTCTTGTAAAAATTGACCAACCATCTGTGGGTCTTTTATTCCTCTGGTTCAGTATGTGTCATGCTGAGCCTGGGCCCTACATAAACATGCGTTCGGGCACTGTGGGTCACTTACAGGTGCCGTGTTCTTGGATTACAGGGGGAACCAAGAGTAGCCAGAGGGCACTCGTGCATCATGGGGTGAACATGCAGGCAGCACACATACGCACGCACATGTAAGGGGCAGGAACTGAAATGCCAAACATTGAGGTGCGAGGACACAGTGCTATCCATTCAGCCACCATAAAGAATATAGACCAGGCTAATGTATTTACTCTTTCTGTTTTCATTTTTATGCCTTGCCTTTATTACCTACATATGGCTGTTGTAGTATTTTTCATCAGCTTGGAACCCACTGTCTAAGAGTAAATTCCTGTTACCAGGCAACACTACCCTGCTTGACCATTTGCAGGCAGTTATTTGGATGGTAATTTGTGTAAAGAACATGCTTGGATATGTGTAATATTTCACATAAACGCTTTATCTGGTGGGTGGTAGAGTGGTGCAGCAGTTAGCACTGTTGCCTCAAACCTCTGGGACCAGGGTTTGATTCTCCACCAGGGTTCCATGTGTGTGGAGTTTGCGTGTTCTGTGTGTGTTGTCATTGAGTTCCCCCCACAGCCCAAGAACATGCTGAGGTTAATTAATTGGAGTTACCACAATGCCCATAGGTGTGTGTGTATGTGTGAGTGACTGGTGAGTGTGAGTGGAAGGGTGCCCTGCAATAGGTTGGTGCCCCATCCTGGGTTGTTTCCTGCCTTAAGCCCATAGGCTCTGGACCCTGCACAGTCCTCAGTAGTACAAACAGTTTCAGAAGATGGATGGATGGATGGATTTCATCTTGTAGATTTATGAAAAAAAGGAGTTGGTGAATGATTAAAATATGCATGCCAATGTACTTCTAAGAACAAACTGAACAAATTATGAGTAAATCTGATTTATCCAAAAACTAACATTATAAATTGTCACTGGGTCATGTGATTAGGTATCAGGTAGGAGGCTCACAGTGAAGAATACCAAAGGAGACTCCCTGTTAGGGATCATGTGTAAATTCTCTGTACGTGATGCATCATTCACTATCTTGAAGCGGTTGTTGAGGGCGGCAGCAGAGGGCCGCGGCTTTCTGTCTTGTTTGTTAGCCCCTGCCCGCATATCTGGAGTTGCACTGATAACCACCACCCTGTGATGTCTCCAGCACTTCCCGTATCACACGTTGCCTAGTGCATCTACACTCCCTCGGCGAAAAGTTAGCGATGCACTCAGAATTAGGCCGCCTCATGCCGGACGCAACAGGTGTAGCAAGGCCAAAGGCCCCCGCTTCGTTTTTCCTCACTATGCTATTTTCACCAGGAAGGCGTCGGATTGTCTGCGACTTTTATCTCGCCCGTGGTGGTTTGTTTAGCGATGACTGATTGCCCGAGAACTCGTCGTGCCGCGGAATTCAGAAAGCAGACCGGGGTTCAAAATCGGCGACAGCGCGAAGATCCGACCGCTTCTGTTTCTTTGAAGAGCAGCTTTCTCCGTGCGCGTGCGAAGCGCGGGCACGCGGGCCGCGCGTAGGGGAAGGTCGCAGGGTGGCGCGCGGAGCCGCCACGCCCTGAGGTGACACTGAACGCGCGGAAGGGCACGGGGTGGCCCCGCGGCGCGCGGTCATTAGTCAGCTGAGCTGAAGGCAAACACGCGTTATTTGCTCTGCCTTTTCAGCGCTGTTTTGATGCACGGCAGTTTGAAATTGGGAGCTGTAGCCCAATTAAACACCTCCTCTCATTCTGTGCTCGTTATTCAGTCCCATTACCCACATGCCAGCTACTGTTCTCTCAAGTACTTCTTGTTAAAACAAAAAAACATAATCCATTATCATATTATTATTATTATTATTATTATTATTACTATTATTATCATCATCATCGTTGTCATCATCATCATTATTATATATCACCACGCACGAGCCATCTTTCCTGAATTTAATAACAGAAAATTAAAACCCAAACTGGTATTTCTCCATCTATCTGATAAAAAGCGACCTGTATCTTATACTCCATCAGGGTGACTTAAGCTCCTGTTGTCTGACTGGATGAACGAGTAAAACTTGGTCTCATGCATTAGTCGCTCCGAACCTACTGTTTTCCTGCTTCATACGGGAGCGCTCAGTGAGTCCGTACGCTCCTAAGCACATCTCGCAGCCATCTGACTGCAATTTCTTGCAATTTCCACCAGTAGCAAGATAGACGTCTAGAAATGAGCAAACATTAATATTGTTGTGGGAAGGATAGAACATTAATTTTGTTGGATTTTTTTAAAGACACTTGATCCATTAACTTGCCTTAATTCATATGATTACTGACTGGACTATTATGTATGAGTATAAATTTGTTTGCTAGTGTGTTCTATGGTATCATTCACATGTAGGGGGTGGCGTGGAGAGAGTGCGATACAGTTAACGTGACCTTGTTAGACGGAAAAGACAAAGACGAGATAATGTTGCATATTTAAAAACGCAGCATCTCTGTGAGACGTTACGTTAGGTTGCAGTAAATGATGTGTAGTGTGAATTGATAATACCTACGCAGTGCTAACAGTTTTGAGACATTCCTTTTCTGTTGCGAATGAAGGTCAGTAGGGAATGCTGCCATACTGGAATTTTACCTGCATTATGAAAAAATAACCTTCTTCACTAACATGGGATGGTGCAAAGATTGATAATTTCAACCTCTAAACCTATATACCAGACATTAACAGGCGGATATGCTAGATGCAGTAGCTTATTAATTGCCTTGTAACACGCTTTATGCCTTAACAGTAAATTTATCTCCAAAGCGGAATGCAAGCACAGTTATTTTAGATAACTGAAAAAGACACACTTCATTGCTATCAAACATATTTTGGCACGGAAGTTTCTGAATGTGGTGTAACTCCCATATCATTCTCGCCCCCTTTGAAAGTGTCACTTTTTTGATTTACATACGTGGTATGAAGAAATATGCTTTAAAACGGCGTAAGACTTTAAAGAGTGTGGTGTAAACAATACCTGTAGATTCACTAGTGCGTGAACTCAGAGGCTGCAGATCATGCAGTCATTACAAGGGTAAAGGACGGATCTACGACTTCCCTTTTTCCGGGGGTGGGCAATAATATATGGTCATACTCAGATTTATAGCACACTTCTGTTTGTAGTCATAATAATTAAATGAAATTTATGTTCAAATCTAAACTTTTAATAGTTAACTGTGTAGCGAGCCTAAGAGAACGTGAGACATTAGTGACCTTCCGTTTTTTAGCGTATTGTAGCAGTGAGAGAACTATGATCTTTGTTACTGGCGTCAGATGTGCCAGAGGGCAGCACTTGTCATACAAACTACGGAACAACTATACTTCCTGATCACTTGACCGTACTGCTGACTTGATATTGGGAACTGGTTCTGCTCCCATATAGCCTACAAATGCATCCTGAGTATTTGGTACTCCTGGGTTTCTGCCCCCCACCATAAAGAAAAGCTCAATAAAGCCACAAAAACGTTTCCGTTTAGCACATCTGTTGATAGACAGGTGAAATTTACTATGACTGCAACAGTCAAATATCTACTTAGAGCCAAACCCTATACTTTCTAATATCCATTAAACTCACCCCAACAAATACTTTCTGTTGTGTTTCTTGGCTTCTGTTCAGCTGTTAAGTCTGTTAATAGTTATAACAGGACCCAAACTCTATATTACCTGGTTGGAACGCAAATATGTGTCTTACAACTGTGAATTTACTCATATTCGTCTATAAATAGATGGTACCGAAACACACAAAGTCGCAAATAAAAATAAACCGCAAGATAACGAAGCAGAAGTGCGAAGCTAAACAGCTTTGTCACCGTATGTTACATTTGCATGCTGTCTAACAACATCTAGACAACATTGTTAAACAATCGGATTTTGGGTGGTGAATTAGTTAAGAAGCTTTGATCCATGATTGTCGGTGTACATCCCATGAGAACTCGTAAATCATGTTCACCTAAGTAAAATATCAGCTAGGTAAATAAATGCAGCCTACGTAACTTGTATGCTTCAATATCATATAAAATTACACAACGTGATATTAGGAAACCTCCCACGATGTGTGCGTACTCACTGTTTTCAGTAAAGACAGTTTATATAATAATAACGAGCAATAGCAAAGATGTAAAAGATCCAAGAGCTTTGGGTAAGTGTGTAGGTCGAGCGGTGTAAAAAAAATACACCGTGTCATAGTGTCGCACCTCAGAGCCACCTCTAGGGGGACTCTGGTTGTTTGGAGGGATCTTGAGGCCGGCTGCTTAAGTGTGTGAATGCTGCTGCTGGGAAGGAGGAGGGGGAGGGAGAGAATGAGAGGCAGGGAAGCGGAGAAAACGACGGGAGTGAGACGAGGAGGGCGAGCGGATACTGCTGTAAACGTGTAGACGTCCGTCCCCGCGTCCTCGGTGCATGTAGATACGGCTGTTACGGGCGATCGCACCGACTACCGAGGAGGGCATCAATCGCTTCGGGAGGCATTGTACATCAGGGCGGGTTGTGTCTGCAGAGGTCTTGATAAAAAAAAGAAAAGATGTTCGCGGTGAGTCCATTATCTTTGCACTGAGTGCATGCATGTTTGGCAGGAGATTTAATAGTAATCGGTTGCGGTTTTTATTTTTATTTCTGGGGCGTGTTTTTTCTACCGGTCAGAGAAAATGTCCGTGTTTCTCTCCTTTTTTCCGTAACCGTTACCAGTTTGTGTGTTTAGACAACAAAATGTGGGTCACGGCGTGGTTGTGAGCTTGTTGTGAGCCTGTGGATGGTGTTGCATTGAGCCTCGCGGAGTTTAACGCAGTATTATTCCCGGTTAGACACTTCAAGGTGTTCCCGTGAAATTACACCAAATCACAGGGACGCGCACAGCAGCAGTCCGGTGGCTGGTTCATTGGTCACCTTGTACGAGGTTTTTATATACCGATTTTAGGTTATTTTCAGTAAAACTTCAGGGTTTTTTTTTTATCTTAACGTGGATGCTGCTGTTGCTGGTTTTACAGTAGCCCATTTGCAAAGGTCGTATGGATCGGAGTCAGTCCAAAAAAAAAAAGAGTCAGACACAACTCCTGGTCATGCAAATAGAAGACGGGGACATGCATTTTTAAAGGACATAACAGAATCAAATGTATTAATATCTCATGAAGGCCGTCGCTATTTCTATATGAAGCGGCGTTTTGCAAAGTATGGCAGCCTGAATGCGCCGGAATGTTATAGACTATCGTGCGCAAGGGACATTTTCGATATTTATTGACCGATCCATTTTGTTCTGTCGAATGAAATAGGCCAAAATGTGCCCCCTCCCCGATACACACAAAACGCACACACGCAAACCGCTTCAAGGTAGGCGAGGGGACCGGGCGCATATTTGACGATCGGGTGTGACATGCCGCGTTGTAACAAAGTCGCCCGCACACTGTTACTGTAACTGCGACGCTGCGATGGTGTAGTACGGCTGTCACACACACACACACACGCACTGAAACACACCGAAACGATAGTGTTATGTAACGCGAGTGCGTTTAAATGCGGGTGATGCGATACCCGCGGCCTGTGGCCAGGAATGCAGGATTGCGTCGTGCGCGTCTCGATAGAAGTAAGACTCGTTACCTACATCACGGAAAACGCTTTTTATCCTTCTTGCAATAACCAGGAGCGCACCCAGCCTTTATTTCCCCCTTTATTACGGTCTGACCGTCGATTCTGCCTGATTGAAATGGAGATCGGCTGGCGCCGAAGCATGCAAATCTAAAAATGGAAACTGGGATATGATTAATAAAAATCACGGACGGATGGCACAATGCGTGCGCTGTTTGGATTATGTAACACCCGCATGCTGCTGCTGTTGCTCGACCACAGCGCCCGTTCTCCAAAAACACTGCAAGCTGCCGTCGCATAAAACACATAAGATAATCCCAGCGGGCTAAAAACAAGATGTATTGTAAATGACAAACGCATTGCAAGGTTACGACTACTTGTGTACTGGCTGGCCTAAATATCATCACGTAATTTGCCATGCATGCGGACATGGCGTATAATTTAAAATCTCATGGATCATTTGGCATTGGCGCTGTTTTTAAATGAAGGCTACAGCTTTGTTCAAAGCGATCCGATCCGGGATCTGATAAACACGCAAACATAATACAGTACATGCCAACAAGCAGGACGAAACAGTCATCGCAAAGAAATTGTGTTTTTTGTGCCTCGACATCGTGACACAACTTCTGCAGATGTTTCGGGGCCCATGTGGTTGCGATAAAACATTTTTGAGACGCTACTTCATATTTACGTTTTAAGCGTATCTTGATGCATGCAAGCTTGTTTTGAATCAGTGTGTCTCCAGTGCATGGATCACAGAAACACGTTTTTAAATACGTGATGGTGGACTTCTCCTGGAATACGTTCTGATGATTCTAATGACCTTTTTGAAAAATGTGTGAAACATTTTTTCCATTCCATGTCCACTTAAGCCGTGGTGGCACTGAGCTTGAAGCTACGGTCTTACTAGTTCAGTATTATGAAGTGAATGTGATCTGTGAACTTCTCAAGGGACAGTACACTTAAAAAGGTGACTTGACTGATTCCAGACCTTAACATCTCCATGGTAGCCATGCCTGATGTAGTTCACTAAAATATTTTTGCCATATGTATCTGAATTTTGAGTTTCAGCCAGACCACCTGTGAATTTAATAGTATTTAGTGGTGTTTATGCCCTACCGAGTTAAGTTTAATCTTGCAGAACTTATTTCTTGTTTCTGTTTGGCAGTTGTTATGTGGTAGGAAGGCAAGGCCTTCTCTCACAAGAAGGGAAACTAATGACTCATGTAATTAATGGGGGGAGGGGGCACACATAATTTTATTTGTATTAAGGCAACATTCATCCTTGATTGTTTTTGTTGTGAAACACCGCAAAACTAGGCACTTCCTTTCACAGGGTTGTGTCTCTGGGGGATCATTTCGCATGTGATTTGGAGTGTCCCCGAACCTTTGTACAGGCCATGAAATGGGAGTTAACTGAAGAACGCAAGTGGACTTTTGGATAGATAAACTTGAGGTTGCCCTGGAAATGTTGGTATTTTGTGGTCATGTGATCGCAGAGAGGTCCCTACCCTGTGAGCTGGTGGTATGTCCTTTGATGTTGGATTTGCTTGTGATGAATTTGATAGAAGAACCCAAATGAAGCAGCCTGTGTCGCACAGTGTCTGCCTGGATGCTGTGTCAAACGTATTACAGAGAAGGTGTGTTATTGAGATCCCGTCTCTCGTTTGGTCTCTGAGAATTTTCGACTGTTTCTTTTAGTACCGATGGTGATCTTCAATAAAGAAACAGATTTGCAGGAACGATTCGAGTGACAGTCTGATAGTCCCATTAATGCCTTTTTTCTGTTGGCCCTTGTTTACATGTTTGAAAGACGGTCTTCTGGAAATACGAACAAGTTCAACCTCTCAAAGGCAGCAAAGTTCGTTCTCTGGAAAAAGAAAAAGATCAATATTGCCCTGTACTTTGTTCGTTTAACATATATGTCCTGTTGGCGCTACAAATTTGGATGTGCGTGTCTGTTTTTTAATATATATTTTTGAAGAATTTCTTAATATTTATATCGGTAAAGTATATGTATGGATAGATGCTGCAAAGCCTACAATCTTTCTGTTTTAAGGTGACTTGAAAACTTCCCTGGGGTTTTTAACGTGTCGTTACTTTGGCCCCATGTAGCCTGGCTGTGGCTGATACCGCAGCGGAGACCATTCCGGGGAGGTATTTTTGTACGGTCGTATGAATATTTAAACGGTCGCGCAAACGGACAGCTCTCTTTCCGTAGGATCAGTGTGTAAGCTGACTGATGGCAGGAACTGTACATGTCATAAACGATCCCGGACCATATCTTTGTCAGAGAGACTCAGATGGGCTGTTCACTAAGTGATTTTAAAGAATCTTGTCAGGGTGTCTGCTTTTTGTCCATCTTTTTCTTTTTTTTTTACCCTTGGTGGTATGTTGCATCGTCTTTGTCTAAACTTTACTCTCTCTCTCTCTGTCTCTCTCTCTCCCCCCTCCCTTTCTCTCTATCTCTCTCGCGGCTGCCAAAGGATCGCGAGCCGCGGAGGTAACCGCAGTCAGAGGGACGCCCTGGGACCCAGCCTCGAGGATCTCGCAGACACACGTCGTCGCTCTCCTGTAGCTCGCTGGGGATAAATGAGTTGTAGTGCTGAGGACAGCAGGGCTGGGACTCGCACCAGAACCTGTGCAGGTAAGCCACGCACTCGGTCTGGTTGCCGTGGGCCCTCCCTGCCTGGGTGTCCTGTTTGCAGCTGCCCTCTCGTAGCTTTCGAAAGAGAGGGCCCCTCTGTCCCCCCGGAGTACTCTTTTTCTCTGATGAAAGCCAGATGTTTATACGCTTGGATATCGTGAATGGGGCGTTTAATTATTACTGCTATCTCAGACACTGCTTTCGGCACAGTGTTCCGTTTCCATGACACTCGCTTGTTTACTTTATTTTTTATTTAATTTAATCCCCCCCCCACTCCACCCTTGCAGGATGTCCTGGTTCAGTGGCATCCTGGTAGCCAGAGTGGACGACCGCAAAACGGCTTGGGGGGAACGCAATGGGAAAAAATCAAAGCGGAAAGGCGGCTCGTCCCTGTGCAACCCGCGCTACATGAGCTGCCTGCGGGACCCCGAGGCCATGGAGCCGCCCCCCCAGGCACCCCAGCACCACCACCCTCGTGGAGGAGGCGGCAGCGGCGGGGGGCAGTTTGGCGTCCGCTGCGGCTGGCAGGAGGACCACTACAGGAAGAAGGGTGGCGGTGGCGGCGTGGAGGTGGGGCTGAAATCAGTGGACCTGGGCTTCGAAGATGGTGACGCCAAGGGCCGGAAGGGCGGCTGGGACAGCACGGATGAGGGGCTGGCCAGCGAGGGCGTGGCGACGGCCGCCGACTGCTGGCAGCGGGTCGTGCACGTGTTCCAGTCCAAGAAGTTCCAGTCAGGCAAGCTGGAGCGGCTCTACCAGCGGTATTTCTTCCGGCTGAACCAGAGCTCACTGACCATGCTGATGGGCGTGCTGGTGCTGGTGTGTGGTGTCATGCTGGCCTTCCACTGCGCCCACGCCGCCCCGGATGTGGCCTACGTCTTCGTGCTCTCCGTGGCCATGGCGCTTTTCCTGGCCCTCATGGTGGTGTGCAACCGCAACGGATTCCACCAGGACTACATGTGGATCGTCAGCTACCTGGTCATCGGCGTGCTCTTTGCCGTGCAGGTCTTCGGCGTGCTGCGGGTGGCACCGCGCACTGCCTCCGAGGGCATCTGGTGGTCCGTGTTCTTCATCTACATCATCTACACGCTGCTGCCCGTGCGCATGCGTGCCGCCGTCCTCAGCGGTGCCGTGCTCTCCGCCATCCATGTCGTCACCGCCTGGAGGCTCAACGTCGACGAGACCTTCCTCTGGAAGCAGGTAAAGCACCGGTCCTCCAGACCCTGCCTCTGCTAGCCGTTACGGCTCGGCTCATTTGTGGTTCTGTGATCTCGGAGCACTCGACGGCGCCCTCTACAGTTGAGAGAGAGACGAATCACGATTGATAGGAGAGAGTACTGATGATTCGGGCCGCTCTCTGATCTGGGCGTCATTTGCCGTAAGAGCGTGAGCCGCGGATCGGATTTCGCCAGCATGCGGCCGGCGTTTGTGTGTATTGTCGTTTATTGTTAGTTCGGAAGATTGGAAGTTCCCCATCTGTCGCTTTGAAGTGTCTCAGAGATTTGGCTGTAATTATGCCTGGGTGCGAAACCTCAGCGGTGTAGTTTGGCCAGAGAGAGGTGCTGTACCTCCGAGCCAGAAGCCTTTCGGGGAGAGAGGAGAGAGGAGGAGGGGGACAATGCAGCTGATCGACGTTGGAGGACCCACAGGCTGGGTCTACATGTTAAATTGATCATTTGTTTTTCATTTTATTTATTTATTTTTTTGGATAGACCAGTACATCTTTGCCTCAAACCAGAAATGTACTGTTGGGCCGCAGTGGAGCGTCTGATTGGAAAAGTGTGTCTGTACTCTGGACTTCAGGATTCTTCAGGATTTTTTTTTGTTTGTTTGTTTTTTTTTGCATAAACATGGGGTCTGTCACAATTTCAGTAAATGTTTTGGCCACTCCCCAGCACTGAGCACACAGCCGCCATGCAGCCTGTTTGGTCACAAGCACTGTGGCCTTTTGATCATGTGACGTGGCTTCAGTTAAGGAATCAATTCGTCTGGCTACGGTTCGAAACTGTCACCCCCCCAGTCCAGCCGAGAGGCGCGATGTGAATATCTGTGGTGGGTTATTTATGGTACATTTTTTTTTATCTCCATGTGCTTTATGGATTTACAGGGTATAACTACTACTTTGATTTGTAGAGCCTATATCTGCTTTGGGATAAATCTCATAATTAAATGTTACATTTTCCTATTTTTGCCTTTTCCATGCCACAAAAATCTCAGATGGGAGCGTGGGAGGCCTCTCTGCCGTGTGCCATGTGACAGTCGCCATGACTTTCAGTGTCACGAAGGCCTGAAAACAGCCCGTGATTTTGTAGAGTTTTTGCTAATGTAATAAGGTGTTACACAGAGAAACCAAGTTTTCTTTGTGCTCTTACTTTGTCCGTAGCATTGAAGTTTGGCAGCACTAAAGCGGCATCCACAGGTTTTTAATCGGTAACCTATTTTTGAAAGTTTGTTGGCTAAATCAATTCCCCTGCTGGGAAGAACATGACACGAAGTAACATGTTTGGCTTTCTCTCTGCAGCCTGAAAATGAAAGGACAGGCTGCGCGTTTGTGCAAATTTGCTGTGCGTACACTGAGATAACACGGATATACCATAATTATGTGTGTATACAAACACCAGTTCAATGACTGGTACTCAAATTGTTTTATTTTAAATTATCTGCTGCAGAAAGCTGCGCCGATTAGCAGTTCCAGAGGAGTTCAGTCTGCGTCATGCGTGATCAGATACTCGACATAATGTGTCACCCGGCACCCGGCGCCATGTAGCTAGAAATCGAAGGGAGCATTTAGCTAAAATCCATCGGAATGGTGAGATGAACATGCTGAAGATTTCTTACATGGACACTGAGACCTTCTGAAACCATCCATCCAGACATGGGCCCCCTAACAAAATTTTTTACCATGATCCCCCCACTTGGATTGTCACTTCTAATCTGAAGAAATTTGGGTCCCTCTGTGGATTTTACCAGCTGGGGGGGGTCCCCTTGGTAGATCTGGTGTGAGACTCATGCTTTCTGACTCTCAACTCAGACAAGTAATCTTACAGCAAATCTATATTGTTCCATTATAAACTTAAAATTAGCTACAACAAAAGTGTTGGGGTAGTTTGCAAACCATTCAGACTATTTCAAATTAATAAAACTATTACATACATGTAAATGCATGTATGTAAATGTCCAGAGACTCCAGACTTGTCACTAAATGTTAATTTCACACCAGCCAGCAGACCAAGGTTGGCATCCATGACGTAGGGGGAGTCCCTGACAGTACATTTTGCTGGGCTCAGTGAATCTGCCAGGGTATCTCCATGCCCCTCCAACGCCCCTGGCTGTGGGTGATCCTTAAATTCGTAACTTTGTATATTTTAACATGTCATAATTGAGGAAGGCCTTTTAGCGACACCGTTTGATGTAGCTAATGTTGTAAATTGCTACAGTTTAAATTTTGATGCTCCAAATAAAGGAAAAGTAGCTCAGTGAAATCTTGTAAAATGATAGCTAGTGTCTAAGGCGAGTTGCATACAGTGACTGTATATGAGTGTTAAAC
>JAODKC010000130.1:5759084-5784729 GCA_026777985.1 Mormyrops attenuatus
TGGCATGGGGTCTCCGCGGATCTTGTCATTCGGTGTTCTTAGCACCTCGCTTTGGCTGCCCCATGCACTGCTAATTTCCAGATTGTTTGTATAGTGTACTTTTTATACTGTACTGTTGGTATAGTTTTTACCCTTTTGTTTTTAATTTTTGCTCCTCTTATGTTGTACTGTCCACTTTGACAATGCAAATTTCCCAGTGGGACTGATAATAATAATTTAATAATAATTTAACTCACTGAAGATGTATCGTGTCAGTGTGGCTGTGCTTAAGATGCTGCTGTGGTTCTTCCTCATCTTCCTAGGCTTCCTAGGGACGTAAAAGTACCTAGAAGCCTCCACGACTAGGGAACCCCCCCCACCCTGGTCTCTGATGTGTTTTGTGCCTTTTTCATTTCTTTCATTGACACGTTCTGGGACCCGGCGACCTTCTGGAAACCCCCCGGCAAACTGTCTTGGTGACGGCAGTGTGTTGCACGCTCCTGAATCCCCTCCCCCCACAGATGCATGTAATGAGGAACAGAAAGATTCATTGTCTGTTTTATTTATTTACTTACTTACTTACTTACTTAATGTATGTATGTATGTTTTCAGGCTCCAGCCCCCCTGAATTTGTTGAGTTTCTTGATAGGGGGACGGGGGGGGTAGAAAAGTCCGCAGTGAGAATCTTTTTTTGCAGATGATTTCGTAGCACCGGCGACATATGAGGTGTATCGCCGTGGCGACGATGTTGCTTTGGAGACCAACAGAGGTTATGGACATGTTCCTAAAAATATCTTGCCTGTGGATTTTCTAAGAAGGGTTGCGTCACATGGAACTGCCTTATCTGAGTTTGCGTCAGCTCTCCCTCACTCTCTCTCTCGCTGCCCCCCCACCCCACCCGCTTAATGGCTCTTGACTTTCAGCACGTACGTGTAGCCCAGCCGAACCCGAACTTGTGCTCCTTAGCTATCGGCCCCTGGCAGCCGATCACTCAGACGCTCTCACCTCTGTTTCCCCCCCTTCAGTCAACGTTTGATGTTTTATACTGCCAGAAACACAGGATTATGTGCTATCATGAGCATGTGGATGTCTCAAACAGTAGTTTTCTTTTTTTCCTGACTGGGAACCTCTGAGCTGTCGAGGATGTTTAAACGGCGCACAAGTGTCTCCCAGCGCCTCCTTTAAACTCCAAGCTCCCTAATTAAGCTGAGAGGAGTCTGCGATCCGGGCCCCTGGGAGACTGGGGCAGGGACCCGAAAGGTGCCCAGTTACCTTCCAGTGGAGTGTGGGAGCCGGTGTCGCGATCCATGTGAAATCCGATACGCCCGCCATCGCATGTTATTGATTCAGGCTCCACCCATGGCCATAAATAATGTAGATGGTCACCCGACCTCCTGCCTCCAGTGGGATCCTCCCCTTCCCAGCATGTCTGAATGCAGGATTCATTGGGATCTAGTCAAGGTCCTCCATAGACTGGCAATGCGTAGATGAGTCCGTTTGGCTATTCTTTTTTCCTACAGCACCGTGTGGGTTTAGTGGTCACTGATACAACCTGCGATAATCATCAACCTTTGCAAAATTTTTCAGTTTGCAGAATGTTCCACATTCCCATTGTTCGACTCTTTCTGCTGCCCCGTCCTTTTATCTTTTATGCTAAATATGGTGTGTCTGTTTTTTCTGTAATCGGTCTCGGCCCACAAATGTGAACGGGCACTAATATAATGAAAAACGAAGACTGTCTAGTTTTTTGTTCAGCATATACCTTTCTGAGTCACCTGGGACATTTTTCTGATTTCTCAGACCACGTCTGGATGCTCTGGCCATCATAAATATCGACCTGAATGCATCACTTTGATGGATGCTGTGTTGGTGTGTGGATTCTGCATGAAGAGAGTCCAATATGACTGAAAATAGCCAGCAGTTCCAGAAAATATCTGGCTTTTCTTCATGTCCTGCAGAAATGTCACTGAGTACCACGTTACTACCTCACGTCACATGATCATGTTGTGATGACATTTGCTCGCCAGCTGAGCGTTCCTAGTTTTTGTGTTGAAAATGACCGAAAAGATTGTTCAGAAAGTGGGCGTTGTTTTAGTTCTGACCCTCCTTGTTGCCGTAGTTTGAGTTCTCAGGGGGATTATCTTAGAAAGACTGCAGATGTACAAACGTTGATATTTATATATACAAATATGGTTAACACACGGTTAACACCCAAATTGTGTTTGCTCAATGAGTTCCCCATTTTTAAATTAGATGTGTCATTTTTGATTTGAGAAAGGACAACAATCGGATTAAAGAAAACAGCTTCCCTCTGTAATGATCTGCAGTGAAGGAAATGTATATTTAATTGGGCTTTTTAGTTCAGATTAGTTATCGTGTAACCACCCCTTTAGAAGGTAATGGAACTTCCCTAAGTTCCTGTTTTACAGACTCTGTTTCATAATTAAAAACCAAGACACAGTACAGTGTATTTGTTTCAGTGCTCAGCTTGATGTATGGTTAAATGTGCTCATGATTTCAAAGTGTATTTATGCAGTGTGGGATCAAATCTGGATAAAGACAGATGGTACTGTTTTATGTCGGGTTGGACCCACGAGCTTGGTACAGTCTGTCCAGTGTCTTCTGTCATTATCTATGTTATGAGACAAAGGGCGTGGAGTTTGGTAGCAGGAAGGTAGGGGGTAGAGTGTGGGGGAAGATGTGGGAGTAGGAGTTGGGGCTAGAGTATGGGAGTGGGAGTAGGGGTTGGGGCTAGAGTATGAGGGAGGGAGTGGGGTTAGGGGCCAGAGTATGGGGGAGAACGTGGGAGTAGGATTGGTGCTAGACTGTGGGGGATGGAGTAGGATTGGGGCTAGAGTTTGGGGAATGGAGTAGGATTGGGGCTAGAGTATAGGGGAAGGAGTGGGAGTAGGGGTTAGGGGCAGAGTATGGGGGTAGGAAGTGGGAGTAGGATTGAGGGTAGAGTATGGGGGAGGGAGTGGGAGTAGAGGTTGGGAGTAGAGTGGGAGTGGGAGAGTGGGAGTAGGATTGAGGGTAGAGTATGGGGGAAGGAATTTGAGTAGGGTTGGGGGGTAGTTTAAGTTGTGGTAGGGGGCAGAGTATGGCGGAGGGAGTAGGTGTAGAGGTAGTGGGAGCAGTGTTTGGGTGGTACATCTGGAAGGACAGGTTAGTGGACAGGCTGAAGCAGACTAAGAAGATTCTTTTCATGCATTTTCATGGAGAATTTGTATATGTTTGTGTGGGTAAATGCTGGTAGAGTTTGAGTCACAGTGCAGTGACCCTACATTTGGGCTTCTTTTGGGTGGTGCCTCTGTGATTTATGATCAAATTCCCTTGATTGCCAAGATAATTACTGAGCAGCTTCTGGACCAGTCAAAATGTCATAGCCGTGGTGGAGGGGGCTGGACCTCGGCAGAGCACAGGTCAGACTTCAGCATTTCACTAATCGTGGTGGAGTAAATACCTGCGCAGCACAAAACATCTATTCCTGCAGGGATTCGGGGCTTCTGGAGCTGAATGGTGGAATCCCTCCAAGCTGGGTCGTGTTTCTTGTTGCTACGAGGTCGGACTGAATGACTCGGGTAGCGTGGAGAGCCGCTGGATTTCCTGTTCCTCTTGGGTCTCTGCTGTCCATTGATCATACCACCCAGCCAGTGCGGCCTTTGGCTTGAATGTTAAACTTCCTGGGGGGCCAGTTCCCTGTAATCCACCGTAGCTGCACGTGGGTGGGCAGTTGAAAAAAATCTGATCCTCCTTTTTTTTTTTTGCTTTAAACCCCACTAGCTTGACTTAGTCTATTTTATGGGAATATTGTGACTCATAGCCCATGTAATTTCTGTGGAAATGAGGGATTCTGGGATACGGCTGCTTCCTCCCGTGATCAGGCCATCAGCGAGTGTAACTAAACCAGTCTGTTAGTCATACATGCCTGTCCTGCTTTATCCACTGACCTGGATTCCCAGCAGAACCCCTATACTCCATCTCTATTTCCATCTCCTCCGTCTCCTTCCCTACATATCTGTAAAAGCAAAATGTGGAAGAGCAGGCACTCAGCATTATTATTATTGTTTTTATTAGCCAATGATATGTTTTGAATTGGTGAGTGATGGGGAGAGGGCACCGTGGGGGCCAATCAGCATTCAGCTGGGGCCAGTGTCCCTGTGGCCCTGCCTTTAAATAAACAATGGGAGCAAAAGTGGCTAAAGAACAGGCCTGTGGGCTGAGATGAACACACGGGTAGAAGGAGAGGCTGGGGGCAGTCTGTAGGAAACGGTTTAATTGCAGCCTCCTCGTCAAAGGCCACAGATTTAAATGGCATGTCTGGAAAAGCCTTGCAGTGTAAAAAAGTGGGAGAAATGCTGGCATGCAGTAACCACGATAATCAGAAGCTACGTACGTGAGGCTTCTCTGGCTAAAAGTGTCAGAGTCGTGATGAGCTACCGTGTGCTGTGCATGGGCCTTGCGGTCAATCTGACCCCAGACTCAAGAGAGATGCGGCCAATTCTGTCGGAGCATGATCGTACATTGTGTTTGTTTGAAGCGCTACATGGCATTGTCTACGTGGCCTATTTAGCGTTACATAACACCCGATTAGTATGCTAACTCGCAATAGCACTCGAGCGATTCCCAGATAATTCCACCCACTTTGAAAGGTTAGAGTGTGACCTACATAAGGTGCATCATAGGTTTCCTTTCCTGAAAAACAGCTGATCTACATTAGCAGAAATACGAATGCATCTGTAACAGCTGCGAAACATGGATGTGGATTCTGCTTGCTAATCTAACTGTAAATCGCAGTTGGTGGAAATGATGCAGTGTTCACAGTGGCTGGCATGTGAATGATAAATTTTCAAAGTAAAACCTTTCAATTGGCTCCAAAGCCAGGTGCAAACAACGGGACTTACGAAGTTTCCGAAAAGTGGAACCTTATTGTAAAATACAAGATTACTTGGCTCCGTGATCTTTTGTAAAACGCTGTGGTGATGTGGGTTCCCTGAAGGCGTTTGTTGACCCTCGTAGGGTGGGGACCCACACACAGGCGTGGTGACGGGATTTGTGGTTTGACAGTGTGGTGCCAAGTCTGTGCAGACCAGTAAGGAGAATGGAATCGTTAATACTTAATGTTGTTTAAATGCCGCCTCTGCTCTGGCCAGCTCATTCGGCAGCATTTTAATTCCGGCTCTCGTCTTTGGTGGAACCAGCAGCTTTTTTTCTGAGGGGGGGGGGGGGTGTTGAGCTGAAGAAACTCCTCAAGGCCGTAGTCCATGCACTCTGAGTCCACATCGCGTCCGCATCGTTCAGCCTCTATTTCTGGAAGGATCCGTCGAGTTCACGACTCTTTTTTCCGTTTAGACGCAGTGGAGGTTTAGCGCTTCCGCACTAACCCGGAAGCCTCAGATACAGTAGACATGGCCGTTCTCAAAATGGCTGACAGCTTCAAAGATATCTCTTTTTTTTGTGAAAGATGTGTAGCCCCATCGGTTTGCATTAACCGCACAGGCGACGAAGCGATACCGAGGGGTCTTTATCCTGCAGGGCTGTTGTGTGTTAAGCACCTTGGTGCGTATCTGTGTGTGTTTGTTTCTGTTCTGCCAGTCCGACGGTTGCCATAGTGACAAAGGTGGAGGTGCCCGAGGGCCCGCTGGGCGGTTCCTTCAGTGACCCTGTCCTTGGCTTTCTGGAGAAACCTAATTATACCCAATGACTATGACTTACCTTTACTGAAGAAAATTAATTTTACCATCAATATTATCTTCTGATTTGTGTCCATGCTTGTGTGAAGATTGCAGTGTTGTCACAAGGTGTCAGGGTCACGTGATGCACGGAGACAGCTTGTGCAAAGGACACCTTCCTTGCCGTGACCTTGGTCCCCCAAAACAGAAAAAAATGGCATAAATTAGGAACAACCGCGTCCTGTCTCTCTGCTGGTCACATGACCAAGAAGGCAAGAGGAAGTTTTTCATTTTTAATTTTTAATTCTCAAATTCTACTTAAACTTTCACTTGTTTTTCAGCGAGTTGGGGGTGCTCGTCACCATTACCATGACAACATGGCCCTCACTGTCTCTGGGGGTGCGTATTGGCAGCTGTAAGGGTCTACGTGATGGGGGGGTGGACCACGGCCCCACGGACAGAGCTGCCCCTGGGGGCATTAAAGTGACACCTTGTGCTCACTGTCATCACTTTTTCTGAATCTTAGGCCGTCCAGCATTTAATTACTCATTTTCTTTCTGTGGACATTTAATTTGAAAGTGAAATTCCTTGCATTTAACATATTTACATTTAGAATTGTTTCAAATCACAGGTTATGTGAATTATTCGACGCTCTCCAGCACTATGCTCTTTGTTTCCAATGTTTAGTTATTAATTCTTAGCGATAAAAAGCTACCTTGGTGCTCATACTATCACTCACTCTGAGCTCCGTGTCACCAGTAAGCTCCCGTGTGTTGCCCGTCTGGCAGACACGGCCTAGATACCATGCCTGCTCCGGGAGGCAGCTTTTATTGTATACCGCTATTGGCATGGTTCTTTCCTGTTCTTTGAAATATTACAACTGACCCATAGTAAAGATAAAGGAAAGATGGAGTAAATGATAGTATTTCCAGCAAAAATACTCAAATATAGTCATACAGAAATAGTCGCGTTCCGATGTCTGTGTTGCAAATAAACATGCACTTTATGGACAGTTATTAAGGAAATGAGCTAGACTCCTTCCCCTAGTTAGTAACGGTTAATCTGAATATTATCTGGGTTGCAAATGTGTGTTTTTTTTTTTACTTAATGTCACTTAATACATTTGTTTGAAATGACCGCTGGCAGTAACTCAGCAAGAGCGTAAATGCACTCGGCCCCTCTCTAGGATTTTGGCCAGCACTGATAACAGTGAGAAAAACAACAGTGTCACACGCAGCGGTGTCCCTGGGGAGGGACAGCAAACTGGGGCTGGGAACGGTGTGTGTGTGTGGCTGTGCGTGTGTGTGTGTGAGTGCTGAGGACGCGCATGGTACGCGCTGTCACGCCGCGACAGAGCTGCCGGGAGCTGATTGTAGGATCCATAATGTCGGGGAGGGGGGTCCGATTTAGCAGTCCGTGTCAAGCAACCCAAGGCTGCAGAATGTGGCGGGGGGCGGGGCACATGTCCTTGTCACCGCATGAGCGCTTCACTTATCGGAAGCACGTTATCCGCGGAACGTGTGTTCCTGGCTGAGATACACGTGGGGGCCATCAACCACAAGGTCTGTCATGTGCCAAACCAAGCAGCTGTTTGACCGCTTTCAACACGGCGTCAGTGAAGCCTGGGCTGGGCCAACTCTGGGTCAGGACCAGGGCGACCATACTGAGATCCCGGTCAGCAGCAGGGTGACCGCACTGAGATCCCGGTCAGGAGCAGGGTGACCACACTGAGATCCCGGTCAGGACCAGGGTGACCGCACTGAGCTCCTGGTCAGCAGCAGGGCGACCACACTGAGGTCCCGGTCAGCAGCAGGGCGACCACACTGAGCTCCCGGTCAGCAGCAGGGCTACCGCACTGAGGTCCCGGTCAGGAGCAGGGTGACCGCACTGAGATCCCGGTCAGGCCCAGGGTGACCGCACTGAGATCCCGGTCAGGCCCAGGGTGACCGCACTGAGCTCCGAGAGGCCCATAAATCTCCCCCTCCTTCCCACTCTCTCCGGAGCCTTTTTCCAGACTCTCCTAAGTACTCCTGGTCAGACCGTTTGTGGTCAAACGGAAACTATTGTGTTTGGAGTGGAGTGTAAACAGGAGCGGCGGTGCCATGTTTGCACGGGGGGAGATAAGCACTGCTCTGAACCCGGCCAGGAATACGGACACATACAGTCGCTACGTGTGTGACTTTGGTCTGATGTGGTCAGTGGGGCCAGGGGCCGATCCTGTTTTCTGTCAGATGCCAATCCCTACTCTCAGTGCTGCAGATAGAGCTGTTGTTTCTGGCAGCTCTGCTTTCATTCCCGTTCAAAGCGAAGCCATACTTTTCTTTTTTTCCGATTTTGTTTTGTTCTTGATTACAGACAGATACGTTTCAGTAATCAGAAGAAGCGATCATTCAAAACAAAACTGCTGTGCTTGTGAAGGGAAATTAGTTTTGTTGATGAAATGTTATCAGACAAAAAGTTCTCTCTCGGATGGTCACGTAAACAGTTTTTTTTTTTTGCTGGAAGATTTTAATACTTTTTAAAAATGTGACCACACCGTTATTCTGAAAGCAAGGATTCTGGGAAGGGGTTGTGGAGAAAGCAGGTGATTGGCCATAGCTTGTGGGATCGTACACAAAATTGACACGTGTCAGAGGCTCTGAGGGTGCCTGATGGGCGGAGTCACCCCACACAGTTTGTTGACAATATGCTGTCCATGGCAGCATGCTGGATGGGGCTCCGCCCACAAAGAGCTCTCCAGAGAGGGGGCCGGGCTGACAAGGTGGTAGACCAATCGTAGTGGCCAGTGGAAGCCTGCTGATTAGTGCTTCAGGAGACTGCTAAAAGGAAAATCTTTCGGATGCGCCAGGAAACTCCCATCATGTTAAAAGCTGTGAC
Organism: Mormyrops attenuatus; assembly: GCA_026777985.1. Taxonomy (NCBI): domain Eukaryota; kingdom Metazoa; phylum Chordata; class Actinopteri; order Osteoglossiformes; family Mormyridae; genus Mormyrops; species Mormyrops attenuatus. The sequence goes on from JAODKC010000130.1 coordinate 5,767,613, forward strand.
TCAGGTGAGGGTGGGGGGGCGGGGGGGTCAGGATCACCGGGTACCGTAGGCCGAATGACAGAGTTTTTTTACTGTGTGAGTTTTACTCATGACAGAATAATAACAACCAATGTTTCCCTCGCTGTTGTGTGCTTGCCGTGCAGTCTGGGTGGGATGGGGCCTTTTCTCCTGAGGGGGGTACAGCTGCCCGGTGTCCATGGCAGCCCCGGTGTGTCCTGCAGAGACAACGCCCGAAATGGTGTAGGGCACGGAGTGTTCTGGATCATCCAGCTCCAGAGGAGTTGTCAGCGCATGATACTTTGGGTTTGAAGCAAATCCTGAGTGACTTGGGGAGGGGGATGTGGGAGTCATTGGCAGATTCTAAAAGAATACGCCAGCGTCCGTCAAAAAAACAAGCATGGCTGTGTTTTTTAACGTGTCTTTTTTTAATGTTATTTATATTATTCGGTGTAGGGGGTGATTCTCATGCCTGGTGGCTGTTCTCCAGTCCTATTGCTCATTACAGGAATTAGCTTCAGATGTGACCCCCTTGGACTGGCAGAGCCATCCCCGGGCTCCCAGGACAGGCCTGCCTTCTCCATTTCCGTCTCCGGAATGCCAGGCTCTCCCACCTAGCTTAAGGGCCTCCTCTTCTCCTGCGGCCAGGGCCCCCTCTGTGGAGCACCGTGACATTGATAGCAGCAGGGGGTTGGTGGGGGTGGTAACGAAGATGGCTGGACACCAGCATCGGATGCTTAGAGCTCTGAAGGGCCGCTTCGGTCTGTACGGACTGTGGTCGTTTCTCTCGTGGCTCAACATCCATCTCTATATCCATCCATCCTTTCAGAACCAGTCATCAGGGTTTCAGGGTTGAGAGGAACTTGGAGCACATGCCAGGAATCGCAGAGGGACAGCAGAGGAACACCTTGGGTGGGGGTACACACACACACAGACGCACAGACATGCACGCACACACACACACAGGCACACACACACACAGAAACACACAGACGCACACACGGACACATTCACATTGGTTTAAATCACACTTGCGTACTGGCTTCTTCGTGCACTTTCTAAAATGGCTGAAATATGATTGTGGACAGAGCTGCACTGTTCATCTGGTATACTGGGCATTTTAATGGTGGGCTGATGGGTATGTGCCCCCCCCCCCATCTGCAAAATCTACCCTAGGGGAGCCCAAAGTTCAAAGCCGATTTTTAATCCCAATCCAGCCCTGATTATGCTTTTGGGGATGGGTGCCACTAAGGTGCCATTTTAGCCTTCAGAATGATGTCCCAGCCTCGCCTGTGAGAAAGGGTTCCCCTGAGTCCCGGGTCGGCTCGGGCCCATTCGAGATTCGGCAGTACTCCCCCGGGCCTGCCTTTTGACATTAGATGAGTCGCACAGGGTTGGTGACATCCGCAGGGTGCCGAGCGATGCTTCAGAGATCCGGGGGGGGGGGAGGGGGGGCACGTTTAGACGGATGTTTTAAAGACTTCCAGATGCTCCCTGGACATCGGCGGCCGTGTGAAACGGAACTCTCAGCAGGCCCGTTTGGACAGTGCCATCCAGTCAGCAGTGCTGGGAAAGTGCTTAAATCCGCCCCCCATCCCTGACCAGGACCTGCTGCGGGCTTCGGGTCAGCACCCCAAGAGCAGTCTGCCTTGTGTCCCAAAAACTTTTAAAATAATTATTGAACAGGGCATGAAATTCGGTGCTCTGAACTTCATTATGATATATGTTCCATGCAGGTATCATTAATATTTGTACCCACATCAGTACATTTTCACCGCTGACGTGTCTGACCTCAGCTGACCACCCCCCCGATCAGTTCATACCCCACAGTGCCCAGCGCGGCCGCCCTCCCCGGAATGCGCACCCGCGGTGCTGGACGCTGTCCAACGGGCAGGGGGCACGGGGACAATGGCACGCTTGTGCTGCTGCTGCCCTGTCCCAATTGGATCCGGGGGGGGCCCTGGCCCCACGCCTGCCCCAGGTCCCCGCCGGCAAGCGCTAATCCGTCAGTGCCGCTGTTGGATTCAGCCGGCCATCCGGAGCCCTCCGCTATTCCGGAAGCGACCCAGGTCTTGGTCCTCCCCCTCCTTAACCCCCCCGCCCCTCCTGTTTGGCCGCCACTGGGTAAAAATAAGACCCAGGGTGTCTGAAGGCTGACTGTGAAATCTGGGCGAGAGACATGAAATAAAATGCTCAGAGTCCCCCAGTGTGGAGGTAGCCCTGGAGCCCCCCCGGCCCTGGAGTGCGGTCAGAACGGCCCAGCACCGACGCCCCCATCAGCCTGTTGGAGATCAGCTAGCGGTGACAGTGTCTCACTTTGGGGGGGGGAGGGGCTGTGAGGCCAGTGTCAAATACTTCCAGTGGTTGCTGATTCTGGCCGTTCATATATTAACATGTACTGTGTTAGCTTGGCAGTGCTGGGTGCAGAATGACGAGCATGAATGATGTAATGCACGAATGATGTAATGATGGATCGTCGCACACTCTTGTCAAGGGCCTTGAGGCGACTGTGTCATGAAAGGCGCTATATAAAAATGAATTGAATTGAATGAAGGACCGTAGCTTAGCTGTGTGCTAATGCTCGACTTTCCTATATTATCAGCCATATGCTGCTGTTAGCTGTGTCAGACATCACGTGTGATTTTTTTTTTTTTTTTTTTGAGGAGCCCTTCCCAGGAGAAATCCTTCAAGTTTGTCTGTTCTCCCATGATGCTTTGCTCCATGGCAGTTAGGCCATATTCCCGGGTGCTAGGCAACCAGTCTGACCTCAGTGCCCCCCCCCCCACTTCCTGCTCAGCCAGCAAGGCCACTGGAGAGCCAGCTGGGGGTGCCGTCACTGTGCCTGCCAGGATGGGTGGGAGCTGCCACCTTAAGTTAAGTGAGTCGTCAGTGACCTTTAATGGAGCGATTACCGTTACTCTTTATGCTGGGAGAGTAAATATAGTGGTTTGCTTTCTCCAAGCCTTAAAAATTAACAATAACTGTGAGAGGTATTAAGCAGTTGTGGCTCCTGCTGTGTAGGGACACACGTGAGTGTATGTCACACCCCCAGCCATGGCTGACCAAGACAAGACTGAGCTGCGTCTTTCCTGGGGCGATTCCACGCAATATATTTCAGAAATGTGTATTGCAAACTTCCTGTGGGTTTTTTTTCCCTTCACCTCGGACCCCTCCTTTTAACTTTGACGTTTAGACCTTATAAGCCAATGTTTAAATTTCTTTGTGTGTGTTTCCACTCGAGTAAGCCATTAGCGCATTAAATCTGTCATGAGCATGCACACGTTATTAATGCTTTCTCAGAATACCCTGCCAAGTTTCTTTTAATCGTCGCCTCCCAGCCCAACCCCCCACCCCGTTCCCCATGACCGAGATGCCGGTTCTCTCATCACCCAAACATGTAAACCTCCCCTGTCCTGAACACGCTCAGACAACTAGAAAATTGACAAATTCTGGTTCAGAGGGTCCCGCCGCTAACAGCCAGTCAGTGTTGTGGATTTAGCCTGATAGGGAGCTGAAGGGCAGCTCCTGAAATCAACTGACTTAAACAACCCCTGTCTTCTGTTTTTATTAAAAAAGAAGCTTTCAGGATAATGATTTAATCAGTTTAATTGTTGTTTTTTTGCCTAAATGTGGCATTTAGTCATTGCCTAACAGTGCCGTAGCCTTCTTCAGTGCATAGCACAGAGTTTAGCCCAATGATAGTGGCTGCTTTGGGTCAACGGCGAAAGATTTGGCTTCTTTCGAATGGTTTTGGATATGGGTCGTCTTTCTGGGTGGGGGTAGGGGGGTCGTCATGGATTCCTGTTTTACTCGTAGCCACAACACTGGAAACTGGAAAAGGCACTACACCAAAATAAGAGGCCAATGTTTACGCCCGCGCCGCACTCTCCTCCCCAGCAGTCGCTCCCGAACGTTTTATCCAATTTTCAACATGGACGTGGTGGGGGGGGGGGGTATCTGTCCACATTTCCTTAAATAGCCACCCGAGCCATTCCTCTGTCCCCGGCCTTGGGGGGGGGGCAGTGACTGAGCTGCCGTTCAGCCGCGTAAACAAAGGCCCCGTCGGTGTGTACAGTGCAGGCCCCACAGGCCTGCCCTCTTGAGAAAAGCAAGTGACCGTGGCCCCTGGGGGCCCTGCCGGGCCGGTCCTGAAAGCCCTTGTTTGAACAGCAACGAGAACGTAAACAAGCCCTGCGGGGCCATCTGCTTAACATCGCCACTCCCACCGTGGCGTGCCGCTCTGGCTCTGCTGTTCCCCCCGTCCTGCCCACACCTGATCTTGCTGTGCCCCCCCCCACATCCATGCCCTGGGCTACTCTCGGGTCACCTCCAGCGACACGCATGTGGAATGCAGCCCGCCGGCATACCTCCCCCCCCCAATGCCCCCACACACTGCCCCGCGATTTGCCGATTACACCGGGATTTCCACTCTCACCGCAACCAGAAACCGGAGCCTGGGTTTTATAGCCACTCGTATCTTATGTATATAAAGACCACAAAAAAGGTAATTTCTGTTGCTAGAAAAGGGGCATTTGTTTGATATCTGGTTCCGCTCAAGCTGACTTACTGACAGAGCTGTGAAATGCACAGGCAGGAGTTAAAGTGGGTGAGCGACGTGACAGGAGAGAAGAAAGTGGCCTAAGATTTTATCATAACAGATTTTTCTTTAAAAAAAAAAAAGTGGTCCTTCCTGTCTGGATATTAAAGTGACAAAACATAAGTGAGAAGCAGCAGGAAGGCTCTCCTTACTGACGCTGAAGTGTATTCCATCGTATGTATCATTGACAGCGCTGTAGACAGGCTGCCTTAACACTTAGCTCTTGTAAGCCCCCCCCCCGTTTGAAGTAATAAAGTTGCTGAGAGTCTCCTGAGGGCATTTACACAGTCACTTGAATTTCAGTATAAGTTTACATATTCAGGTTAACTATACCTTTATATGTAATGTTGTATTTTGTTGCCATTTCCTGCTTAGAGATGATAATCTTTTATTGTATCGACTGACAAAAACCGATCAGTAATTTATACAATTCAGATTCATTTTCCGAAGCGTTTAGTTTTATAACCGGTTGAATGCATGTTAATTAATTGAACTGTAAAGGAAGTCATTCAGATTTGAGTGACATTTAAGACTGATCTGTCACGTGAGTCACAAGCGATGTCGCGTGATCGCTGGGCAAAAATGAATGTTTTGAAGGCAGAAAGTGCCCTTTCTATTTATGTTATATATAACGTGTTTGCGTTTCTTTGTTATTATTGTGCTGTACTGCGCGTCTCCTGGCTGTGCTGACATGGCTGTTCCTGCCTTATTTCGGTCGCATTGCTGTGAAAAAAAGCCGCAAACACCCGCTTTGTGTAACGTGGACGCGGGGACCGAGCGTGTTGGACATACAGTTCGCGGCCTAATTTTAGCTGCAGCGCCGAGTCCTTCCGGCAGGCATATTGATTCCGTCCAGCAGAGGTCGCCATTTTCCATTCCTAACTCCATTTAATACTTTTAAAAATCCAAATCAATTTTAACTTTTTTACATTAAATAAAATCACGCTGGTAAATTTAACACAACACACATTCACGGTGTTCTCTTTATTCTGAGCAGACAGAATGAAGGTTATAGGCATAAACTTTTAAGAACTAAAATGGTTCACCAAGGCTGTCATGTTACGGGTTTTTGTTTTGTTGTGCGGGGAAGGGGGTTCATGTGATAACAGTGACCTGAATTCCCTTCCTGCCAGATTTGTTTGTTATTTATAGCAAGCGGAATTTGCGCCGCGCTCTGACTTGATTTCCTTTCCGTACGTTTCGTAAATACGACCGGAAGTACGTTGTCCTTGTTGAAGGGTCACTTCATTTTCCCAGGCTGCTGTAGTGCTGCTCAAAAAAGGGAAGTCCTGGGAGAATCGGAGAGGGGAGTTCGGCACAGCGTGGGAGGATCTTAGTGAGCGAGTGGGGGGTGCTGATACCAAAGGAGAACCGTCGGACAAAAAGAAGGCTGGTTCCGCCGGGGGCGCGGACGGGAGACGTTTGACAGGGGGGTGGCTCATTTTGGCCGCTCTCGTGCGTGTGTGTGCCACGAGGACGGGGACATCAGAGCCTCTCGCGCGGTTTTCCGCGCTGCGTCTATCCACATCCTCGCACGCGCACATCCCTCCCGTCGCGCGGTTCGGCGTGTCTCTGCGTGCGTGTGCGTGCGTGCGGGCGCACGCGTGCGTGTCACTGTCACTGTATCGGCAGTGGCCAGATGCGCTCTGACACAGAAGGCTCCGGGAGGAAAAAATTAATCTTTTAAAGCGGTGTGTACGTGCAAGTGAGCAGCCGCACAACGCTGCTGGGAAAAGATGGGGGGGGGGGGGGTGAAAGAGGAGAGGGATGACCAGAGACGTTTGGGTTAAACTCGGCCCTAAAACCCTTTCATCAAATAGTGAGGATTCTGTACAGCCCTGCCTTCCCAGCTTTTGATAATGGTCCGGTCTAGTGCTGTGCTGTATCCAGTCAAGATGAAGCCCTTGTCGGCATTTTTGTAAGCTCTCCTCATCCAGATCTCTGCCGCTTATGAACATAGCAGAGCCCTACAAATCTGCCTGCTTCTGTCACTCTAACTATGCCCACCCCCCTCCACAGCTGAGTGCCAACGTCTTGATTCTTCTGTGCACCAACATCATCGGGATCTGCACGCACTACCCGGCCGAGGTGTCGCAGCGTCAGGCTTTCCAAGAGACCAGGGGCTACATCCAGGCCCGGCTACACCTACAGAGGGAGAACCAGCAGCAGGTGGGGCTTGGTGGGGGCGGGGGAGGCAGTGGGAGCCCCCTCCAGGGCCCACGTGGGAACGCGGCTAGATCGAATCATGATGGGTTAGTGTGACTTTGACAGCATGTCACTTGTCACGTCCACACATTCTGTGTCGGCGGAACGAAGGAGACCTAACTGTCTGCGTTTCTGAACCCTGCGAGAGAGAGAAAGCGAGAAGATTCAGGCCAGCGCACGCCCAAAACCCCAGTGACAGGAGCACATAATGACATTCTCAAGGCCGACTCGCTCCACTGTCACACACACACACGCACGGGATGTCACCTCCCCGGACCCCGTCCCATTCAGAACTCCTTCAAGACACAAGGTGGAACGAGTGGGTGAGCTGTCATAGCGCACAGTTGTCACACCTCCCTCTGTCTCCCCCTCCCTCTCTCTTCCTCTGCGCTTTTTTTCAGGAGCGCCTGCTGCTGTCCGTGTTGCCAAGGCACGTTGCCATGGAGATGAAGGCTGACATCAACGCCAAGAAAGAAGACATGATGTTCCACAAGATCTACATCCAAAAACACGACAACGTCAGGTAGCCGCCATGGGGGCATGGGGGCACCGAGGACCCCTGACTTGCGGCACCAGGCTGCCTGTCTAAATGGCAAGGTTTCATTTACATTTAGCTGCTTAGCTGCCATTTCTGTCCAAGGCAGCAGGGCCTTTCTCCCCATCGATGCGGCAGGATATTTTCCTGGCGTGATTCAGGCTGGTCCTTGCTGAGGTAGAGCAGCAGGACCCCCCCCGGGATGCAGACCAGCAGCCTGTGTGCTGGGAATAGATGTTTCTGAGCTCTGCGCTAAGTTGAACACGCTCTGCCTCGGTTTAACACTCCTCTGGTCATGTGACAGGAATACGTCAGTACATCAGTATAAAATTTTGCATCAGGAAGGGTCTTCAACACATTGATACTAAATTATCTTTCAAAATATGCTCTATTATAGCGTGAAATGTCAGTAAATAAACCATTTCAGTATTAGCAGTCAGCCACAGTGTTATTTTGTTAAATAGGAGTGAGCTAGCCAGGAGTAACGCTAGCTATATGTTACAAAAGCAAAAACAAAATGTACAGGGTTTTTTTTGTATGTTAGTAGGCCTTGAATTTCTTGCACACGCATCCATATCCATGCCTTCCCTGCCATGCTGAGAGAGGGGGTCTGGAATTTCTCTTTCTTAGTTTTCTCGTCCTTTCTTTTTCACACACTTCTCTCTCCTCCCTTTCATTTCCTTTTGCTTTCCCTTTGACATTCCGGATCATTCCATTGGCCGTTAGCTTTCACGCTCTCACCCTCCCCCAGTGCCGTTTCCCTCCGTCGTCTCCCCTTCCCTCTCATTCCAGCCTCCCCCCAGATCTGTTCTCTTCTCATTCCTCCTTCCCATCTCTCATCCACTTCTTTTTCTCTCTTCTGCAACAGTCACCCTTCTCTCCCGCCCCGTTCTTTTCCAGGGTGGGGCCTGCCACAGCCTAGCTCAGGGGAGTTTAGGCAGCGCCGCTCGCCTGCGAACAGGCTAATTAACTTTTTGAGAGGGAATAGTTAATTACCAGTGGTTAGGATAACCCCACAAGGCGAAAGGCTGCAGCTGAGATTCAATTATTAGGCAGGGAACACAGCTCCCAGCGGGGCCCCCCTGCTTGGGTTACAGTGTCTCTCTGCGTACCTGGGGAGTCCGATATGAGGGACTGGGGAGGCTCTCCTTTCCCCCCCTGAGGGCGTAAACCTGGCTGATTAAGATCCTCGTCATGTTCCCAGTCATAATTAAGTCGTAAATGGCAGACTGAAAAAAAGAGCACTGTTCTCTCTCTCTCTCTCCCTCTCTCTCTCTCTTTTGTGATGTTTGGTAAACCTTGGTCCTTTGCCAGAGCAAATCACCACACACATTTTCCCTTTTTTAATTGCATATTTGCCTTTTATTACCGAACCTTTAAAAGTGCAAATCAAATTCAGAACTGTGTGCTTCTTCAACATTCGCTGTAGACCTGGTTATACAAAATGGCCCGTGGAAGCTGAGCTTCTGTAGATGCTCACGGGCTCCATCTCTCCCCTCCAGCATCCTGTTCGCTGACATCGAGGGCTTCACCAGCCTGGCATCACAGTGCACCGCCCAGGAACTCGTTATGACCCTCAACGAGCTGTTTGCCCGCTTTGACAAGCTGGCATCGGTAAGAGCTCTGCTCTGCTCTTCCTTGCACGCCCCCTAGTGCCACGATGTAGAAAATGCTTCACATCCACTGGTCGTCCCTAAGTTTCATGTCACTGATTCTTTGCTGCATTACAGCAGTAAGATGTACTCGTGGTTGACAGGTTGCTCTTTGGCGCTTCTTCATTTGTTTGTTTTCCCATTGTTTTCATTAGGCATATTTACCTTTAGCTTGTGATGGCACTGGGGCTCAGTGTGATAGAGGTTCGAATTCCATCTGTGTGTGAGGGGTTTGTATGTTCTCTCCATGTCTTGCCAGTTACCTCCTGCAGTACAGAGACACCCAGTCAGGCTAACTGGCTTCTCTGAATTGCCCATAGAGTATGATTGTGTGTGAATGTAAATGTAAATGAGTGTGTGCAGCACAAGTAAAAAGTTTGGACACACCTACCCATAGGAAGGTTTATTTGTACTATTCTCTACATTTCAGAATAATTATAAAGACACTAAAACTATTAAATAACATATGCGGAGTACTGACCAAAAACGGGTTAAACAAAAATTAATTTGTTCTGGTAGGGCAGCTCTATGGGTCAGACCTCAGAAGGTTACCGGTTCAAATCCCTGGGCTGGCAGAGTGACCTCACCATTGAGACCTAAACCAAGATCCTTAATCCCAAGTGCTCCAGAGACTGGCTGACCCTGCTGTCTCCTCTACATCAGTTTTATGATGTGGCCTCCTGGGATGCTTTTCCAGCTGTGCTGAAGGAGATCCCACATATATCCTGAGCCCTCATTGGCTGCTTTTCCTTCACCCTCTAGTCAAACTTCTCCCAAACCATTTCTACTGAGCTTAGGTCAGATGGGCAGATCATGTGATATTACACTATCACTCTCCTTTGCGGCCGGCTTGGCTTGTCCAAACTTTTTGCTGGTACTCTATGTAACCTGTGATGGACTGGGATCCCGCACACGGTGTACCCCAGCCATGTGCCCTGTGCTGGCCCCCACAACACTGACCAGAATGAACAGTTAAAAGATAAATGAATATTTACCTTTCACCTGGTGTTGCACATAATTTGGGTTTATGCATATTATAACAAATAATTATTTCTGTGCTGGCTCACAAAGGGTTGGTTTGGTTTAGCAAAATGTATGTTTGGAATGCAAGCACAAATGTTAATACTAAATGTGACTCAGTGTAATTATGTGCATAGATGGGTAGGAATGAATTAAACAGCCTCGTTTATGGAATCACCGCAGTTCATTAATTTTGGAACCACCTACATGAAGTCAGGGCTTGTTGTTTCTGCAGCCCCACTCAAAAAGTCACTTTGCTGATGCCGATCCCCAACCCCCCCCCCAATAAAATAAAAAAAAATTTAAATAAAAAAAAAAAAATAGTCAGAAGATCATAGTTAGCTAGCTGGTTAGCAGAACATACTGCTTCAGCATTTCAGCACCATATCATAAATAAGAAGTGTTTTAAAAAAATATTTATTGTACTGTAGTGACTGTGGCCAACAGGGGGCCCCACACAAACACTACTGTTCCGTGAAGTCTTTGATTAGCTTTTACAGTATATCAGATGGTCTGTACAGTAACTCAATACTGAGCCCCTCCCCACCAGGAGAACCACTGTTTGCGTATCAAGATCCTGGGCGACTGCTACTACTGCGTGTCAGGTCTTCCGGAGCCCCGGGCCGACCACGCCCACTGCTGTGTGGAGATGGGTGTCGACATGATTGAGGCCATATCGTGAGTCCCACACATGCCACAGGTCACATGACACTAGTGACTCCTGTGTTGGAACTCATTCTTTTTAATTCTGGAAAATACATTTTTTTCTGCCTATGGCACTAGCTCCAACACGCTTAAATAAAGAAGTAATGATTTAGCAAATGAAATGCCAGGAAGTCATTGAGTCCAAGTTCTTCTGGCTTTTGTGCTTGCCTTTTTCTCTGCATGTATACAGTTTTTTTCCCAGTCATACAGTAATAATAAGCAGTAATAATAATAGGCAGTTTTGGGCTCATAAGTTACACTTACACAGTGCTGTAGGGGGGCGCTCACACACGTCCGGCTCAGGAGTTCTGACATGGCCGCATGTCACCTGTGTCCAGGCTGGTCCGCGAGGTGACGGGCGTCAACGTCAACATGCGCGTGGGCATCCACAGCGGCCGTGTGCACTGCGGTGTCCTCGGCCTGCGCAAGTGGCAGTTCGACGTCTGGTCCAACGACGTCACCCTGGCCAATCACATGGAGGCCGGCGGCAAGGCGGGGTAAGGGGGCGGGGCCTCGCCGAAGTGGGGTAGGGGTGTAAAAACACATTGTGATACTGATGTATTCACAGTTACATACAAAACACAGTCAGTATAAGAGTATTACATGTTCTCATGTAGTCAGTAAATTACTATTACACAGATACCAATTAAAACAAACTTTGACGCTGATAAATGTTTCCTAAAGCTGTACGAATGACTGACACACCCTCCCACCCCTCAATCACAATTAGCCTGAGCTATGAGTTTTGGGTCTCTGCCCCCTCATCCAGACGCATCCACATCACAAAGGCCACATTGCAGTACCTGAATGGGGACTACGAGGTAGAACCGGGCTTCGGTGGAGAAAGAAACGCCTACCTGAAGGAGCACAGCATCGAGACCTTCCTGGTGCTGGGGTGCAGCCAGAAAAGGGTCGGTTTCAGTTCCTCCCATTGGGAAGTTCGGATTGACCTGTTGTGCCATTGAAGAAGTCAGCTTGTCTGGGGCTTTACATCCTGTGTACGGTCCTACACGGCACCCTGTGTGACCTTAGCCACCCCGAGCACGTGCCATCTTTTACCTGCTTGAGAGTTAACTCCCTGGCTTGCCAGCAGGTCTTGGATTAGGTGTGGATTAGGAATTGGATTAGGTGGACAGGGGAGGGGGGTGGATCCCTAGGGCGTGTCAGCAGTGTGTCCCTCTTAGCTGTATGGATATGCTGCCACTGTCCCCCATGCAGAAGGAGGAGAAGGCCATGATGGCCAAGATGCAACGGAACCGCGCCAACTCAAACGAAGGCCTGGTGCCCCGCTGGGTTCCTGACAGATCCTTCTCCAGGACCAAAGACTCTAAGGTCTTCAGGCAGATGGTGAGTGCAGGCGGGTCACTGTCACGAACCAGCTGCAGCAGACACCGGGCCCCCGAAGGCGTCCCCAACCAGGCCTGTGGTTTGGGGCTGACTCAACCCATGCTGGGTGCATTCAGCCCTACTGAAAAATTAGTTTTTAGCCATAATGCAGAACTGATCTTCGCCTTAGTTCCGTTTTCTGTTGCAGTTCCATCTACTAAATATTAAGCCAAATCTTTCATCAAGACGCCTTTCTTTGTTCTTTGAGTATACATTTTATGAAATTCCCCCTGGGATTATTAATCTTATCTAACCTAAACTAAATCAAACTGTACAGATAGTTTTTATTATATGGGTCTTCATAGCTTGTTTCTGCTCTTTTGCAGGGCATTGATGAGACGTCAAGCAAAGACAAGTAAGTGTTTGCCTTTTTTCTTTAAGTGGCCAGATTATGAGCAATTTAAGGTTTTACACTGAATTAGTAGGACTTCAAGGACAACCCTATTCAACTGAAAATGAATGATTTTCCTATTGCATATCTAATGATACCTCAACACATATTCAAGTTTTAAACCAGAGGTGTCAAACTCCAGTCCTGGGGGGTCGGAGCCCTGTGTAGCTTAGTTCTTTCCCTGTTCCACCACAAATGATTCAGCTCAAGAGCTGTGTGGTAATTAGCACAAGGAGGTGCAAGGAGCGGAATTAGTTGTGTAAAATGAGAGGAAACCCAAAAATGTGCAGGGCTGTATGACCAGTTAATATGTGTGGCATTGGGCCAACCAGAAGCTCTCCATGAGTGAGGACTTGGGTGAAGCTTAGCTCAGTGCTGGCGGACGCGGCGATGGGTCCCCATTCACGGTTCTCCTCTCTCCCTCCCACGGGGCTCTCCACTTCCTCCCCCCCACCTGCAGCCGGGGCGTCCAGGAGGCCATGAACCCCGAGGACGAGGTCGACGAGTTCCTGGGGCGAGCCATCGACGCCCGCAGCATTGACCAGCTCCGCAAGGACCATGTGCGCAAGTTCCTTCTCACCTTTCAGACATCTAGCCTGGAGAAGAAGGTGCGTAGTCCGCTGACCCCGTCCACCGTAGCCGCTCCTCCACCCATCATATGTGGGGAGCCGCCTGTATCGGTGCCCGTGGGCTGACGCGCCCATGCTTGCCTGTTTGCAGTACTCCAAGAAGGTGGACGATCGCTTTGGGGGCTACGTGGCCTGTACTCTGCTGGTGTTCTGCTTCATCTCCTTTATCCAGATTGTCATCTTCCCACAGTAAGAGATCCCTGCACCTGAACACACATGCACACACATGCATGCACACAGAAACACGTCAGCACTGCCATATATAGGGGTGAACGGAGACGATCATTGAATATTTTTTATTCTCATAAAATGAAGAAAAATTACACAACAGAAAAAAAAATCTTTTAAAGTGAAGTTGTACCAGTTTGCTGAACATCAGTGGTGTTTGAGGGAATCTAAGTTATGCAGGAAGATTGCTGTATTCCTTCGATCAGCTGACCGCATTCAACAGTTGTCCCTGGTCAAATAAGTTCTGATCAGGATTGTAATATAGAAAATTACCTTTACACTCTTGCATATGGAGTTATGTTTTGTGTTTTTGAACAGATGCCTTGTGTTAACAATGTTCTAGCACAATGTTTCCCAGTCCAGCCCTTGAGGACCCATAGTCGGTCCACATTTTTGCTCCCTTCCAGCCCCTGCAAAAATGTGGACTGTCTGTGGGTCCCCACGGACCGGATTGGGAAACACTGTTCTAGACCTCTGTGGTTCTGTGGGCCTGACCTAGCTGAATGGTGCCTCCCATCTTCTGTTTAATGCAGCACCCCACTCATGCTGGGCATTTACATTAGCATCTTCATCATCCTGGCCAACATCCTCTTCGTCTGTGCCATCTACTCCTGCATTAAGGTGGGGCTGCTGTCCGCAGAGGGCTGCTAGACACACCGTCTGACCTCATACTGTAACTAAACACTGTGTCAAGCAGGCCACATTTTTAGTTACATAGAAATAACAGGTCAGTATTAGAAACAGTTACCACAGTACCAACACCAGTATAACGATGATGATTATTAACATAATAATGGTAATAGTATAATAACAAACATGGTTTTAAATAAATACATATAGAAATATAAATAATATATATGTATTTGGGCACTTTTCCACCGCACCAAGTACCGTACTTTTCCATTGACTTCCGGTAGAGTACCAGTACTGAAAGTGCCAAACCAGCTTGGGTACTTCTTTGGTACTTCGGTACTTTGAGGTGGGATGATTGGTTATGCAAAAAGCCTGCCTCTGAAACACAATAACGCATCTTGAAAACAGTTGCGAACTCAGAAAACAACGATAAACGAAGTAAAAAAAAAAAAGCAATTTGGTTGTAAGGAGATATACAAAAGATTGGCATGACAAGAAATTTAAAAATATTTTGCTGAATATATTAATACAGCACACATATAGCAAGCTGTCCTAGCGATGTGATTTTTTTGTAATAAATACTGGGGTATTTGTAAAACAAAAAAGGGGTCCAAAATATCTCACAAACCCATCTTCGAGTGATTTAAACGTCAAGGATGAAAATGTTTATGATTGTCTCGGACAACGCATACAACGCTCACACAACAGCAGTGGGGGTAAGCTAATTTTTAAACATATAAAAGGAATAATAATTAATATTACAAAGCATGCTAAGTTCTGTTTTTCCTATGACAGAATAACAGAGTAAAAATATATTAGCGAAACTTTAACCCCCTGCGCTATAATGTCCGTACAGAATTGAAAGTTAGAAAAATTTTAATATTTAATATTTTAATATAGCTCACTAGCAATGTAAGAATTGTATGTGCATAACATGCAGTGTGGGTATTAATATTGCACATTGCCATGCCGTATACTATAATACAGCCATTTTTCAATTTCAGTACAAAATACCCCGTCTTGCATTGCGATGTCATTTAGCACCGGTACCAATTTTTACGCCAGTGGAAAACAATAACCTTGAAGTACCGTACTTTTGGTACTTTTTCGAAGTACCAAAAGCACGGTACCTGGTGCGGTGGAAAAGTGCCCTTAGAGATTAGCCATGAAAGCCAGTGTGCTAAAGCTAGGAGAGGATAATTACAGCACAGCACCCAGAAATTGCAGTGAGGACAGGTTGATTTAAATAACCTGCACCAGTTGCCCAGAGTAATGACATCTCTCTCTCTCTCTCTGTTCCAGCTGTTTCCAGCTGCTATGCAGACCGTGTCGAAGAAGATAGTTCAGTCTCGCACCAACAGCACCCTGGTGGGGGTCTTCACCATTATCCTCGTTTTCATCGCTGCCTTCGTCAACATGGTAGGAGTCCAACCACCACACTCACACCTGGTTATCACTCCTCCCAAACTGGTGCCCTGTGATTGTCAGCTGTGGCCACATGAGGGCACACACGTATACCTGTGCCGACACCTTCAAGAGGCTTCAAGTTTCCTAGGGACAGTGTGTGGGTGGTCTGTACAGTGCAGCTGTCTCTAGTTAATGGGTGGGAGGTTTCTCCCTATTAACATTTACTGCAACACTGAAGTACATTGCAGAATTTAAATAATTGTGTTTAAAAGATTCCAGGGGAGATATTACAAAGTTTACTAAAATATACAGGTAAGGTCAGGCACAGTAAAGTTACATTGTTAGAACAATTTTTTCACATACATTTATGTTTTATTTCCTTTAAAACTGAACTGCATTTTACAAAACCTTTTCTTTATTCTTTCCTGCACCTCTGAGTGCAGAATGAAATTTATAGATGACTGGAAAGCTGTTGGCTACGTTACCTTACTGTACAATAATTAGGTTATTAGATGATATTGTAACTAATTAGGTACTATTCTTACTGTAACTGAAACCCCAAGAATGCAGCGCTGCATTAAATGTGGCTCCAGGCAGTTGTAGGGAGTCCGATCCCCTGTGAGGGAGGATAGGCCGTTATTGTGAGAGGGATCCTTTGCCTTATGTGCCTTTGGAACTGGCGTGTCAAACCCGAGACATCATTCACAGTCTGCTGTCCCTTCTTTTCACCTGGGCGCTCACTGGGTGGTCTGGCCATGTTTACCCCCCCGCTCTCTCTGCAGTTTACCTGCAACACGGAGAGTCTGGTGGACTGTCTGGCCCGTGAACACAACACCTCCAGGGACCAGATGACCCTGTGTCTGATCCAAAACCTGTCCGCCTTAACTAGAGAGGGGCTGGCTCTGTGCCCTGGCCAGACGCACGCCTGCCCGTTCCCCGAGGTGAGAACCTTTCAGAAGGCAGTCGGATGTCAGGAAACCTCCGTGTCCTTCAGTGTTCCGGGAACGCTGTTCAGTGAACCTTCTGGAACCATTGTGTCATCATATCTGCTTATGCCATTATTAAAAGCTATTTGTTTAGCCTATTTCTAACAATGCGGTATGCTAGCAGAGATATTTTCAATTCCATGAAAGCCCAAGCTGGACCTTTTGCATCTGATTTCTCTCAAAAGATATTTC
This sequence comes from Mormyrops attenuatus, assembly GCA_026777985.1. Classification (NCBI taxonomy): domain Eukaryota; kingdom Metazoa; phylum Chordata; class Actinopteri; order Osteoglossiformes; family Mormyridae; genus Mormyrops; species Mormyrops attenuatus. Next base: position 5,784,176 of record JAODKC010000130.1, read on the forward strand.
ATTTGTGCAGATACATGCATACAGCTACACAGCTGCCTCTATATGACATCATCCCACGTCGTGTGGGAACAATAAGAACCAGGTCATACTTAACAGCATCCTTAAGTCTCCATTCAAGCAGTCTGTGAGCCTCTGAGAAATTTTTAGCATTTCCAGAAATCATGACATAGCAGCACCCATGAGCCATGAGTGTGAAAAGCGTGACAGACCAGGCTTACAGTGCATTGGGGGGACAGGAGAGAATATCCAGTGCTGAGAGCGAATTGAAATTATTGAAGAGCTTTTAATACCGTTTTTACTATAATACAGGCAAAAACGTGATTATCTGGGCTTAAGGTGCCATGGGACCCTCCTCTCCCCCGCCGTGTTGCCGGTATTGATTATTTTCTCCGTAGGCATGAATGTGTACGCTAATGCACAGCAGTTGATCTTGATACTGATCTAGCCTTGTACGGATGAGTCCCTGTTTTTTTTTTTATAGGCGCCCTAGTGGAAATGGATGCATTCTGTACTATGTAGCTGAAAGGGGGGAGGGGCTGCTCTTTTAAGCATCA
>JAODKC010000130.1:5797559-5810176 GCA_026777985.1 Mormyrops attenuatus
CTAGTCAAACGAACCGCGCTTTGGTGGTCAAACGCACTCAGGCACGGTTCAAACTGCATAGTGTGAGTACACCCTAAGAGGAGCTGGATAGGCTCGTTGGGTGGTAATGTATGCGGGAAGAGTCCAATAGCCAGCCATGATACTCAGGGCCAGGGTTCCCACTAGACATTTTGGTGCCCATGACACATCACTGGGCCTCCAATCAAATTATGCTCCACATTTTTAGGGCCCCTGTCACTCTGGGCCCTTGGAATCATTTGAATCCCTCCTTTAGCCCTGGGTTAAAGTTATTGTTGGGGGCCTTCCTACAGCATAAAATCCTGCTGTGACAACCAGAAAAAAAAAAAACTTTGGTGCCCCCTACAACTCGGCGCCCTGAGCTACAGCCTAGGATAGGTCGTGAATAAGTCCAGCCCTTATGATACTGTTTGCGCGGTATAATTTCGATTTTGCAAGCCGGTGATTAAATGAATGACAATATTTGAAATGTTACCATGATACAGTATGCTTTGATTCAAGTAATACATGATCAGTATTTTACAGTGAAACATAAGCTGATTTTAGTGAAATTAGTGAAGACTTTTGAACAAATTTTGAAAAAAGTTTTTCATTTTAACAGAATATGTTGAAAAAGACTACACATCTCAAAAATGCAAGACCGCTCTGTGCAAGAAACGTTTTGTCTTGAACTATTGCTGTCACTATTATAAATATTTGAGTAGTCTATCGATTAGTCTGACGATTCATGGAGTAATCATTTAAATATACAGACGCTCCTCTACTACAAACTTTCAACTTACGAACTTTCAAACATATGAACTAAGAGGACTTGAAAGTCCAAATCGTGTTCATTGGGTATGGAAGTAAATTTGTCTCATTGCAATTTGAATTTTATATGCCACTGAAATTCTAACATTGAATATTTATGCATTGGAAATATGCGTCAGATATTTTTTGCATCTGAATTACAGTCTTCAAATTTTCTGTAATGCAGTTTCACTGCTATTTTTCCATGTTCACAAATTCACGATAAAACAAATTCAGGGTTTAAAGATACAAATTACAAAAAACTCAAGTTTCAAAAATTCAAAGACAACATTTCAAAGTTGCTCCAATTCGATGGTCCGAATTCACATGAAAAAATACAAGGTTGAAAATACGAGTTACACATCCGGGATAGCAAGGCTAAGCACGATCAACATGGCAATTTATGCACAAGCAACTGTCACACCTCAAAGACCTTCAATAAGTTGCGCTAAAACTTTTAAAATATTTTTTTATATTTATAACTTTTTTTATAACTAAGTCACTGGAAACAAAACGATAAGCTTTCGCATGAGCTCTGCATGCATTTTATGTATTACAGGGTCGCTAGCTCTCGAACTCTCACGCCCACGCAAAAAATCTTACAGCAAATCTATATTATTCCATTATAAACCTAAAATGAGCTACATTTAAATCGTTGGAGTAGTTTGTACAGAACATTTACAAGGTAATAAAACTGTTACATACATGTAAGTATGTATATTGTATATACATTGTATTGTATATTTTGTACACCACTACTGCTTGGGAAGCTCGCATACAAGAATTTCACTCGCGTGTACTGTACCAGTAATGTGATGTGACAATAAAAGTGATTTGATTTGATGTGTGCAGACTTGTCTCGCATTGCCAGCTAGCTGACCAAAGTTTTGTTGGGTAAGATGATATGGTATAAGTGACAGGGCTGACTTTAGTTTTAGCAGTGACTATTTTGACATTCAGGAATCGTAGAAAAATGTAAGCAAAACAATTTGATTCAACATGATGACAAAACAGGCTAGGCTGCTCCACGAGGCTAAATGGAGCGCGTCTATGGTTAACCTCACATTATTTATTTTCCGGAATGTCTTCTTTTAAGATATACTTGCATTGCAGTCATTCTGTGGTGATTTTTAAGTTCTGCTTTTCAGTACATAGACGACTGAATTTTCATTCACTTTTAATGTGAATGAAATAATTTGGACCCTCATACGTTATGCGCATCTTCCTTGCGCCATATTTCAGAGTAATCAAGAAATAAAATTTTAATCGATGCTTTTTAGTAATCGAGTAATCACGACAGCTCTAATTTGTACTTTAGCAACAAAACATTCTGGATATGTATAGCTTACTCTGAAAAAGAAGGAACACAGGTATACTAGATTACATAAAATGTACTGTAATATATTGGTCTCTACTGTCTACTAAGGTGAGTCTCTAGATTGCTATATGTGAGATTTTTTCACAGTTTTTCATTTGTTGTATTGTCATCGTTTAATGATATGAATCAATATTTGTTAGTCGATATAAATCATGCTGGGGCATTCATTAGAACTGATGAACTGTGACACCCCTAATGGTAATGCTAATGGTGCTGGTCAGCTTAAAAGCAACTGTGTCAATTTTCCGGAAGATAAAATCAAACCAGGAGTGGGTAAGAACATCCTCCGCTGTTTCTCTGAGGTGAGTGCTACCAGGGCTGGCTAGAGCCCCTGCTGGCCCGAATTGTGGCGGAGCCCAGTGCGGTGGTGAGCCCTGATATCGTCATCATCAACAAGGACAACTTCCAGTTCAGTAGACCCATGGCCAAAAAAGAAGTTCACAATCGTGGCATTTTCCAGTGGGACCTGGCGTTTAACTGGGAGGCCGTCCCAAAGCATGAGCAAATGAGGCGGAAGAATGAGACCTACCCCATCAAGTGAGTGTCCAGCATAGAGAACATCCATTGCTACACAGCCAGTTATCAATACAGTATATAGGTTTATTGAAGTGCTGTGAACTTGTTTCTCTGCAATCGTAACTGAGTGTTAAATACTCAATAGAACACTTCTCGGTGTTAAATACATAGTGTTTCTCAACCGAGTCTTCAGGGACTCCCAAACCGACAGTCTACTTTGTTGTTCCCTTCTTGCTGCAGAAATATGGACTGTTTGGTGCTCCTCGAGGACTGGGTTGAGAAACACTATATAGTGTAATTTAGTGTGTGGGTTGTAATACTTGGGTTGTATATACTAGGTCTCCTACCTTTGCTGGTGGTTTATTCTCCATCTCAAAGTCATATTTTGAGTACATCGGGAGATATGATGACAAGATGGAGTTTTGGGGAGGAGAAAACTTGGAAATGTCCTTTCGGGTGAGATGTGTGGCTGAGGAAAGTGTGTGAGGGCGGTCACATTTTATCATTTTTTTTTTAAAGTTTGTTTTAACCTGAAGGAAGTGCATTGTATTATTAACTCTGTCATGTGCAGGTATGGCTCTGTGGCGGACAGCTGGAGATCATTCCCTGCTCAGTGGTTGGCCATGTCTTTCGTAGCGAGAGTCCTCATACGTTCCCCAAAGGCACTGGAGTCGTCGTGCTAAACCAAGTGCGTTTAGCTGAAGTATGGATGGGGGACTACAAATGGATCTTCTACAGGAGGAATGGGAATGCTGCCGAGATTGCCAGGGAGGTAAGAAGCTCCCCCTCCAACTCAGGCTGTATCATGGTCTGTGTTGGTGTGTATCACCATTCAAACCACACATTTGCATGGGGCCCCCTGTTGGTCACAACAGTCACTACACTAAATCTTAAAAGCGTTCCTTATTTAGGGGATGCTGAAGCAGCATGATCTGCTAACCATCTAGCTAGCAATGATGATCTAAGTCTGCTTGGTAGCTACTTAGTTTTTTTAAACATCTAGGGCGCAGCAGACTTTTTGAGTGGGACCCCAGAAACAACATACCTGTCCCTAATGTCTGCTCCTACCCTGTGAATCTCAACCTGAAGAATGGGGGTGAATTGACTGAATGTTCTAGAGTAGGTTCACATGAGTAGGAATTTACACCTTTCCTATGCTGTTTGAAACTTTCCTTTCTTAGATTAAATTTAATTGAAGCTTTGCTTTCTCCTCAGAAAAGGTTTGGTGATCTATCAGAGCGCCTGAGACTAAGGGACACGCTGCACTGCAAAAACTTCACCTGGTATCTGGAGAACATCTACCCCGAGGCCTTCATCCCAGACCTGGAGCCCGTTATGTATGGATCGGTAAGATGTTAACTGGCCATAGGTGTCCATCATTCTTGCCAGATTAGTGGGGATGATGCAAATAATCATTTGAACACATTTTTCTGTGTAGATCAAGAACCTTGGCTCCCAGCACTGTCTGGACGCAGGGCAGAGTGGCCGGAATGGAAGGGCTGTGATCATGTACGTATGTCACCAACAGGGAGGAAACCAGGTATGTTTACAAGACCACCACCTCTGAAGTAAATCCAAACATACTCTGAGGTCATTTTACTAGGTACATCTGATGAGGAATGCAGGTACATACAAACACAATAAGTTTGACTGGAACAGACCAGCAAAGAGGTTCAATTACTATGTGGCCAAAGCTAACAGGAAGGCTGCAAATGTATAAATAATTGCTTAGTACTGTGGTATGCAGAAAGGTGATGTGGTTCTGGAGGCAACAGAGGCTTTCACCCAGTCCTAAATGGGCTACCTGATAAAGTGACCTCTGAGTGCATGTTAAATTCTGCAGAAAAGCGGCATGACCTTGCAGACTCCTGGCTTTGTTTGTCCTCCATGTGCAGTACTTTGAGTACACCTCACGCAAAGAGTTACAACACAACGTGAAGTATCAGCTGTGTCTGCTGGCAAGGCCGTCGCCGGAGCCTGTCCGGATTGAGCCGTGTCACTTCAGCGGTCATGGGACCAGCGTGGTACCAGCAGAGGTGTGGGAGTTCCTGGTATGTCACGCCCCCGAGGCGTCAGTCAGTATGACAGATGTAAGATGTATCCTTAGCACGTGAGCTAACCTTTGTGGATAAAGCTGGTATCAAACTGTACTTTATATTCATATGGCACCCTGCCTTTTTTGTTTGGGGTGGGAATGTTTTCAATAAACTAAGATGTAGAAACTTGTCAGCCATTAGAGGTTAGAAGTGGGCATTCCAGTAGCTTCAGTATAGATCAAGACTCTTCAAATCTGGACCTCGATTCCAAATCCAGGCCTTGTTTTCAGTTCTCCCATGAACTCAGTTTAATAATTACTGATTCTGATTGGTCAGAGGCTTCACACCTGGCTCACAGGTAAAGGAAGGCTGGAAAATCAGCAGTGCTCAAATCTTGAGGACCGTGATTTGAATACCCTTAGCAATAATCGTGAATAGCTTACCTAAAACTTTATTTATGCTGGTTAGCATTTACCCCTAACCATAAAATGGTGTGTGTGTATTCATTTATATATTAAATTCTGCTGGGTTTCACTTTGGTTAAACCAGCTAGCTGCGTTTTAATCCTTACTCATCCTCCGTAAAGCAAGGGTCATTTTAAGTCTATAGTCTGTCCCACAGTGATGCATCTTCACACACATGACAGAAGTTCTGAGAAAATCTTCATCCCTAAAATAGGATGCCATAAATGGATGTAATCATTCTGTATTGGTCTTGGATAATCTGGAAAATTCCCAGGTTCTTAAAATATACCTTGTGCTTCAGTACAATGAAGGTTGATTGAGGAAGTTGGCAAAGTCACTCCTTCCTCCTTAGTAAATAAATGGGCCAAAGTAGTGCTTTATACATGAGTGTGAGTAGGTTCAACAGTCCATGTTCAGTAATCATGTCTGTTTCTCAATATTATTGCATCCTCTATAAATAAGCCAGAAAATAATGATTGGATGTCTTAGGCAGTCAACAGAAATGTTTAAAGCTATTTTACTGGGTAGTAAGTGTACATTTACTCAGGACAAAAATGACAATTTAGCATTAGAACATATGGAAATTAAGAGTAACACAGTAAACTAATATGAATTTCCTCAGTTCTCCAAAAAGTTACTGATTATCTTCCTGAATGGCTAAATGAAAACCACATGAACACCACTTCAGTTCCGAAACCTTTCCTCAGTGGCACCTCACCCATTCAATGCATTTGTTGAATTTCACCACCAGCCCATTTAATTCATTGATCGAGCCAGTTTTAAAAGCCAGTGATGTGTCGATTAGCCGTACAAGGTGTGCTTGTGATTGTGTCAAACAAATGCGTGGCTATATTGGATGGCTGCTGCAAATACTGGGGTGATTTCAGGAGAGGTTTTGATGTGGTTATCCTAACACGCTTTTACAGACATTATTTTACAACATGAAGATTATTTAAATATCATTTTCTTTTGCACATGCAGATGTATACAAAGTTCATCCTTTATCAGAAATCCTAATCCTCTCATCTCTTGCTCTCTCCAGGGTCGACAGTTGATAAATCCATTTTATAGCCTGTGCCTAACTCTGCAGAATGATGTCATAATGATGGCTGACTGTAACCCAGCTAACCCCAACCAGCACTGGGCTTTCAGCTGACCTCATTGTGTGACAACATGAGTCATTCCTCAGAATGGCAGCACAGTGTGTGATTTGGGCTGGGATGTTTCTGAATGATTGGCAACTTTCTGCACACTTAATGGAGAGAACACTTTACTGTGTTCATATTTAAGGATTTCATTTGACCTGTATGCTGCCTGCAGTTAACTATCCATTTAATTCAACTGCAGGGATCTGGACACTGCAGGGAAATCTCCATTTGAGAACCTATCCTGACACAAGTCAGAAGCAACATAAGTATTCTTAGCATGAGCCGGGGGACCCTTTGTGAAAATGAACTCATGACTTTAGATCTAGGTCTCTAGCTGTATGAAGAGCTAAGCTGCTTCTCAGTGCTCTGCCAATGGAAAAATACCAGCAGTCAATCACTTGGGCCAACTTGATCATACTGTACTTCAATCCAGTTATTTGTAACTAAAGACTTTTGGATACAATAATATACTGCTTAAATGGCAGCTTTCAAAGATAAGGGAGTAAATGGGGGGGGGGGTTATACTATCAATCAAATTTCATGCTTCAGTTACAGCTAATGCGTTCCACACAGTTTGACGTGAGTCATGGTGACACTCCTGTATTCCCTTCATTGTCTCTGTGCTGCTGTTTTGTGTGACTTGGTGTGTTTGCATTAAACTGCTATCAAGTGCAAAACAGTCCCCATTCCTTCTGCCAGTGTTCGTTGCCAGGCAACAGGTGTGTAACCCAGATTCAGTGTGTGCTTGGTGTTCGGGGCGATGCTGTTGAGTGCACAATGCATGGTCTAGTGGGGCTCGTGCTTGAGGAGCAGCTTGACGTGGCCAGTTCAAACAAGCTTTGGAAAGTCCTCCTAGAAAATTCCCTGTAAGTGCCTGCTGGTCTTTTAAAAAAAATTGTTTGCAGTAAAACATCAATAAGGGAACTCATCAAAGCTGGTTCTCCCTCAATGAAGCTATATCCCTTCTACAAAGAGGCTTTGAAACAGCTTGAGGCTCTTAATGGTTGTCTTTGCTGAAGCTGATAGCACCAGTGAAATTAGATCACACAAGCGATCAGTACAGTATCTCCATAACAGACCAGCTGGAAGAAAACCCACCATTTTGGCCACGCCTCCAAAATCATGATGACACAGAACACGTGCTGCGGATAAATCACAAATGTGGCGAATAACAAAAACAAACAGGTGTCCCTGGTTTTATTTTAGTGGGGAACTTTTGATTTCAGCCCACGTTTCATCTAGGCGGCCTAGAGAAACTGACAATGTTTGATCTGTGAATGTGGATGCTAATGAGGGCCAAATAAGCTTCGGAAGAACAAGGTGACATGAATGTGGACAGCAGACACACGTAACCTAATTACAGGCACCATATACAATGCCAACTTTGAGCCTACTATTGTATCTCAGGCTAAAATTGGCTTATTTTGTCAGCCAATCATAAGGGTTCATTAAAATGCAGCATTTGATTTCCATTCAGTACCTCCTGCTGTGTTGTTTTGCTTGACACAACAGAAGAGCTGCCGGTTTTGTCGTACCTCGTCTAATCCTGTTATATTTAGTGCATGTCTCTTGGCTATCTTACGTTATCCCCCGTTCCCTGTATAGTGAAACCAAGGGGTTGTTTTCAACATAGTGAAGGAAAGACTGTGATCAACTTTTAATGCTTTTCAAGAATTTCCCCATGGGTTAGATTAATTTTAATGCTTTTATTTGCACAGGTACATTGAATGCATCTCTTCACCTAGCCCATCTTGCTCTCTATGTCACAGGGTTAGCCAACGTGCGGTGCCCCCGGATCTAGGGTTTAAGGGTCTTGCTCATGGGCCCATGGACAAGTCACTGTTCTGCTGAAACTGGGGCTCAAACTGGTGATTTTCTGATCATGAGCACAGGGACTTAGCCCACTGACCATTAATAAGATGGAACTCTGATGAATGTATAATTATAAATCTGTCATTTTTAACTTTTTAAATGATACGTCTTGGAAAAACTGGAAATATTAAGGAAAAAATGGGAACTCAAACTAAATGTCATAATTACAGATAAGCTATGGGAAGAGTTATGTACAAATTGTCATAAAGGAATTAATAGTCAACTATGGAGAGAATTTGATTGGAAATTAAAAATCAGGTATTTTAATACACCTCTTAAAATCTCTTCATATGTGAAAGAACCTCATGTGGAACTATGCTGGAGAAAATGTGGAAAAATAGTAGATCATATGCATATTTTTGGGATTGCCCAATAATCCTAAGATTCTGGACAAGAGTCAAAGAAGAAACCGACAAAATCCTACAAACGAATACCCCATTACACCCAATGATATTCGTTTTGGGAGCTATACCTAGGGAGGCATATTGTTCAGACCAAAGATACATTTTACGGATACTTTTATTAATTGCCAAGACAATGGTAACTGTAAACTGGAAGGAAACAAAAAACACCATCAATAACTCCGTGGGTACAAAGACTGAAAAGTGTCTATAAAATGGAGCGAATGACTGAAAATTGACATTTTTGAACAAAGGTGGAACTGTGTAACTCGCTATTTGTGTGATTAAGGGACATGGGCTATTGTAACAAAAAACATTATCATAATAGAATAATAAAAAATGTTATGCTTCTCTAGGATTGATAATGTACAAACTCCTCTTTTGTTATAAATATCTGTTTTTTGTATTACTTTAAATTAAGTGGTCCTATGTCAGTGAATGTTTTGTTTCGTGGAAAAATGAAAAGGACTAAAGTTCATAAATAAATGATACGTCTTAATTTTCACTTATTATCTACATGTTTTACCTGGATAACCCCTGATAATGAGTAATCCAAATCCTTTGGTCTGAGGTATTGCATGCAGGGGGAAAAAAAGCCGTTTTAAGTAAAAATCATTAATCAATAAAAAGTAATAGAAATAAAAATGGAATGAAACAGGACCAGCCCAAGTCTCTCTGATCGGGTCTGTGTCATTTGTCAACTGACTTGTCGTTCAAAATGCGGAAAGAGTTCTGATTGGTTAATATCCATTTTCTCCCACCTCCTTTTTTACAGGCCATTCGCCTCTATGATGTAAGTGCGCGCTGGCGTGCTCCGCTCCTAGCCAATAACGTGACGGAATTATGGGCTGTCGCCGTAGGACGATAAAGAGGCGTTAAAGGCACAGTAACTGATGGCTGCACTGAGGAAGATCACGGTTTTTCTATGCGTTTGGTAGATTTGCCGTCCTGAACCTATTCCCTCTGCTTCAAAGACACCCAACGTTACCGGAGAACGAACTTCCGGGATGTAAGTACTAGATTACACCATAACAGATATGAATTAGAGTGCTCGAGAGATATGTACATTTCGCATATTACGGTGAATATTCTGTATCAGTAGAACAGCATCTTCTTTTATGGCTCATCTAAGGCACTTTATAACAGTCGCTCACGTGTTATATCGTCAGAGTTGTTAGGTGCCATTTATGTATTGTTTTCTTTTGACTCTTTTCCTTGTATAATACCATTTCCTTGTTTTTCGACTGCCAATTGTACCTTTCTATGAAATATGTTAATATCGGGAAACACGCATGTACGATGCATGGCAGGTCGAGGCACTTTTAAATGCGATATGTCAGGGATGATTTTGTCTCCGTATGGTCTGGGGTAGTCTTAGCTGACTTTATTTCTCCTGCGGCTCTTTGCATTGGCTTCCTTTTCTGTAGCGATAGCCATCTGTACAGCACTGGATGCCTAACTTGACCCTGTTCGAACAGATGCTGCAAGATAACGATCACTGTTAAAACCATAAATCATTTTTTAATCTAAGGTACCTTAACAATGCTATTAGTAAGAAAGTTATTTCCGCATTCGATTACGTTATTAGGCAATATTGTGATAACCTTTAGGTTAGATCCTCTATTTGGTAACTGTTCAGTTGTTTGGCTGTCTTTCTACTTATGTTGATGCTTGCCGGTGTTGTGTCGAGTTGAGCTACTTTGTCGAGTTAGGCTACTGTTGTGCTAATCGATAGCCCTAACCCTAACACCCAAAAAAACCATAAAACCCTTACCCCCAAAAAACTCCCAAAAGCCTAACCCCTAAAACCCAACCCTAATCTCAAGACGGTGGAACAAAACATTCGCAGAAAGGCTCAATAGCACGTCTCGATAGGTAGCTCAACTCGTCAGAACACCTGTAAGACGCTGACAACTTCGTCATCATCGGCAAACACATCGGTAATGTGCTTTGTCCAGGTTCAAGTTTTTCCAGAAACTCATATTTCAGACTGAGTTGAATGCAGCCTCAAACTTGTCTCAGATGTGTCTTCTTTGCTTCTTATTTAAAAGCATTTATGTCACATCCTCACCTCCAACACCTTTCTCTTCCCTGCCAGACAGCAAAGATGAGCAGTCTCCCACTCTCCCGATCGGAGGTCTTTGGGCAGCTGAGGAAGGAGCTGCATGAAGACAAAGAGTTCCACCAGTCGGACGTCCACGTCTTTGTCATCATGGGTGCTTCGGTGCGTGATCCTCAGCGTTGTGTATGGCCCAGGTGCACGATGAGCTGTGAACTCTTAGGCACCAGGACTCCAGTTTCTTTCTTAGGGAGGACTGCTGAAACTACCTAACAGCAGAGAAGCAGAGCCAGATAACTCTTCGTGGTGGTTATATTGTAAGGGCTAGGGTCAGCCAGATGAACACTTTATGGGGGGTGATGTGTGACTCAGTGGGTTAGAAACCTGTGCCTATGGTCAGAAGTTTGCTGGTTCAAATCCCAGGGTTGGCAGAGTGATTTCACCATTGAGTTCTTGAGCAAGACCCTTAACGCCGGTTGCTCCAGGGACTGTCTCACCCTGTTTTCTCAACTGTAAGTTGCTTTAGATTAAAATGTCTGCTATATAAATGGAGAAATGTTATTCTTTCTGGCATTTTTTTCCATATTCCATGTTTTTCTTGAGGGAATGTTAAGGGCCCTGATTTGTGAACATGTTTCTCAGTGAGAGAGTGAGTTGGCAGGGTTACACACTCAGTGTCTGCATATCAAAGGGGCACCGTACAAACTGTGAGTAACTATGGGATCCTGACTTGGATTCTTTTTTTTTTTTTTTTTTTTGCAATAGCAAACTTTAATTGAGGCAAGTCGGGGGACAGGATTGAGTCAAAATGGTGTTTATGCATCCACTGATGAAAGATCAGCTTTAAGAATGCACAATGTATCCAAGATGCCCCCAGAATTTGTAATACAAATGCTAAGAGTTTTGAGTAGATATTTGGGGAGAGTGCATGATAGATATGGGAAATGAAAGAAGTGGTGTGAATATTGAGTAAGGAAAGAGGGCAGATGAGGAAATGAATTACAAACTGAGGTCTTATTTTTTCCAAATGAGTTCTTTGAGGAATAATGCTGTTTAACTATCCCTCCTTGGAATTTCATTTAGCTGCTGAGTTTCATTACTGTCATTGTCTCCTTGTTTTAGTACTAATATTAATCCCCTAACGCCCCCCGTCAACCTGCTTTTCACAGTCATACGCATATGCATTTTGCCTTTAGACTTTTTGTTGGCACATCGTACCACTGTATTTGGAGGGGCTTTTGCTTATTTTCTTATTTGTTTGCCCTGCCGGAGAGCGGAGCGCGGCCGATTTGTGCAGCGTCACTGTCATTCGGCGTTTTTTATTCAGGCCAGTGGGAGGGTTGGTGAGGCGTGGTGGGGTACGCTTTTGGCAAGCTTTACTCCCGTTAGTACCGCGGTTTTGGTGTGGCGAAAGCCCTTGGCCCGCGCTCACGCTGCCTCTCCCCATCGCCGCGCGATCATCGCGTCAGTAAACAACGGTCACCCGAGCTGGCGCACCGTCCGTGCTGAGTTCACAAGGCTGCGCTGCGCCGCTCCGAAACTGCGGTCAGCGCGGTGCATGATGGGTAATGCTGCGAACAGCATTCCTCTCTGTTTCTTCTGCGTAGGCCTATGTAAAATATACTGTATATATCTGTATACATACAGAAAATATGTATACAGATGTGTAAGTGTGTGTAATATATATGTCCCCCACAGTGTGATTAAAAACCAGTTATTTTGTCGTTGTGGGGACCATTTATCAGGTTACTTATGGATAAAGTTAGGACTGGGAAAGGGTTAAGGTCGTCATATTGGGATTAGTTTTCCCCATATAAATGAATGGAGAGTCCCCACAAAGATATAATTACAAATCTGTGTGTGTGAAATGTACTGTATATGTGTGAACTTACACACTCGCATCTGTATACACATTTTCGTGTGTGTGTGTGTATGT
>JAODKC010000130.1:5810276-5842263 GCA_026777985.1 Mormyrops attenuatus
TATAAATTATATAGTGTGTGTGTGCTTCTCTGCTAGAAATTAACTCAAGGCATTTGTCTGACTCATTCATCCACAGATAAGCGTGATTCAGGAGCACATTCTTATGGTCGAGTTTTGCAGGCTGACTTCCGTGTTGTGTGACATTAAAAGCGCTGGGTGTTGTGACACCGCGAGTCATGCCTTATCAGTGGCCGTGGTTGTTTTGCAACATTACGCCGGGTGTCGCTAACTGTAACGGGGTGGAAGGGCAGCAAGTTCCCGAATACTTACAAATGGTCTCTTAAAGTCTCTGCTTGGAAATAAGTTGCGTGAGGCTGACACGTTGATGGGAATGGCTGTAATCCTTTCCTGGTGGGGAATTTGGCCTGCAGCGCAGGATGGGAGCACACTAATGCGTTCGGATTACCGCTTAATAAGATCTCATTTGTTCTGGAGGACTGACGGCAGGTGACGTCGGAGGCGGCTGCTTCTGGAAAGACATGCAGAAAAGCTGGATGAAACCTGATTGATTTAGTCTGGGAGGGGGAGCTCAACCAAAGCATTACTATATTGTGTGTGTGTTTTTTTTTTTTTTTTTTTTACAGGGAGACTTAGCCAAAAAGAAGATCTACCCAACATTATGGTATGTATTTAACACCAGTTTGCATTGTGATCTGGGCTTGTACCCTGAAAGTTGCTGATTCAAGACCCTAGTGCAGATCTGCTCTTGTTACATTGAGAACCACTTAAATGTGAAAGTGTATAAATGGGTAAAAGCAACTTTCTGCGTTGAGGATGCATGGCGGATGCATTGCTTGGTTGACACATTGCAGTAACGACTGCATTTCAGGGCTGTGTCCTGTGGATTCTGTGGGTGAGGTTGGCACCGGTCTCGCCTATCTTCCTTACCTGGCACCACCAACCCCCTCCCCAGGTGGCTGTTCCGAGACGGGCTTCTCCCCGAACAGACGTACTTCGTGGGCTACGCTCGCTCAGCACTAACTATCGACGGCATCCGGACTGCATGCCTGCCTTACTTGAAGGTGAGGTAGATAAGCATCTGACATTCTCTGTCATTAGGTGGGTGAGTGGGATTGTCACCTGACTTTGGACTGTCAGTCTTATACTGTCAATCACTGGGTGATTGAGTGGGATTGTCAAGTACCTTGCTCTTGGATTTAATATAACCCCCAAGGCTCGTATGTTTTATTTGTGCTTTCTGACGCATCTCTGCAAGCACATGGTCCATGTCTAGCCAGCCCTCTCCCTCCCTCTGTTCCTCCCAGGTGGTGGATAGCGAGGCGGAGCGCCTCTCCGTGTTTTTCAGCAGGAACACCTACCTGAGTGGGTCCTACAGCGAGGGGGACGCCTTTTCCCGCCTGCACTCCCACATCCTCTCCCTGCCAGGTGGCAACATGGCCAACCGGCTGTTCTACCTGGCGCTGCCCCCTAGCGTGTACCATGACGTCACCAGAAACATCAGGAACCACTGCATGAGTGCAAAGTCAGTGTCCGCGTGGGTTGGGCTGGGGGAGTTCAGTCTGATTGGGGGGCAAAGGTCAAATAGAATAATTTTTCTATGCAGTCGTATGTATTTGTATGTACGCCGAATCATTTTATTGACAAGTACAGTGTTTACAGAGTCTGCAGCACAGTGATAACATTTATGAGCAAAATCATGCAGTTGTTTAAAGGCTAATGTGTCATAAGTGCGTACAACTACCATTCTGTGTAATGCTGATTTGGAGGTTTATATGGAAGTGCTTCATTTAAATTATATATGTTTTGTTGATCCCAAAATGAATTACAGTATCTCTCAGCCTGGGGCAAAGGAACCAAGAGGGGGTAGGGGGGGTGTGTACCTCCCAATATTTAATTTTGCTTCATTTGTCCCACCAATAAATAGACCATTGCATTTTAAATTAAGTTGTCCCCTCTAATATCAGTTGCTTTCAGCAATTTGTGTTCATTTAAAGTAGATTATAGCTGAGCATCTTTTTTTTTTCAGATAAACAATCTACTTTTATACAAGTTCATATAGTGTCTTTAATCCCATCTTGGCATAGAGCTTCCCTTAGGCACCGAGACTCTCTTTAGAGTGGGGTGTGTACTTACACGTGTGTGTGCATGCGTGTTTCTAACCTTGCTGATAAACAGACCTTGTGTTCATCCGTTTAGGATCCATGTAGTCAGCCGTTTTAAATCATCTTAGTCTTTTCTTTTTGTGTTTTGGGGGTGGGTTTAGCGACTGTCCATTGCACCTGTTTTTCTGTCTGAAGTTTCCACATCAGTCATGCGCGTGTGTACCACTTTTCAGGTCACAATATAATCCTTTATAAAAACCCGTGACTGCAATCAGAAAAGCTGAAAATGTCAAAAGACTTGTATTTTGTTTGGTCACGGCTAGCGTTGGCGTGTAAGGACACCATATAGCAAAAAACCCACAAGCCAAACATTTATTAGTAATGCATACTAACAAACACTCATTACATAAATGAAAATATATAAAGTGTAAAATCACTTACAGGCATTTATTGCCTTTTTGTGTTACACCACGTTTACAAAAGTGTTTTTGCATCTCGGATATTTCTTGTGTAAATCTGGATTTACGCAAGTCAGTTTTACGTCATTTCTAGTTATATATGATATGTGTAACATCTCCCAGGGGTTGGAACCGAGTAATCGTGGAGAAGCCCTTTGGTCGGGACCTGCAGAGCTCAGAGGAGCTGTCTGCCCACCTGTCTGCCCTCTTCACTGAGGACCAGATCTACCGTATCGACCATTACCTGGGCAAGGAGATGGTCCAAAACCTCATGGTGCTCAGGTGAGTCAACCACAGTTACACACACAGCCATCACTTTAAAAATAAATAAATAAATAAAATCCTACCAATCTTTCAGTACTATCCGTTTTCCAGCGACTGCGGTTGAGTACCAGTACCAAATATTACAGTACCTAAAGTGCCAAACCAACTGGGGTACTTTTTTGGTATTTTAGGGTGAGACTTCGACTCTTTGTCGATTTGGTTATGCAAATATCCTGCCTCTGAAACGCAATACAACCGCCATCTTGAAAAAAGTTGCAGACTCAGAAAACGGCAATACATGAAGTACTAAACTAAATAAATAAAAGTAATAATAATGCATATGTGGACTAATGAAAGACCCAAGCTTAAATTGCGATCTGGTTGGAAGAACAGATGCAACAAGATCAGGATGGGATGACAAGAAGTATTTTGTATAATATACTAGGACAGCATGGTGTTGTTTTGTTGTAATAAATATTGGGGTATTTATAAAGCAAAAAGAGTTCAGCATAAATTTCTCACAAATCCGCCTGGGAGTGATTTTAAACAGCAAGGATGAAAATGATTATGATTGTTTCGGGGAATGCATGCAGTGCTCACGCAAAAGCAGAGGAGGTGAACTTTAAACTGATTTTTAAACATATACTACATAACATTGAAAAGGAATAATTATTAAACTTGCAAAACTTGAAAAAACTTTTTTTTTTTCCTGTGACAGAGGTGACTCGTGTTAGCTAAACTTAAACTCCCTATGCAATAATTTCCGTACAGAACTGAAGGTAAGAAAAAGCTTGATCATAATCTAACTGACTAGCAATGCAATAATTGCATGTGCATAACTTGTAATGTTGGTATTAATATTGCTCGTCATAAAGCCTTATAATATACTACAGTCATTTTTCGAATACAGTAAAAAAATACCCTGCCTTGCGTTGTGATGTCATTCGGCGCCGGTATTAGTTTTCACGTCAGTGGAAAACCAACACCTTGAGGTACTGTACTTTTCATACTACTGATAAACCTGCAAAATGTTAGGCGCACTAGTGCGACCAAATTAAAAAATGAGTGGCACATGACAGATTTTTGGTTGCATGTGTGACCACATTGGTCGCATTCTGGCATGCTGCCATTAAGGAGTGTTCCTTTCACGCTTTAAAACACATGGCATCCAGCCTCTAGCCCCTCATCACGGGCTCCACAATGCACACAGGCAGTATTTGGTGTAATGCACTGCTGATGTATTGTGGGAGAAACTTAATCTACAGTAAGGAGCTGCCCGTTTGTCTCGGCAATTGAAAGCTGTTGGCACAACACAGAGCCGGTTCAATATGTTAAGCTATGTTTTGCCGTCTTTAAATACTGCACTGCTTGTCATCAGGCAAGTTATATGATACGTGATGATTTTAATTGTGTGTGTGTGTGTGTGTGTGTGTGTGTTTGTGTGTGTTTATTAATCAGTGGTGCACTGATGTCGAAATTTTGACCAATACCGATAACTGATATATTTTTGGGTAATATTACCTATAACCTCCTCAAATCTGTAGCCAAATTGATGTTGATGACTTCACCGCTTAAGATTTTGTGAATGTGTGTAGCAGCCACATCATATAATGCAGGAAGTGTGTTGAGTATCTCTGATGCATTTGTATGTATGAGGCATGTCCTTTCATCTGGTTCACGCACCCCCCCCCCCGGTCATCCTTCTGAAGTGGGGCCAGTCTATGTCCTGTAATCCTCTGCATGTCCCTCCGGCAGGTTCGGGAACCGGATTTTCGGCCCCATCTGGAACCGGGACAGCGTTGCGTGTGTGGTGCTGACCTTCAAGGAGCCTTTTGGCACACAGGGCCGGGGGGGGTACTTCGATGACTTTGGGATCATTCGGTGAGGGTGCAGACTGGTGGTGCTAAATGTATGCATGTGTGTGTGACTGTCTGGTGGCCGTTTTAACGTTATCGTGTCTAAATGGTTCTCTACGTTTTAATCCCATTCACTGGAAATGCCAGAAGTCTTATCATGTGACTAGCATTCTCATAAATGTTCCAAATTGTCATTAAAAGTCAGAATGTCTTCAATTATGTTTGTTTGATAGCTTAATAGTATATTACTGTGTTTGTTTGTTCACTATTACTGTGTTGTATTCTTGTTATTTTTGTACACTTCCATTTGCATTATTTGTCATTACTGTTGTGAGACTAGCGCACGTGTTTCACTCTCCTGCACCCCACCAACTGTCATGTGATTTGATTTAGATATGATCTAATAATTGGGCATTAGTTAAATTTTTAAAGGGCAACATCAGACATGTGATTGCAAGGTGAAAGGCAACATGGGATCAGAAGATGATAATAAGAATAATAATAATTTTATTATTATCAATATATTATTATTAATTATCAATCATTATTGTTGCTGTGCAGGTTTTTTGTGTTGCTTTACATTTTGTTTTGTTTTTTGTCCTCTTTTCAGTGACGTGATGCAGAACCACCTCCTCCAGATGCTGTCCCTTGTTGCCATGGAGAAGCCGGCCTCCACCAGCTCCGACGATGTGAGGGACGAGAAGGTGAGACCTGCCTGTGCTAACCAGAATCTGTCCTCCCTCTGTATGCCATAGTGCAGCTCCCAGGGGACAGTTTATATGCTTAATTAATGCAGTGTTGTAATCGGTCATTTCTAATTTGACACTGAATGGGTCGTGTTCTGAAATTACTCGTCTTCTCAAACACCCCCTTCAGGTGAAGGTGCTGAAGTGCATCGCTCCCGTCTCTCTGTCCGACGTGGTGCTGGGCCAGTATGTGGGCAACCCCCTGGGGGAGGGCGATGCCAAGCTGGCGTACCTTGACGACCCCACGGTCCCCAAAGAGTCCCGCACTGCCACCTTCGCCACCGCCGTGCTGTACGTTCACAACGAGCGATGGGAGGGTAAGTGCCACCCCCGCGCCCCACCCCCACCAAGTTCTGCTTCAGTGGCTCCTAGTCCAGCTCTGCCGTTCACTTCACCTCTGACAGATTCAGCAAATCGAAGCAGTTTAAGCTGTATTCCACGATGTTTTATTTTTTTTGGAATGGAAACATCCTGTTTGGAATTTCTAAAATAGTGGAAAACTTCTTCCCTCATTCTTCCTGTTGTGTAGAACAGTGATCTGCAACCTTTTGTACAGTGAGAGCCACTTTTACAAAGAAAATAATCCGGGGAGCTACCAAGTCAAGACTAGGGGTGTAAGATTATCAAAACATTTCAGCATTGTGATGTGTTTTGTGATACTGTATTGATTCTGCTCCAACATAACAAAGTAAACTGAGGCTTCATCCCATTTATCCCACTTACAGTGCAAGCGCACTGAGATACGCATACTTTGGTGATGTATGTTGACGTAAGACACAAAGTGCGCAAGTGTATGTGAAGACTTCAAGTGTCCGGGCATTTCCTGAAAACTACATTTTTCAGTCGCGATTGACTAGGAATGTCTGAAAGATCAACCTGTTGATAGCGATCGACTGGTTGGCGATCAGTGGTTTAGAAGATGGGATACCGTTCAAAGCAGATCATATCGCAGGTCAGATCCAAATGCTTTACACGAAGATGGCACAAGTGAAGTGGCAGTTTTACTGGAGGGGGTGATTTATATAGGTGCTGGTTGATAACTGGCAAAGAACCTCTAGGCTAGGGGTAGCCAATCTTATCTGCAAAGGGCCAGTGTGTATGCAGGTTTTTGGGATAACCTTTAGGTCAGCTGTTCAAACCCAGATGTGAGGACTCTTCAGCCAATCAGTTCTCTAATTAGTGACCCAATTAGGGAGTTGCAGGGAAAATCTGGCTATACACCAGCCCTTTGCGGATAAGACTGGCTACCCCTGCTCTAGGCTGCTCGAGGAAGCAGCCTGACTTCCTGCAGATGGGCACGGCCAGGTTACACTGTTCCTGAAGACACACTTTTTTTTTTTTATCATTCTCCTGTCCAGGGTGTGATTCGATGTTTGAGGGCAGGCTACGTTCTCTTTCCCTTCAGCACTGGATGCTAGGCAGGTATGAGCTGTTACCCTGCATTCACCGGCTTCCTGCCCCCAGGGGTCCCGTTCATCCTGCGGTGTGGCAAGGCCCTGAATGAACGCAAGGCGGAGGTGAGGCTCCAGTTCACCGACGTGCCGGGCGACATCTTCGCTGGACACTGCCGGCGGAACGAGCTGGTGGTGCGGGTGCAGCCCGACGAGGCCGTCTACGCCAAAATGATGAGCAAGAAGCCCGGCATGTACTTCAGCCCTGAGGAAACCGAGCTGGACCTCACGTACCGCAGCCGCTACCGGGTGAGGCCCCGGCCACTGGGGGGCGCCACCGACCGCGCATTCACACTCTAGCCCCCGGCTCACAGTATCCCCCACCCTCCATCAGGATGTGAAGCTTCCAGATGCATATGAGCGCCTCATTCTGGACGTCTTCTGTGGGAGTCAGATGCACTTTGTCCGCAGGTGCGTTGTCCTGTTTGGTGCCTACCGTTTCGGTTGTGCATATTTATATCCACTAGATGGTGCTCCAGTCTACTAAAATTTTCTGATGCATTCTGTGCTTGATGTACCTCTTAAGCTTAACTTTTTTCCCTCCAGCGATGAGCTTAGGGAAGCTTGGAGGATATTCACTCCTCTCCTTCACCAAATCGAGCAAGAAAAGGTTTCCCCAATCCCCTATACCTATGGAAGGTAGGACCGGTAGCTGAAATGCCGTTTACCCGACCGTTTCAGCATGTTTTGATGCCTTTTTAGGAAAAACCCACCAACAGTACATTGGGATCTGATACACTAAATCCGATTGGCTGTCATTCTCCTTTTCTAGTCCTCCTGCACCATGAAACTGTACATGGCTTTTACTGTGCTGATGCTTTTGCAGGGATTTGATTTTTCATTTTTATCTATTCATTTCAGTTCAGTTTATTTTTATAAAGTACTCCTCCCATTTTGGTTTCCCCAGAGTGCTTCACATATACTGTACATATACAAACGCGCAGCACGGTGCGCCAGCAAAAAATGGCAAAATGCAGCAGATGAGGGGAACAAGAATGGGCTGGTAGGGGTGAGAAAAGGGGGTCAGCAGGCTTGGTTCAATTGGGCATCTAAATAACATATTTCTTGAGTGCAGTTTTTTTGATTTGATTTACTTTTGCATGTAGTATTTCCTCAGCAATGTGTATATGACTTAATTTTAGCAGCTCCTCTGAAAATTGCCAGAATTTGGGGTCACTTTGAGCCCCCCTGCTCATTTTTGTACTTTCCTCTCTCCTCAGCCGGGGCCCCCCTGAAGCGGATGACTTTTTGAAGAAGGTGGGCTTTCGATACGAAGGCACATACAAGTGGGTTAACCCTCACAGGTTGTGAGGCGCTGGGCAGCGTATGCGGCTGGGGGTGGGGGCTCGGTTTTGGTGTCCTTCCAAAATAAATCTTAAATGTTCTGAAAGGGAAAGTGCTAATTTTCATTTAACAAGCCGGGAAAACGTGCAGCGATCCCTACTATCAGGGTTTGCATACGCCATTTTATTAAACGAAAGCAAAGGACAGATCTGAATGTTGACAGGAAGTGACCTCGGCTGTTGTTGCGCGAAAGAAGTGGGGGTGTGGGGGGGGTGGGGGTTGGGTTTGAAATGACTTGTTCGTATACTGCCTGCAGACCAAAACACACCAGAAGTAACGCCAGCGCACCCACACAAAATTCACGCGGGTATCACCAGCTCCCTTTTTGACAGCTTAGCGGAACTGAGAATATGTATCTGGTCACATGAATCAGTTCCATCCGGTAGGTTTTTATGAAGTTCATTGTCACGGTCTCGACATTGATAACGCAGTGCAACGCATGTGAAACTGAGAAGTTAACAGTCCGGCGACTAAAGTAACGAACTATGTTCAGCTTGTACGATCAACCCCATCAGACCAAGCTACCACCTCACCTACGGAGTGTATTAGGCCGGTGACTGTTTCTGGGAACAAAATTTGGTTACCAATGAAGCCTGACGTTACTGTAAACCTATTAGATGACAGTAATGAGTGTAACAAGTAGGCAGCTTGTATATGTGCCACACTTTGCTCTGTAGTAAGCATAGGGGTAAAATATTACTATCTCTATTGATTAGGAAGTAAGAACAGTCCTTTTGATTACTGGGGTCCTGAGGCAACCCAGGAAAGTATTAAACACGGTTAGTATTTCTGGTGATAGGATAAGATTCATGGAACCGAGGAGTGGGATTTATAAATGGAGGCTGGGGAGCATGTGAGCGGAGGCAAGGCGGACAGCTGGCATAAAGACTCAGGCCACCAGGGGCCTCGCTCCCTGCCAAAGCGCCTCGGCCCACTCTGAATCCCTTCGCCACATCTGAGTCGGTCGCACGCCTGGGCCACAGAAGCTCTGCCCACTTCCTGCTGCCTGGCTGCACGCCGCTGGCCTCCGCCTGGCCTCTGTCACACCTCTGACGCCCGTGGGATCTGTCTCTGAGAACTGTGTGGCTGCAGTGCATTCTGGGAAGTCACACCCCTGCTTCAACATGTTTGTTACTGGTTTCTGGCTGTAATCTGTAATATTCTTGCATTGTAGAGGTTGAACTTTAAAAAAATGTAATTTTTGTCATACCATATTTTATTCAATAAAGCTGAAATATGAAATACTGGGCTGTTTGGCTGCTTTTTCAGTTTTCAGGTGTGCTCTACTGCTAAAATAAGTCTTGACATTAATGGTACCTTCATAATGCCTTTATAATTCATTCATAAAGCATTTGCACAACATTCTTTCAAAGCATGTAAGTATACCTTAGCATCCTAACATACTTTAACAGCTGTAGTATAATCATCGTGTAATGTTTAATATATACTAGTACTCGTATGTTAAGGTGTAGTTCCATGGTGTATGAACGTGCACTGAATGTTCTATGAATGCATTATGAAAGTGCATTTAATGTAAAATATTATTGTTGCCTGATGTAGGTTTATTTCTTGTTAGCAGCATAATTTTATACAAAAATATGATGGTGGCAACTGAGTTTTTGCATTTTTGTATACTTGCTAATGCGGCTGATAATTACGCAATTATTTTTGCTGGTTTCACCTTTTCACGCATCCATCCTTTTTCCATAATCATTTTTTGCACAATCCAGTGAACGTGAGGTCTTAATGTATTATAACTCCCCAAATCCCTATACGTTGTTTTCCTTTGAAGTAACGCGACAATTTTTATTTCAATGCAGGAGTATCCATGACAACTTGATCATTGGTCTGCTTTCCTGATTTGCTTATAGTATTTTGTACCAAGTGACCTTGTGTAGTGAAGATAGTCACGTGATTCAGTTGCGAGAGAGATGCTGTGCTGTATTTGGCAGCAAGCGATGTGGCTAGGGGGAGTCATACGGAACACGTTTGGAGGCGTTCGAGAATCAAAGGTCAATCAAAATAAAAGGTTTCTGGTCAAAATAGTCTGGGTGCATTCAGCAGTGACTGCGTACTCTGACGGTAGGATTAAATTACAGTTTGAACGATTTGTGAGATTTATCGATCAGCAGTAGCTGCGAGCTGGAGGAGCCCTACAGACGGGAATAACTGGATGATATCTGTCCCTACAGTACGACAAACACACTAACAATGCTGCATATACCGATATCGGTATCGTATAACAATACCAAGATTTGAAAGTGGTACAATTGGATGATTTTGAAAATATTGATGAATATGTGCTGCACATCGTTGCACACATCAAAAAAAAAGATACATCACACTGGATGTGCAGAATCTGCACTTTGGGCAGATGTACAGACAAATTTGAACCATTACTAAGTGAACTGGCCCAAGGCTCTTTGAGAATTGTCAATGTTAATGCAAAGAGTTTATTTTCTTGCAAATTAGAAGTTGTCAGTACTTTATTTCATGGCCTTGTGAGAAAATTAGCTCTCACGGTCAGTGGTTTGTCCATTTGTGTCCCAAGCAGCATTGTGAAACATTGTTGCTTGGCCTGCATTAACCGTGACATTGAAAGGTGTAAGTTTACAGATCATCAGGACAGCAAAGTGGCAGTGGGACTAAGGCCACACACATTCTGGGGGAAAAAAGTCACCCAAGTTGTACAAAGAATTTTGAAAGAAAGACATACACTTTGTCACGGCGTTGGTGAGCAACATAAAGCCAAGCCAAATAAATAAATGTAACAGTTTAAAAAAATTACTTAAAGTAATTGTGGTTCGCATTCTGGAACAGACAGCAGGAATGATTAAATGGCGACTTTATACATAAACATAGGCCGCAGTTTTCGGCTCAGTAACAATGTTAAACATTTTTTTTGGAAATGTTTGAAAAGAAAATGAGTACCATTAACGCCAAATTTAAAATGTGCATATCAGTCAGTCTGACATTCTTTGTAAGGAGCGCATTTCACGGCACAGATCCTCCGCTCCTTCTATTTTTTTAATCCAAACCTTGTAAATATCCAGGTATATATGTTTGCATGTGAGCACTGGGTTTCCATTATATTTTTAAAATTGAACTCTTAACTCTAATGAAGGCATTAGATATTGTTTTAAGTGATAAAAATTGCAATTGTTCCCTGACATGATTAGCATTTGGCAGAAAAGTAGCACTTTTCAGAAAAAAAAATCATTGCTCCTGAGAGTGCATGACGCCTCCCTGAAGGATTTTCTTTTTCCTTTTTTCCTTTGGCTTCTGGGAGACGTTCAGCAGCAAGGAAATCCCTCCATTATGTGATTTGTATCTTTCCTAATGAAGATGTACAGCAGAGAGTCCACAGGAGAGAGAGAATAACAGAAAGCACAGTCCAGGAATGGTACAATAATTGTGGTTGCGATATACTTTGGGGAAGAAACAGAAAAGTATAATTGGCCTTTGCAAGCAACAATGTGGCTAAAATATGTTTCTTCTCTGCTGGACAATGTGATGGACTTAGAGAGGAACCTCCATTTGCCAACAAAGAACAAAAGCCAAGGTAAAGGAATGAACAGTAGAGAACAAACATCAGAAAGCAGAGCTGTTAAGGAATATGGATTAACTGGACAAACCCCATTGGAGTGATTAGGTATACCAACTTGGAAAGTTACAGCTGGGAGCCAAAGTGTGAAGAGAGAGCGGTAGCGGAGAGGATGGACAATCAGAAGGTACCTCTCCATAGCGAGGCATTCCATGAACCCAAGACCGGAGAAAGTTCCATACCCAAAAAAGGACTATAGCAGGGTCTGTAATATGTGAAGTAAGTAAGGTCATCATAGCATTCAGAATTCTCTATATGTGATTAATTGCTGCCATTTGTTGTTTCTTGATTAGTGGAAATGTGTTTATAGGGTTAATCGTCTTTGACTCACTGGATTTCTTTTTGATGTTCAACTTCGTGTTAATTTTCTGGGGCTGTCTTTTGCAATTTCACAAATAAGACACTGGAATTGGAGCAGAAAAACATTTCAGCTCATCACAGTTACCTTTTCTAATACGCTACATATTGCACGTACTTAAGTATCACTGTGGTGCAGTGTTGCTGCCATCTCAATACCCCTGTTTATTCGAATAGATACTGATTCTCTTGAGAAATGAGTTCTTAGCCTGTCTGTGATACAGGATTATTTTGGTTTTAAAATGAACAAAAGGGGTGAATGTGCAGAGCTGACACCCCCAATAAGCAAAAGCTGCTACAAGGAGGAAACACGTCCATCCTGGCAAAGCGTCTATCTCTCACTCACCCGGATTTATGTAAGGAGTTCAAAGATATTGTGCACGTGTTAACAGATAGACACATGGCAATGATGTAATTTATTGGTTATTACATTTGGTGTTTCAGTGTAAAGTTATGTTTAGCCTACATGCAAGTTCATTGATATTCCTCCCCCAGTGATGAAAAATAGGCTAAAAGAACAAACAAATATAAACTTACATTAGTATACGATCAATGGGGCCAAATCAATATCACAATTTAGGCATTGAAAGGAGTTAAATCTATGTGTATTTCACTGATAATGTTAAAACTATATTATAGCCTATTGCTTTTGTTTTAAGTCATAATATTTAAATGGAAATGTATTAAAGTATCAGTACTGAGGTACCAAAGCCGGTGTCAGTATCAAAGTCAAAATTTCGGTATCGATCCAACATTAACACACTCGCTCCCATAAATATCAAACATCTCAAATCTCAAAAAACAGTTTCTCACTGCCCACAAAACGAATGTGAGGAATGTTAGGCCTGCATAAATGTATAAATCACCGCTGTGTCTCATTTAGAAAAGTGGAATCCATCCACCTCCCAACCAGTTATCTAGTATAAGGTTACGGGGGGCGGCGGGGTTAGGGGGTTGAAGTTTTTCCTGGACAGGATGCCAGTTTGTCACAGGGGAAACACTATAGTCATTGTAGAAAACGTTAGTTGACCTAATTACATAAATATATGAACTACACACAAATAGAGTGTGTGTGTGTGTGGGGGGGGGGGATGAGGTAACAGTGCCCCCCACCAATCAACCTAGTGAAATAGTGTGCTGTGGAAAAATACTGACTCCGAGCCGCGCTTATCCCTGGAAGGATGCCAACGTGCCCCTAACCGAAACCATTCTTAGTTAAGGAAGCCCAATTAGTGGAAGTGTGTTAGTTGCCACGAGTTCCCAAAAACTCACAAACAGCATTTTAATAAGCATGCGCTAACGTTTCTGCACGGAAATAACTTTGAGTGAGGCAGGCACACAGCAGGGTAAGGCCGTAATCCATCCCTGCGGGGAATCAGCCTTTAGAACAGGATGGCAAAGCACAGGATACTGACTGAGCACTGCTTACGAAAGAAACCTTAGCATAGCTCACTCTGTAACAGGCTACTGTACAGGCTGAACCTGGGCCTGTGATAGGAGGAACTGGGCATAGGATCACAATAAATGCTATTTGCTATACTGCCTCACAAAGGGAAAACATTATAACTCCATACTTTATCAAATTTGAGATAAGGTAGTCATAACCAACATCTGGTCTCTAAGGCTGGGTTTTATCTCATGACAAAATATCTTAGTTCTGCTATGTTCGGTTTTGAATATCTTTTACCTACCTACTACACATACGGGTGGACAGTCAAAAAACCCTGAGGCCCTTTTCCTCAGTTTCAGTGTCAGCGTTTTTCGCTTTGGCTTTTTAGGCAGCATATCCCCGCATTCCTGCCCAGGATAAGTGGTTACAAGAGAAGGACGGATATTTATAACCCACTGTTTTATTCCAGAATCGATATATTTATATCTGTTTAATGAATTGTAGTTAATAAAGTGATAATGTGATGCCACACTACCCTGACCGAGCAGTTTGAACATTGACGGATGGATGGATGGATGGACATTATGTCATTCTCATTCTCCCCCAAGAGCTTGTGTAGTGGCAAACTTGTTTTGTGGGGGAAAAAAAGCCTTCAGAGCACCTGGGCAAACTGGGGGTGTTCTGTGGAGATGAATCTTTGGGGGCTGAGTAGGGGCGGGGGGGGGACACACGAGAGGACAACAGAGCTCTGCAGCGTGTGGTGAACTCAGCACAGAAGATCACAGGCACACAGCTCCCTGCGATCCATGACATCCACACTACACGCTGTCTCAGGAAAGTGAACTGTATCAGGCAGGACCCCAGCCACCCTGCACTCTCACTTTTCACCCTCCTCCCATCTGGGAAGCGACTAAAGTCCGTTTGGACGCGCACCTCCAGGTTCAGGAACAGTTTCTACCCAACTGCAATCAGACTCATGAACAATCAGTAACCTTGTGTCACCTCCACTGCTATCCGCACATATACTTCTGCCACTATCTCTATTTATTCCTAAGATTTGGTCTTATTTGTTTACTTATTTATATTCACTTTTCATTACATTCATTACTCATTTTTTTGTCATTATACATTTTTTGTCGTCTTGTCTATGTTCACTGTCTGCAGGAGCACATGCAAGCAAGCATTTCATTGTACATGGTACTCGTACTTGTACACATGACAATAAAGAATTGAATTGAATTGAATTGAATTGAGTGATGTCATCAAGTGATTTACAGGAGCACTGAAAGTGCCTCAGGGAGAGATCAGTGTGACCTAACCATTGGATTTAAAATTTTTGTTATGTTTTCGTAAAATATTTGGTAGATAAACTGCTTGGGACTAAGGTGATTGATGCTTCGACACAAATCTCTGTAGAGAGACCAGAGAACTTTTTTTGGTACGCCTCTTTTAACCAACTGTGAGACTTCCTAAGGAGTTTGATCGAGGCCTGGTTGCATGGCAACAATTGCTTAGCAACAGCTTTGACAAACCAAAAAATAACACCCTATTCTTGTTAGTAAGTTAAAAAACACTTCTCACTTTACTAGATACTGATGATGATTATGTTTTCTTACCCTCCAAAAAAAAATTATGACTTTTCAAGAAATGCAAATATCAAAAATGTATTCTTTTTATTCAATAATAGGATTGACTTGTAAAGCAATATATTTTGCATTAACCCTTACTCTCCAAACTTTATAAAATTACAATGCAGTCACAGCCTTTTATAACTGTGAAACGATCTACTGGGCCATTTTGAAGCAGTACTTTTGAAGTATATGCTTGTTGTCTTTGTGTGATCGTATTGCTTTAATTACCTATTCAGTGCATTTAGTGTTGTTAATATGGACTGGAAACTTGATGGTGATATTATTCTAATAAGTATGGCGATTTATGTTGTCTTTACAAACCTTCAACATTTACTCATTATAGTGGTTTTTGGCCCGTTTCGTCTACAAATGGGTCGGTGTGTGATTCAGCAGGTTGGAAAGCTATACCTGCAATCGGAAGGTCGCATGTTCAAAACCCTGCGTTAGCTGAATAATTTCACTGCAAGACCCCTTAACCCCCAACTTTAGGGGCCTTTCTCAAGAATGTGCATCATTTTGGAAAGCAGCTGTAGGATTATATTTATAAGAAATCTCACATAGCTGTTTGTTTATTTATTTATTTTTTGCCAAGGCTTAAAAAAATCTCTTTTGTGTGCTGCTAAAGAATGCAAAAAAAGCCATGCAAGCATCATGTTAAGGGTTCAGATAGACTGGTCTGTAAGGCAGTGTGTTACCTATCATTCTAAGGCTAAACCAGCAATCCTGTTTGTCCAAATTGCTTTGTAAATCCATCTTATTTGGGAATCAGCTCACAGTAATTGTAATTTATGTAGCCAGACCTCAATTATCATGGGAAAAACACAGTAATACAGGCATTTTCTGACAGTCATAAAATGGTAAGATCCAGACCTGAGTAATTATGTCTGAATAGATCCTTCCAGAAATCTCTGCAGCTCCCCACTATAATGCATCATGCCCAGTGGAAATACGCGGAATGAGGCCGAGTATGCAACAGGTGTGGGGTTACCGTGTGCAGAGATCTTATTTCAGGGTCCAACATCGGTTAGATCAGTGGATCTCAATCCTGTTCCTGGTGCCCCCCCCCCGAATGTTTTCATTCCAGCTCTACCTTAATCAGGCTCAGATGGCCCTTAATAGGCTAATAATGAACGTGGCAGGTTGGAGGTAGTGTGGGTTGGAATGAAAACATTTTGGCGGGGGCGGGGGTGGGGGAGCACCAGGGACAGCATTGAGAACCACTGGGTTAGATGAGGAAATTAAGATATTTAAGATTATTAATGATTTTAATACAGTATGTTAAAATTATATGAGTTATACCACTAAATCTTGGAAAGATCAATAGTGCAGTGAGAACATGAATCTTTACATTGTAAATATTTGCTTTTGCACAATCCTATGATTCTTAATAAGCAATTATTTTTATGGGTATCTGGTTTGCTTGCTAATATAAAATGTAAAAAAATTTTGTAAATAGTGGAACAGTGAGAAAAATGACCTAATAGTGCAATCAATCTTTCTGCTGCATAATGTCTAATAAAATTCCAGGGACTAAAAACGTTAGGCATGTTGCAAGCGCATTGCAATCCGCCCATTCCAACAGAAGCAGGGATGCAGCACATGGTGGTGACAATTGGCAACTTGCAGGTGTCCGACAGGTGTGTAGGAGGCGTCTGGGCAGCAACCAGCTGAGAGACTCGCCTAAACCACTTCAAAACTTCTACAACCTTATTTTTTCCATGTCCCCTGGCAGATTGTACATGCCAGGCTCAAACTGCTGGCTGTATTTTGGAGATAAGACTGTCAGATTTATGAAGTTCGCAATATTTTGCAAAAAAACTTTGGTTTTATATTAGTTGCATGTAATGTAGGACAGTTATGCTAAAAATAAAATTTATCATTGAAATATTTCATTGAACACCAGTTCATGTGATTAACCACATGTCATCTGATTAATGATAAATCACTTTCTCAGCAAGGAAAAGTTGATATTTTTACAGGATTCTGGTCTCTTTTGTTGCTGGTGGTGTCTTAATGGTTAGGGAAGTGCACTTGTAATTGAAAGAGTGCTGGTTCGAATCCCTGACCAGCAAGGCACCACTGAAGTACCCTGAACAAGGTACCGCCCCCAAGCACTGTTCCCCGGGCACTGAATTAGCTGCCCCCTGCTATGTCACGATGTCACATATGGGTTAAATGCAGAGGACACATTTCATTGTTGTGCACTGCGTGCTGTGGTGTGTGACCACTGCTCACCAAATTCTAATCGTTACAAGTTGTGGTTTGTATTCTGTTTTCCCATCAGTCTATAAATTTCCAGAGGAATCTGCTACGTAATTTCCATAGAGTTAGTGTAAATTGTTTCTTAACCTTTCAGATAATCCCTGTTGCACAATAATTCCTGTTAATTCTGATCCTCTGGACCAATCTGCTGCTGTTTTGTGTAATTTGTGTCATACGTCACACCGCATTGCACATACAGTATGATGCCGTTTACTGTACTCCTGCCTTGTTCCTTCTCGGATAGGATCCAAGCCTCCCTGTGACCCTGTGTGTGTGTTGCAGGAAATGAGTGTATATGTTTTTTGTAAACAGTCAATGTATATGTGAATTAGGTGTGATAGGTCTTTCTAAGTGACCCTTTATGTATGTATGTGTGTGTGTGTGTGTGTGTGTGAGTGATTGCATGTGTGCATATGTGCACCCAGTGATGGGTTGGCATGCCGACCAGGGTGTTGCCTTCCCTGTGCATCCTGGGATACGATCCAAGCTTCCTGAGACCCTGCATTCCGCAAATGGTTATGGAAAATAGATTGATGGAACACAGCATGTACCCCTGAAACAAATATATGCCCTTCCAACAATCTACATTCCCATACCAGGACTCACATCTGGGGTGCCAGGTTAAGAAATAGGAATCCTAACCGACTAGCCCATATGGTATGCTAAAGATGGCATTCACAAAGTGTTTCATGTGCATAATAATCACCATGAAATAAGATCTCTTTTTTTCTTCTTTGTTATTTACATTTTGTTATTAATGTAAAGCACAAGGTGAAAACTTGTAATGATTTTATAGTTCATTCAGCTTTAGCTTGTATCAACATCCTTGCAAGACACCGTGGAAATGCTAATTCACATTTCAGGTATATAGTATAAATATTGGGGAAAGGTATTGCTCTTGAATTAATATAGAGCTCCGTTTATAACATGTTGCCAGAATCACAATCTGGGATTGGGGTGTTTGTGATGTGTGTGGTAACTGTGAATAATGAAAGGACCCATTTTAGCCAGAATTTATTTCTTAAATATCAATATAGCAACTGCACCGTATTAATCCTCACATTAGTAGCTCTACATGTGCATTAGTTATTAGCTCTTGTTACATTTGTTTATTCTTCATTAAAAATAGAGTACATTCTGTTCTGCAGCCACGTGCATGTGGGTCACTAGACAGGAAGGTTCATCAGTAACCCCCACGACTCTGACCAGAGTGCTATAAGACAGAGGGATGACTGGGTGGATGATCAGTTAGCTTATAGTTTATTATACTTCATTAATCATTTTCAAGCACACCTAAATGAAAATGTTGGACATAATAAATGTGTTTCAAAGTAGATAAGCAGAGTGCATTACACTCTCTCTCTTTATCTGTTGTGTTTTAAGTTTTTTCATTTCCCTTTTTAACGTTTTTTATGTGAGCGAACTTTAATTGGGAAATTCCCACTGGCTGAGTGCTAATTAATTAACCATTAAGTATGAATTCTACATTCTGTTTTTAAGAGCCGTGACTCAGAACTTGTTCTGTTTTGTTATTACACATAATGCTGTTCACCAATTCTAGTTAAAATGGTGATGTAGCATTATTATTCATGTTCCTCTTCCTTTGTCAGGTTTTAATATTGTCGTCGCATTGAATGCACCATTTGCGCCATTTGCGGGTGGTTAGACGTTCAAACTTTGACACCATTGCTCTGTTCCTGGAATACTTATCGAAAAGGACACATTATCTGATTGCAGAATCACATTGAAAATGTCAAGATATCGGTCCGATAGGATACGTGCAAAGGAAAGGATGATTTGGTTTAGGCGGTGAGCAGCACAAAGCCATCGCCGCTGCCTCTCTATTTCCCTGCCACCCTGTACATACACGTCCTGAACACCTCTGTTTCTACGCGGCCAGCTGCTTTCAGCGCCCTGCAGAATGGGGACTGCATTGATCATGGATAATAGTAGAGCTGTTGTTATATTGTGTGTTGTCATACTGAGTCACAAATGAATGGGTTTGGCTCAGGAGCAGATGGGTTAAGGCAGAGGCTACAGCAGAGAGCCTCAATGACAAACACAAGTCTCAATGTGTTTTTATACGGGGTACAGGAGGACTCCACCACACTTACCGCCCTGTCTGCTGCAAATCGTGTGGTCCTTGCTGAAAGATGCCTTTAGTATAATGCTATCAAGCATCACTTGGGGCTCCTGTTAAATGCCTGCGTGCCTGGCTTTTTAGGAAAATGGTACAATGGTCACAGTCGAATGCTGAATAATTCATCTTATAAACAAAACGACAAAAAGAGGTTCCTGGAATTAAGGCCACTCTAACAATATTACAGGTAGGCTATAACTGATCGTAGAAATGAAAATATGAGTGCAAAAATACACTCGCTGTCGAGAGCTTCATCAATAACTAATGTCCAGGGAAGCATGTGTGAATGTATGCTGCGTGTTAACTGGAGAAAGTGCAGAGAAATCGAACAGTGTTTACTTAGCTAGAGCCAGTTTAAATTATAATATATGGATATCAAACTCTGAAGGAGATGGATGCTCAAGATTTTAATAATCTGGATTCCAAGAATACAACAGCAGAAGCTGACTGCAGAGTAATAATAGTTCATTTAAAAATTTAGATGTTGTTGTTGTTGATATTATAATTATAATTATTATTATGTGCCATGAGTTGTTCTTAAATCTTAGTGTAATTATAGACTAAACTAAATTAAATTAAGATAGTAATCCATTACAGACAGATGTGGTGAGTTCAGGTCCAGAAAGTTCAAATCTAGATCAAGGTTTTGTTTCAGCCAACCAGTGAGTACTCTGTGACTGTGACTCTTTATGCTCAAGTGGTTGGTTGAAACAGAACCTTGGTCTGGACCTAAACTTTACACCTCTGTCTGTAATGGATTACTTTTTTCAGTAACTTCCCCAACACTGGTCGTGCATGATGTACCCATGCATACATTAAGTCAAAATGACCAGCATAATTTGGAGATGGGTGACGCTGGATGCTGATAAGCAGGAATTTACCGCTAACCATAAGATAATGTTATACACTGCTTGTGTGCTGGATTGTAATGAGTGGCCTCTTCATTTCCTGGGATTTTTGCATTATTAAGAGAAATTCCCTTCAGAGCTGTCAGCAACATTATGCTGGTACTCAAATGACCTTTGATTCTATGTGAAAGAGGAAGCAGATTGAAAGAACTGATGCCCCACTAAGAAGTAGCAGTAGTGTTAAAATGTGTTTATTGTCCTCTTGTTGCAATGTACGCCCCTGTATACAGGCTCCGCCCCCTATTCCTGTCAGACCCAGACCATTGTCTGAAAACCAGTTGTGCGGCTCTACCTGACTACTGATCTGTTTTGTGTAGCTGTTTTTTTTTTTATTATGGTTGCTTTGCAGGTGTTGTTATCATCACAGCTGTGTATACATCCACCATTCTTCTTGGATTACTGTGCAGTGCTGTGTATAAATTCACAGGCAAAACACTCACTGTTATGTTATGAATTATAAATGTGTCAGTTTTGTAGGGAGTGGCTCAGTGGGAAGCACTATCACAGTTTCTGGTCCTCGGGGACCCACAGACGGTCCACGTTTCTGTAAAAATGTGGGCTGTCTGGGTGTCCCCGAGGTCTAGTTTGAGAAACACTGCACAGTTCCAGGGTTGTGGTTTTGAATCCTGCCTCCACTCTGTTAGTGTGGAGTTTGTGTCTTCTTCCAATGTTTGGTGGGTTCCCTCCTGCAGTGCAAAGACATGCAGTTACACTAAGTGATGTCCCCAAATCGCTCATAGAGTATAATGGTAAGTGTTTATGTGCTCTACAAAGGACAGGCATCCTGTCTGGGATGTGCTACGGCCTTGTGCTGCCTGGGATGGGCGCCAGGGCCCACTGTGACCCTGACCAGTGTTAAGGCCATTTTAAAATGTCACTAGAAGCACTGCAGATGTTTTTAAAACCATCCACATGCTCTTATTATATAGTAAATAGAAAAGAAAGTTTGTTTTGATCTACATCAGCAGAACAATAACCTGTGAATTAAAAAGATAGAAATGTACCTGTGCAAACAGTGATGACTAAGGAAATAACCTATCCCATGTCAACAGAAACTCCAGTGTAACACAACTGTAATAATAGTGTATAATATGCATACAACATCCTTTCAAGCCAAATTCTGTTTGATGCATCCATTCCTGTACTGTAGCCTACAAATAAAGAGCGTGATCAAGCAGAGCAAGTCTAAAGGTCAGAGCTGTTATTAAGTTTGGTCGAAGTCATCAGAGATTGACAGTCAGGTCAGTTCATCATACTCTATGTGCTTTGTGAAAATCATTATTTATAGAAACGTTTATCCACTTTCATAATGGCTTTGCACTGTATGTAAGCAGGTTACATTATACTTGTTTTATGAAATCTAATTAATTTCTGATTCAAAACAAGCCCAAAGACTATACCGCAAATGTTATACAACTAAGGACGCGAAAAGGCCACCGCCACCAACACCGTTTAGCTTGATTTAATGCACGAAGTGGATTCTTATGTGGAGTATCTATAAAACTTTTTTGCTCAGCGGCGCCTAAATAATTAATAGCACGATTTTGTATTTTTGTTAGTTATGCAATGTAATTAATAATTATCATTAACTAATAACGTTATATAACTAACATGTGGGTTGTTACAAAGCACTGTAGGACACAAATAGTAGGAGCACTATTTAACCGTTACAGACAACGGGTTTGGCAAGCCTTCTGCCGACCATTTGTTTTGCAGCGTGAGTTATGTGAGCTGCGGGGGTAAAGTAAATCACTGTCGTTGCGTGTTTTCATACACGAGTAGAAATAAAGAACGTGCTTATTTATGATATGCTCCAGAAACAAAAGATAAAATATTTTGAAGAATATATGTATAAATGCTTTGCTTCCAAAACAACAGATCGTTAGGCGTGTCCTATTCTGCCTCCGTCACGTGCGTATTATTTTGGTTATTTATATACCCTTACGTCCCTCCAGCCCCCATGCCTATATCAGACTGTTATTGCTAGTCAGCCCTTTTAGGAATGCCCCGCCTACCGGAGGTATCTCCGACGTACTCCAGTGGTACAGATACCTGTCAATAAACCAAGGTGCCCAGTCCGAGAAAGTCTGACATAAACACGTGCTAAAAATCATAGAGCTGGCCCTCGCGTTGGTTGTTAACGATAAATCCCGCCCAAGCAGGTGATTTTCATTGGATAAGCTACCAGTCTGCGGCACTCGCCATAACTGATCAAGTTTAATAGGAAGTGTTCCGTATTTTTGTCTTGATGCTGCAATTCAATAGATCGATAGTTGACTAGTACCGTTTACTTGTACAAGAGATAAATCGCGCTTTAATCGAAAGCTCGTAACGCCAACCACAGATGGAAAGCAAAGAAATCACAAAAGAACAGGCCCTGTCATTAAAGGGGTATAAGCACGCCTGCCACATAATGTTGTACGGTGACACGGACGCAAAACTATTCGGAAAAATTCCGACAAAGCATATTGTCCTGGTACGGAAACAAAAGGGACATACGTACTCGATAGCCTACCTCGTTAGCTTGTTTCTGCTCCATTTATGAAGCTTATTAACTTCTTTCTAATGTCTAGTCATTGTCTGCATTAATTTGTTATAGCGTATCTGCCTGTCTGGATATAATTCATTACTGAATTTCCATCCTTAATGCCGGTATCCCGTTTAAAAAACCCAGTGACAACCCCCAGCAGTTTCCTTAGCTTAGTACCGAACTCACATAAGCATGCGCGTAACTGCAGATTCTTTCTACAGATGCAGATGCGTTTTGATGGTTTGTTAGGCTTTCCTGGAGGGTAAGTC
Source organism: Mormyrops attenuatus (assembly GCA_026777985.1). NCBI lineage: Eukaryota > Metazoa > Chordata > Actinopteri > Osteoglossiformes > Mormyridae > Mormyrops > Mormyrops attenuatus. The sequence continues at coordinate 5,833,550 of JAODKC010000130.1, forward strand.
CACTGGTTTTAACTCCGATTGGAAGTACATGCATGATCGTCAAAACATTGGGGCAAGTACACACATTTCAGGCCCTATTATATGTTTCCTGGCACATGGTATCTATCGAACAGCCACCCAGCCACACAAATCTGGCCATAGTATTATTTGTGTTGTGGACTACAGCTTTAAGGTGCCCCTAAACCATCTCTATTGAGGCAAGTACGATATACATTGGATTTTATTGTAGTGTATCATAGTATTTTATATAGATTTCATTGCTTCCTTCACCAGTTTTGTGGTGAAGCCAGTACTAAAGAGTTTACAAAAAAAATGTAGCAAGTCTGCCTCAGGTATATCAAATGTGCCCTGCATGTCCCAGCATACGTGGGGCATGTTTCTCCCCTCAGGGAATAAGCAGCCTTTATAGTTTGAGCGCTCACGGAGCACACAGCAGTGAGTTTACATGAAGCCTTCTCTGCTGCTCAGGCTAGTCAATCCCTGTCAGGAGAGCCTCGAATCAGGTCTGAGTCGGGAGATTGGAGAAGAGTTGGGTGTTGCCGTTTGCGTGTCCCCGGAAGACCACCTGTCCACCGAACTCGCCTCCTCTCCCCCCAATCTCGTGTGCCACTTCTTTGTTAAGAAGATGACGGAGGAGGAACTGCGTGAGGTGGAGAAGGCGGCGGTCGTGGCGAGCGACCATGGGCTCGAGGTAGGTGTTGTGTGTGATGAACTTCAGGCATCGTCGGATCCGTCGGCTTGACGTCGGGGCCGGTTCAAGGTTGCGCTGGCTTGAATTTTGCCCTGGTTTTATAAATGATGCCCGGCTGTCTGTTCTCCATTGCGTCTCCCCCTGAGGTGATGGGACTTGTGAGAGTTCCCCTCTTCACTCTGAGAAACGGTGGGGGCTTGTCCTCTTTCCTGTCGCACTCCTTCATCGGCAACTCCCGCTCCCAGCTGCTCTCCGCTCTGCGGACCCTCGGCCTCGTTTCGCACCATGACCTGGAAGCCGCCATCACACAGGCGGATAAGGGTCTGCACTGCAAGGCTCGCTGAGGGGATCTCCGGAGGCCCATGGAATTCTGAAAAGTCTGTACTTTAACAGAAATATTTATGGGCACTTCATGGTGGGGAAATTTCAAAGAGTACAACCACTGTTAGGTTGGAATCAAACACAAGCATTCTTAAAATACTTATCCATCTCCATGTTATAATGTATTCTGCAAAACTCACTGAATTTGTGGAATTGCTACAAAAATGAGTTTTTTTCTCTTAAACTTGGTTATGAAGCGAAGAGAATGTTAATGCCGAGGTTTTTTGTCTTTATCCACTTTGCATTTTTCCTTCCTATGCTGTAAAATAAAACGAATAGTAGATAACAACTAAACACGTTGCTGTTGGTTTCCATATGTCTGAAAATGTTCTAAAAGATTATGTGATCGGACGAAAAAAGGGGTGTAATAATGTGACATTATATGATATGGGAAATTGTCTTTGACTTTTAAAAGTAATAGAATCATTTTTTTGTGTTACAGTAAGCCACATGTTTTTTTGCCACATGCTCTGTTTTAAGTGCTGTTTTTGCAACTTTGAGACCTCAGCAGTGACTGATCTGCTCTCTCTCGCTGCTCCTTCCTCTGCCTCTCAGATCGCTTCCTCTTGCCCCCCCCCCCCATGTGTCTGAGCGGACTGGAGTGGGTTCGAGCAGGCTGCCATCTTATTAAATGTTAGAGACTAGTGAAACAGGTCTCCTGAAAATGATCCTTTTCATTCAGCTGGTAACCGATTGCAGGACGGCGCTGATGAGTCCGGGTGATTTATTGAATGCGTCCCTGCCTTTATAAACAGTTTGCTAAAAGGCTGCCCCTTCTGCAGTGGAAAGTGGCAGCTTTTGACTGTTTAGCAATTAGGTGGTGTGTGTGTGTGTGTTTTTTTCCTGCTCATTGGCTATAGTATAACATGCACTAATGTTGTTTGCAGAGGGTTAAAGTGATGAAGTAGGTCAGGGCTGTGAGTCCTGACTGGCCGAGTGGAAACTGAACTGTCCCTAGTGGGGGGTGGAGTGAGAGAGAGAGAGAGAGTGTGTGTGTCTGTGTGTGAGAGAGACAGGGAGAGAGATTGAGAGATTTTTTTTGGGGGGGGGGGGGGCAGGTGCAATGCTAATGTCTGACTAAACAGCAATAGAGACGTGTCCTGCATCTTAAATGCCATAGTTCAGTGTTTCCTAACCCTGTCCTTGGAGACCTCCAGCTGGTCCACATTTTTGCTCCCTCCCAGCTCCCTGCCAGACAGTCCACATTTTTGCTCTCGACCTGCTTGGTGCACTGTCTGGGGGTCCCTGAAGACCGGTCTGAGAAAGACTGGCATAGATGGTATGCTTTACATAGGAACGGCTCCGTTGCTGGGTGCCAATGGCGCGACGCTCTCACAGAGGGCCTGCTTCACTCCTCACAGTTTCCTCTTTTCAGAATGGAATTTCGTTGCCAGTATATGAACAGGAAGGGAAACGCAAACATTTCACAACACATACACACAGAGGTGTTCTTCACAGGACTGTTACTGTAGCTCTAGGAAAACATTCTATGAACTCAGAGGGGATGAAGAACTTTTAAAGGTGTAAGGGAAAATTTTTTGCTCATCAGCAAAAGTTAGGAAATCATGTCCACAAGTAGGCCATGCGCTGCAGGCCTGTCTGCCTGTATGTTTTATTAAAAGGTTTTTGACTTTTTTTTTTTTTTTTAACGCTTGTCGTGTTTGGTTTCTGTGACCGTCACCTGTGGATGGGCCTGCGCTGGTGCTTAGTGTCACTGTCTCTGATCAGCCTGTTCTGCGTTTGAGCCTGGGGATGGCACTGTAGAGTGACGTTGATGCCTAGAACGATAAGGGTTCGATTTTTGTTTTTCTCAACTCTTGTCACCACATCCTGACAGAAAAAGGGAGGGAGGAAGGAAGAGAGCAAAAGAAAAGAAAACTGGTGGAGAAGTATGCCAGACATCTGCTCTTGGGCACGTCAGTCGCACAGAGGATAGGGGGCGGCAATGCCTGCGCCGGTGTGACATTAAATGCTGAGGGGGTTGTGCTCTCATTGGTCGGCATGTAAGAGATGAAAGTGTGCCTCGGGGCTTGTGTTCTCAAGCTTTCCTTGTTTGCTCTTCACTTCCTTTCATGGTCTTGTTCTACTACCGTGGTTTCCTGTATTGCAGATGACTGCTGAGGTCTGAAAAATCATCTAACGTCAGTTATGAAAGCACCTATAAACCTCATGCTCTGCCCAAAGGCCAGCTATAGGCATTATATGTAGTGATGTTTGTTTCGAGATGCTATTCTTGTGGTGACTTTCGTTTTTGTGCCGTTTGCCGAGACGCTGACTTTTGTTAATGTCTCGCCAGCAGTGAAATGAGCCTCCTGACATGGTCTTGCTGCAAGCGGCGTAGCCTAGCGCAGGGAGCAGTGCTATGCAGATACGTAATTATGCAAATTCACTGGGGAAAACCTCTGTCACCGCACAAGATTTTCTTTCAACCTGCCACTAAAGTTTACTGTCCCGCAGGAATGGAGGCTTACCATGCTTCAGAAATGATCATCTTTTATGGCTTTTGAGTGAAATTTTTTCATTCATATTGGTGGTCAGATATTACTTATTTACATTCTAATATTGATATATGTGCTCTATATATGGGACTGCGGGAACTGGAAATCGTAGATACTGTCACTCTGGTAGATCAGCCTTCGATGGGAAACCACTGAAAGATCTTGGCATCAGGTGACCGGTGTGCCTTCACCGCACCTGCATTCGCCACCCTGAATGTACTAATTTACAACGGTGATTATTCCGTTTCATGGCAGAATCATCTTCTCATATGGCTAGGCTGGTTACTGTATATCGGTCCCCTGAGAGAGTGGGGGGGGAGGGGGTGCTCGGGTGGTATGATACAAGGTCATGTGGGATTCACAGCAGGGAGAGATGGGGGGCAGGGGGGTTCAGGGTGAAGGGAAATGGAGGGGAAAAAGAACGAGATGAGAGAACAAGACGGCATATTCATGTCCAGGCACATATTTATAGTAAGCCTGCAAGGAGTGGAGCGAGCATGTGTGTGTGAGAGAGAGAGGGGGAGGGAGAGAGGGAGGTGATGGGGGCGTGGTCTGCATTATGACACTCAGAATGAGGAGAGTGTGACAGAGAGAGGAGCCTGTGTCTCAGTGCATCAGGGAGAGAGAGAGGGAGGGAGGCTGTTTTTGAATGTGCGTCTTCAGAGAGGCAGATTGTGAGGGAGAGACGCTGTTGAATGTATCAGAGAGAGTGAGGCAGGGGAATCGAACCACTTCCATGGAATCCGTGTGACTAAAACACAGTGTGCTCTGTGTGTGAGAGGGAGGGAGAGGGGGAGAGAGGGAGAGAGGCGAGAGGAGAGGAGAGGAGCAGAAGAGGGCAGAGAATGAGGTAAGGCTCGCTTGTCCATTATTTATACGCCTGAATGTGATGTGGGGGTGTTTTCTCAGTGCAGTCACATGCAGAAATTTCCCCAGCGCGTCCCTGTTCCTGTGGTGCTTACGCAGGTGTAAATAGTGAGCTGCTCTGTGCTGTGAGGACAGCGCCTTCATACACGCATGTCGTGTCCATGCCGGTTGCACGGGGATTTACAGATGTGGTGCCTGTCTGTGGTGGGGCGGACAGGCAGCACTACCCTCCCCGTATCATTGCTCCTCATTCCCCTTCCACGCACTTGTCCTCTTTGTACATCGTATCCTCTCTCGCTCTCTCCCCCCTCGCCTCTCCGCGTGAATCCGGCTCGTGATGTATCGGCGAGTGAAGCGGTGCGCAGTAAAGAACGAGTGACAGGCGGCCACACCATTCCTCCTTCTTGCCCTCCGTGACGAACGGGGAGGAGGGGAGAGACAACCCCCTGTGCAGATTTACTATGGGGGGGGGGGGTGTCCAGGGGCTCGTTGAAAATATGCCAGGTCGGACTCTTTATCTGACACAAGGGCCCCGCTTGCAGCCACCTCGGCGTGTAGTGGATTTGTGTCGTTGCTCGCTCTCCCTCTCTCTCTCCCACTCTCTCTCTCTCTCTCTCTCTCTCACTCTCTCTCATGTACAGTGCTTGGCCATAATGGTTTGGTATGATTGATTTCCTGACGACGGTTAGAAGATACCACAAAACACTGACACACAAACACCAAAGAGCAACAGAGAAAGTCTCGGTGGAGGTGGTCGTGCAGATAGTCGGGAGAGCTCTGTGGCAGAGGGTAAAGGTCACAGCAGGGTGGAGGGGGGGGGCGTCCATTGCGTAAAAAAGGAAGGGATGACAACGGCGTCCATAAGACAACGGGAGGAAATTAAAAAAAGAAAATAGTGCCACGTCCGTGTTTTGCAGGATGAGAAAGCGCAAGGTGGCAGGGGATTCTGCTCCCCGGCGAAATGAGGAAGTCGGCACTGGCAGAGCGAAAGACACACTGAGTGATCAGATAACGGGCCTCCAGATACAGCCACGCTCGCCGCTCTTTCGCATAATCAACCGTGCCCATCTGATCCGCGTGCCCCATGGGTATATCTGAGTCCAAAACACATTTGTGCCACTTTCGGCAGGTGTGAATGCTGCCACGGTCTGGCATGTATGTCCTGAAATCGTTGGCATGACACGCGAAAATTCCGTCCGCAAGATCTTCCTCGTCGTGGAGTCCCACCTGCCTTCACTGGACATAACTCTTCTCGCTGGAGTCAGCCAGTCGCTGATGGGTGTGCTTTGTGTAAATGGTTAGGATGGGTGTCTGGGCCACCTGGCGTGTAGCGGGGCCTTCTAGAAGCTTTACGGATCTGAGACGTGGCATTACTTCTGACCAGGACAAGACCAGGATTTACGCCTCGCTCTGCAAGCCGATTCAGAAGCCGCGGTGGTCTCACGGCTCAGATTGAAAGCAGGCCGTCATAGCAGGTGCCCAAAACAGGCCTTGGAAGCTACTGGCGTCGGACATTTTCTCCCTCCAAATGGGGGAGGAGAGGCCGAACAGCAACAGTATATTCCTGCAGCCGCGCATGCAGGCTGATGTCTAGGCTAATTTAATAAACTTGGGTGTGTGCGCATAACTCCCGTTAATTTTTCTCTTATGCTCGGTTAGGATGCCACTGTTATTTTCACTAGCATGGCCTTTCGTAGTATGAAAGCCTCATTCGCCGCCACATCGAACAGCAAAAAGTTTTCTGCCGGTGAAGGACAATCATGTAGACTTTGTTGCCCTGCTGGTTCTGCTGCCCAGTGACTAGCTTTCATTATCTCCCTTTATTTTCGCTTTGCTGGGTCTACCAAATTATATAGGTTTTGTCGTTTCTTTTTTCGGAAGACGCATGCCCCCCGTGTGCACCCCCGGAGTGGGATTTGTGCATGCCCAGTGTTACTGTGGATGCCGGGCCACAGGAGTACGCTGCAGCTGTTTGCCTTCGAATCAACGGCGATGCCCGAACCGTTGCAGGCGAGCGGAAACCTGCAGCCACACGTTCTGCCTGTGGGCAGGAGTTGCTTAATATGCCGTAACTGTGTGTTTGGGGGGTGGGGGGGGGGGGGCATTGGTTGCTGGGATCTTCGATTACGTTGATACAGTCGTCTCACCCTCTTTTCTGCCTCTGTCTCTGTCTTGCAGGTACAGACAATCAGCTTCTCTTAGGGACTCAGAAGACGGAGGCAAGCTACCAACTCCAGTGGAAGTGGAATCGGTAGACTTTTCCATGCTGCCATTCTTCTCGATTCGACTAATAATCAGACGCTTCAGTTAGATATTAAAGCCGCCTGTTTTCAAGCTTCCACGAATGTCCCTTAGCAGCTTCAAAGGGAGGCACATCTGACCAATTACGACTCGAAACAGGTACCAGTATATGAACCGCATGTCACACATAGAGCGCTATTCACACACCGCACAGGCTCGCTCAGCTGCAGAAAACAGCCAGTATTTTTACACCCAGACAAACTGCCTAGTCACAAGTAGCAAGAGCCAGTTTCCATCTCACTCACTCCCTGACACACACACACACACACACACACACACACACACACATACATACTCAAACTCGCATGTACACGCATGCGTGCCAAAAACATTGGAACTCATAACAGAAACGGCTTTTGCAGGTTATTAGGTTGCAGGGATCAGCAGCAGTAACTCAGGCCGGCTGCAGAGCTCCGTCTGCTGTAAAAAGGGATTCTGTTAGCACCGGACTTTGCCCCCAGTGGTGGGACGATGACATCGCATGTCAAGCTGAGGAAGGAGAGGGGCAGTCTGGCCGAGTATGAGACCCAGATCAAAGGTAGGAGTGCTTGCACCTTTTCCTTCCTGTCAGTTCTGTCTCTACTTTCGTCTCGCACCTGCCACCACCTTTCACCCTGAGCAGGGACCCGGGCATGTTTGTTAACATACAGGCGGAGTGAGGGTGTGCACTTGTGTTTGTCTGTGTGTTTGTCTCTGTCTGTCTGTCTGTCTGTGTGCGTGCGTGTGTGTGTGTGTGTGTGTGTGCGTGCGTGCGTGCGTGTATTTATAGAAAGTATTAGCAAAGCTGTCTCCTCTGGTCTGAGTAAGCCTTCGGCCCCAGAGCCAAATGCACCCATTGGGGTGGGGGCGGCCTGCACTTTCACTCCCCATGTCCAAACACATCGCCGATTAGTGACGGCCGCAATGTGTCTCTGTCGCTCTTGTCCCTTCGCCGTCAGACTGCTTCGTGCCCCAGCCGCTCGCCATCCTGATTTATAGACCCCCCCCCCCCCCCCCCAGGGATTGCTGCGAGATCCGGCAGCCGAGACGGGTCTCCGTTGATGCGTCATTCCTCCAAGGCGCGGCGGAGATCCCCCCCATCGTTAACAACACCTTTCAGAAAAGTAGCCGCTGTTACCTTATCAGACGAGTGCCGTGCGAAAATGCCCTTGAGTGGAAACGCACACTGGCTCCAGATCAGATTCTGATGCCAACAACCATCCCTCAGCCTGGGCCTGGGCGCTATATTGACTTTTTACTTGGCTCATTTTCTTTGAAAAATTTGGCTGATAGTTCAGAGGATAAATATATCATAATTTGCTGTATTTATTCTTTTTTGCGATATTTGTTTTAATCGAAGGCTAATACCTTAAAACTTTCAGTGCTTGTCAGGTATCTGTGGCTTTGACTTACAACTGAATATTTACCCCACTTGATAGAAAATACCAACATATACATTATGAATCACTACTCTGCCTAAAAATACCCTTGAGATATGGCTTTCACTCCACATTGCCCAATCCCACGGCAGCCCCTTCCTCCAGGGGGGTTTTCTCTGCTCCTGTTGCCCCGGTTACGTTGCTGGGGGTGTAGGTTGAGGTTCTCCCTCGTGCGCGGGGTCTACCTGCCCAGGCTTCTCTTCCATCTGTTTTTCTTGCAAATCAGCCACTTCCTTCAGACCGACGCAGAGCTGAGAGCTGTGCTGTCGCAGCGTCGACTTCCTGTCGCCCTCGTCTGATCACAGCCTCTTTGTTTCTTTGTTAACCATCAGTCGTTTCCTGTCTGCGAGTACTCTCCTTAGACTGCCGCCGGTTTTTCCGAGTCGCGCTATGTAGGAAGACCGTGTCGTCAAGGCAATTGGGACTAAATCGAATTGGACTCATTGATTGGTTGACGTGATCAGAGGGACTTTAACCCCCCCCCCCCACACCAAATGGCTATGATCCAGCTGAGCGTGTACAGCTGCTCTGCCTCTTAACCCCCACCCCCCCAGGGTT
>JAODKC010000130.1:5854718-5870606 GCA_026777985.1 Mormyrops attenuatus
CCCCCCCCCCCCCCCCCCCCCCCCCCCCCCCCCCCCCCCCCCCCCCCCCCCCCCCCCCCCCCCCCCCCCCACAACGATTCTGGTTGAAATATACAGTGTTTATAAACATAAAAAGTGTTGTAATTTCTACAAAGTGAAACCAAAATGTATGCAAATAACTTTATATTAAAGTCTGGAGTGTACACTTTACTCACAATGCAATTGTTTGATTTAAAATTTTGAACTGAGGAGCAAAGGGGTAAATCAAGGAAAAATGTGTCTTTGTCTCAAACATTATGGAGGGCACTGTACGCATTTGCCCCAAAAGGACCTGTTGCAAATGAACTTTACCATAGTGAGAACCGCGACTTATATATACATCTTAACACATTACCTTTTATCAAAACCTTTTAAATGAACCAAAACAAAACTTCACCCAGCTCATTACCAAACATGCTTCAATATCTAAAGATACAGATGGCTCAATATTATTCCCCTAAAAGTCAAATGAGCTAGGAGCCATATTTTAGCTTTCCAAACACAGACACAAAAGAAAGCTTGCTTTTGCACGCAACACATTACAAGCACAATAAAGTTTGCGATAAAAGACGTGCCCTCCTGTGGTCTGGAAGCATAATGACCCCCAAGAACATTATTAACACCGATTGTAAACTAAATAAATAATACAAAATGAATAAATCAAAATAAATCAAATTTTATTTTAAAAAATAAATCAATAACTCAGTATTGTATGTGATGCACACTTTTTTAATCGGGGCAATGGCATCGTGAACTTTTATGCAAGTGCATTGATGTGAGTACTACACTGAATCATACCATTCTTAGTGTATAATATGGTCACAGTTCCTATATCGAAATACCGCAGTAGCTGTGTACATCACATTTAGACTGTAAAGCACAGCATGTGCCCGTCCCCAACATCAGGTCTCAAACTGTGCTACTCATATAGAAAACAGGCCAAGAGTGCTCTGCCAGATGTGAGACCACATTACTCACCCTAGGTCACATATAGTGTGGGAGATATTATGGGATTACTCACTCACATCTATGTCAGCAGAGGTCCGAAACCTGCACCACTCTTCAAATCAGGTCATTTGTTACACACAACATACACAAACTGCGTACATTTATTGACATACCTCACTCCACGCAATGGCCATCTGGATGCATATTTCTATACCACAGATCAAGAAAAGACAGTATTGAGTTTGCAAGTTTGATCAGAAGTAACAGCTTATGGAGCTTTTCCACTACCACCAAGAACTGAGCCATACCCAAACTGCACCACAAACTGATGGTTTTCCATTGTAAGTTATCCGAGCCATACCCACGCTGACATGGCGCTGCTTACTAGTAAGAACGAAAGCATGACCAAACCGAGCTGGTTGCGTCACCAGCATCTGATTGGTCGAAATGCATGCAAGTGAATGCTACATGCTAGCGTTTGATGCTAACATAAGATTGTCACAGATGTATTATAATGTACACCGCGTGAACAGTAAATAAGCGTTTCTTCAGTTTTACATCGCTGTTGCTCTCCAAGCCTGGCAATGCCTTTACCAAGTTGACCCATCTGCGGTGGAAAATCGAAGCGAGTTGGAACCGTGCTATAACTAGTCTCTCTTCATGGTACAGCACCGGTATGGCTAGGTTCCTGTATGCCAGTGGGAAAATGCCAAAAGCTTTGGTCTATACACAGTTTTGTGTCCTGCAGTCCTAAGATCCATCTTAGAGTGGTCCATGTTACACAAGTTGGCGATTAAGCCAGAGCACAAGCATTTCTCAGAACTTGATGAATATGAACCACTTATCACATTGAAAATAAATACACGTTTGCAGACATGATTAATGAGCCAAAAAGTAAAAACATTATATGAAGGTTGTGAAATGATGACCGACTTACTAAAAGGCAAAAATAATGCATAATATGTTGCTGTGTTAATATGCAACCAAGTTCACATATTGTTCATACTAGAGCTGTCACGATTATTCGATTAAACTCGATTACTAAAAAGCATTGATAAAAATTTTCCTTCTCGATTACGCAGTAATATGGTGGAAGGAAGAGGCACGTAGCATATGAGGCTCCAAATAATTTCATTCATGTTAAAAGTGAATGAAATTGCAGTTGTCTGTTAAGTACTGCAAAACATAACTTAAATATCACCACAGAACGACTGCAATGAAAGTATATCTTAAACGAAGATATTCGGGAAAATAAATCATGCGAGGTTAACCATAGATCTGTGCAATTGAACCTCTCTGAGTAGCCTAGCCTGTCAGGGTCAGCACCCATGTGTGTCCCATTCTGTGTCTCGTTTGACCAGCAGGCATCGCTGACCATCCTGTCCCTCGTGTCAGTCTTTGTGCTTCCCTAGTTCCCTGTTCTGCCGCTTGGCTCAATGTCTTGAGCCATGTGGCTACCTGCACCTTTCTTTGCGTGTTCAAATCCCACCTCCTTTGTCTTTGTATTTTTGTTCCCCAGCGTTTCATTGTATGAGTTTTCTGGTTCCTGTCTGGTGATTGGTATTTGGTTTTGGTTTCGTTCCTTGTGCCCCTGTTTGTGTTTCTACCTGTATTCCCTAGTGTAATTTCTGTTTTCCCTATTTTTTGGTTAGTATTAGTCTCCTGAGTTAATTAGTTCCACATGTTGCCCGTTCTTGTGCCTGCCCTTTTGTCTTTCCCTGATTGCTCGTTGTCTTGTCCCCTCCTGGATTGGTTAATTGTCTGTCTCACTCCTGCTGTCTCGTTACCCGGTTTAGTTTAGTATTGAAGTCCCTTAGTTCTGTCCCTTAGTGGTTCATTGTGAATTGTGTGAGTTGTTTATGGAGTGTATTGTGTATCGTGTGTGTTTTGTTGTAGTTTGCTGTTAGATCTTTGCACCTTGACTACTTGAGTTTGAAACCTGCCGGCCTACCCTTTGTTGCCCTGCCCCTTTTGTAAGTAGCCTTTGTTTAGTCCCTTTTCCTTTGACCCCGCGTGGTCCTTTTTGTTTGTAGTGTGTTCTGTTTCTAATAAATCCTTTTCCGTGAGCCGCAAGTGGATCGTCCACTCGCTCTGCCTGCACCATGCCTCGCTCTTGTTCGCGCACCAAGTCTGCCCCGGTCCATGACATAGCCTGTCTGTGTCATCACGTTGAATTAAATTATTTTGCTTAATTTACTTTCTACGATTCCTGTATATCAAAATAATCGCTACTAAAACGAAGGTTTTAGCCGCATCATATTACATAATACAAGGTTCCCAAGTTTGGTTCACTGGCGTGAGATTTTCAATTCGAGACAAGTCTGCACACGCATTTACATGTATGTAACAGTTTTATTACCCTGTGAATATTCTGCACGGTTTGCAAACTACCCCAATGCTTTAAATGTAGCTAATTTTAGGTTTATAACGTAATAATATATATTTGTAGTAAGACTTCTTGTGTGAGAGAGCGGATTCGTGAGATTTGCCAACCCTGTAAGGCATAATGTGCGGGCATAGTTCATGCAAAACGGCGGCGGTAAACTTTAGACTTGTTTTATTCATTTATTTTTATAGATACTAGATCATTTTCAAAATGAACCATGATTAAAATAATATAAAGCTTACTAAGTTTCATTTCCAGTAACTAAGTTAAAAAAACAACTTTTAGCGGAAATTATTGAAGCTTGAAGCCAGCAGACCATCGCGGTCCTCGAGATGTGACAGTTCCATGTGCATGAAATGCCACTTTGATATTAACATCACATACTGTGCAAGCCTGTCAGGGCTCCATAATGGTGCGGTGAGTCGCCGTGTTCCTCCACACGCTTTGTGTGTGGGGGGGGCTGCATGTTCACCCTGCGTGGTGGCTTTTCTGCGAATCCTCCGGTTTCCGTCCACTGTCCAAAAACATGCAACTTAAATGAAAGAGTGTGCCTAAACTGACCATATGTGTCACTCACAGTGCGCATCCTGCAATGGCTGGTTGATTCCTGCCTCGCGCTTATTATATATGTATGGTACTTGTATATGTATAATATATACTCGAAAAAATGTCAGATTGATCGGTAGATTACTCGATTGTTGATATAATCGATAGTGACAGCCCTGGTTCATACACGACAATCCAATACACGGGCCATGGATACAAACTGCAGTACTGTACATGTAACATAAATTATGAGCTTTAACAGATCTGCAGCTGAAAAGATGAAAGCCACATGAGTATTGGCAGCGTTCAGAGGCAGCCTGCAGATATGTGACATAGTCTTATTTTTCCACTCTGCCATCCAAAACCTACTTAAAATTTCAAGTCCTACGGTTAGTCCTAAACCGTAGTGCTCAGCCTCGCTTCCAACAAGAGACGAAATAATGAAAGCAAGCATGAACCCTAATTCTGACATTAAGTTTCAATGTTATATCAAAGCAATGAAACAAACACAAAGAAGCAGGCATTCTGGGAAGAAAAGAAAAGCAAAAGTTTTCCCAGAATGCTTCATGGCGTGTTTTCGTCCGACGTTTGTGTACCTCCAGCAACCCTTTTTCATAGCAGATATGGCAAAATTCAATAATGGAAAACAAAAATGATCCTAATAGAGCTTAGTTGATGGCCGTGTGTATCTGTGGGGGTGGAGACATTAAACCATGGATTTCCATTGCGTGAGAGACTTACGACAGTAATGAGAGGGCAGAACATGGGGTCTGGATGGGTCTCTGCTGCACCTTGCAGCCCCCCCCGACATTAAGTGGACACAAAGAGCTCGATAATGAAATGATGGCGAGACAGCGAGGTCGGGGAGGGTGTTCAAGGGGGCAGCGCGCCGGCCTGGGTGGCACGTGTGTCCGAGACCGCCGCCGCGGGGCTCTTTCCTGGCTGCTCGCAAAAGGCTCCTGCATCTGATCGCCACATGCATCTGCAGCAGCGCTCCCTCACAGACACTGATGCGCGCGCAGGAGCCCGGCAGCACCCTCCTTAATGGCCTGCACAGACGTCACATTCCTGGAACCGTCCCCCGTCTGTCTCCCAGATCAACACTAAAGGGGCCATTTATTTCCCAGTGTGCTTTCACCTCCGCTAGCTAACGTTAAAGCCCGAGGAAACTGGGAAGAGGGAGCTAGAGAGTGTGAGAAGAACTACAGAGACGGCAAACCCGAAAAACGTTAAGAAAAAGTGCTAAACAAAAGCTAAACTGCTTACAAGTTCAGATGTTTCAGGTTCGGATCCCTGTCAGATTGGTAAACTGAGTGCGGGTTACCTTGCATGGGGCGGGTGAGGGTTGGGGCGGAATGGATTATTTGTTTTAAAGCTGGATCCAGTACGTCAGAATTTGTTTTGGCCGGTGTGTAACGTGCTGATAAGAATCCTGCACACCTTCAGGAAGCGTAGCCAATAACCTCTTCGCTGACTCCCGATGCGCCGCGTCCGTGGGGTAAAAGCCAAGGCACAACCGGAGAAAGCTGGGCTACCTCACCGGCGGGCTAGCGCGGTTTGCTGGAGCTTTCTGTACTTCTCTTCTGACAGAAGGGATAAACACGAGGGCTATACGGCTAAACACAATCTAGCGGGACTTTTGTAGCGCTTGTTCTCCAACGCGAAGCCGTCGGTTACACTAAATTAAGCAGAATCCTGGAAGCGGCAGCGCCTCTTTTCCACTAAGGTATATAACGGCCGCGTCGCGCGCGTTGGCCAGCTGACGTCCGCGAGGCCCAGATTTCGAACGTTGGAAAGCCGTCTCGAGCGGCGCCCAGCTCCGTGCAGCGCTCTGCATAAGCAGCGGGGGAGCCCTTGCTATAACAAAAAAAAGGAATAACACAGCACTTCCCAGTTTAAAAAGTGTATATCAAGCTCTGCTTCCCAAGTCTGCGTAATAGTTACAAGCGTCCGTATAACTGTAATAAAGATTCGGAATCTGCTCAACAGGAAATGACCAGATCCCACGGTGAAAAGGGAGATCTCTTATTTTTGAGTTTGATCAGGACTTAAGAGTGCGAAACTGCGGAGAAGTCAGCCTTTCCGCGTACTCCTCAGCAGTCACCACAAGTGACGATCTGCAATCACAAGCGTGTTGTGGTAGCCGGAGGCGCCCTGTTGTACGACCGACAACACTCGACATAAAACATCCTTCGCGGTAATCTTGTACTGGATCATCAGTTAGAGCACATTCAAACTAGCAAACGACTTATTTGAAATCCCTCCCATGTTCTGATCAACCGTAACAAGGAAGCAGGTTGACATTTGCTAAACGTTTCCAAGACGATCACAAGATGAATAAAATATTAAATAATTTATGAAAAGCAAAAGGAACACAAATAAACCGTTTCAGTTCTTATTATACAAACATCTAATTTAAAACTAACTTAATATCTGATTTATCATTATTATATATTAAAACTATCAAGTTTTCCCCATATGACACAATAGTTACAAATAGAGGCACCTTAACATGGTCAGAGGTCTCTTGGCTTCATCGTGGATAAGTTTGTGCATTAAAGCACCTGGTTACAATAACTTGAAATCCATTAAACACCTGGGAGCCAGGAGCTGCTTAAATCACATTACCCAAGATTCCTAGATTAAGAAGATCCAGATGCATAGGGGATCCAGATGACCTCAGAACACCTGGTCATGTTTTAGATGTGAACACTTTAAGCGCCCATTGGGTCATCTGACAAACACCAGTAGGGGGAATCTGTTCCATATAAAACCGGCTCGTGTCCCGGTGCTTTTGGAGTATCTCAGACACGTGGGATGCCAGGTCACTGAACACCAGTGGTGTGAAAAGGTGGAAAGAGAGGTGAACCAGAATGGACGGGGTGGCAGTATTTCCTCAGTGAAGGAAAACCACTCAACTAAATGCTGAAGCTGCAAAAAATAAAAGCCCAAAGGGAAAAGAAAAAAAGGGCTTGTTCATTGAAGCATTTAAAAGCCATTCTCCCTGAGCTCAGTGAGGACGACCCCAGATGAGGATACAAACAGATGGGAGGCGCAGGTTTTTACCAGCGGGTGGAGAATTGTGTTTCAGAGACCCATCAAAGTCCTGCTTAAAAAACCACAGAGGTGGGAAGTAACGAAGTACTTTTACTTCGTTACTGTGCTTAAGTAGATTTTCCAGGTATCTGTACTTTACTTGAGTATTTATTTTTTTGACGACTTTTTACTTTTAGAGAAATATCTGTACTTTCTACTCCTTACATTGCGCTGATATGACAAGAAATTCTCGTGCATTTTAACCTTCATTTCCGGTATAGGAGTTAAAATGCACGGTAATTTCTTGTCATATCAGCGCAAATGCACTTAAAATGCACAGCAATCGGTTGCCGCACGTATCGCTTTTAAAGGTGATTGCGTACTTGCGCACCAGTCATCTGCAGCCCTGATGACGTAAAAGTCGTAACAAAACGGGAAAAATCTACCGCGCGGACAGAAAGCGCGTCATAGTGGCGGTAATACACCGATCTGTTGGCTGCCAGCCGCAGCGAAGAAGAAGAACACAATAGCGTGTAAAAAAGTTTCCATGTTGATTAAAATGTTTCAAGTTCGTTGCTGAAATGGAAAACAGTTTAAATCAATACAATTTCTGTTATACAAGTTTTGTGTTTACCAAAGAGTACCAAAGCTCTAAAAAAGGTATCCTGCTGCTCATGCATGAGTCCTGTTCAGTTCAATCTATATTATCCTGTTTGAAATTTGGTTTGAAGAAAAACTAGACCGTATCAGTAATTTTGAAAAATCTTCTCTATACCAACACAGAGCAGGTTGTGAGCAAAAGAAGAAAAGTAATGTATTTTGTATGCCTAGAACTTTTTTTGTTTTTTAGACTTATCAAAAGGCATTTCCTATCATTGAAGGTGAAAATTACTTTATACTTTTGTACTTAAGTACATTTCAAAACATGTACTTTTTTACTTTTACTTAAGTAAAGGATTTCAATCTGTACTTTTACTTTTACCAAAGTCTTTTTTCACACAAGTATGTGTACTTCTACTTAAGTAGTGAATGTGAGTACTTTTGACACCTCTGGCCTGCACCCTGTGCCCCTCGCCCCACATGCAGTGTGTCGCAGTACAGCGACGAGAACATGATGCAGCCCTACAACCTGGCGGTGTGCTTCGGCCCCAGTTTGCTGCGCAGCACCGAGAGCGGCGACGCCGTCACCCTGCAGCCGCAGATCAATGCACTTGTGAAGACCCTCATCGTGCAGCATGAGAGCATCTTCCCCGCGCAGACCGAGCTGCCGGGGCCCGTCTACGAGAAGTGCATGGCGCTCGAGCAGGAGTACTGGTGAGCGTGGGCCGTGCTGTCGATGGCTATCTGCGTGTACGTGAATGTGCCAATGTGTGAACCGAAGTGTGACCCAGGGAATCGATGTGAGAGTATTTGGTGTTTGCCATTGGCCAGTAATGACTTCCCCCAAGTGCATGTCCCTGGGGTGGGGCTACAGGGAACACTGGTCCCAGCTAATTGGCCCCCAAAGTGCCCCTGTCACTCATTGATTCAGAACATATCATTGGCTAATGGTAAGGTTGTCTCCCCCCCACCCGCCTTTGGTTCTGTAGACTTATTTCCCATGTCAGTTGACCCCCCTATACTACCCCACAAAGTCAAAACACTGTAACTGCACATTTATTCAAAATTGAGTTATGACCAACATTGGGTGTCTTAGGTTCTGTTTTATCTTGTGACAAAATATCTTAGTTCTGCTATGTTGGTTTTAATTAAGTACCTTATCATTTACCTACCCACTACACATACGAGTGGACAGTGAAAAAACTCAGTGTGAGCGTAGTTACACCTCTCTTGCCTTTGGGGGCAGTGTTGGTGAGTATGTTTCCGTGACGCTTGACACGCCTGAAGAAGCGAGACTGAATCCAACTCTTTGTTTTGTGCAGCGAGCCGATTGTGGAGGAGGGAGACGGGGAACCTGAGCCCCTGCACAGCGAGGACGGTAAGAAAGGGGCGTGATCCCGTGTCAGCGCTGGCCTGACATTACACATTCCTTTCAAAAACAAGGAGGGGTGCAGTCTGCAGAAGAGATGGGATTTCGTACATTTATGCGGGGCCTTCCTGTGCTGTCCTTTGTTATCGTCCATTCTTTGGTGAGGCCTCAATGTGTGGTCGTGTGCTGTCTCTTCCACAGAGTGGGACGCCGTGGCCATGTTTGACTATGCTGCCCGCTCCTCCTCTGAGCTGTCATTCAAGCAGGGGGACCACCTGATACTGCACAGCAAGGCCTCATCTGATTGGTGGAGGGGTGAAGTGGGTGGGGTCAAGGGCCTCATCCCGCACAAATACATCAGTGTGTCTGAGGGGTATGTGTGTGTCCTCATTACTTGAGGTTGATTTAAGTTAATTTGAACGAAATTAAGGCTGACTTACTGTCCAGACTGGATCTAATGGTATTTTGTTTA
The DNA here is from genome assembly GCA_026777985.1 of Mormyrops attenuatus. Lineage (NCBI taxonomy): Eukaryota > Metazoa > Chordata > Actinopteri > Osteoglossiformes > Mormyridae > Mormyrops > Mormyrops attenuatus. The sequence continues at coordinate 5,864,094 of JAODKC010000130.1, forward strand.
TATTACATTAGATAAACTTTATTAAACCCAGGGGGGAATTCTTGTGCATACAGTAGTGAGGTACATGCAGAGCACAGATGAACATACATATAGTGCAGAACAGATGAAGTGCTAAGACAGTACACATAGTGCATATAGACTTTATGGTGCATTTTAGGCAGGAATCTATAGGTACCTATAAACTCCTGCATAGTTTGTCAGTAAAGGGTCTGAGTGGGTTAGCACTGGCCTGCTGCACACCTTCATTCCCTCCTCTGATCCCTCCAGGGTTGAGCGCAAGCTGGAGCGTGGGCGGAGAGAGGATGGCAAGGGGGGCAGCACGGGAAACCTGGCGGAGGAGCAGCTGATGGTGGAGCACAGCACCCGGTACACGGGGAATCGCCTTCACTCTTCTAGATGTACAGTTACTAGATTAGGCCTCACCCAATGAAAGACTGTTCTAGATATTGAGTTACTAGATTAGGCCAAACCTGTTGAATGACTGTTTTCACTCTAGGTGGCCATCGTGGACGGAAATAGTCCTTCTAAGTTTACAGTAGAAGCTGATTGGATGTAGCCATACATTCTGAAATCCCAGCCTGTCTGCTCATGCCTCCAGCCGTAATGTCAAATTGGGGGAGGTTTTTATATTAGGTGTCTTTAGAATGGACAGAGAGTAGAGAAACAAGAAGTCATACAACTTCCTGTTTACACAGAATGGTTCAGGAACAGGGAAAAGGGAACAAGTGCCTTTTCTCAAATTATTCTCTGCCTCCAGGTAAATTTACAGGTAAACTATAAATTATGGTCTTTGCATGGCCATACATAGCAAATACATTTTAAATAAGATTACCATTCCCCTGCTCTAGCCGTGTCTGAACATGGCGCCCTCTAGTGTCCTCAGAGCAGGTGCGCAACCCATGAAAACGTAACCGTGTAAGACTAACATGCCCCCCTCCCCCCCCTTCCCTCCCTCTCAGCCTCAGGGTGAACAGCGACAGCGCCTCCCTTCCCAACAGGCAGCGTGGTGCGGGTGGGGGTGGGGGGGGCAGCCCCGTGAGGAAGCTGACCCTGCAGCTGCCTGAGGGCCGCATCATCATGCCACCGCCCTCCCCTGGCCAGGCACGACCCCCCATGGTGTACGTACGCCCTTCACAGACGCTTGTGGGCTTCTGAACTCGTATTCTAAGGGGGCAAAAACACAATTATATATATGAATATTAAACTATCACGCCGCATATATTGAGGTGTATATATAGTAGCTGATTACTTCCTAACAGGAGCAATTACGCAGTGGGAATGTGGCGGAATGAAAACCGGCGTGTGCTCAGCCCTCGGGGAGTTGACTCCACAGTGCCCCTGGTGGTGTCTTCTCCAAGGACACCAGCAGCATTTTTGTCGTGTAACAGCACTGTGTTGCTGAGGACACTTGCTTTTCTGCATGTGCTGGTGCGCGTATGAAACATGCCTCATAACCTTCAGGAAAATGGGAAATTTGTGTCCTGACAATTTTAAGCACTTTGGGTTTCTCGGTAAGAAACTATTTTTATATGGAATGCAAAACAATTTAAATATACGTTAATAAATTGAATTTTTATTATTTGTTTAATACATATTAATATTGTTTAGAATTTGGAAGTTTTAGATGATGGGTACATTTAAAAAAATAAAAACCCATGTGGGTCCTGGATAAATGGCCCAAGACTGAATCTGCTTCTATCCGTTACTGATAATTGGGAAGACGCTTCATCCAGTTTTTAGGAGAACACACAACTTACATGGAACATAAACAGAAGGAGGCTAGTTTACAGCTTTTTGAGGGAATCCACATACATTTTGTGCAATTTGGTTTGGACTGTGAAGAGCAATAAATTAATTTGTGAGACTTGCGCTAATTGGGATAGTGAAAAGATGGATGGATGGAATGGGGTGCTGAGTGTGAGTTTATGAGATGGAGTATAGGAATGAACACACAGGAGGAAACAAAGCAGGTGCGGCTTTTATGGAAGGGTCACATGGTTTGGGGGTGTGGCTTCGGCTGGGAAGTCCCCACCCCTTCTTGCAGACTATTAACCTTCACCCTACATTGTTTTCCAGGTCCCAGGAAAGGAGAAACACTGTGGGGCAAGTGGGGGCAGAGAGGCAGACGCCGATGGTGGATAAGGTCAGGGCCGCCGTTTCTCTGCTTTCCCATTGGCTGGTGGCCATCTTATGGCTGGAGTCAGGAGCAAGGCTTATGGGACAATACAGAAGGCAGTCATTTCCGTGCCTCTCCCTCCTCTTAATTTCTTCCCTTCCTTCTGCCCCCCGTCCTACCACCGCCACAGGAGGTCAGCCGCCAGATGAACTCCGTCTTCAAGGAGCTCCTGTCCCGGCAGCTGCCCATCGAGGCCACTATCACACCAACATCACTCCCTGCCTCCTCGTCCGCCCGGCCCACTCCCAAAAAGGGCGGCTTCGGCTTGAGGGGGAGAGGCCTGTTTAAGCCTGCTGACCAGCAGGACTGATGCAGCGGATGGCCAGCAGGAGGCAGGAGTGGATCTCCGGACGAGGGGGGCAGCACAGACACGGGTGGACAACAGCTCTGAAGACACATTTTTTTGCAGAATTACGGTCATGATGCATCATTTCCCGTTCATGCTCCTTCCCGTGTTCAGTACGACGCCGTGCAGTCCCTGTCACGTGTACGGCATCTTCTCCATCACGTGTACGCCATCGTCTCCGTCACGTGTACGCCATCGTCTCTCAGTAGTGCTCACGGGTGTGTCACGAAAAGCTCACCGTCAAAGAGGTTTTTGCTGAGATCCCTCGAAGGAGTACCTCTTCACGCAGCGCTTTGTCATGCCCTGTAATTATGTATATAACTGGAGAGGGAAGCAAGGAAAAAAAACATAAGTTCTAATATTTCTGATGAGGGAGCAGTGGGGTTGATTGTTGGTGCGCATCCATGTGTCTGTCCTAGCAGGCGAGCGTTTGAGACGATCACTTGCACGGATGCATCACTGGTGCAAATCCCAGCTCTAGTAGGAGTCCCACATTTAGTGGTTCGATTGGTGTACAGATAGATCTGCCGGTTGGGTAATGCAATCAAATGCTGTGCAAGCCTATTTTAAACCAATTAACAAGACTATTTGGTTTGAAACAGTAATGTTAGCTCAGGGTGCAGACCAAGGTCGTCTTCCCAACATGAGGGTGACCCCTGATGGCACAGTGTTAAAGCCTGATGTATGTGAATTGTTATTTTTTGTTCCATTTCATGATAATTTAATGTTCTTTTTTTGCAAAGCTTTTGTAGCATTCCCCTAACAAAAACACAGCTCTGGCCGGGAATGCTGAGCTGTGATTTCTGTTTAAAGGCTGTTGCTTTGTTTTTTCCCTGGGATCGTAAATGAGCTATAAGTATGATGTTTCTGATTCCATGAGTATCATATTATAAATACGAAATTTATTTTGTTACAGAAATAATACTGTGACTCTGAATCCAGTAATCTCTTATTTAACAGAAAAATCCAAGTGTTTTTTTTGTTTTTTTTGTTTTTTTTGCATAAGTAATGGTGAAAACTGCAAAAAAAAGTCCTTAAAGCAATCAATGAAATACCTGAAATGTAAAAAAAGTCCTGAAATGTACAGTGCAGATAACGGGCAGGATTTCCCTTGAAAATGCACAGGACACTTCAATTGATTTAACTGGTAAGCTGTCATGGTATCTGTCCTGTGTTCTGCTTTTATGTGTGGCCTACAAAAAAAAGTGAGTTTGACCCAAAAGAGAAACGTTAACGCCAAAGTAAAATGTGGTCCAGTTTGTCGTAAAACAATGAAACTATCCCTTTAAGAATTAACTTTTTTTGTCAGGGGATATCAGTTCGGTGTGGATGTGCATCAACATACATACATGAAATGCGTTGTATGGTAACAGGAAGAATGACAGTGATAAACTCTTGATCTTTGCCACCCTTTTCACAACACACAGGTCCTGCTGAAGCCATCTCACTCAAAGCGTAGAGCTTGCCCCCAATCTGCAGCCAATGGTGCTGTGTGAGATTGGTGCCCCCTTTGTGCGGGGAAAGGGGTGTGCGACTTTACTAAAGGGTCAGGTCAGAGAAGGGGGAGAAGTTGAAAATAACCACCAAACTGTGACGAATAAAAAAACACGTAAAAAGCAGAGAGGAAGGGGGAGTAGGGGAATGTGGTTTACTTTATCTGAGCCAGAGTAACCATTTCTACAAACTGCCCAGGTATTGGTAGAAATCCCTCCTGTTATGTTCCCACCGCCCCCCTTCGTGTGTTTTTTGATGATATCACTGAGATTCCTGTTGTTCACTATTATGGTAATAAAGATTATAGATTCTAATTCATTGCCTGGCTGTTACTGGTTGCAGTGGCATAGGAGAGTGTCTGATATGGGGGGGATGACTTTGAAAGTAAAGGTCTGTTCTTTTTGGTGGGTATTGAGACCCACCATATTTGGGGTTACACACACCCCCCCCCACACACACACTTCCTACGTCCCTGATTGGTTGACTGACCTTCGATCGTATTTTCTGTTTGATTTAGTTAGCAGATGCTTTGACCCAAATTGATGTACATTTTTGGGAAAGCTGGGTCCAACAGTTCAGAGTTAAGGGCCTTGCTCAGGGGCCCAACAGTGAAATAACACACTGTCCTCCACTGCAAGTGAAGCAGCCTTTAGCACAGCATGGTAACACATGGCAGTTTAAGCACTGGACTGACCCCCAGTACGTGCAGTAATTGGCTGTCAATCTCCACAGTGCCAAGCATTACAAATTAAACGTGAACATCAACGCTTCCTTCCTACACTTTCGTCTTCCTGGCCAGGAAAGACCGGCCTACTTACAACTATTCATTGTGACACCAAATTTACCCCACATCTGTTTGTACGAGTCTATATATGTGATGTGGGGATTCATTATCGGGTAATCCGAGCCTCTCCCCTTACCCCACCTCAGTCATTCCAGCCCCCAAAATAACCCCGAATTCTGCTCTGGTGACAGTGAGGCGTCACCCACCGACACATGCACAAAGGTGGGGGCTCACAGAGTGTCCTGCTGGTACGGATCTACCCAAGAATGAACCAAACGCTCTCCTGATTCACACTTGCCGTCACTGATAACGCTCATAAACTGGCATGAAATCAGAGTAAAACGTGAGCAGAGTGGCAGCGTAAACCAGTCGTTGAGGCAATAAGGAAATCGCAAGGATTCTCATATTAGCTACTAAGACTTATTTAGATCAGGTGTATCTATATTCCTTGGAATTTTTGGACAGAAATCCGGCCAGGAAGGTAAGTTCGACTGAATTGCTTGGTGCTAAACATAATCTTTGTTACTATGGTAACCCCGGCAGCCCGGCTGTGCTTTCGGGCTCTTAAGGTGGCCCCTGGGGCCCCCTATTAGCAGGGCTGCCAATGTGCTTCTACAGTGGATGTTCATGTATCAAGTATAAAGTTTTATTTGCCACATATGCAGTTATATTCAGTAATTGGTGCAGTAAAATAATTGTTTATCTAAGTTCATGATTGTGGTAATAGGAGATATGAGTATGAAGAGAAGATATTAAGTATTTATCATAAATAACCATAAATAGTGTGCAGTTAGCATTAAATCAGCAGTTTTTTGCTTGCCTGCCTGTAGTGCTATTTACTCTAATCTGTTGCCTTATAGTGATCACAATACACTTGATGTATGTGAATTTCTGAGTTCCAAAACTCTGCTTGCTGCTGCTTCCCATGTGTATCAGATCCCACATTCAGCACTGCGTTCCCAGAGTACTTCCTAGAGCGAGAGGTATGAACATACGACGGAAGTGTGCTACAGAATTACCGCAATGTGTCATGTATCCCCTGTGACACCTAAGGGGAGAAAGGATGCCCCTCTGCCCGTGTGGTGGAGCAATGTCCAACCAGGCTGCTTTGCAAAACCAGGATCATTTGATTTTATATTTTAATACTGCATATAAGAAAATTGGTAATGAGTGGGGAAAGGGGGCAGGGCCACTGTCCATCTAGGGAAGGGGATTCTGCTGATGGTATTAGCCAGCGATAATTCCGAGCTCCTGCCCTCATTCCCAATAATAGCAGTATCCTGGTGTACATATCCTGCTTTATTTGGCCCTGGCCCTTGCAGACATGACACCAGGCTGAGGTCTGTAGTAGGAAAGTACCTGTTTTGACTTTATTCCTATTCCCATTCCCAAGTTTGTTTATTTTTCCTGTCCTGTTGGGAGACAGACCTTTCTTGTGTGTACTGTTTTGACTGGTCATTTTCCTTCTAAAACCCAGTTAACCCTAAAATGATCACCCCCATCCAGTCCCTTGTCACATGATTTTTGTTCTTCTATCCCATCCTCAAGAATTTCCCCCCAGGATCCATAAAGTTTATCTTATCAAATGTTCACATGGTCTATTAGCATGGCAAATGTAAGGAATCCACTTGCAGAGTCTCCGCAGTTTCAGCAAAACGGTGGTTTATTGAACAGTAACAATAATATAGTGGAATACAGTGTAGACATACACCG
>JAODKC010000130.1:5879382-5896594 GCA_026777985.1 Mormyrops attenuatus
ACCCCTCAGCTACCTGTGTTAATTCGTTGGAAGCTCCCATGGAGCCTTGTGCCCCCCTCCCTGTCCATCATCTCACTGCTTCCAGTCTAATTTCTCATCGCTCTGTGTCCCCCAGCCCATAGATGGCTCCAATCAGTTTCTGAAGCTGCTGAAGAGCCACAAAGAGAAGCTGGAGGAGAACCTGCAGGAGCTGCGGGGCCAGAACAAGGAGCTGGAGGCGCAGAAGGAGAAGGTTGAGCTGGAACGGGATCGGCTGCTGAGCGCCAATGAGCAGCTGCAGCAGAAACTGACGCAAATGCAGGTATCTCAGCCTCTTGTCTGAATCATCAGCTATGACTGCTGATGCTAATCAAGTTAGAAGATCTTTATTATTATTAGTATTACTAATGTTGATGCTGTACAGTAATGAATTCCTACACAGACGTTCAGTGTTTGGATGGAGTTTGCATGTTCTCCCCATGTCGTGCAGGTTTCCTTCTATACTAAAAAGACATGACCCCGCCCCCAACACTGACCTAGATAAGCAGTTGGATAGAGGATTAGCACTAGGCCATAGAGTTACATTGAATGTAATATTGCGCTTTGCTCTTCCCGTGTATTCCGTTGCTCATGTTGCTCACCTGCAGGGTCACCCAAGTATGTTGATGTGTTGTCTGCTTCTTCACTGGGTTCTTCAGGCGGGCAACGTCACCGAGGAGACCCTACAACAGTCACCCCTGTGCGCTGAGGACTCTGACACGTATGTCATCTTTCTACACTCTCTTCCTTATTCTCCTTGCCATATGTAGCTAAGTTGGCTAAGAATCTGTGCTCAAGTCTGGAAAGTCATAGATTCGAATCCTGTAATTGTTGTGTAATTGTACTACCCTTAAACCTAACCTTCATTGTTTATTTCGGATCCAAGAATTTGCTAAATAAATAAGTGTTTACCTTCACTTATCTGTAGGTCATTATGATTTATGCTGTGTAGGTTAGCCCTCCCTGTTTCTGACTCTTCCCTTTCTCCCTTTTCACCATCTGTTGCGACCCCGCCTCACTCACACACCCTCCAGGTCTCAGGTGGCCAAGCTCATGGAGGAGTTACAGATCACACAATCCCGGTAAGAAGGCCCCCCCCAGAATGTTGATATTCTTTTAGAAGGCTGGTGTTTGCAGGTTTGTTAATGTGTGACACTTTGCCTGTGATCGGAATGTTGTTGGTTTAAATCCCAGGGTCAGCAGAGTGATTTCACTTTTGAGTGCTTAAGCAATGTCCTTAACCCCCAGCTTCACCAAAGATTGTCTCACCCTGGATATTGCTTTGGATAAAAGCTCTGCTAAATTAAAAATGTAATGTAATTGACTTGACTTAGATGATTGATACACTTGGGTAGTGCTGTGTTCCTGTAACAGGAAGTGTGTTCATGGGTAAAAACAGGAGTGTGGAGTGCGTTTTACCCGATCTTCGCGTGACGTAGCCCAGCCCTTGTCTTTGCAGCAGGGGGCGTCTGAGGTTGAGCTGGGCCGTCTAAAGTTGTCTTCTCCTTCTGCGTCTAGATGTAGTGAGCTTCAAGAGAAGTACGACTCTCTCCAAAAGACCACAGCCCAGCTGGACAAAACCGAAGCTCGGCTGAAGCAGAGGGACAAGGAATTTGAGCAGGTTCATTTCTCACGTACTGCTCATACGTATACACACACACACACACACACACACACACACCACTGAGTATGAGCCTGCACCCCATGCCAGGGTGATATGTGACTTGGTGGGTTGGGACGCTGTGCCTGTAATCAGTTCATAATGGTTCAAATCCTAGGGTTGGCAGAATGATTTCACCGTTAGGCTCTAGTATATATGTAACCTGAACCTATGTAAAATGTGATTAAAATTATCTACTAGATAGAATGTAAATTGGCTCCATGTGCCAGAAGGAGACTGTGAGGCGTGCCGTATCCGTTTTGACATAGATAACCAAAGACAGCGAGGCTCTGAAGGCCCAGGTGACCTCGTTGCTGGGGGAGCTCCATGAGCGACAGAGCTGCCTGGACAAGAGTGAAGAGGAGGGCCGGCGGCTGCAGGAGAGGTACTGGCCCCCTTCCCAGGAAGGGCCAGCGTGTAGACAGCGGATCTGCCTTTGCGTAGAGCAGTGTTTCCCAAACCGGTCCTCTGTGACCCCCAGATAGTCCACATCTTTACTCTCTCCCAGCACCTGGTAGGAAGGGTGCAAAAATATGGGCTGTCTGGCAGGGAGCTGGGAGGGAGCAAAAAAGTGGAGTGTCTGGGGGTCCCTGAGGACTGGGTTAAGAAACATTGACTTAAAGCAGGAAGATTCAAGGTCCTGTATTTAACTGTTGTACATCAGTATATAGAAATTCTATATACTGATAACCCAGAAGGTTTTCATTCTGACCCTACCTTAATCAGGCTCATATGGTCCTTAATAGGCTAATAATGCATGTACCGGGTTAAAAGCAGGTATGGGCTGGAATGACATTCTGGCGCCCCCTAGGAACAGGATTGAGAACCACTGGTATAGTGTATTTTCACAACGTTACATTGTCCCTGGTCAAAGCCCCCAGAAAGTAAGCCAGAGGCAACACTGGCATAGAATCAGTCCATAGAAGGAAGAAACCATCAGACTCAAAGAGGGGGTCCATCCTCCCTGGGCTAGCAGAGGCAGTTCAAAATAACAAAGTTTTGATTTTTAAGCAGATTTATGAATAGTCCAGGTGGAAGGTCCAGTGGAGTTATGGATGCTGTTGTCCAGGCAGGCAGTACAGATTAAACAGTACAAAATAAGTCAAAGGCACACGCAGACATGTGACTAGGTACTGCAGAGGTGCAAGATTATGGAAAAAATATGAAATGGTTGAAACGGAACATACGGCTAAATAAATGATAAATATCTTAAATATAAATGAAAGAACTGGGAATATGGCAGAGAAAAGTGCGACATGCAAAGTGTTGCTCTGCCCAATAACGGGGGCCAGGGCTCGATTAAAAGCTGCGTGTGAAAGCAAACCCGGTAAACTCAGCAGGTAACCATCCGCCCTCCCTGCCCGTCCCCCAGGCTCGCTGCCAAAACGGAGGCCCTGCAGATCATGGAGAGGGACATGGAGATCCTGAAGAAGCAGCATAGCATCACCGTGGACCAACTGCGTCTGCAGACTGAGAACCTGGAAACGGCGCTCAAGACCGAGAGGATGTTCCTGACGGAGGAAAAGTACGTCCTCACCTCTCTGCGGCACAAACACTGGCGCCTACCTTGTTAATGGCTGCTAATTACAGATTACGCTTAATAACAATGTATTACCTAGGCTGAGACTGTGATTGTTGATGCTAATAGCATGTTAGCCTGCTTGTGGAGTAAATTGCAATGGTAAAACCCTCCTCTTAGTTCCTGTGAGAAAGCTTGGACATATTGTGATTGTTAAATGCTTTCACATTCGTCTTAGAGTTTTCATAGCGATTTGAGGCCTAGATATGGGAAAACTTTTTGTTCTGCACTTCTGATTTCCTGTTACAAGTTTGACTTGTTAGGATAATGTATGTTTTGGTTGTTTGTTATATTTCGTGACATTAAGTTTGTTTGTAAGTTTAAATCTACAAGCTGTAACTCTGATTTTGTTACGTTTATGATATAATTTTCACATATCTCAATATTTTAAAACATTTATTTTATTTTGGAGCTTTGGAGTTTCCCACAATATGTGCATCAAGCACTCAGCAGATTAGTTGGCAATGTATGGTAGATGAGACACACTTTCATACAGGTAATGGACGTGTTAATACAGTGTGTAGTTCAGTGGACTAGGGAACTGTTCCTGTACAGAAGGTAGTGGGTTTAAATCCTGTGGTGGGCTAAGTAGCCATCATGTGTCTTGGAGCCATTGACCCCGGTTGCTCCTGGGACACTGACTAACCCTCACTTGTATGAGTGTAATACTGTGTGCAACCAGCAGTGGGCGCTCACCTGTTGTGTGTGTGTGTGGCTTTTTCCTTCTGTTCTCAGGAGGAAGTTGGCCCAGCTACAGCAAGCCTATACACAGCTGTTCAAAGACTATGACACTAAACTGCGGAACGTGAGTACAGCCAGGCTGTATTATAATAATTATGTAAATATAAATATATGATAAATAAATCATAATTCTATAAATAGAATCCAAAATGCACTTTAAAAAGACTGGTATTCTGGAGTGTTCTCTCTTTGGCTGTAGCGGATAGCTGCGTCTCAATTTTGAACACAATTATGTTTGATCCAGCTAATGTAAAGTGTGTGATATGTTTTGTGTGTTTACTGTTTGTTGTGAGGGAATGTGGTTCAGGAGGCAGGCCTCCATCGCATATTCATCCTGAGGGGTTACAGTGTGGTGCGCAGATCACATGACGCCCTGTGGCCCCCTCTTCTCCCATGCTGTTAGGGTGGCGAGGTGGAGGACTTGGGTAACAGGTTAAGGGAAGCGGAAATGGCTCTGGCCATGAAGCAAGACCTCATCGACAAGCTGAAGGAGGAGGTGGAGCGACAGAGGATGTCTCTGGAGACTGTGCCTGTCCTTGCCGCCCAGGTGACGCGCTCGGCCGACCAATGAAGCGCTATTTCCCGGTCACGTGCTATTCCTTCTGTTAAAGGAGCCATTTTTAAGAGTTTAACCTACTGAATGTCGCTTAGGACACCGATTCTCAACCCATGCGTCGCAACCCAAATTTGGGTCGTGGCAAGATCTGAAAGGGTCGTGCGGCAGAGTTAGAAATGTAAGCATTTTAAAACCAGCAAGCTCCTGTGCTGATCCACGGTCAGATTTCCCAGCTCCAATCCTAGAATTAACCTTTATAAACGGGTCTTCGGTCTGCAACTGCTAAGTGCAAAACTAGTGAACATTCAACCAATCCAAGAAGCCAAACCGCAGATGTTTAATTTAAAATTCACTAGCACCTCCTATCAGATTTGTGCGATAGGCCTTGATTGGCGTACATTGCAGAGTGCACTGCGTGCTTGATTATAGCATTAATTTAGACCTATACAGCTGACATAGGGTCACGGCTGGTAAAAATTGTGTCGCACTGCAGAAAAGGTTGAGAACCACTGCCACTGGCTTATACCACTCTAAATCAGATTCAGTAATTTATTGTCACAAGAGGCGCTTTCCCACCGCTGGAACTTATGAGGAACTGGGGAACTTCTGTCATTTTCCCATGGCAGGAACTTGGCCTCAATGTAATTCCTGGGAGGTAGTTCCTTAACTTTTTTTTCTTTGTCCCTACTTCAGGTAGGTGCTTTTTATTTGACCAGGAACTAATAGTTGGGGTTTATAGTGAAAAACTGTGTTGATTGGTTGGCCACAAGCAATGATGCTAACTTGGAAATTGCACAGAAGTGCTCGGAGAACAGATAGTAGTGGAGCAAAAATGGAGCATATGTAAGAGTGTGTAAAATGACGTGATCTGCATTGTTTTGAGGTGGTGGTGGTGTTTCATATGAAATTACATGTGAAGTTTAACTAGCTTCTTGTATCTCCCATGCTTATTTAGCATAAAGGTCACAGTTGCTGTTTTGTGGTGGGAAAGTGACACACAAACTATGGAAGTTCCCAGTCGAACCAGGAACTAGTTTCCTGAACTTTGGTTGGAAAGCACCTAAGTAGATACTTTTTAGCCTCTTTACTCATGGGCTTTGAATTCCCAGAATGCCTCGCTGTATGTTCAATGAGAAGAAGGTGTCTGGTGAGGAGAATGTAGTTGTGACTTCTGATTCTGCCCTTGCATATTGAAGAATAGCTTTGCCCACTGTAGCCCATTAGCATTGCTGTGTCGCTCTCGGCTGCCCGCAGGCAGAAATTTTCAAGGCGGATTTCCTGGCAGAACGAGAGGCCAGGGAGACGCTGAACCAGCGTAAGGAAGAGCTGCAGGAGCAGTTGAACAAGGCTACAGTGGAAATCGATCGGCTCAAAGTCGAGGTCACTTCTCGGTAATGCATGTTGTCGCCAGTTGGGGTCGCTGGCTAGCTGCCCTTCTGCACATCGCTAACGCTGCTCCCCTATGTCCTGACAGAGCACGCATGGAGGAGATGCAGCAGAGGCACATGGACGAGTACCGACCTCCACGCTCCAATGTCCCCCCTTCAGGAGGTACTGATGCTGTTTTGGGAGTCATGTGTCTGTGTCTGGGTGTGTGGTCCAGGTAGACATTACATTGTGGGGACCAAATGTCCTCACAATATGATAACCTATTTGATGTTTTTTGGCCCCTACAAGGAGAAATTTGATTTTATAAAAAAATCTGTGACTGCAATCAAAAAGCTAAAAATACCAAAAGTCTTGTATGTTGTTGGGATTAGGGTTATGCCCACAGAAATTACTGGACGGCCCCCACAAAGATAGGAGTGCCTGTCCTGTCCCGTCCCGTCCCGTCCCGTCCCGTCCCGTCCCTCATGTCAATGCTTATGCTACGTACTGCCATGTTTGATCTCTTCCTCCTGCTGATAAGCTTTCCCAGTGGCCATGGGCATCAGACTGGTAAACTGGGTGGCGTGTAGCTGAGCAGGTTAGAAATCTATGCAGAAGGTTATAAGTTTGAATCCTATATTTATGTAATGTGTTATTTGCCTCACTTGTATGTTGCTTTGGACAAAAGCGTCTGCTAAACAAATGTAAATGTACTAATCAGAATAACCATACTACTGTTGAGCCTGGTCCCTGACACCAGTTGGTACAGGGGGAATCAGCCAACCCAGATCTCTCATCTGCACTCATGTGTTTTGTTTGTACAGCACTTCTGTCAGAGGAGTTGCCTGATTATCGCTGCCCAAAATGCCAGTATCAGGCCCCGGAGATCGACACCCTGCAGATCCACGTCATGGACTGCATTCAGTGATCCTTCCCAGGGGGTTGGAGGGTGTATGCTAAGCATGGAGTTTCAGAGTCAGTGGAGAGTGAATGATGGTACACTTCGCATCTCAGCAAAGACGCACCTCTAATTTTATTTCATTTTATTTTTTTCTTTTAACAGACCAGAGAAACACTGAATAAATTCTACCTGTAACTAGAAATGTTGTCTATTATATATTGATACTTATAATTATTTCCATTGTTCATAACTAACACATCACTGTTGCTAACGTTTGCATGCATCATCATTCCCAGACTAATTTCACACTTTTTACACAGCACAAGTATTGCGATGAATGCCTGTGTTGATTCTTGTGAGTCACCATTATGTCTGTCATTTCAACCGAAATCTTTAAGAATGTACACTATCTGTGCAACTGTATTTGTCACGAGAAACAATGTCACAATGCAGTCTATGGCGTATTATTTCCACTGTTAAGTTACCTTGTAGAAATTGTCTTTTAATAAAATAATTGTTGATAAATTTTCCTTGTGTCATATCATACAAAATTGAAAAAAAAAATCTGTTGGGATAAACTGTCCATCTAGATATGGAGGCAGTATATAGTTCAGTGAGTTGTGATCTGTCCCCATATCCAGGGGGTTGTAGGTTTGAATCTCATGGCCAGTAAGAAATCATGCCACCCTTGAGCAAAGCCCAGGGACAGTGGATACCTGCTGACTCTGCTCTTTAATCCCACACTTCCTCCCTTATATGTTCCTTTGGACAAATACATCTGCTAAATTAAATAAACATACCATAAATGGGCTTGGATAACTGAAGTGAGACTAAAGATGTAAAGATAAGGCTGTCGGTGTGCTATTTACTATCACTGCAAGGTGCTTTTGAGCTGTTGTGCTTTCCTGTATTTGTAACTGGCTCCCTAGCAACTGGGTACACTAACTGGTTCTGACCTGGATTAAACTGCATTAAATTTCCTTACTCTGCAATCTCCCTTTCGTACTATTCTAGTCAACCGCTGTGTCTGTGTTGATTAAGAAAGTTAGGAGTTGCTTGACTATTCAGTATAATGGCATAAGCGTGGCATAAACGTCTTTTATTCAGTATGTAATTGCCATTAGAATATAGATTATATTTACTAAATGCAGTCAATCATTACATTTCCATTTCATTCTCAGGTATAACATCTTCCTATGCTGGTATGTCTTACATGGTTTTGCAGTATTAATCATGTGTTAGTAATTAACGTAAAATCTTTGGGTGGAGTCAAGATCATGCTTAATTCAAGGCATAGTTCTGAACTTGCACTAAGTCGACAGTAGCACTTTACCGCAGCTTGTTTACAAATGTACTTTCACATAGCTCGTTTGTAATACATTGCACCGTGGGAAAACTCGGTAGGACGGGGCAGTCCAAGTCTGCGGAGTAGGCCAATTTCTGCTAAAGTATTTTAGCAGTGAGTTTCTATGTAATATTTAACAGCTGTTTTTTTTCCCAGCCTCTGTAGAGTCATACGAACTGTTTTAAGACGGCATTGATGAATGGTATACATTCTAAGAAATTGTATCAAACAGGAAAAATGCCATGAAAATTGCACCAGTTTCCTTCTAAACATACAAGGATGAAGAGTAAGATTATTTGAAACTTTTGCATGTTATTTGAGTTCTTCATTTGCATATTTTTGGCTTTGTCTCTAAATCGAAAGGCACTCGTATATGTTATACTGTTATATTAGTGGACAGATTCATAAGAGCTGATTGTAAGTTTATGGTTTTTATATTTGTTTTATGAGGAAAATAAACATTGGAATTGCTATACTGACCTTCAGCGAATGATACCTCTGCTTCGTAAGACATGGTTTGGACTTGCTAATACGCATGTAGGAGAGACCACTCACAAACACACAGGGTAGGAAAGACTACGAGCGTTTTAAAAAAAAATCATGTTTAAAACTTCCCACCTGAGATTTATTAAACAAGTTTGAATTATGATTAATTTAAAAAATTCCCGATCGTATGTATCGATCCACTTCTAAAATAGAGCGCGAATATTAAATACTTAATTCATACTTCCCTATTTTTATAATGGTAGCTGCGCTCATGCAGATTTTCCGCTTCTTTGGTTACTAGTTCAAATACAGTCAGCTAGCTGGAGGTCCGACGATTCATTCCATTTGGCGGTTCGTCTGTCGCTATTTATTTTAAAAGTTATCGTATTTCTATCCTAAATGCTTAATGTTAGCCACAGAATTGGATAAATAAATATGTCTGATCCAGCGCCTTTGGCCCAGCCGGCCGATGTGAGCGGCATGGCTGGTCTCGGAGCACCCTACCCCGTCGGCTATCAAGCCTTTCAGCCCGAGGATCACGGCCTAGACCGCAGCTTCAGGCTCACGGCCTTCTCCGATATGAAAGGATGAGGCTGCAAGGTCCCCCAGGAGGCACTGCTCAAACTCCTGGAGGGACTGGAACCCGACCGACCGGGACCGGCGGCAGCGGCGACGGCGGCGGGGGGTGACGGGGGTGCAGGCACAGGTGTCGGGGACGAGGCCGCGGAATACGGGCAGCTCGCCCAGGTTGTGCAGGGCCCGCGACTGGGTAAGGAGGTTTTACGGTTTACCTAGCATGATGTGCATTTTATTTCGCATCATACGTGTTAAGCAATGGGCCCGTTTGGCATTGGGAGGGCTTGCACGTACCCGTGTACACCTGATGTACTTGACGATCCAGTCTAACTTCATGGTTTTGCAAAAAATCGGCAGCGATCACAGTGTCCCATCTTAGAGTTTTCTTTCACTTTTACCTGCATAATCGTCGTCGATGGTTAACGGACTGCGTCGCTCATTTGCATTTACATGTAAGAGACTTGGAAGTTTCATGTTGTACGTTATTACGCTTTTTGAATGGAAACGTTATAGTGTAGTACAGTTGTAGGGCGTTTTCCGGCTGGTTTTGCCCGCCTTGTGTCGATGGGGCAGAAGTATGTCTAAATATGCTCTGTTAACCTTGGGTTCGAAAATACAAATCCGATACTTGGGGTTGTGTAAATAATTCAACGGGCTGTAAAAGGACTTTGGTCCATATGCAATACCACCATCTCTGGCCTCCCTTGTACGTTTAGTGTAGTCCTGAAGTAAATGTCTAGCTGTCCCTAAACCATATTTTTTCGGATTTTATTGAGGTCGCTCCCTGATCCCCTCTGCTCTTATGCTGCAGGTATAGGGATGGACTGCTGTGTGATTCCCCTTAGACACGGGGGTCTCTCTCTGGTTCAAACCACTGATTTCTTCTACCCGCTGGTGGAAGATCCATATATGATGGTAAATTTCTTCCCATTTGGTCTCCTCTCTGTGTCGGACATGAAGTATGGTTGATAAACGATCATTAATTTATTAAGTCATATGGTGGATAAACGATAATTTGGTCACTGGCCCTTGCCCCCCCCAGTAAGTAAATTGCTATATGATAAAGCACACCTGTAATTAAAACTTTCTTTTGTGATGTGCATGTGTGTGTTTGGTATTAATTACTTAATAGGCTTGTTCCCTCTCCTTATTAACTTGTCTGATTGTACTGCCATCAGCTTGTTGTCATGGAAATGCATCTCTCTTGCAGGGCCGCATCGCCTGCGCGAATGTCCTTAGCGACCTGTATGCGATGGGCATCACCGAGTGCGACAACATGCTGATGCTGTTGAGCGTCAGTCAGAAGATGAACGACAAAGTAACTGTTCCCACACTCCTCCTGCCTTTAGTCGCGTTGTGTTGTAATGCCTTGTTCCACTGTGGCACAGATCAGTGCTAAGTCAGAGACGATTTGTCCCCCCCCCCTGTTACAAATGGGAATCCTGGCTGTGTTGAATGTCAGGTGTTGACTTGTAAAGAACAAAACAAGCCACTAAGTTTTTCGTGTTAGAACAACTTTAGCTCTAGTCTCACGCTAACCCCAGAGCAGCAACAAATAAAGGCATCAATGCTAATGGCTATCACTTGTATTATCTGTGGTAAAAGATGCCTAACTAGCCTGTTCCCAGGGCTTTACCTCACCTGAAAATTGACAGGTCTTTAGTACGTAAGGAGGTGCCAATGTGGGGCATTGCAGCCTCACATCCGGGGCTCTGGGTTTGATTACTGCCCTTGGCTCTGTATGTGTGCACTTTGCATGTTCTCCCTTATCCTGTGGATTTCCTTCAGGACATTTCGCTATACCTTGAATGCATCTTGCCATTGTCATCCCACTCAAGCACAAGCTTGAATTGGATTAAGAACTTTTTCTAAGCACAATAGCAGTTGACACCACTATGGGTGTTGAAGCAGAAAGATACATCTGGTAACAAGACTGCATGCTGATTAAAACTGCAGTAATTGGTGCTCACGGTGCACTGCTCATTAGTTGTTTGAACTGTCCATCTACTCTTCATGATGGTCCTGATTGGATGAGTCTGTGCTCATGCTTGTGTCATCTGCCTTCTCCTCCAGGAACGTGAGCGAGTCATGCCGCTGATGATTAAGGGATTCCGTGATGCTGCAGAGGAGGGCGGGACGTCAGTCACAGGTGGCCAGACTGTCGTCAATCCCTGGATCATCATCGGTGGCGTGGCTACAGTGGTGTGCCAGCCCACCGACTTCATCATGTGAGTGTTCTGCCTCTTCGTGTTGCAGCGCCGGCCACGTTAAGGCTGGCCCTCTGCCTGTGTCTGGCCGAATCCCGAATGGGTGTGGTGTTTCCTGATGGTCTTCTGACTTGAGTTTCTCTTTCACAGGCCTGACAGTGCCGTGCCCGGTGACGTTCTGGTGCTGACCAAACCCCTTGGCACTCAGGTGGCCGTCAACGCCCATCAGTGGCTGGACATGGTGAGATGTGGACACAAGTCTCCTCTGTTGTTATCATGTGTCATAGCGTTGCCTTCGGCTCACCTTGATGTGTCCTGACTCCTTGTCCGTGTAGCCCGACAAGTGGAATAAGATCAAACTGGTGGTGTCGCGGGAGGAGGTAGAGCAGGCGTACCAGGAAGCCATGTTCAATATGGCCACGCTCAACCGGACTGGTAAGATGCCCCAGCCAGATATTTAAGCCGGTTATTTAATAACCACCCTCCTTCCATTTTGCTTCACAGAAAAGCAGGTTCTCTCAGATTTTGTTAGTTTTTGTGCATGTGTATGCAGAAAGGTTTAGTTATGTTTGTTCAGAATGGGACTTGTTTGAATGGGTCTGACGTCACTTTTTCCCGCTCCCTCCGGCACGCAGCCGCAGCCCTGATGCACACGTTCAACGCCCACGCCGCCACCGACATCACGGGCTTCGGCATCCTGGGCCACGCCCGCAACCTAGCCCAGCAGCAGCGCAGCGATGTTGCTTTCGTCATTCACAACTTGCCCATCATCGCCAAGATGGCCGCCATCAGCAAGGCCTGTGGCAACCGTTTCGGCCTGCTGCAGGGCACCTCGTCCGAGACGTCAGGTTAGATGCTGTTTGTCCTGTGGCCATCCTAACAGAACCAGCCACTTGTTACTTACGGGGCAGCTAGTGAGGCCCATCCTTAGGGATATGGGCAAGTTATGGGTAGCTTACTGTAGTTCACTGTGGGTCTGTTTGTTAATATTTCTACTAGGTTTGAGTAGCATTTAATTCTTCATACTGTCTACACATGATGCCACAGTATATGGTATTTCGACTGTATTTTCAAAAGCAGCACTATTGTGGTATTTTGAAATTTTGATAGTGATAAAATTTGCCCAAAATTGGATGGGGTGGGGTGTCTGGTAAGTTTTTTGTCCAAGATTTCGAAACACAAAGTATTATATTAGATTAATGAACTTTACTGATACCAGAGGGAAATTCCTATAATTTACTGTAATACCACCCAAGCCTAATTTTTACAAACTATATGGGGTAAAGTTTTTAGCATGATACTACAAAAATACGATCCTCTTAATTTACCTGTATCAGAATCTGGTGTATTTATTTATCCTTTATTTTACCAGGAAGGTTCCATTGAGATACAAAATCTCTTCTTCCAGGAAGTCCTAGCCATGATGGCAGCAAATACGAAAAAAGACAAAAGTTTCATATACATACATATAGAGATGAATTTTGAATATGAACACAGACTAAAGCACATACAAATACTCAAACTATACATAGAATAAAATGAATTTATACGAAACAATGACACTGTTCTTTAAGCTCAGAGTTTAGGAAATTTTTAAACACATTCAGAGAAGGCAAGGAGTCTAAATTCAATAAATTTTGTAATATGTTCCACTCATGCGATTTCCTCAGTTCTGTGCGTGTGGTGGGAGGCTGAAGGAGAAGTTTAACTGATGAGCGGGTACTGTATGTATTATTGTGGAATGTCAGCAAACTACGTATGTACTGAGGTTATTTGCCCATTAAAGCCTTTGCAATAAAAACCAGGCAATGCATTTTCCTTCTAAGATGTAATGACGTCCACTCCACCATCTCATATAGCTTACAGTGACGTGTTCTTGCTGTTGCACCAGTTATAAACCTCAATGCTGCATGATATAATATGCATGATATTTAGATTTCAACAGCGGCTGTGTGTGTACAGTGAAATTATACTACTATGATCAATGAACATTACTAATGCTACTCCTTTCTGAGTAAAGATGGCTGCTGTTTCATTCAACGATTCTGTCCCTTGCGCCTTCCTGAAAACTCTTAAATCGCACTGGGAGACTTGTTTGACCTCTGCACGAGATACTCAGTGATGATTGGTTGCTAACTTCCATTGTGCATGTATCTGTGTGTGTCTTTCTCCCTCTTTCAGGGGGCCTCCTGATCTGCCTGCCCCGCGAGCAGGCGGCCCGCTTTTGCGCCGAGATGAAGTCGTGCCGCCATGGGCCGGGTGGCCCACTGGGCCAGGAGGGGGCGGCGGAGGGCCAGCAGGCCTGGATCATTGGCATTGTGGAGAAGGGCAACCGCTGTGCCCGCATCATTGACAAGCCGCGCATCATCGAGGTGCCACCCCGGGGCTCCATTGGGGGCACTCAGGAGGGCGGCAGCAACAACAACACCCCCAGTCCTGGCGACATTCAGAGCACCGTGGTGAATTGAGGCCCGTTGGCGGATCATGTCCCCGAACCCTCTAGCTGTCTGTCCCTCTACTGGCTCCTCCTCTTTCTCTCCCTCCGCTTCTCGTCGTCTGAATCGTGTTGTCGCTTGGGTAGGTCCCGCTCTGCCCCCGTCCTGTACAGGAGAGGGCGTCCTGTGCTCACAGCTGTGTAAAAACGAGCAAGTGTATAAGCTGTGCTGTCTCAGCTGAATTTGTGACTCTGCAGGTCTTTCCTTTCTCCTTTTCTTAGTGACACATCCCCATATCAGTCTTCCTGATTCTTTGGGGTCTTATTTCCCCGGCTGTCCATCACCTCTCCCTGGTCAGCCACTGGGCTGAGAGCGACAGACCAAAAACAAGCCTCTTTCTCTGGTGGGAGAAGAGATGAACAGCACACCACCCCATGTTCCTGTCCTCCTCCACTACTCCTTTCCATTCCAGTCAATCCCATCCCCCTTTCATTCCATTGCCGTACCCAGACGGCACTGAAACCCTCTCTGGCCCGTGACGTTGCGGCCGTGAGCTATAGAGTAAGCATCTCCTGCAGTTACCTCCACCGTGGCCGGTCTGATAGATGTCCCACCTTTGGGCATGTGTGACTGGAACAGACGTGCCAAGGTTTGAGCTCGAATGGCTCCATTGTTTTGCTTGTTAACTGTTTACCTGAAATCATCACACGATATCCAGTGCGCCGTTATAGGTGAGGTCATGTGATCAAACCAAACAGTGCAGCAGGTCCTTTTTCCGGTTCCTTCTGGGAGCGATTGTTTAAACAATTGCCTGTTCATGTACCCCATCTTTGGAGTGACTCCAAAACATATACAGAAGAGTTGGCTTGTTTGTCAGAAGGCTGAAGTCTACACCTTGCTGACTGTCTGAAATGACGATGCAATAGCAAGATTAGATTTGATAGCAGTATGTCGCTTTAAGTTGCTTTAAGGAAAATCCTCCTGCCATTGGATATCAGCTTTTGATCTGTGTTTTTTTTTTTTTTTTTTTTTTTAAATATAGAAAATGTTCTGTAGCCTCAGCATGAAATCATTCTACAATCAGTAGCACTGCAGCATTCACTAGTCTTGATCCTACTGTCGTACAGTCAGTATGATAGGTGCTCTGTGCGATCAACATAGGTGGGTGGGTAGGATTTACAATTGGAGAACATTACCAGAACACAAAGTATGTGGCAAAAAGATCGCCTTTAGCTGAAAAGTCAGATATTTCCCCTCAAATAA
Source organism: Mormyrops attenuatus (assembly GCA_026777985.1). NCBI lineage: Eukaryota > Metazoa > Chordata > Actinopteri > Osteoglossiformes > Mormyridae > Mormyrops > Mormyrops attenuatus. The sequence continues at coordinate 5,894,518 of JAODKC010000130.1, forward strand.
CTGAAGCCCTTGTGCTTTAAGGGCAGTTTGTGCTTAATGAACCTTTGCTCAGCTTTGAGCTGAAATGAAGTCCACTTCCTGGCTCTCCTGGAGGCCTGGCCCGTGTGTCCGTCCGGGAAGGTGGGGGTTTTGATTAAAGTTTTTCTGATGCCCCACTGCAACAGTGCCTATGAGTGAGCGAAATGAAGTGTGCATATGTGGTTTTTTTTGGGGGGGGGGTTGGTCTCTTTTTGTGTCAACATTTATTGGGAGGGAGGGCCGTTGGGTATATTTTTTTTTTTCCTATGAAAGGTCGGGTGGTTCATTGAATGTCTGCAAGTTAAATGGTGAATCTGTGAAACATCTTGTAAGTTTCCAGGTATGAGGAAATACGATTGTGTTGATTTATCAGAGGGGGGTATTTAAAAATCAAAAATGTAAATAGAACTGGGTCCCCCCATTTTTCCATAGTTTTGGTCTCTTTCCTCTGTGATATGGTGTGAGCCCCCAACTTCTCACCTTGGGTTAGAGCGAGGCTTGAGCAGCTCTCTCTGAACCAATGGAAGAAGTCGGAGCTCTGGTTGTGCCACCTGATTGGTCAAAACGGCGCAGAAAGTTGCTTTCATCTTATTATGATGCTCTGTCCTCTAAACCCCAGCCCATGGGGATGGATGGAGTTGATGACCTTACAAAGAAGAGGGCAGGCCCTGTGCTGTCCAGTCCAATCAGCTCATTACTTCTGAGTGAATGTGGGTTTTTATAAATTCATGTGTCATTGCTTTCAATAAAACCAAGGATGTAGTTTCATTACTGTTTGGCTTGTTTTTTTTTTATTTTTTTGATGAAATCCATGGAGCTGACTTGATAACTTATGAAAGGTTTGGAACTGACTAGATATAAGCTTCCTACTCTATGGAAAAGTATGGAATTTGATTTTGATCTTTTCAACATCTAGATGAGTATGGAGAGAGGAAAAAGTATGGAAATATTTTAGTGTTTCCAGACTATTGCAACAAATATTTCTACTGTATTAAAAAAAGCTACTTTTTATTTTTTTAATCATTAACATGATGTGGCCGTCAGCAACATCCCAAACCAAGGAGTGGGTGTGTATCTTTGAGGAGCTTCAATAATCAAGCTTCAATAATCCCCAGCAAGAAATATTTACAATATTTGCGATTTACAATTCCTTCAATGGGGAAATGCAACTTTTCATCGGTACATCAGCAAGGCCTGGGGTGACTACTTGGGCGTCTGGTCCAACACATCCGGTTACACACTGCTCATCTTGTGATTTCTGTAACAGAACGAGCCGCATGTGACTTACGAACACTGGTCTGGCTGTTCTTATGGATGCAGGCTAGCTAATGATCGTTTTCACCACTTCACAACACGATCCTAAATGTTCTAGCGGACTGGCTAAGAATTGCAAAAGTGAATGTGAAGTTTATGTAAAGTTTTGACATTTTGAAAACAGGCAAGTCGTCAGCCGCATGGTGTAAGAGAAGCTTTGTCTTGTGGCTGCAGTTAGATCCTGGTAAGGACAAGATTCCCTGGCTGGTGCTGATTACTACAGGTGCCTCCAGTAACAACTTATACCGGGAGGTATGGAACTTTAAGATGGAACGTGTATAAGTGTGTAGGAACCTTGTGGATAGCACCTTCCTATTAAGACGGCCTTTTCTGCTGGCTGTGAGCAGAAATTTTGGAGCTGATTTTCCGGTTTAGGTGTTTCTCTTTCGGGGATTCTTGGAATCGGGAGAATCTTCTGTATGTAGATAGATTAGAGTTAGTCTCCTAAAATTACAATTAAGGGTTTCATCCTGACTTTCATTCAGATACTTAATTTTACATTTTTGTCATGTCCATCTCTTCCGAAAAACATGAAAATAAAACGAGTTTCTCCTAGTAGTACACTCATTTGAACACAAGGTGGCAGTTAAATACAGTGTATATCCCAGTTTGGATGTTTACATAGACCTTGACCGCATAATCCACTTGTTTTCTTACAGTTTTTTCCGATCATTTTCACACTTGTCTCAATACCATGCCCACTTTTTCACAACACTTCACACAGTGGGCTGTACCAATACACACC
>JAODKC010000130.1:5896694-5915639 GCA_026777985.1 Mormyrops attenuatus
AGCCCACTGTGTGAAGTGTTGTGAAAAAGTGGACATGGTATTGAGACAAGTGTGAAAATGATTGGAAAAAACTGTAAAAAAAATTCCCTCAGACCTACATATCCAGGCATTAAGGCCCTTCATTGCCCTTGGCAAAGGTGTGCAATGTAAATTGCTGTTGTAAAATATTATGTGGACAAAAGCAGTTGTTGTTTGGCTGTTTGTTAAGCTGTTTCTATGTAAAGGAAAAAAAATGTGCCATGCATCATGTCTGCTTTCTGCTACCTCAGGAAGCTCAATCACTGAATTTGGAGAATTTGGAAAAAAAGAGGCTATTAGTTTGGCTGTGGAAGCTGATCTGAAATAATCACTGATCAACTCTGTTGCTGTTCATCAATAACCAACCATTGTCTTTTACTGTTTCATTATGTTAATAACTCATATCCTTGATTTATCATTAGATGCTAAAATTAAAACAGTCAACTTCAGTCAGACTGTTATTCACCTGCAGGGTAACAGATGTGTAATCCCTCGAATGACCCACCTGGTACGTCATTATTCGCTACTTTGCGCCCAGTTTTGAGCCACTCCACATGTGGTTTAGTCTGTCACTGCTAGGTTTCCCCAGCCTAGCTTCATTTGGCAATGATGTTGTATTAGGGATTAAATCAGGACGGCCTTTATCCGCTTGGCTTAATTTGACCCCGGTTATTTATGCTAGCTAGTTTATTTTCTCGTAACATTTTTTTTTTGCTCTTTCCATCCGCTCTTTAGCGATTGTTCCGGGTTGCGTCCCTTGTGGCTTATGTGCCAGATTTTTGTCTTTGGCTCGATCTGGTGCTTTGGTGCCTTGCGGTTTCCCTTTATGTACTTTGCCAATTAAAACAAAAACAAAAGTAATAATAAAAGCCCAGCAGCCCTCCTCTTGGTCACATTGGCCTGCCTGTGCTACGTGCCTATGCTGCACCCTGTGTGCACGGATACACACGCTTCAGAGGAGGAATGCCTTGACAGTCATTACCCCTCCTGCTTGGTTGTGGTGGCCAAGGAGCAACATCATCATGGGGGTTCCATGCTTTCTCAATAAAAATGCATCGTGTGTATCTGTTAGCGTTCAGCGTTGTTTATGCCATCTGCTATTCATTAGGGGAGGAAAACATTCATACTCACATTTGGGTCTTGCCCACTTGTTCTTGCAGCTGGTCTCAGTAAAGTCTGTGTGCTTTTGAACTGTAGCCTTTTTAGACCCAAGTCCTTGGAAAAATCCACACAATGAATCTTGGGATAGGTTGGGCAACGAAGAATCCATTGGATGGATCCTTCTGGGCATGGGAAAAGAATGCATTTCGAGAGTGCATTTGAAGAAGCCTTCGAAATGGGATAGCAATTCGGTCTTTGAATGCAGCCTCAGAAGACTGCAGCCTTAAATTAGACACAGTTTCTCTCTACCTCCCGATAAGCCACTTCTCTCTGTCCCTCTTCCTCCATCAGAGCTCCTGCTTTGCACCCTGAGCTGGGATTTCAGTTCACGTTGTGACTAGAGTATAGCAAACAAGGGAGTGATTAATTCTGTGCTGACTTATTAATCCAGTTCAAGTTAATTTATTTTGGCCTTTTTACAAGGAACATTGTTACATGGCATCTTATAGGGTCACAGATCCAAAGTCCCCAGGAAGAAAGCCACAGGTGACGTGGCAAGGGAAAAACTCCCTGAGAAAGACAAAGAGACCTTGGAAAAAAGCAGACTTTAACAGGAAGCCCACCCTCCTCTTGCAGGAACCAGGAAGTATACGTTTACATAATTTTAGGGCAAGATAAATTCAGGCACATGGCGGGGCAGCATGGGTAGGTAGAGGAGAGAGACAGTTAGGCAGATGGTGAGCAGGTGGTGTGGCACAGGCAAGCTGGTGGACAGGCAGGGGGCTCCCCTGGACCACCCCTGCAGGTGAGAGGCGACAAGAAAAGTGCATGAGCAAGTGTGGAGCCGGAAAGGTGGCAAGGTGAGTGTAATGAAAAATCTCTGGCAGAACCAAGCAGGAAAGCGTCGCTAGGAGAGAGTGGTGGCTGAGGAGCCATGAGCAATCGCTGAATGCCAGCTCACCCAACAGCCCATGAAAGCACCTCTGGTTATAATCCTGGCTAGGATGGAGTCCTGTAAACCTGCTGGAGGTTAGGGGGTAACCATATCCAAAATCCACGGTTTGGTACAAACCTTGGTTTTGGGTTCACAGTCCAATTTTGGTACCGTGGGGTATTGTTAATAATTAAAAGTATAGACACAGTTAAAAACAGCTGCAAACCAAATATAAGGCAATGCATCTATTGTCGTGTCTGAATAAGAAAATCTAAGAGATTCTCATTTACACACTTAAAAATAATATCCAATGTCCAAATAGTACTAAGATAAGATTGCATCACAACAATCATAATAAGCTAAATACTGTGTTCTTTAGTACAAGGTATGGTCGCATATACCCTATAGCCTTAGTTGTAATTATTTTAGCCTGGTCTGATTTTCTCAGCAAAGGGTCCTTAAAAGACTGTTTCTGTCTGACTCATGTTGTACACACATTCAGTTAATGTTGTTTCAAATGAGTTAGCATGTTGGATGTGTTTGCAACAACATATCCAAGTTCAGTATAACAGAGCCGACAGACATTCTTGGTCTTATTAATTGCTCTCTCCCCAGTGTTGGTGTAATTTATTGGGAAACCAAATGTTCCCATTCTCTCTAGCACTAGCTGTAACCAACTCATAGCCCCAAGTAGCATAGTGTTTTCTATGTTGAACATCTATTTGGCCCAAGAATGAGACGGGCCATTTTCCCTTTTTTGGTGGGCTCATTAATATGTTGATTAGCTCTGTTCTGATTGGCTGGTTTACGGTGAGGCCCTGCTATGGCTCACACAGAACTAATATCTTTACAGTCTTTACAGTATTATGTGCTGCATAATAATGTTTCAGTCAATGACAGACCACATTTACGATGGAGGTCCCTTAACATTTTAATGGAGCTGAAAAATCACCTAGTAATGTCGTAGTACAACGCATTACTCATGTGTTTGTGGTGATGCTGGCAGGTGATTGAATGGTCCTTACGGATGACATTGTAGTTGTGACCCACTGGGCTGGCTACTTTGAACAGCTGTTTAAAGCTGATCCTCTGGATAGGACGCTGGACATCTCTGGGTCCACGGTTCTTGAGGCTGATCCTCTGATTAGCTGTGAACCACCCAATCTCATTGAGATTGCACAAGTGGTGAACCAGCTCGAAGTAGGAAAGGCTGCAGGGATCTGTGGTATCCGGGCTGAAGTTCTCCAGGCTGGTGGTAAGGCTGTCCTCCTGGAATTGTAAGCAATCATTGCTTCTATTTAGGAGACAGGCGTCATCCCAACTGACTGGAAAACAGGACTTCTTGCCCCTGTCTGGAAAGGGAAGGCTGGTCGCCTGGATTGTGGCAACTACAGGGGGATAACATTACTCTCAATGCCGTGTAAGGTCCTTGCTAGGGTCATCCTCAACAGGATCCGTGATCACTTGCTCACTTATCAATGAGTGGAGCAGTCTGGTTTTATGTCTAAGACATCTATCATCTTAGCACTAAGGGTTCTCATAGAGGGCAAACACAAATATTGGCAGGGTGACCTAAGCTGAATCTTCAGAGTAACAACCGCAAGTCCATGGTCAGAATTCACAAACTGGACACTTCTGTAGACCCTGCAGTTCTGAAGGAGCATCCAGAGTCTGCCCATGAGGATGTGATAGATTTCCTTTGTCGCACCACCAGTATCGAAGTATGAAGTCCAACGATGTGGCTCAGAGCACTGGATCCAGGATCTAGCGACCCGCAGACCCCGACCTTTCGCAAAGTCAAGGAACATGGAGCCACTTTCACCCAGGTCTCCAGACCCATGGGGACTGACACAATCCTCATAGACAGCCTTGTCAGTGCCAGTGGTCCAATTGAAGTCACCCATGACCAGAGGAGTGTCACCTCATGGGCACCCATCAAGCACCAAGGGCACTTGCAAGTAAAATGTATCCTTCATCGAGACGTCACTGACCACGGTCGGAGCATACCCTGAGACAACAGAAAAGACACCCAAAGACTGCCTTAATCTTATAATATGCTCATTGAAAGGAGTGACACAGATACCATCAGGAGGAGCCGATCCGCCACAGCAACAGCTACTCCTTGAGTATGGCACCCATTAGAGCGACCTGGCTAATAATAGGTGTACCCACCTAGAGAGCTCTAGCGTCTCCCTGGTCTGCGTACCTCAGAGAGTGCTTCCACTGAAATGCAGAGCTTATGAAGAGACAGGACGTTCCACGTGCCTACCTGAATAGGCCATCTTTGATTAGGACCCGAGTGTCACCATGCAGCGGGCCACGCATTGGCACCACACCAGTTCTGACCCTACTGGCTCCCTGCCAGTTTTGACTCCTCCTGGGATGAGGGCCCCAAAGGCTTTCCTCTATCCCTTTCATGATGTGTGTATCCTTCCTGGGGGCGGCTGCAGCAGAGGTACTCCCACACAAAGCAGAAAAGAATTCTATCTGCTTCATCAGAGCTGTTTGAATTTTTTAAGACGGTTGGGGTGCCAATCCCACCGCCAACCCTCAATTTTTTCTTTGCAAGTTGGAGGACCACTGGATGCAGTTAAACATCATATCCAGGACTAGGGACGTAATTAGAGATGAATGAATGGGGGGCTGGGTCTACTAGGGCGGCGATGGCAGACTATTCACGACTTAAACCAGTAAATACACATTTATTTGCGAGGGCTAACAAACATTTTATGGTGGCTAAAGCCCCTCTGCAGAACACAGCATAACCATAGATATGAAGCATGAAATCCATATCTATGAGCATAACTCCATCAAAAAGGGACTAACATAACCAGGTTTTCTGGTCCTACTATGAACTATGGCTGCAGCATTTTGCACCAGTGGAAGCCTGTTTAAGGACACAGGGGTACTCCCAGAAAGTAGAGCCTACTGTGGACTAGTCTGCAGCTTATAAGGTAGGCTATTAATGCCGTTAATATTGAATATATGCAAGATACAAAATCCTGCTCCCCCGTGGTGGTTTATTAGGTTATACAGTAGGCTATTTGTATACATATAGTTAACCAATCTCATGCCTTATGCAAAGAAATCTTGCTTTTGAAAACGTTTTTTTTTTTTTTTAGTTTTTAAAATATATTTATATACTATTATTTCTAAGTATTGTAGCGACTATCAATGATCATACATTTTATGTGTAAGTGGGCTATTTCTAAGAAAGTCATTAAATAACCTTCTAGTATGGAGAGCACGGCTCTTTGGGGCTCAGAAGCCGCTGGAAAGTAATGTGCCGAGTAGAGGAAGAAAACGTCATTCCCATGTGGTGTTTTTATAATCAGGGGCTGGAGTTAACGGAGTGGATATATAGCATTAACCGCTTACATCAAAGTCCCGATTTAATCAGAAATACATGTTCATCAGACTGGTTCCCAAACAGATGTTATTGGTAGGGTTTTGAGAGAGCAGATTAAAAAAACCCTTCTGGTCGAACAATGGGGTATGTAAATTAGATTAGTTTAATTGTGCTTATGTATACATTTTGTAGCTACATTATATAAAAGCAATGGCATTATTGGCCATTCGATCGCAGAAATATGTGGCGCCACTGGACAATTAATTGGTAACTGTGTAGGCCTGTTTATTTTAATATTCCTCGTAGTTATGTTATGCTGTAATTATGTCGTCTCCAACTCCAACTATAGATTTATTTCCACTATTATCTTACAAGTTAAATTCTGAGGAGCCGTAAATGTGTTTATTGCAAACGTATGTTCTCAGGGGAAAAAAAACGTAAAAAAGAAAATACCTGCAGCTGGTCTTATAAAACAAGCCCTAAAAAGTTGAGTCACAGGGTGCTGATAATGGTTTTTCTGTTTGCCAACGGCAGGGCAGCCACAGAAAATGGTCCCCTTTGTGTTGTTCATCGTAATGTGCTGTTAATGTTAACGGGAGGCTTAGATTTTTAGGACCCCCCTTTGCTGTGTCACATGCTGTTGCTCTGCTCATGGTACAGAAAATAATTACCACTGAATGTGCTTTAAAAAGAACACTTCAATTACAGATTACGGGTCATCATATGACTTAAAAAAAGCCGTTGTGTACCAGCACGACGTCAGCTTTCTTCCGGTTAATTATCAAAATTGTACAATTTTCTGCAAAGATCCTACAGAAATATATTTGTTACATGTACATAAATTACTTTAAGTTAGTCACATAATAGGCCTAATTAGGCTAAGGTGGACATGAAATTGAACCAGTTGTAGGGATTCTTTTTTAAATCTTAATTCTTATCAGATTGTTTTTTAAACAACTCCCTTTAATTTAATTTCCTTATACATTCAAACTGAGAGGAGAGGGGGTGCTGGCACAAAGTCTCCGGATACTGCACCCACAAAGAAAAAGGAGACTTTTCCAGCCGTCTTCTGTCAGGTACATTCAGCTGCGCCTCCGTCACCTTTGCGATCCCACCGGCGTCTTATATGGCGGAGATGGAGGAGCTCGCCGCCGGTGTTGAGCCCCTGCGCATTAGAAATTTATACTTAACGATTTCCATTTCCGCGCTAATATTTCCCAAGCCACAGTTTGACCATTAAATATAAGTGGGGAAATAGGTGCGGTCCGCCTTGTAAATGAATTCAATGGACGCTGTTTCTCAGCCTTGTGGCTTCGGCAGTAACAGCCGTCGCGCTACTACGTCGGATAAATCATGAGAGAAAAGCGAGATTTAATGGGAGATGTGAATATTTGAGGGGGAAAAAGGCACAGAGATTTTTAATAAACATTTATTAAAACGTTTTTTGATATTGTACATATATGATTTATATATGTAGACATTTGAACGTAAATATTCTTTTATTTATAAACTTTAACCGACAAACATTAATGTATCATCAATGATAATCGTTATCAAATTATTCCAACATTTGTGAGAGCTACTATCCTATAACCGTTTAAGGACGATTACTTGCGAATCAGGTAAAGGGTTATATTTGAAAGGAGAAGAAGCAGCTGGAGGAAAATATGAAAATCAAGACTGGAAAATAATTGGAAGGACAAGCAGACTGGCTTTTAAGAATTTATATCGTTGGATGTATTGGCATTTAGTCTGTGGTTATATGCTTTTGCAGTAGCGTAGATATACAGCACTTAGAAAAATTACATCATACCTTCGTTTGTAATGTTATTATAATACTCTTCTTACAAGTTTTACCACCAAGGTTAACTTGGAATAAAATGCACGATTTGACGAGTTAACCCCTAAAGTGGTTTAAAAAAGAAATACATGAATTATGTTGGCCGTTGTAACACAGGTGGAATGAGTTTTACTGCTGCACTATCCAGAGGATTTAGTGATGGGCCCGTAATTTATGCTTACGTGTTCTGATTCTGAAATTCCCTCTGGATGTTGTGTTGACCTAAAATCATATCTTTGGTAGCGGTCACTTTCTGGAGGTACAGCTATAGCAGGATCTGCTTTTTGTCGTGAAGGTATTCGACCGCATGGCATATTGTGTCAGATTAAGACGTCATTGAAATCTTCCGTCTTTGTTGTTGAATAACGTGATAGTGTTTTGTGCATTTTGGTTTTACCTCCAAGGCAATTATCCGGAACAGATCAATAACGCGTCTGAAATCGCATACTTGTTTGCTATGCAGGTAGGCAAAATTGAGTATGCGAAGTGAGCAGTGTGTCCTGTTCCGCAGTATGCATGAGACAGTAGGCAAACGGAACCCGGATGACATAATACGTTCTGCGAGACTCTGAAATGTGCAACCGATGCTATGCTATCTCACCAGGCCTCTGGAGCAGCAAAGAACATAGCTTGCTCAGAAATTTTTGTCAAGATGATGGAGGAAGTGCCAACTCTGTACAAATTTAGTTTTTAACTTTTGTGAGGGTCAAGCCAGGTTATTGGTAAATATCCGGGTTAGGTAATATGCAAGATGGTGACCACCCTATATCTGAGTTCATGCATACTGTTAGGCCTACAGTATGCACTATATTAACAGTCAAGTAGTAGGCTTCTAATGAAATTTGGTATGTGCTGTGTAAGTATGCAATTTCAGATGCACCCTTAGTGATCACGCTCACTGACTCTTGTATGGTCAGTTACTGATAGACCTAATGGACCTTGTGTTTACTTGGGTGTATTTAAGTCTTATTACTGTTTTGTCGTTTTGTTTGTTTGTCACTCTGTGTTGTACATTATAGTTTTGGGCAAGACTGAGCTAAAACTTTTAAACAACAAACCATTTTCATTTTTTTTTTGTGTTGTCAATTAAAATTGTCCTCTGACTGAACAGGCTGATACTGTACATGCTTCTTCAGACTGGTCTAAAGTGATCATGGACTTCGTATTCTCAAAAGTGTTGGTAAGATCTAAGAACTTCCATTGTCCACTGACAATGTGATTCTGGGTAGCTTGCTCAGGTGTTGTTTTAATAGAAATTGTGTGTCTGCATGGAGTCACGCTGGATCAGTACGTGGCACTCTTACCCTACCCCTTCAGGATTGAGTGTTCAAAGCCCACCTTTGCTCTGTGTCTGTGTGTGTGTGTGAGTGAGGGTTGCATGCTCCTCTTGCGGGTTTCCTCCTGCGGTCCACAGACAGGCGACTCAGCTAATTTGTGTCTCAAAATTGCCTGCAGTGTGTGTATATATATGTCTGTGTCCTGCAACGGACTGGCATCCTAGTCTGTGCTGCCTGGGATTGGCTCCAGGCCCCCATGTAACCCTGACCAGGATAAGTGGTGGGGAGATGTATGTATTGTCAAAACTCTGCTGTTACTAAAATAGCAGGAAGACACCCTCCCCCCCCCCCCCCATGAGCTATATTCTCCGGTTATATATTATTTCTTCTTTAGCACCTTCGCACATCAGAAAGCTGTTTGTTCAGTCCCCCGCCCCCCGTGCCTCAGTACACACTGTCCTTGGCCGCGGTCATGGACGTGTGTGTAGCGGTCGAGTCGTCAGGCAGTGAGGTCTTCCGGGATCCACCGGGGGGGCGGCACCGCAGGAGGGCCAGAAGCTCGCGGGACACACTGCTTGAGAAGGCTGTGTAGATCCAGGGGTTGGTGCACGAGTTGAGGCTGGCCAGCAGCATCAGGATGGTGAAGGCCACACCTGGGAGAAGGGGGGGGGAGTGGGTCAGCGTCCAATCTATGGCTGTCCTGAGAGGATGCCTTTAGAAAAAAAATAAAATGCCCGCAGACTCTCCAGGCATGAATAGCCAAACCCTGATTTAAGAATTAACCCAATTTAACTGTGTCATACACAAATCACATGTAGCTCAGTGGGTTATGTAATCAGAAGGTTGCTGGTTCAAATCCCATGCTCAGCAGAGCCTTTGAGAAAATCTTTTAATATGTACTTATTTCAATGAATGGCTGACCCTTTGGGCAATTAATCGATATCCTGCATATGGGGGAATTATAACTACAGTATAATCCCATTATAGTGGACTCGCTTATCGTCTATAACGGACGAGGTCCGCTGGTCCTGGACGAACATGCAGAAAAAGCATCAGATATAGCAGACTGACATGTAAGAGAATTTCGCTTATAACGGACAAACAATTTGGTCCCCAGAGCTGCTTTTAGCTGTAGTTTTCGGCTATAACGGACATGCAGGCTCCACCCACAAGGCGTGTGGCGTGCCGGTCAGATCCAGCGCAGACACGTAGTCGGGATTATTAACAGTCACGCTCTATAAATAGGCATGGCGTAACAGCAGGCAACACTGATTGGTCTGTGTGGCTCCCCATCACCAGGCACGCTGTGCGTTGGCAGATGACTCTCGCAGCTGGAGGGAATGAGGTGAAGGTTACTACTGTACCGTACATGTATAATCACTTATAGGCCATATATACTTCCAACACTCAGGTAAAGTTGGATTACTACATGTACAATATAATAATCTATACCACAAACTGAGGCAGCACAGTGGTGCAGTGGTTAGCACTTCTGCCTCACAGCCATAAGGTCCAGAGTTCGGCCCCAGGTCCTTTTTGTGTGGCATTCGCACACTCTCCCCATGTTCGCGTGGGTTTTTGCCAGGGGCTCCGGTTTCCTCCAAAAGTGTGCAGGGTAGGCTGATTGGCATGTCTAGATTAGCCCTATGAATGTGTGCACCCCGCGGTGTGTTGGCGCCTTCCCAGGGTTGGTTCCCACCTGCGCCTGTTGCTCTGGGCCCCCTGCAACCCCAGTGGGGATTAAGCGGTTATGATAATGAATGGATGCTGCTGGGGTGTGGCATGAGTAAATGGTGTCCTGTAGTTGTGTTCTGGACATACAGCAACTCTGGATATAACGGACTGTTTTGCTAGATCTCTTAAAGTCCGTTATAATGGGATTGTACTGTATAATATAAACAACTGATTGAAATTAGCTGTTTGGCTGCTTGTCTGCATCGTAACTAAGGGCAGTAATATTTGGTTCATGTGGACCCTTAGTACAAGTGACATAAATCAAGTTTTACATACATAGACTCCAAGAGCCATAGCATTTATAGGTGTGTATTTATAGACTGAGCCAGATGTTAGGGCAGTGTGATAGTCTCACACCTGCAGCGTTGGTGATTTGATTCTGATTCGTAGCTGGTCATTCATAGACATGTTTTGTGTGAGTTTACCATGTATGGGATTATTGGTTCTCAGAAATGGATGATTGGGATATAAGATTGTCAACATCTATTAAGAAGATAATGTTCAAATTCGATAAGTGTCCCCATTATCTGTATTAAGAAGAATGCATGTCACATGCGACTGTTTATTATGATGTGTGGGTTCCAGCGTGGGCTGATGATGTCAGTAAGATCTGACCATAGTTTATGATGCAATGGTGGGAATGACTTTGCTGGGTCACTAATATTGCTTTGTAGCTTTTATTTGCAGCCTCATAATTTATTTAGCAGACGCTTTTATCCAAAGTGATATGCAAGGTCAGATAGTCCCTGGAGTAATTAGGGGTTAGGGGCCTTGCTCAGGGACCCAATGGTAAAATCACTCTGTGGATTTTGGGATTCAAACCAGCACCCATCTGATTACAGGCATAGCGTCCTAACCCGCTGAGTCACACACAAGTCTGCAAGAGGTCATGTTAGTGGTGAACTCATGCTGGTAGGTCATCTAGAGATTGAACAAGTCAGTAAGGGGCCCGGATGGTGTGTGAAAATCACTGCTTAATTGGCAGAGGCTGATCTATCTCACGGTATTCCCTAGGGAGCAGGTGGGCAGCGATGAGGAGAGTGGACCCAGCCCTTACTTTAAAGCTTATAACAGTCTGAGCTCCTAAGGAGCTGTGCACTGCGGGCGTCCATCGCACTACATCGGCATTTTCTTGGCGCGAAAGTCAGTGCAAATTCAGCGCCCCGCTTCAAAGGGGGTTGGATTTCCGAGACCCGTCAGGAAGCCTGGTACCCGTGCTGCAGCCGTCATGTCTCTTTGCTTAATCCCTTTCCTGCCGGGGAAGGCTTTAACAGCAGGCTTCACTCCTGCCCAGGCCTGCTGAGTAAATGTGCTGGGTCAGTGAGATGCCCCCCTCACCAAAGTACGCTTGGGAATTACGTAGCATCGAACCTTTAAATTCCAGATTTAGATCAGGAAGGGGGCTAATGTTGACTGGACAGTAAAAATTAAAAAGCCGGAACTGCAGTAATTCAGGAGGTTTTAGTGCGTCGGCTAAGTGGCAAAATAGTAATTATGTCATTGTCATATTTAAAAATGATAAATTCTATAGCTGCTGTCAACAAACTATAAATGAGAGTTGTTAGCTGGCGACACGGGACTGGCCAGCACTCTCATGCTTTGGATAATTTGCCTTCTTGTTTTGACGGCTGTCGGGCCTGCAGAGCCGGTTTCGTCTTTCCCTTCTACGCAGCTCGGCCCGGCCGGACAGATGCGCTCCTAACGCCTGCTTCAGCCCGCAGATGCTAACCTTCCCAGCACCATCGTCTTCCGAAGTCCTTCATCACTCAGAACATGATTTTGATGATTTCTCAACTCCAGGTAGATGGATCTTCGTATTTTCCCAACTCAAGGATAACCATGGAGATTCTGTGCACCATATTGGCCCAAATATAAGAAGTGTTTTTTTAAATTACACCTAAAAAACTGGGGTCATCGAATTTTCAAGGACTAGAATGTAAATGTCGTAACGTACATACAAGAGTAGATGGTGTGAATTACCGGCCTCCTGGCTGTACGTTTCAAACGCAATTGACGTCGGATGAGAGCTGATCATCATTTCGGTGCTTTGCCTGTGCAGGATCCCCAAGACGAATTTTTTCGTTTGTTCTGATTTCACCCACTGTCCACTATTGGCTGACATAATGTGACACACAGGGTTGGTCAGCAGGACAAATTATGCGATTACCAGCATGCTTTGCACCACATCATGCGTATCTTTAAATAGAGTAAATTAATAGGTGTATTTGTGTATTTATGTCAGTGGTAAATGGAGTAACCGGGTAATGTTTACCGTGGAATGCGTGTTTCGTTAGCATATAGCCGTGAGTGTTGCATAAATTGTTGACTTCCCGGTCTGGCTGTTAAATTAATAGAGTTTTGTGTTTTTTATGTGAGTCTGCTGCATCAAAAACATCCTGCTCCCTCTAGCATTGTGGAGTTTGTAATATTGACTGGCTATCCACCCCCGCCAAATAATACATTTGTTTTCTGGAAAATTTGTTTTTTAATAGACTTAATGCAATATGATTGCCTTCGGTTGCTTTTTAACTGAGATAGTTAACTTCTTTTATGTTCTTGTCAAATAAAATAATTTTTCTTCATAAAGATAGGACTTGGTATTTCAAAAACCTTTTTTCCCGAAAGAGTTGCCGAAAAAGCGAGGGATTACCTTACAGTTGGGGTGCTGTAATATCCAGGCTGAAACTATTGTGAAAGTGTCTGCTAAATAAATTAAATGTATGTTTACCAACCGATCTATTTCACGGCCTCTTGTAAGAAAACACTTGTCTCTTGGTCTCTTCTGAACATGGTCATGACTGTGTAGTAGAAGCCATAAAATCTGTAAGAGAATTGTGTTCCTGAGGCCAGGTCTTGAGTTTTACAACTTGTTTTGGTGTTCTGTCAAGATCAGAATCAAAACAAACATATCTGTTGTACACTTTGAATATCCTAATTGCAGAAGATGGAATAAATGAGTCCTGTAAATACCAAGCGCGGAGGAACGTCGTATTTGCCTGTTTGCATTCTTAAAATGCCTCTTATAGTTCAGCCACATGCGTTGCTGATGTGAAAACACTTTGGTCCCCTTTACTGTATTTAACATGCCACATATACAATCCAACAATGACAGCATGCTAAATGTACTTCACTGTTTTAATGGAAGATTAATGGCAGCGCTCGTTGTTTTTTAGTCGCCAATTTATATTCACTTTCAGAGAAATGGGACTTCATGCGCATGGTGCGGTCGCATGCAAAGTAAGTCATTTTCTTCTTTGTTCTCATCTCCTGACAGGCGCTTCACCCAGCTGTGTGCTTAATAACGGTTCGGGTAATTAGCCAGCTGCCTTTCTACAGCGTATCACTCCAGGCTGTTTAGACACCACCGAAGACCCAAAACACTCATAATTATGGCAGCACGCACTACACAGAGTTACATTTCTTCAAAAGGTGTGAGATGTAATGTCACTCCCCTAGAGAAATGAGGGTTATGAAGGAGATGCCTGAGGTGTCCTCATTAAAATGGTCATTAAAAAAAGATGGCAATAATACAGAGATCAGAAGCCTCACCTTGGTCTGGCGGGTTGGGGTCCCAAGCAGCCCACAACTGCACAATGAAGAACGGGGACCAGCAGACTGTGTAGACCAGCACAATCACCAGCGTCATTCGGACCGTCTTGGACATGGCCTTCGATACTCCAGGAGGGGGCAGGGCCGGCGGGAGAGGCGAGTGTGTGGACGGGTTTGTCATTGATTGGGTGTTGGATGCAGTATGGATTTCATGGGAATTGGTGGGGTGTGAGGGACTGTTATGTACGGTGGAGTCTGGATGTGAGACATGGTTCTGGTGGGTACTGGGATCATCGTCCGTGCAAGAGGTCATAAACACAGGACAAAGGGAACTCTGGTCATGGCTTGAAGGGCAGTGATCCGAGGGCCTCCAAGGAAGGTTGTTGAAAGAAGACGTCTCATCACAAGAGTTTGGCAGCTCCTGTGGTGGTAGGGGTTGGTTGGAGAGACTCTCCACTGCCACGTTGCAACAGGAGCATGGGGAATTGTTGTTCTTCTGTAAGGAGCGCACGCTTCGACCCACTCTGGCCCTCCTATTGTTCTTTCCATCCTGCTGAAGCTTCCGGACATGGAAGAGGACAGAGCTCCGCCTATACTCCACGGTCATCGTTCTCTCTGACTTAAGGTAGATGTTGTCATGGATCTCTCGGAATATCCGCACCTATACAGAAGGGGAGGGCTTGGTGAGAGACATGTGACCCATGTAAGAGCTGCCTAGTTCATGCATCAACACGATGTGGGACACGCAGCTGGTCCTGCTGAACATCTGGATATCCAGATGTTTCATATTGGCCTATCCAGTTTAACACCCCTTCGAGGAAAGATACTGAGGCAACTAACAGGATGGACAGCAAGGTTTTGGAGGTTTTGTGATTCCAGGAGCATTATGGTACCTGACAGATGGTGATGATGAATGCAGGCAGGACAAAGACAGCCACAGTCACCCAGGTGACGTAGGCCTTTAGTCCCCAGGACTCTGCAAAATGTCCCCAACACTCAAACACTCCAGGAGACACTTCTGACATGGAAAAGATGAACACCTATGAGAAGGAGAAGCAGTTGGGTCACTGAAGCACTTGGTTCCTTTGTCATCATTATCTCCCAACTAGAGAATATGAATCGTCATAGATGGAACTCATGATAACTACATTGTTTATGACTGTTTGCTGAGAAACTGGGTCGTGACTTACAAGAGGACAAAGCTAAGACGAACTGTTACTCCTCACCTGAGGCACGCTGAACAGCAGTGCTAGCCCCCAAGCCACCATGACGGGGGTGTTCCAACGAGATGTTACCCCACCGCGGTAGGCCTGCAGGGGGCAGCAGATAGCGTAGTGCCGATCAATGGTCATGGCCACAATCATGTAGGAGGATGCAAACATGCCCACAATTTGCAGGTACTTGACAGAGCGGCACAGAGCATCGGGACCTTGGAACCGCTCCGTTATGTCCCAAAGCAACTGAGGCAGCACCTGGAGAAGATGACGGCACATAAAATAATCTCAGCATCCAGAACATGTCACCCGAGGGTTGATGAAATGTAGAGTGTAGACCCCATTGGTCCAAAGGACAACGTGAGCATGTCTAACATCAGAGTTTGTAACCGGTCAGATGTTAAAGCGTCATTGTCACCATTAAGCTGTTAGGATTGCAGATTGAAAAAGAACAGTAAGAGCTGTATTACATCAGTGACAGATTACTGCTTTTCAGTCATTATTTTTTGTGAATTCTGGACCTCAGCTTCCTGAATTTGAAGCTGACCAGCCACCCTAATAGGAGATGTAGTCAGAATATAGATGGATGGATGGAATTTGGATTTCAGATCAACTAGTCAACCCTTAAGTAAATTTTACAAACGCTAACTGTCTGCTCCCTCACATGCTCTGATATTTGAGACAGATCAGCCACAATGCAATCAATTGTGGTGGCAGTGTCACACATGCTCGGTGAGTCATCCTTGGCCTAACCAGTATCATTAAAGCACCTTTAGGACGCACGTCTCACACCCACACAGTGTTACTCTCAGAAAGAGGATGGTCAGTCTACATCAGGGGTCTCAGAGTACTGGCCTGCAAGACAGGTGTGTTTCTTAATTCTTATTAAATCTGTAAGGTCATTCATCTAATCAAATTGGCAAATTTTTCTCAAATCATAACCTGAAATGACCTGCTTCACCTGATCAATGCCAGTGCCCCCAGGTTATTTGAGTTTGAGACCCCAGGTCTGCATCTGACCATGCAAGAACTAGAGGATTGGGAACAGCGCTAACGGGCACGGAGTTTAGCGTACATGCCCGCGGGCGTGTTGGTGTTTACCTGGAATAAGGCCACCACCAGGTCAGCCACGCAGAGGTTGACCATGAACAGGTGCATGGGCGCGTGGTGTTTCCTCCTCCTCAGGAGCACCCACAGCACAAACCCATTTCCCAGGGCCGTCAGGGCTAGGATGAGCCCCAGGACCGTGATCTCGGCCCGGGCCAGGGCCATGTCTCGCACCCTGGGTGCTGGGGAAGCGTGCGATGTGGGACCGGCGGTAACCGAGGCATTCTCTTGGACAATCCAGAAAAAGGACCCGCCTCTATAGGTGCTGCTTAGGTTGAAGTCTGGAAATATGGGAGGAGTGAGGTTCCCGCTTCCTTCCACCCAAGTGGAGCGATTCGGTCCGTCCCAATCGGATTCCCAAGAGAGCGCCGCCATGCCTACACAATGACACCATTTGTAAACCATAAATAAGTCCAGGGAAACAACAAACATTAATGGCGAATTGCAGGAGATCACCACCGAGCGTTTGCCTTTCAAAATATGTTTGATGAAAAGCACATGTTGTTGCTGAATTGGAAGAAGGATATTGTTCTCCCTGTTGTGATTGTGAAAATGGGACCCTCCAAATCAAGTGATGCTAAGCTGTCATGCAACCTAGGAAAATGATCTGCTATTTACAGTTGGGCCCTAGTCCAGCTTTAAGATGCCGGGTGGTCCCCAGGAATCTCTAGAAGGGCCGAGGTGGAGGGATGTTTGGCTGTAAGAGTTCAAAAAGTCCATCTTCAAAATAAAAAAAAATAAAAAATGCCTTGCTTCCATCCTATTTGTACAAAAAACCTAAAAGTCACTGATTGATTGGCATTTGGCCAGGTTTGGAGTGGGTGGGACCCAAGGCCCATCCTGGTTCTCCCATTGGAGCTCTAGAGTTCTAGAGTGGTAATAGTCAATCTCACTTTCTCTGTTCCTGCAGTCTAATGGGTTCCTGTAATGATAAAGGGCTAATGCCACATGGAACAGGTGAAACACTGGGAGAATTTAATGTTGCATCTGTCTTCTAGCCTACAGGTCTGTTCTTGTTTATCCGTGACACTGGTAATTGTATTGGCTGGGGCAGGTTTGTTAAGAGACGTTTTTATATATGTTAATTCTACTAAACACAGCTGTCGTATGCAGGACACTTGTGTATGTGTCTTACACAATACTCTGAAATGAAAAGCTTTATTTGCCATTTGCACAGGTACAGATATATTGGAATGCTTTTTGCTGCATATCTCATCATACTCTTCTTTGAGACAAACACACACACACACACAGACCTGTACTCATATCTTTGAGGGGACCATCCATTTATTTCTCTAATTGTGCTATTGCTAATTGTGGGGACATTTGGTTCCCAAAATGTAATGTATATCTGACCCCTCCCCCCCCACAGTACACACACACACACACACACACACACACACACACAGATGAGCCAAAACATAATGACCTCCCTTACATGATGTGAATAACACAGACTATCCTGTAAAAAGCAATGCATGTTAAGATCAGTGCCGGTTCTAGACCATTTGAACTGGAAGGCCACACTGGGGCCAATTGTTCTGTTAGGGGGGCCAGATGAATTTGACCTGCAAGCATTATTTACAATAGCTAGTTATTAAGTTATTTATGCAGTGCTTTGCAGTTACATTTTACAGTTTTGACAAATATCTAACTCACTCTGATTCCTTGTTTAGACTGTCTTGCTTCCACAAGCTTGATTATGTTTTTCTGTCGTTAACTTTGCTTTTCACCAACTGAAGCGACTCAACCACCCGGTGCACCCCCGTTAAGAAAATGTACTTACATTTCTTTCACCTTTTCCCAGGACACAAAATTTGAGCCCACATATATAAATGTTAATAAATAATAATAATAATAATAATAATAACTATTATTATTATTATTATTATTATTAGTAGTAGTAGTAGTAATAATAATAATAATAATAATAATAATAACAACAATACATTTATTTCAGACCCAAATACAGTAGCATATTTATTTAGGGGGGCCACGGGGGGGCACTACCCCCTGCCCCCCCCAGAACTGCTCATGGTTAAGGTCTGGGATATATTAGATGGCAAGCCAATCATTCGGTAGTCATAGTCAACATATTGCATGCAGAAGAAGTGGGCAGGGATAAAGATCTGAGTGACTCTGACAAAGGCCAAATAATTATGGGCAGATGACTGGGTCCGAGCATCTCTGAAAGGCAAGGCGAGGGGTGCTTATGGTCAGCCGTGGGGACCACCTACTGACAGCGGTTAGAGATGAACACATGACAATTCTGCTGAGGCCAGGGCTCCAGCCCGCTGAGCCACACATCACCCCTCTTCTGTAAAATCATATCTTCATACTGCTTTTTATATTTCCAGATTTGATCCTTCCAAACTTTACATTTATCTTGAAGATGCTGTTGTGCAAAGCAGAATACAAGTGAAAAAAACACAGACAGCAGGACCAGCTAGTGTCTCTTAAGCAGGTATGTCAAAGAGCATTGCTCAGGAACCTAACAGTAATATGATTTCTTGGCTGAACACAGGATTCAAACCCACAACATTCTGAAGCCAGATGCAGATCCCTGCCAACTGAGCAATATTCTGGATCTAATCCCCACTCTCTTCTGCCTCAACCCCATTCTCTTTCAACTCCCTTATCTGCCCCCCTTTCACTGTTTTATAAACTGTCCTCATTAGAGTGATGACCATCCATCCATCCATCCATCCATCCATCCATTATCTACCGCTGTTCCGGGTCGGGTCACGGGGGCAGCAGTCTAAGCAGGGAAACCCAGACTTCCCTCTCCCCGGCCACTTTGTCCAGCTCCTCTGGGGGAATCC
>JAODKC010000130.1:5915739-5929355 GCA_026777985.1 Mormyrops attenuatus
GAGTCGAAGCTCCTTCTGACAGGGGATTCCGCCAGACGTTCCCAGCAGACCCTCACTATACGCTTGGGCCTTCCAGGTCTGACCTCCCCCACCAGCGGAGCCAACCCACCACCAGGTGGTGATCAGCTGACAGCTCCGCCCCTCTCCTCACCTGAGTAGAGTGATGACAAAAGCTTTATTTCCATCCATCCATCCCTCCATCCTTTATACCTACTTGTACTATGCAGGGTCATATGGGTCTGGAGCCTATCCCAGAAGCCACAGGCGCAAATCATGAATAACTCAGGACGGGGCGCCAACCCATCGCAGAGAGCTTTATTTCCACTTTTCCAAACGAGTCCACAGTAATGAAAAAAAAACACCTCGTAACCAGTAGCAGACTGGGTTACATAAGCAGTGACGGCAAGGTCATGAGCTGTGACAAAGCGACAGACGTGAAAAACCTTGCGTTGGCAATTCCACTGATGACTTTGTGAAAGCATGCACGGGTGCAGCACGTCACCAGAGAGAGGCTTAAAAATGGTGTGTAAACATATCAGCCATACATTCTTAAAACAGATATTACACACAGGAGAAATAAGAGAGAGAACCTCAAAGGAAAATCGACTGGTTCAGAGTGGCAAAAAAACATCCAAATATGAGCCTTTGCACCAATCCTGTTGAGTGCCATATGTTTCTTTGACCAGCTGCATATTCACAATCAGGTTTTCAATACATCTGTTTATGTACATGTAAAAATCAGGTCTTGGCACAGTGTCTTCAATAGCTGCTTGACAATTAGGGATTCTCTTTCCATGCCAGATCAGCTTCCTGTTTCCGTCTGCCTGACAGTTGTGCAAACCTGCACCATTGCATTCCTTTCTCATCGCATTTATGGATTTTTCCGGATGCTTCTGATGATTTGCTAGAGCACCAGCATATCCGGGCCATGGAGCATGCAGAACATCACGGTTTTGAGCTGTCACAGTAAACCTGAGCTGACTGCAGTATCCATCTGGTGAAGTAAAATGCACCTTAAAAATTTTTACCGTCTCATTTAATGGTGTCAGTTGTAACAGAATGTTCTTGTAAATGTGTGGCTCAGTGGGTTAGGATGCTGTGCCTGTGATTGGAAGTTCCTGGTTTAAATCCCACAAATGACAGAGTTCCTTCGACATTGGCCCCCTGAGCATGACCAGTAACTCCCAGTTTCCCCAGGGACTGGCTGACCCTGCTTTCCCAATTCTTTCCTTCTTTGGGTAATTGTGTGTGTGCTCATTCCATGCGAGTCCTTCTACGCTCTACATCCCCACTGTCTGTGTATGTCTTTTTTTTTTAAAATCTGGCTTCACACCCATTTCTCCAAAACTAAATGTTCTCCCAGAGTGTTTTCTTGTGAAACTCTAGCACGACAGACAGAGTTGCTGGGGCAGAAGTAATCCACAAAGTCAGCTTGAGTGATAATGCTTTTTTCCTACGGCAGCCATAACAGTTACAGTTTTGTTGTCACCTGTGCATTCGCACCTGGAGCATCGACGGAGGTGTTTTTCTTCACGCGTTTCAGGAAATTTCCCATGGACACTAAGCGGATTTCACTTTCTGATCACCAAACCTGGTTACTTATTTGCCACCACCATTCGAAACGAGAAAGAGTTTGGTCACTAAATAGATGAGCTTCCGTCAGCCCATTTGGGGTCCTGTCTGTTTTAATTTAATCCATTTAGCAGATGCTTTTATCCAAAACAATGTACATTTATTTTTCTGAGAAGGCAGGGTCTGACAGTCTGGAGCGATTGGGGTTAAGGGCCTTGCTCAGGGGCCCAATGGTGAAATCACTCTGCTGACCCTGGGATTTGAACCAACAACTTTACGATCACAGTCACAGCATCCCAGCCCAATACACACCGCCCCCAGTGTCATCACAGATTTTGATTCCTCATCACTATCCCCTAATCGTGCATTTATTTAAGCAAAGGTTGTGTAATTCTCATTTGTTTGTATCACTGACTCAAACCTATAGACTCCTCACCGCCAAGACACTGCATAGGACATGCGGGTACAGAAAAAGGATAGATGAATGGACTGGTCTTCTCGCACAGTCTGTGTTCCTGTCCTGTACCCCTCCCACCTCCACAAATCCCAGACTATTGTGTATTTAATACCCACAATCTCACTCCATGCAGACAGGCAGGGAAAATGGGTGGTTCTTTGGCTTCAGGACGGGGCCCTTTATTCTGAGTGTTCCTCAACGTTCATGTCTTCCCTGTGGGACCTGTCTCCCTGCCATGACTCATACCTAAAGTCAAGCCGTCAATCAGAATCAAGACCACAGGGGAGACACCATTCACAGCACAGCATGCAAGGCCAGCTCTGTGTCATGGGGATGGCTGGAGAGTCGAAGGAAGATAAATCCACTGCCTCAAGCTACTTTATTGGGCATCATCTGCACCAAGCTCTCGACAGTGATGATACGGAGATGATCCAGGACTGGCACTGACACATCTGCGGTATTGCTGTATGCCATGCAGCTCACACCAGGCACATTCTGGGTATTTAATGGAGAAAACAGTGGTGGGGGTGGAGTGGCTTACTGGGTTAGGATGCTATTTTCTGTGACCAGAAGGTTGCTGGTTCACATCCCAGGGTCAGTTGAGTGATTTCACCATTGGGCCCTTGAGCAAGGCCCTTAACCCTCAATTGCTCCCAGAACTGTCAGGCCCTGCTTTCTCAAGTGTATGTTGCTTGAACAAAACTGTCAGCTAAATAAATAAAACATAAATGTAGAGTGCAAAAAAACAATCTAGGATAGGGTGGTTATGTGTTACAGTTTCGAGCCCTGGCTGTTACACCCACATGCAGAGTACTGCACTGACATCTGCCTAAAGTCCAGGTAAATAGCTAAAGAAGAGAGTCAATTACCTTAAGAGTCTCAGCAAAGTGATGAACAGAAAAATGGGAAGTTGGACTGCAATCAAACGTGCCACCATTCTGAGACAACACGTGTCACGATGTTTACGCGACGTTATACTGTTGTCTCTTGCGTTTCCCCAACAGCAAAACAACAGTGCTGTAGTCACAGGAGAGATTTGTGGAGTGGGTGGGGGGGTCAATCCCTCATCCTCTGCTCTCTCTCAATTCTCAAGGGCACCTGTGCTTGTTCTCTCAAAAGCACAACCCAGCACAGTTATCTCTCCAAGTGCACTTCTGAAATAATTGTCTGCGTATGGCTTCCAGAGCCCTGGAAATACATTTCAGAATCTATTTCAGACAACACAACCTTTAAACTCTCTCTTCTTCGAGTTCAACGGCAATAAGTCCATTGATGGCATCACATAAATAATGTTAGTAAACCAGCCTTAGCCTTCAGCCATATAAAAACGACAGAATCCTTAGATTTATATGAATGATTATTTCTCTTATGCCCAGTTTCTCTCCATTTGAGTGGTTTTTCTAACAGAATCCTTCTTTTCTGTTTTGGTTTTCACTGCAGGGCCTACATGTATAACTCGCAGACTTCCTAACAGCTTGAAGCCTGTGCTGTTTTTTTTTTAACTTTAATGCTGCGTTTTCTCCATATAAAATATGTAACAGTACGATCCACATTCTTTTCCTTTTACAACTCCAAAACAGCTTTGTTTCTGCCCCCCCCGAATTAGCACCATGGCTGCACTGAGATGGCGTGAGAGAATTAAGAAATAAAAGTGGATGGCTGTCATTTACAATCAAACCAGCTCATGATCACAAATGTGAAGCAGGGGTGGGGGTTTGAAGTTCAGCAAACAAAAACAGCCCTCACGCATGCAGCAAATGGCGGTGAAGGAGGTCGGCAGTGTAATATGAGTCAGACCACACATCCGCTTGCGGAGCGAAAATAACGGCCAGGTAGCGCAAGGCACTGGATCTAATGGACTAATTTGCACCCCAATTAATGGCGTCGTGCAACCAAGGTCGGCCGGCATATGCTTTTGTGCTTTTGATTTTATCAGCCCCCTAATAGCGCCGCCTGCTGAGATCTGCGATACAAAGGCCTCGGCTCCCCCGTCCCCCGATTTGCTCATCAGCTCCGGTTCCTGGAAAGAGCGATTTTTCTGCACGGACAGCAGCAAAGAAAAACAACAACACCAGACACCTTGATGTGTTTATGCATTACAGTCCACACTATAAAAAATCAGCACTCAATGGTATGGATTTCCAAAGCACTTGAAGACCATTAGGGAAGATACGGAGCTGTTTCTCCCACCCAAACTTTAACTTATTAATGGACACCGCGATCGCTTGGTGTAAAGAGACATACATCTGGTATTTACACACCTTTGCTGCTGAATGTGTCACTAATCATCTCGTTATTCCGGTACTGATCACAGTCTCCATAAGCCTGCCCGCGATCGCCGCCGTTTGTCAGTAAATAAACACCTGAGCGCCATGTGGACGTCAATGTGAGCAAACTGCTCTTGATCGCCGGCCTAAAGATAAACTCGATACATTTCTCACTTCAGGGAAGAAATTATCAAGACGTTTTTAGTGCACCCTCATATTCGATTTTATAATTGCTGACTGACAGGTAGGTCAACATTAAAATTAAGCAGCGGGGATAAATCTCTTTATGCTATTTGTGTCCTTGTTTATTTCTCCTATTCTGTCTCTCTGTCCTTCTAACTACTGGCTTGAGTTTATAAGAAAATTTCACTTATTTATTCGTGATTTATTTTCTGGAGTTGGTATTGCTCTCATCCGATGTGTTTGGGCTGCGGGCTATTTTTTCAGGATATCACATGCTGGCATTCGACGGGCTTCCAAACCAGTTTTCCATTTGTATTTTTAACATCCTCACTAGCCCAAGATGCACTTTCACTTAAGTTTTCGGATATGAGCAGATCCGTTTCAGAGGAATTACGCGCCCCTACTTATCAGTAGGTGTACACGTTCCTTCTTTTTCTCGACCTGTCAGGTATCCAGGTGTTTCTCGCCTTTCCCCTTTTACAGTAACAATTTTCATCCTACCATTTTTCGCTCTTCCTCACAATATTTGATTTTCAGTAGCTATTTATCCCCTCAAGGTAAAGACACATTAACTGTACCAGTGAAGACAGGACCTGTCACGCCGGGATCTTGAACCAAATGTGTTACAATGATGTAATGCCTTCATGGCAGAATTGACTATACTTGAAAAAAAGGTGCAATTATTTTAGTGCTATTATGTTTTATATGGTGCTTTTTGTTAAATATGGAGGTGTGCTGTTACCTGATAGTCCAGAATAAGTGTCTTTATTTTTGGTGTATTTTGAAGCATTACACAACATCTCCTCACCCTCTACACCTCACATATTCCATATGTATGCCTGAAGAGTAAAAAAAAAAAAACAGTACCAGTACTAGTCGTTTTTAGTAAAATAACACTTGAATTATCACATGAGGATAAAACTTCAATTTCTTAATGTACGGAAGGAAATATTCAGCTCTCCCTGCTGGTCCGTAACTCAGCACATGTAGTACGCTCATCAGGGGTCAAAGTTAAGTCCTTGATATTTTTCTTTTTCCTCATATTTACTTTTAGTGCCTTTCACTCTGTCAATATTAAAAGACAAGAACTGCTTTTCACCTTGTGAACGGTGTACATCAATCAAGTGGGAAAAAAACATTAGTCAGAATAATCATGAAGATGAATGAGCTTCTGTCAGATAAAGATCTGTTCATGTGTGTGAATGTGTAATGAGCTGTTTCCATTTTTATTGATGCCTAATGGATAGGTTTTTTTTAACACCACCCAAAGGACACACGGCTTTGAAATAGCAAGCCCCTTTCAGCGTTGGTCAGGCATAATCCAAAACAAACCAATGAACTTTTAATCTTATTATTCTCACCTCACACTCAGAGCATGGCTCATTCCATGTCTGTAATCCTCTCCACCGTATTTCCTGTAAGAAAAAAAAAATCATTAACATGGTGTATTTACTTACAGCTAGATATTTTTTGCACAGTAATGTGGTAACTGCATAAATGATCAAATACATGCTATAGCATCTTTGAAGGCGAATCTGTCATCAAATGGAATTATCCGCAGTCTGCAGTATATCCAGAATTATTCAGAAATGACAGCAGCTGCCAGGGTTTGAAAAGATACTTACTGTTCACTGGTTCTGAGCTGTTCTCAATCGGCACCCTACAATCCACAGTTTCTGAATCAGTTCTCACATAATCCAGTGTTGTCCATGCGTGAGGTGAAGGCGTGTGCACACACACACGTGCACGTGCAACGTGCCGGCTGGGTGTCCGCGGGCATCTGTGAGATGCTCGCCCTGCTTCGCGATTCATTCACACAGCTGAGACCGCTGCTTCCTCACTGCCCGCTGCATATATAAACTTGTGGCTGTCTGTGCATCTGTTCCTTTTTCTCTCTCGCTGTCTGACAGGCTTGTGGCTGTTATTTTTGTTCAGAGTTTACACAGTTGGATAGTTGGTCCACAGAAAAAAAAAAAACATCCATAGGTTGCAGTCCCACCTTTCTCTCTCCCCTCCCCCCCCTCGCCTGTCTCCTTCTCAGGGCTGGAGTGAAATATTAGCCCTCTTTGTGCTACAGCTTCTCCCCTGTCCTCTCCCTTCCTCCCAGTCTCCTTTTGCCTGTCCTCTGGAGGAGTGGGCGGGGAAACCTGGTACTGGGAGGGCAGGAGTGTGAGTGGGGGGGGCGGTGCCAGAGCTTGTTCTCAGATCAGCTCCCACAATCTTTCGTCCCTGAATGTCCTTATCCTGCTTTTCCTTTCTTCCCTGCAGAAAACGCGTAAAAGAAAAAGCTTTAAGGCTTAATTTCCATCCATCCAACACATACTTATTCTGGTCAGAGTCACAAGGGAGCACTAGAGTCTATCCCAGGCAGCACAGGGCACAAGGCAGGTGCACACCCTGAATGGAGTACGTGTCCATCACAGAATATACACTAGAGCTGATTTAGAGATACTAATTAGCTTAACTACATCTTTGACATGCAGTGGGAAACCCACATGACGTAGGAAGAGCATACAGACTCCACACGCACAGCGGAGGCAGGATTCAAACCCACGTCATATGGGAAGAGCGTACAAATTCCACAGGCAGAGCAGAGGTGGGATTCAAACCCACTGACACAGGAAAAGCGTACAAAATCCACACGCAGAGAGGAGACGAGATGCAAACCTATGTGACGCGGGAATAGCGTACAAACTCCACATGCATAACGAAGGTGGGATTTAAACCCATGTGAGATGGGAAGAGTGTACAAACTGCACATGCAAAATGTGGGTGGGATTCAAACCCACGTGACAAGCATACAAACTCCACGTGCAGAGTGCTGTTGGGGATTCAAACCCACATGATGCGGGAAGACCATACAAACTCCACATGCAGAGCAGAGGTGGAATTCAAACTCACATACATACTCCAGATGCAGAGTGGAGGTGGGATTCAAACCCATGTGATACAAGAAGAGCATACAAACTCCATATGCAAAGCAGAGGCGGGACTCAATCCTGAGCCCTGGAGGTATGAGACAACATCTCTACCTACTGAGCTACCATGCCTCCCCTGCCTTGCTTTCCATTATAATTCAATTAATAAGCAGCAGTAGTAATTAAATCCCTGACCTATGTTTTTGTAAAATTCCGCACACTTTTTTTTTTCTAAAGCACCCCCCTAGTAGACTCTCACTAAGCACTGTCTTTAAATTGAATGTATTTCTTTTGTTTGAATATGCTTAGCAAAAAATAACCTCCTGTCCCCTTCAAAAAAAAGTTGCAATGGAAATCGAAGCTAAAAACAGTAAATTTATGCAGACATTGAGGTAAGTGGATCTTTATTTTCTAACCTGTAGCAGCCAACATGAAAGTATTGAACTGGGGCACATAATAAGGCATTCCCACCCATTTTCTTCTGTGCTTAAAAATATCTAATCCCTGCTTCTCACAGCCTGTTGTGAAGAAGCTGTGAAGAACACATCACCACACAGATGGAAAGATTAATCTTTTGTGTTCTCATGATGGATGACCTTTAATTTAGTATATTTATTATAATCATAATGCGATATTCTTCAAAGCAAAATAAAATAATATCATTAGTTAGATATTGGGATGGTCAGAATGGCTTCTTTTTGTGATGCATCTTCCATTGTTATGTTATTAATTGGCCCTTTTCTTTGGGCAGATGTGAAATTCCAGTCATAGAGGCCTGAGGCATATCTAACGTCTGGAGAACTTCTGTGTCCTCAAGGGCATGACATTCAGTGAGGGTGGTGTGCATGTCTGGGAAGACGTCTAGCTGTTTTGGATGCTATTTTTTTGACATCCTGGACTGCTAACGCTGGTCGTCATGTCTTGGGGTATCTAAAACTCTTGAGCCTGATATCCTAAAGTTTTTCTAGACAGAACAGCTTCACTAGTTGGTTTCGGAACTGGACACTGCAATGAGACGGCCCATTTCGACTACTGTGGATGCCTTGCAATGTGCAAGAGCTACATCTTGTCATCTGTTCTCATCCTGGTAGACCTTTCTGCACCCTTTGGCAAAGTGATCTGCCTGATCCTACAGGCCAACTCTCTCAATTTGGCATCACGAGGACTGCTCTGTGATATTTTTGAGTCAGTTTCTTTGGCTGCATCTAGGTCACAGCGGATATCAGCTTGGATGCCTCAAGGTTTAGTCCTTGTTCTGCTCCTTTCTTGGTAAGATCATCTAGTCACATGACTTCACCTATCACTACTATTCTGATCACATTCAAATCTATCTGACCTTCTCTCCTAAGGACAACGTGCCCCTGCTGGGATCTCTGCATGTCTGGTCCACACTGCAGCCTGGATTATCTCTTCCAGCTGAACATCTCAACAGCCGAGCTTCTTGTCTTCCCTGCCATCCCTACTGTTAACGTCACTGTACAGCTTACATCATCAACATGTTCTCCATCAGGGTCTGCCAGAAACCCAGGGGTAATAATAGATGGCCAGCTATTCTTTGCTGACAATATTGCATATCTCCTGGTCTTGTAGATTCACTCTGTATAACATGAAAAACCAGGCCTTATTCATCAGAATATGCATCTCAGCTTCTTCTAGGCACTTGTCATCTCACATTTAGACTACTGCAACTCTTTCCTGAGGGCTACGAACTTGTGCTTTATTAAATTTGCCGTAGGTTATTAAAAATGCAACAGCAGATCCGGTATTCAATCAGCCAAAATGCTCTCATGTTGCACCCCTCCTTGCTTCTCTTCATTGGGTCGCTATAGGTGCTTGCATCGAGTTAAAATCCTTGGTGCTGGCTTTCAGGGATGTTAATGGAAGACCACCTGCCTGCATGCATCTGGTCTTGCCTTCTTTGGTCAGCAAGCCAATTCTGCCTGGGGATCCTCCAGACAACAATACATGTAACTTTATGTGTTTGTTGTGTTTGGTTGTACAATGTTAGAACAAGCTACCCCATCTACATCTAATTACTCTAGTCGTCCAAGAAGCATCTCAAGACCAAGGGCGTAGGATTGATTTCAACCTTAGGTGGGACCAAGTCAGCCCAGAAACCGCCATCGCCCTAAACACACGTGGTGCTCCCGCAATATTGGTAGGGTCATGTCCCTATCATCCACACCCAAATGTATGCCCTTGCTCAAGACCCACCTTTTCCAGAAAGTCTCAACTAGCTGCTCCAACCACTAACCAGCTCCATCTGTATAGCTCCTACCTTGATGCTAACTTACATCGGTTATTGGTCTCTCAGTGGAAGCTCAGTCTAGCTACACTTATACCTAGTTGGCTCCTTGACAGCTCTCTGCCTGTGATGTATTGTCGGCTGCACAGGTACGTTGCTTTGAGCAAAAGCATCTGTCAAATAAATGAATGCTATGTAAATGTACATATACTTGTATTACAATATCTTCATACCATCGAGGCCCCTTGCACAACTTGGCAAAGCTAATGCCTGACAAGGACACAAATCTCATCACCGAAACACCATGATCAGCTGATCGTAATCTGCGATTCAGTTGATACAATGGCTTCATCATTCCTGAGAAACATAATCATAGCTAACACCACTGTGTACTTATTATGGATGGACAAATTGCCTTGATGGCATGTTACTGGTATTTTTTTCGTTGTTTATGGGTGCAGCCCACATGAGCAAATGTTTGCCAGCTGATTAAAACATTACTTTGGGTTGAGTCACCATTAGGGTTGTGAGGTTTAGACCCTCGCTTTGAAGCCTGACACAGAAATGCCGGTCCCCTCCCGTAAAGTCATGCATGATAATACTTCACAGCAGCTCTGTTCGCAAGGCTAGCAGACAAACTGGTAATTGGCACATAAATCCTGTAGGCTCATTGAAAGTGTACCTCCTGTCTGTTTTAATGTGCTGTTCCTCATGTTTTGAGTCTCTGTTACTGCGTCACATTAAGGATCTATGTGAATGGCATGTGTTTGCACGTGTGTAATACAGCCTCCTGTATAGCACCTGCATGTCTCGTATTCAGATTTTACACAGTTGGATAGTCCAGGAAAATCAAGAATAACAAAAAAACATCCACAGGGTGCAGTCCCACTTTCTGCTCTCAATTCCCCCCAGGATGAGCTTTGCAGACTCCAGCAAACCACTCTGACCACAGAAGTCCCCAGTCCCCAGTCCACATACTGTCTCTGAGATTGGTTGCTTCAGCTCGGTTTGTTGTACAGTGTTTCTCAGCCACTTCTACTTTTTCTGTCTGTTCTTCCATTTTACCCATTACAGTCCTTTCTTAACCACACCTAGTAACTGTCTTTTTCCAAGCTATAGTAGTGAAGTCAGTGAAGTCCCTTTTTAAAATAAGATAACACTAGAATATGCTGTTGTGGGCAGTGTGTGGCTCTGCAGCTAAAGGCTGTGCCCATAATCATGAAGGTCACCAGCTCAAATCCCAGAGTCGGCAGAGTGATTTTGCTGATGGGCCCCTGAGCAAAGCCCTTAACCCCAAAAACTCTAGGGACTGGCTGACCTTGCTTCCTCAAATCTGTGCCACTTTTGGCTAAAAATATTTCCTAAATTAAAAATGTAAAGAGAATTTGTCAGAACCTGGAAACAGGTGGACAAATTCAGTAGTAATGTCTGTGTGTCTGGCTGTAGGTTTTACAAGGTTCCTTCCTTATAGGGAGATTTTGTCACCTCGGGCTTCCTCACTAGGGGTTTTGGGCAGGGATCATGTAAAGTGCTTTGGGACAATGTAATGTTGTGAAAATGTGCTATACAAATAAAAATGAACTGAATTGAAATGGATACTTAATGTGTGAAGTCAAACTATACATATGGATGATGAGAGCATGTATAAAGTTACATTCATGAGGGAGGGACATGATTGACAATATTGACTATAATTACTGTGCATTACAATTTCTTGTGCATAGGCAGATTTGCATAAAAAATCATATTTTTTTCAGCAAATTGTTTTAGTGGTTTGAAAAGTAACACAGGAGGGATGGTCGGTGTAAACATGCAGCATCACTAACAGAAATGTGGATAGACTGACAAACAGCACAATATTTTATCCTGTTTTGTTAGTCTTCTTCTCTTTTCTGTGCATTTCATTGAAATCTGTGGCCTAGTATTTTCATTAGATTAATCACATATATTTTTAAACCCTGCGATTTTCAAGGCTAAATGCCACTTTACTGAAACCACGGCCACATTTGTCAATGTGACCTAATTCTCTATACTTCTAAGTAGCCTGAAGCGAAATACATGGAACTTTGGCGATTTACTAAGAACATCCAACACACGCTCACACACACACACACACACATGTTTGTATTCATATCTTTGCGGGGACTCTCCATTTATTTCTCTGGACATAACCATCATCCCAACAATGACACCCTTAATCCCCACCCAGCCCTATCCTTAACCATAAGTAAATAAACCAAACACAAGGCTTTTCACATTATTAGCTACACACAGACACACACAGACACAGATATGCACACACACACACACACACATATGCACACGCACACACACACATGCACACACACACACACACATATGCAAACACACACATACATACCGCAGTTCACCAGCATTTCAGATTCTGCTCAGACAGCCTCTCCAGCATTTGGCACATTTCTCCTTGACACTGGTGGTTTCACGTTGAGAACTTTTAAGTAACACTTTGAGGGACGCTAATATGGCAGCACGAGAAAGCCTTCAGCTTCAGGTAACGGCATCTCCTTGGCGCTCGGGTGGATTAGCGGTGCGGTTCTGGCCCTCCTGTCAGGCTCATTTTTCATGTCCATACCCGTCTGCTGGAGTGGGACCACAAACATATTAACGCTGCTGCAAAGAACAGAAAAAAGAAAAAAGAAAGGATGATGTCACTGTATGAAGTATGGCAGAAAATACCAACAAAATAGGGGTCCTCCTCTTTAAAGTCTCATTTTTACATGCCAGATTGACAATAATTAGGTCCGAACACGCTGATTAAGATCTAGTGTTGAAGTGTATCTGGATTATTGATAAAAAATGAATGTGCAAGCCACCTGAGTTTGGACCCAATAACTGTTTTAATCATATTGTGTCAGCATTGTCGACAAACTGATGGTGTATAATCATCTGAGGCAGTAGTGTACTGTGTTTTAAAAGATTTTTTCTGGACGTTTTTACAAAACGGCTCATTCTGTTCATTGGGTATATTGAACAATGATATACAGAAATGTTTATAAATATCCGGCTCTTCGGTCAAGAAAACATTCTGGGAAATGATCAATTAATGAATTCATTCTGTTGACGCCAACCTGCCATTGACATGTTAGCTGAATTGAGGCCATTTCTTATCACCATGTCTTGGTTCCTAAATTTTCCAGGACATATCTGCTTCGGACTTCGCCAATAAGATTGCCAGTGGTGTTCTAGGCGACCAAAAAGGGCTGCCTTTCCTGTGGGATGCAGTGCAATGAGGCTCAGGTCCAGGAGAAGTGAGAGAGGAAAAGGACGAATATTGAGTATTAGGAAGAGAAATGCATGGAGGGGATTTCTGTGGCCCCTGTTATTGTGCAGTATTACCTCACTGATCTATAGATGGAAAAATGCCATTGGTACCATTGCAGAAATGTCCACATGATCTTTTATCCATTGATAGCCATGTCAGTTATTTGCCATCTTTGTTAAAAATAGAAGTAAGATGACAGTACAGTAGTTTAAAGAGAACCAACCAAAACCCTTAATAACAGAGGACACCAGGAGAAGGTAGACATGGTAGCTGGCCCAGGGCCCCCCAAGCAACTTCGAAGGCCTTCTCTGACTGAAAATCTCACATACAGAGAAACATTTGTGAGGATTAAGGTGCTGATACTAAACATTTTACACAAATAAGTGATATGCTACTTTTATATCTCTCATTTTTATGTATACAATCTCGTTATGGTGGGAGACAACACACAAAAAATGGCACAATACTTAAAACAATTTTGAAATATAATAGTTTGTAATTGTAGTCAAACTATGTTGTCGAGGCGTATATTTAATTTTTAAAAAGCATGTTTTTGGAATTTACTAACTACAGCAGTACATGATGGGTATGATATTTGGAGGCTACTCAATTTTCATCATCTGCGACTGCTGCAACTGGTGTAGGGAGGCCCTAGGTGTGAATTTGGCACGGG
>JAODKC010000130.1:5929753-5960212 GCA_026777985.1 Mormyrops attenuatus
CCCCCCCCCCCCCCCCCCCCCCCCCCCCCCCCCCCCCCCCCCCCCCCCCCCCCCCCCAAGGTGGTCGAGGTAAAAGGGGAGACGGAGCGGGCCTCCCGTGGCCAGCCATCAAATGGGGGCCGATTTCAGTATGAAAGATGAGAGGAAGCGCCAGCAGCAGCAGGGAGAGAGTCAGGGGTGAATGACAGCCTGCCAGCATGGAGGTGCGTGCGGGTAATCAAGAGGAGAGAGGGGACTGATGGGTAAACTGGAAAAACACCACGGCAGGCGCGGTGCGTGACGTCGCCAAACTCCGTACCTCTTACTGTGGCCATAAGCAAACAGGCAGACTCTCAGTAAGGCTACTTACGGGTAAATCTGGGTGGGGGTGGGGTGGGGGGGGCGCAGGTGAGATTGGGGCAGATGGCAGCCCCAGCAGGAGCGGAACAAGACTGAGACAAGGGCAGGAAGGAAGGGAGGAAGGAAGGAAGGATGGAAGCAAGGAAGGAAGGAAGGAAGGGAAGAAGGATGTGGTGGCTAGTACCCAGAGGAATAACAGCCCATCTGTATGTGTTTCTCATGTGATCATGCAGTCTAAACAAGGGGGGGGGGGGGAGCACACAGAGGTGACCTGTAAACATGGTCAGAAATTCCAGACCAAGCCAGCTGGCTTTATTACGCTCTTTAGTTTGGTTGTTATGTATTCTGTCCTGCATGGTGTTGACTCAATCTTAATGTTCAGTGTTTTTCTAATTTTATGACGATGATTTTACCGTACGCTGATCTTATTTTGGCATCTCTGAGATCAAAACACGAAATGGATGTCTGTGACTATGAGGAGCTGATGTTGCAGCTTCTGGAGAAAACACAGAACCAGAAAAGCAAAGTGTTGTATCAACTTCCTCTTAATTAAAGATTCATTATGAACTATTTATTTCGTAAGAATGACTGCATTTAGTGTTTAGCGCATGCAAGATAAATAAATAAATCTGTAAGTTTTATTTCCCTCTGAGATTTCTCTTTTTTTGTAATTTTGATTATCTTTAAAATAGCATGAGTGTAGGATAGTGCACACTGGTTTGAAAGGTTGCTGGTTCAAATCTCAGGGTTGGCAGAGTGTGCCCACCACCGGGAACGTGTGTATGCCCCTTAATCGTTGTGGACTGGCTGATTTTTTTTCCTCTCTAAAGGGACACGGATAAAAGCAACTAATAAATTAGTAAAGCGTCAACTGTTCTATCATGGAGTTTAATGAGAATGATCAATGCAGCTTTTTTCTTAATGAAATGTTTCATCCTGACTAGTAAGATCCAGTTGCGCCAAGCACATGGGCCATTGCAGATCCCATAAGAGCCCCCCCCCCAATCACGCTGGAGCTTCAGAGAGTATTTTCACATGAAATGTCAGAGAGCTACTCAGCGTGGATGAAGTGAGCTGGCTCTGCACTGCAGGCAAGGCTCCATCATGCTTGAGAGCCGTAGGTGTTTTGCATTATCACAATTACGGGGCACATTTGAATTCTCTCTGTGGGTGAAGGTAATGTCTGGCTATTTAGCATTCTGCTATCGGTCAGGTCGAAAGGAGGGGATCTTGAGGAAAAAATGAGAATACGCTGGAAACAGAAGCGATGGCAGAGATGGGTCTTCACAGGAAATATTTGACTATACAGTCATTCAGATGATTTAATGGGAAGACTGAGAGACGACGACTGAGAATGATAAATAAATTTAAGGGTGCAGAGTACATCTAACAGACTCATCCAAGGGTATACTTTCTGGTCTCTTTTGATGTAGAGGGTTTCAGTTTTCCTGCCAGAAGCCGCAGAGCACCTAAAGACCTCTTTAGGCGGGTTTCTTCTGTTCAAAGACTTATATTAGTATGCCGCGGAGGGAAAAACGGCCAGTCCAGAGACTGTCAGCAGAATCAGGAAACTGCTTTAGAAGGTTTTATCTATGTCGTTTTTCAACTGCACTGAAATCCTTGTTTCCTTTTCAAATCCCTACTATTTGCTTTGAGTATTAGCTGCATAGTCCTGTCAAATTCATTCTGTATTATGCATTTACAAAATAAAAATGCTGAAATAGTAGATGATTTAATCACATATATAGTCAAAAACAAGGGATTGAGCGGTACAAGCATGTTAAGCGACCTGCTTTGTGCATCAAAAGCTACAGCTTCTTAAATAATAAAAACTGTAGCGGCAGCAATAGTAGGAGGAGGAGGTCATTTAATCAGCTACAGAGTCACTGAAAAGGAAACTTTCCGTTGTCAAAAAGATTCTCACTGCCATGGTCAGTAATCTACACCCACTGCAGTCTGATTATATTCAGTGTCATTAAACTCTGACTGACTGCTGTCAAGGAACCAGATGTGCTCTGCAATATCATTACTGGTGTGACATTGCCCCAAAAAAGGAGAGGCAGAGAGATAGCAAGGGAGAGAGAGAGAGAGAGAGAAACCAGTCCATGAAATATGCGGAAGCGGGAAATGTAGAAGTGCTTCAGTGCCCAATGACACATAGGCCTTGTTCAGGCTCTTCCTGTCAGACTCGTGGGCGTATTACCAGATGACCACGTAGCAATAATAGAGTGAACGTGCACCGGGGTCCAGGACAGCAGGAGGCAGAAAACCCAGCTAAAGCTATTTTACAGACATCCCAGAGGGTGCTCCTACCTGCTTTGGCAGTGTGATGTTATTCATGGAAAAAGAGTATATCTGTGTACAAAAGGAGGGGAGGCGCTGGGAGGGGGCAATGAGTATCACGCGGAAAGCACAGCGCTGCTGAACAAAGGTGACGGATCTCTGTACGACTCCATTGTGCTCATTGTATTGTTGTTTCCATTGTATTTATGCACGCATCACCGTGTGACAGCACCTGCGATGTATTCGCTGATGGTAAATAAGATACGGGAATCTGAGAAGCGAGATCGATGCATAGGCACCGCTGGAGGTGAGCTGGTTACGGAGAAGCGGAAAGAATAGAGGGCTGGCTTTGGACTGGAGGGGAAGAGCCTGTTTTTAAGCAGTTATGGTGTATAGGAATGGAGAGAGACCATATGGATACACACAGCTGACAGAAAAGGGGTCTTGGGAGTTGGCATAATAATGTTACGAGCACATGCAGACCAATAAAGCACATTTCATACACTTTTACAGAGACACATACTTGGAGAAATTAACAAGACTTCAAAATGAGCAATCCTTCAGAGTCTGATTGAAAACAGTCCAAGACAGCCGACGTCCATAATTTGTTCTATTTAGAATATCTACAGAAGAAAAATAAATATTCAGTGTTCCAGCTTTAGGCAGAGTTTATACTTTAGGAATGGATGTATTTGCTTTCATTAAAACGTTAACATTCAAATTAGTAGATTTGAGACATCAGTCCGTTCACAGATCGATCACCCAGAAATTCTCCGCCAGGGTCACACGAGCATGCAAATAAACAGCTTGCGCCTTGGTTTCGTCGTGTTTCGACATGTTCAGCCTTGAGAAGCAGTCGTGCATTCGGCAAGGTCAGGACATTCGCAGAGGAAAGCAAATGTGATGGGTAATTTGAATATACCTGTGAGTCTGATAAGTTTGGCAGGATAAGCAATTGAGAGAAAATTCATTTTCACACACTGTTTCTCCTTAATTTTATGTTGTAATTGATAAGATTGGTGTGCTTCGGTGAGACATGCATTTGAGATTTAGGCGCGATTGGAGAGTTTGGTGAGAAAAAACAACGCAAATTCATGACTCTGATAAGTTTGTTGAGTACAGTGATAAAAGCATCAGATTTGGTGACTTAATCAGGAAAAATAGTTCAGGGACTGTGTATGTATTATTTCTTCTTAAACGCTATGGTTTTATCGGTGAGTTTCGTAAGAAAAACAAGACAGTTCTTTGAGTCCTTTGAGTCCTTATCTACCACTAAAGAAAAAAATGTTTTTTTTGTCTCTCCCTTCACATCTGATGTTAATGAGTGGTGACTCCCAGTTTTAAAAAGAGAAAGGGCTAAATTGAATAAAAGAAAGAACAATTTATTTATTTATTTATTTATTATTATTATTTTTTAATAATGAACAATATTACAACATATCAACAAAGGAACTATCATGCAATACATGAAACAGTAAGACTGCCAGGGATGAGAAAAGATTGAGAAAAAAAAACAAGAAAACCAAATTTTCCCACAATTTCACAAGTTTTGACAGCTTTCATGTTTTTACGCCTAATTAAATTAAGAAAGAACAACATCTGATCTGCCATCATGGCTGGATGACGAGCAGAGAGAATGGGAGCAGATAGTGGCGGATTTAGGGAGGGGCAACATGAGCGCCCAGTCAGGGTGGCATCGTGCCGGGGGCATCATGGGGCGCGCGCGAAAAAACGAAAATCGCAAAGTTTGCATTTGCGCGATCGGTTTTCTATCGTTCGTTTGCACGTCACTTCAGTGATATAACGTCACCGTGTGGGTCAATTAACCATGTTGGAGTGGGCGCCCTGATTAAGGTTTGTGAAATAGTCAGGCAGCTACTCAGAAACATGAGATAGATAGATAGATAGAGATAGAGATAGAGATACTTTATTTATCCCGAAGGAAATTTAGGTCGCCCCACTGGAAGCCTGAAGTGGGGGGAGTGGGGAGCGGGGGAATCTTTCAAAAAGCGCACCTCTAACTTTACTGTGAATATATAGGTGCACAGACATATTGTTTCATTTTTTTAATTTTTTTTTTATTATTGTTTCGACTCTTGATTGAGAGTGTTGGGGGATGGGTAATTTATTGATGGGTAATGTATTGATGGGTAATTTATTGATGGGTAATGTATTGATGCTCAAGTGGCAAATTAAAATAAGTGGATAAGAAAAGGTCTGAGCCATCAGGTGCACAGTTTAGAAAAAAGACTAAATAAGAGGATGACAAACATGCAAAAGATAAAGGTATGCAGCCATTTCATCTGTATAATATGAATATAATGAAACAGGGTAGAGTAAACACTAGCATAAAAGCAATCGTTTAATAATTCAGCTTTCTGTACTTTTTATTTATATAGTATAGTTTGTTTCTGTTTGTCTTTGTTGCTTCTTTTTGATATTTATGACTTTTATTTTGTATATATTTTTATATTTGTATAATTCAAATGAATAACTTAATAACTTAAGTGTCTTAATAATAATGACAGTTAGAACTTAATTGTGATTTTTTTTTTTGGTGGGGGGTGGGAGATGGTCAAACAATTTTTGTTGGTGCATGGGGGCCAAAGTCGGGCCTCACCCAGGGCGCCATGCAAGCTAAAAACGCCACAGGGACCCAGGAAGGGGACTCTGTGCACATCTTCTTGTATTTTATCATGCTTTGGAAACATGATGTAGGATATAATCTGGAATTTTTCCTTTGAGTTTAGGGACCTGCCTGGCGGGACTCCAACATTCAAAGTGAGGAGAAATGACAGTAAACGGCTGATCTTCCCCACGCTGTGAAGGCTCCGTGGAAATTGAAACTGAATCATAAAGTCAAACGCATTAAGGACTTTTGATTGTATGGGTGGTTTGCAAAAAAAGAGTAAAACTAATGTACAGATGGAGAGCAAAAAAAGGCAAAAAGCAGAGTCAGAGACTCCCTAAAGTAAGAGGGGTTTACAGTCCTTACTCAAGGGGCCAAGGGTGAAACTACATAGCTGACTATGGGACTTAAACTGGTGACCTTTTGATCAAAGCCACAGTATCATAACCCTCTGAGCCATGCAGTGTATACAGGCACACAAGGCAAAAGAATCCTGAACTGAATATATCACTTCTGAGACGTTGCCAAGATGGAAAATGGTGGAAAAGGCGTGAGAATGATAGAGGAGATTCATTGTTTAAGTCAATGCACCTCCTTCCTCTGCAATATTTTCTGCGTTTGCTGTTTACAACCCCTTTGCTGCTCACTGTTTTTCTTTTGACCTTCTGGTCTGACCCTGTTGCCAGTGAAACCGAAAAGCACCTTTGCCTCTTAGATTACAATTTTAACTAATCTGTCTCGAATTTTCCGGTCTACAGGTACAGGCTTTTATATTTGCCTCATTAAGCACATTAAGATGCTTTTAGCAGGAAACAAAACACAAGAAAGCAGGGTCATATCCAGGGTGTCATGAGATAATAAGGAACAGTTAGATAGCTCAGTCATTCATTGACTGTAGGCCACACATTTCACTGGGTCCTTTAAGGGCGTGGACCATGCCCAATCAGGACCCTCTCACAGACACGATTAGCCAATCAGTAGGAATTTGAAGGAAAGTATCCTTAAACGCCTAGGGTCTAGGCTTGCAGGAGAACATGCTAGAACACTGACTGAGGGAGGCACCTCGAGATCTATGAGATGTTCATGCATGTTCACCAGTGCGCAGAACGGCCAGCAATTACTGCTGTTGGGGTACTATTCAATCATTTTATTTTCCTTATCTTTCTGGCTAATTATAGCACAAAATACACTCAAAATCTCACCATCTCGCTATTTTACCTAATTTATAAATACTACCCCACGATTATATTTGTATAGATATTCCGACCATTCAACACGATATCGCAATCTGCTTAGAAAAAAACGACTCGCACATGTTATGATAGACGCCGCAGTCAAGACATGTGTGTAACACGATCCTCTCATGTTTATGCGTGTCCTGCTCTCTTTACTGGCATCAACTTTTACCTCACCGGCAAGGTAATAATTCTCCTTTTATATACTCCCACTGTGAGCTATTGGTTTGACAGGCGTTTTATACTGCCAATAATGGCAAAATCTATTTTGTTCAACAATCCAAGAAAAAAAGAAAATTCTTAGAATAGATTCCCCTTATTTTTACAATTCTCCTGTACCGTTCGCTTTGTGCCATCATATGACTAATTTAATGTCTCATTTCTGTATTACTTTCTTCTCTCCTTCTCTGTTCAAATTCTTGCACCATTTCCAACACACCCCAACCATTTTCTGGCCCTGGTGTAATCTGTTCTTTTCCACGGCTTAAAAATGACATTAATTAAGTTGCTGATATCCGCCTTTTGAAGTTCACCACGGGCTCACGTTTTCAGCTTTCAACACCCTGCGTATCTTAAAAACTATTCTGTGTCTGTGATTTGGAGACATCCATCCAGGCATCCATTCATCTTTAAATTGCTTATCCAGTACAGGCGCGTCTACAGAAATTAAAATTTAAAAGCCTTTTTTCCCAAAACACTATTTGAAAAGGAGCAGTTATCGTCTCTTATCACCGTTCGCCGTTTTCACTTTTAGCACTTTCTTTAACACTTTCTCCTTCACAATCCCCACTGTTTCCCTACAAAAACTCTCCGTAATAAAATAAAGTGTGGAATTTATTGTGTTCTTCGCTGGTTCTGATCACTTGGCATGGCTTTCTGGGGAGTGTTTCAAGAAAAACAAACTGAAAAGGAGTGAATAGAAGAGGAGGAAATCAGAGGGCTGTGTCCGGACTACACCTCCGCTAGAAATATAACGCAAAGATAAGATAAACCTGTTCAAGCTGGCAAAGTAG
Source organism: Mormyrops attenuatus (assembly GCA_026777985.1). Lineage (NCBI taxonomy): Eukaryota > Metazoa > Chordata > Actinopteri > Osteoglossiformes > Mormyridae > Mormyrops > Mormyrops attenuatus. The sequence continues at coordinate 5,937,253 of JAODKC010000130.1, forward strand.
CGAGTCTACTACTATTTAATCTATTTATTTATTTATTCCTCTATCTATCTATCTATCTATCTATCTATCTATCTATCTATCTATCTATCCCTTAGAAATTCTCTGATTTTTGCTATTTATTTATTCATTCATTCATTTACTTATTTGTTTATTTATTAGCTGTGAATTTATTTGTTTGTTTATTTCTCTGTTTGGTTGTTGCCACTTTTTTTACTTTTAAATTATTGTATCTATAGTGAATATGTATGTTTCATATCCTTCTCTACTGTTATATTGTTTTCTGCTTTAGTTTTTCTTTTCTGTTGCATCTAGAATCTTGCATATTCTTCTTATTATTATAGATAGATTAGCTGGTCCTGACGATGTCAGGCGTTACAGAGCAGAGGGGAGTGGTGAGCTCACATTTGGAAGCAGGATGTCCTTTTAATGGTCACTCCACTGGCCAGGATAACCATGCGTTATGAAAGCGTCAAAGGGGCCATGTTTGGCTCGCCTGACTGCCTCTGGGAATTTCTGGACCTCTCCACATCCAATTTTTCACAGATGTTTTGGACCACTAACAATTTGGATAAGATTTTCCAGGCAGCACCGCCGGTGTGATGGAGTTTCAGTGGCAGTGTTTTCTCCCTCAGCATACTCAGATGTAAATTTGAATAAATTTGTAATGATTTGTGATATATCTGTAAATGATTGCCGAAGTTTTACTCTTAGTTCGTTTACTGTTAGCTGGGTACAGAATTACTGCTTCACAGGGTAGAAATAAAGAAATAAATATTTGAAGGTGAGTTGTCTACTTCTGTTTAACAGTAAATTATGTAATGAACAAATTGAAGTATCCCTATAAGAATGAGACAGAAATGTGACTGTCACATTGGCTAATTTCTAGGAATCCCTTTATATTTATTCAGCATCATGGGGGTTGCATATTTTTGGGCCCTGAGGACAGGCCATTAAACCACCTAGATTGTAGAAACATTTCTGTTCAGCACTTCATTTCCTGCAGGCTGCTTAAGTGCGAAATCAGCTGCAGGCACAATAACAGATTATTATACAAATTCCAATGCTTCTACTAGAAGTTCTGTAATTGTCTATGTATTAAAAAGCAAGTAAGTAAAAAAGTATATAAACTGACATCTGCAACCTTTGCCCTCTAACTCACAATCTCTTTAAAAAAATAAATAAAAACTGGTTTTATAATGCAAGCACCTGAAAAAGTAGGAATGAAATAGGAGTTGAAGCTACGAATCCAAGCGCTACTTCAAAGCCTGTCCTGAGAATGTACTTTGTTTTAAACCAAGAGATGTTCATAAATCCCTGTTTCATGGATCATCAGGTGCCACATTATCCACTACGAGGAAAGGAATGGGGGAATTTGCAGCAGTAGCACTATCCCTGCCTCTGTTTTTGATGTGAGTCTGCCCTCTGCTGCGGGATGAAGTGGTATGAGTCATTACACGTTTAACAAGGCCTTGGCAACAGAGAATACAAAGGAAACCTCAAAACCCTGAAACCCAAAAGATTGTAGATCCTGCACGGGACACTGCTCCAGCTGATTTCATTTTCCAGTTTTGGAAATCTACTCTTCAATTATGAAATCAAAATTTACAAAAAATAAAAATAAAGATCTGAGATTGTAATCTAATCTAGATTAAATTCTAATCTAATCTAGATTACATTAGAGTCTAATGTAACCTAATCTATTTTTCATTTTTTTTATATAAATTTTGTTTTCATAACTGAAGAGTAAATTTTCAAAACTCAATCAGTCCATGGGATACAATTTCTGTATTTTCTATAAATACTGTAACATATGATGAGGAAGCCTGACTTTGCGTCATTGGTGGTCTCATCTCAAAAATGGTGAAAAATTAGTGCGTTTTGGTAATTTCGTCTTCAATTGTAAATAGAATTTGAAATGTTAACCACAGTATAATATATTTTAGGTGGCGTCCCACCCAAGGTGCCCCCTGAGTCATTCCAAGTGGGATGGGCTCCTGGGGCATCGCCACTCTGCACTGGACCAGTGGCTGTGGATGCATGAATGGAGACATGTCTAGAAAAGCCTAGATGGTCCAAGTACTAGAAAAGTTACAGCACAGCAGATCAGTGAACATCTTACCCATAACTTCTCAATGACATATTTATGTTCCTTCTTTATTATAGCATCACAGAGCACATCATAAAAATAAAATAAAACCATTTGCAAGTCTGAATATTGCATTATTTTAGCTTTGTGTGACATCTGCAATGTTTCTGTTATTATTATTATTATCATAAACATTATTATCATAACCATAATCATTATTATTATTATTATTATTATTATTATTATTATTACTATTATTTTAAATAATTAAATAAGGAGAGATTGACTATTCAGATCCTTATTAATGTGAGCCATAATCTTTTACAGAATAGGTTATTAAACAAGAAGGATGGATGGATTATTAAAGTACAGAATGAAGCCAGATACCTGTGATCAAAAGCACATAAGGGAATGGACACATTTTACGCCAAAAAAAGCAGAGGAAATAACTTGGATTAGAATATATAAATGCTAAATAATAGATGGATGAAAGATGGGGAGGGGCAGCGCGCAGGGGTCACGGAAATCTCAAGGCTGAGCCTGTTTACATGCGCAATGACACATGCGGGAAAACTCTGCGATTGTTGCAGTTTGTGGGGCAGCGGCGTTCATTATGGCATTAAACATGTAATTTGCCGAGAAATGAGGACAAATAAAGAGAAGCTTAAAATGGGGCTGGGGAATGGATTGATAGAGAAAGAGTGATGGAGGCCAAGGAACCACAGATGTATCGAGAGGAGGGAGGGGAGCAGGGTAAGATCAGAGGATGGCTTGGGGTAGAGCGGAATTAGGAGATCAGAATGGTGAGGGATGGGAGCCTCGTTCACAGGGAAGGACGGGGAGGAAAAACTGATTAAATGTCAAAAAATGGAGGGGGGGTAAGAGAGGGGCAACAGGAGAGAAGGGCTGACATGGAAAAGCAGCCAGGCACGTCTCTGGGGAGTCGGTCATGTGCTCTCTCGCTATAGCTTAAGAGTTTGGGTTTTAGGCCCATAGGGACTAAATTGCTGACAGAGCCGTCAAAGATGCCAGAGGCATAAATACACTTGGTGATCATTACCAGAATCCTGCCCATAACTCAGCTCCTCCCTTGCCCCCCCCTCCCCGGACATGGAAATTCTCCCCAGCATTCCGGGCCACTGTTATTGAAAGGACGGGCCCGGCAGTTGCGCAATTGTTTTGGACATGAGTGGCCCATAAACTCGAGCCTTTCAGAACGCCACAGCAGATAGTCACTGAGTCACAGCTGCCTGCTTCCCATTTGCTGTGAGAGGAAACACATCAAAGTCTGCAATGAAGCTCCAGGCCCCAGTGACAATGGGATACAGGTACCTACTGCTCAGCATCTGGAAGAGGCTGACTGGGGCCTGCATTCTCTGCTTGGACCCCTCGGCTAAACATAAAGGGCACAGACTGATGACAGCCTCTGTTTAGATCTCTGCTATTCCATTGTCCAGCTGCTCAACTTGGGCAGGGGGACATAGGACACAAAGAATGGGACACCTTAGACCAGTGTTTCCCAACCTAGTCCTCGGGGAACCTTGGACAGTCCACGTTTTTGCTACGTCCCAGCTCCCAGCCAATCAGGAACACCAAATACCTGGTAAAGGTGCTGGGAGCAGAGAGGAAGCGAAAACGTGGACTGTCCGGGGTTCACCAAGGACAGGGTTTGGAAACATTGCATTAGACAAGCGGCCATGTCCATCCCAGGGTACACACATAGCATCATGGGTAACACTTCATATCTTGAGACTTATCTGGACTTATGAGGATCTGGAACAAACCTATACACTGAAGGAACCTGCAGACTCCACAAAGTGAGGGTGGGATTTGAACCCATAATCCTAGAGGTGAGCGGCGCCACTGTGGCCCCCATTTTGGTGCTTTCAATTTTGTATATTATGACTTTCTAGGTGTATTGTTGCTGCTCCCGCCCAATCCGCGCAGCAAAAAAATCTCCCAGAATCAGCGCCAAGGAGCAAACACAACGCTCATTCCAATTAAAGGCATAATCACGGAGATACAGTCACAATATAAGCAATACAGAGCTGTTACGTCAAGGTTCTTCTGCGTTGTTTCATTGCCATCTAGTGAGGAAAAAAATAGAAGCAGCTACGCTGAAGTGACTGTATTTTTGCGCGGTCACAATGGTATTCTATTTAATCTTTTAACTCGTCTCTGCGGTTATTTTTATGATGCTGTCCAAAATGTATATCACACAATCTGTCATGTACAAGAACGTTGGATTGAATGCGATTAATGGTGTATATGTGATACATGTAAGACATAAACACGCTATGCAGGGAAAAGAGGGTTTGAACCTGTTATTTATAGCCGTGGTTGTACCGGTGATTGAATGGGACCTCCAGTTCAATCTGGAGTGAGTTTCCTTTCCCAGTGTGAGGAGGCCAGCTTGAGAAAGACCATTTAAATGTGCCATGGGAGACGACTGAGAGCGCTTTGGCTGGACACGGGGAGGAAGAGAGAAGAGCCAGCACTCAAGCTGTTATGTTGACAGGTTGCAATCTGTGACAAAATCAGTAAATGCTATGGGACCTCTAAGGTGCTTTCACATGCTGAAATGATACCGATCTCTGCCTCGCATCCGCGCCGCTCGTTACTTTGCACTGAAACGGCGGCGACGGGCACCATTTTCCATAAGCCATCTCGTGGCAAGCCGGCAAGCCCGAGAAGCAGCGATCACAGCACCCCGAAGACCCTGAATTGCATGCTAATCCAACCACGCGCACAGCAAGCTCACATTAATCTCTGTCACTGTATATTTGGCACTATCACCAAACGGGCTGTATGATTGACATTTGCATTGGTTTTTAACAGACGTTTTCGTCCAAAACGGCGTGCACGTTATGTTCCTATTTAATCAAAAATAACTTACCCATACGTCCGTACGAAATAGGTACTTATACCATACAGCACCTGCGCATCCACGAAGAATAGCCCAGGAAGCACATGGGACAAGGGCACACCCTGCATGGGACGTACGTCATCTGCGGTCGGGCAACACCAAATAGCTACAGGAATATTCAAGTCCACGGCAGACACAGTGTCATCAGCATATTAGAGATTGTTATCAAACATTTCATATCCTAAGTGTATTTATATTTGTCTGTATATGTATGTGTAATATGTGTATATATAATGTCTGTACATGCGGATTTCCTAGGCTGTCACTTATGGCGCGAGGCGGGGGATGCCCTCGTCCATCATGCGCGCGGAGGAAGCGAATAAGTGCAATAACACCGAGGGAACATTGAGAAAACAGACTAATTGACTTCCCAGGCGTATTGACGCATTCAGAAGGCAGAGTAATAAATGCGAGCACTCATACAACTGAATGGTACAATCATGAAGTAACAGTATACAGGATACATGCAGAGCTGTATCCTGAAATCACTGCTCCCTTCGGTGTCGTGTTAAGACGAATAACTGCCGCTGTTAATGTGTTGATCATGTCAGAGAGCTGAAGCAGATGACAACCTGTCAGCAGAACCCCGCCCACCCCCAGCCAAAGTATCCCCTTCTTCTTAATCACTAAACCTTAAGATTAATAGCGATTTTCACTGGGATTTACACTGCATTCCTGACTAAGCTGGAGGATAACTTTGTTCACGGCTGTAGTTCTAGTAACTGATAGACGTTTCCATTCCGTGCACATACTGGACAGTGACATACGAATAAAGTAAATGCGGAGCTGAGTATAAATAATGCGTGGATTGTGGCGGGAGAAAAAAAATGCAGAGACCACAAACTTTTAATGTTTATGTTTTTAACAGGCAATGAAAAAACAGTTCGGTGTTGGCATTGTCACCATTGTGTCCTTGGTTGTAACTTTCTCATGCTTGATTGAGGCTGCAGATTTCCGTGAAACTGTATAACAAAAAACGTTTGAATAAAATGCATAGATGGATGTGTCACTTGGGGTAATGCGTTTGGGGAATTACTGTTGTGTTTCTCCCTCATCAATCCACTCCAGAAAATGCGAAGACGACTGTAAGCACTTCGTGACAAATTTGCTTGTGAAAAGGAGCCGTGCTCGGCAGAACTTTTATGATTTGCATGCAGGTTTACTTGAGTGGAGCGCCCTCTTGTGGCAAAATAAATGGTTTCGATTATGAATCAATCTTAACGCCCTGTAAAACTTTTTTCTGGTAGTTCCAGTGCTCTTAATAAGGTAGCGCTTTATTTTCCAAAATTAAATTTATTTCAGGATCTGATTTGCAAAACTGAACTCAGCAGTGTAACTTTAATCCTGTGTGTATTCTGCGTATTCAGTTTTATCCAGTACAGGATAACAGAACCCTGGGACATTTTGCCAAAATCATCAGATGTATAATACGCAATTACATTGTTTTATATTGTGCCAGCCGTTGATGAACTTTATTTCATGACAATAACTAAAACTACAACAACCAGAGGCACACTGACATGTTCAGAGGTCCCCCCACTATTTTCTATGATAGTGGAGCAAAGTGATTGGCACAGGGTGATTGGATGGGTGAGGGAGGGGAGGAGAGGGGCAACATTAATGGTGACCAGGGCCCCTGAGCTTTAGCCTGGGAAAGCCTGTGCATTAACACGCATCTGACGGCCACCCTCATCTATGACCGAAAATCCATGTTCAGTCCATGCATCTGCAGAATGAAGCCATTTATTTTAGTCAATTCTTGATTGTTTGCTGGATTGGGCGTTCTGTGTACAGCACTGTCTCTGCAACCGCATATCGTTTTGCTTTATTTTTTAAATATGATGTGGTGTAACGTTCCAGAGAAATGACAAAAGCTAAAACAACAGAGGAGCACAAGTGAGAATAAGAGGCGGCTCAGCGGGTTTGGGTGCCGTGCCAGTGATCGGGAGACTGCTGGTGAGAATCCCAGGCTCAGCAGAGTGATGTCACTGTTGGGCCCCTGCCCAAGGCCCTTAAGCCCCAATTGCTCATGCGATTGGCTAACTGTGCCTTTTCAAAGCTGTACATCACGTGTGTATAAAAACACCATTTTGCTTGTGTGGCTTGTGTTTATGTGCTTGCTGTTTGTGGACTGTTGTATTGCTCCAGTCAGGTTATTTTTTTAAGGGTAATGTTTACCCCCTACTCATGTGTGTCTAAATTCTAATTCAATAGGCAGAACACTCCTTGTCCATCCAGACTGTGGGACGTAAAAAATAAATAAATCAGAAATTGACAAAGCATCATTTCAATGACAGTATCAAATGCATTTCTCCCCCAACCAAAATATTTTGTTTGCATTTTATTGGTATGGAAAAAAACAACCATTAAAAGAAACCACTTTCCAGCATTTTATACTTTATCACTGGGATGCGACAAGCTTGCTGACGTTTTGTTTTACAGCACAAATATTTTCCGACTGAGCATGCTTCCAGATGGCCATGCACAGACCTTTCCAAAAATGAATCTGATAAAAATTTCCAAAAAGAAAAATGCATTACAACTCTATCTGCTTAAATCACCAGTTACTGACTAAAGGTGAATTTAGTAACATAATAGGACAGATTTGATATTTTGACAGCAACTCTAGTTATTTCATGAGAAAAAAATGAGCTTTTCTTAAGGCTGAGTAACATTTCATTGGATCTTTCAGTTTTTGTTTTTATTAAAATCTGCTTAATACAGATTCAGTACTCTGTAACCACTGCAAAAAAACAGTAAAATGTTTCCAACTCACTGCTACTATGGACTTACTGATTAGAAATATGAAGAGTCTATACCATGGAATTAAAAATTGTGGCCCAGTTGTCACAAAACCTTTTGAATGCATTTAGTTTGATACAATAACAATCAGTAGACCTGCAGATATTCTTTGCATAGACCTATTAATTCAATGACCAAAATAAAACACACACTCCAGCCATGTGTACTGTTCTCTGTATGAAAATGGGTCTTTAGTCACCATGCTTTTTATTGATAGATTATACATAATACACCGATTACACAACCCCATCCGACTGTAGAAAACCAAAATTTACAAGAACAAGAAAACAATGCACCAATGGGAGTCAAGGTCAGAGTGCATCACCAGATAAAATGGGAAACTCACCTACGATCGTCAGCTTCAAATACATGAGACACGTCATCAACATGTCAGGTCAACACACAAAAATTCGAGTTATGAATGAAAGTCTTTAGAACACAAAACTGTATATAAAACCAAGAGAATAAACAAAACCAAAAAAATAAAAAGGCACCACTCTTGTAGGCTGAGTGGCTGTTCAGAGTCCAATGGACTGTGCTTATTTTTCCATTTCATTTTTTTTTTCTTTTTGGCAATTTCCACTCTTCACAAGCTTCTGTAGTTGTTGTTCTCGGACGCTTCACGCACACTCCCCCCCCCCCCCCGATTTTGCAGAAATTCCAGGGATGGCTGCAGCTGGCGTAGGATTCTAGGTAGCGGGTGTCATCATTTCCAAAGATAAATGTGAAAAGAGAGAATTCACTGTCAAAGCTCAACAGGTGTGTGAAAAACAGACCCTACGCCCTACTCTTCCCTCTTCCTACACGCAACTAAAGAACTTGTTGCCAGCACAAGTTGCCAGTTCTCCTCCGCAGTGTTACAGGTCACGTCTGCTACTCCAGCAGACAGCGTGGTCCAGCTACATGGGGCGGAACCGAACGCTGGGACGGCAGCTGCAAAGCACGGGGCGGCCTGTCTTTAGTTACTCACAATGCTCTCAATTTATGCCTCTGCTGCGTTGAAAAGGGAGAAACTCCTGGGATACTGTAGTTTTGGCCTTTTGCTCAATGAAAGCAGTTCACATAATTAGTTTTGCAGGAAACACTTCTATAATAGCTTGTTAGACTAACATAATATTTAGCTTATTAGTTCCGGTCTTCCTTTAAATCCAAATTATAAATATAGAGCAAGAAATCCCACAAGACTATTATAAAACTACTTTCCCTGCTCAGTTCAGCTGATTTTGACCATTTGGTTAATTTATCCAAAATATTGCCCTGCAGTTGCCAGAGAGCATATAGGACAGAATGTGAACGACTCCAATACTCTGAGCTGCCTGCTAAAGGATTGATTTTTTAGGGGATGTTTTAGGGGGAAAATGGTGCAGAAAGCCAGCAGTATCAGAATAAGTGCTGCATCACTCAGAAACCAGCCAGACTAGCTTTAATCTGTGCGTTATATTGAAGGAGGAGACCCGCGGGCAGAGCCAGAAAAAGCAGACAGGGTGTGCTGGACACACCAACACTGGGGGGCACCAGGGAGACAAAGCTGGAACCTTCACACCAGAAGCCGGCCTTTCACAAGCTCCTCAAAAGGCAAATAAGGAGGATACAAGATTAGTGCTTAAGGGGAGAGGAGTTCCAATACTCTCTTGTTATAGATTTTAGATCTATATCTTATAGATTAGGTGGGGGAAATCGAGAAGAACTCAATTAGCATGTTATCCAAAAGCGCAGACAAGAAGAATGCGGGAACAAAGCAATCAGAGTTTAAGGGGACTTTTATGAAAGGCTAAACAAAGGAATCCTGAGCCCTATTCTGCTTTGCGATTTTGTGATTTTCCTTATCTCGATTTCCTTTGCTTATCCAGGACGAGGTAGTCATCTGCGATTAAAGGAGTTATTGGTCTCAAGACTTATATTTTAGAAAGAAAAACAGAAAGAATGCATGCAAACCATTTCAAATGATTCTTCATAAACACTCAAGAGCCCAGCAACAATTTTCCACCCCCCCCCCTTCCCCCGGCTAGAATACTAAAAACGTATCCGCACGCAATCCCCACTCCCGGCACCCCCACGTCTTCGCCATTCACGTCCGCACACCCTCTTAACGAGAGCCTCGCTCACTCACCCACTTAAAACAGAAGGAATATCCCTGAAAGATTAAGGTACAGGACTGAAAGACTGCTGTTTTTTGCTTGTTTGTTTTCCTATATTAAGAAGACGAGGCAGAGTGCAGACAGCCCCTTGTGTTTTTCGTCACGCATGTGCTGTGTGTGTGTGTGTGTGTGTGTGTGTGTCCTTGCATGTTTTGCCCACTTTCGCTGTGAGCGATGTTCTTTCATGAATCATGCCACCAGACGGGACCTGAAGCTGCCTGCCATCCACAGTGCCTAGTCTTTGATGAGTCGGTAGACGTGGTACTGTGCCCCATGCTCACTGGCGGACACCTCAAACACGAAGGCTATGCACAGGAGGGTCTCCTGTGTGTCCCTGTTCGTCACCACCTGCCGCAGGAGGACAGAGGATGGGGCGAATAAGTGAACAAACATCGCACAAAACTGGGTGTGACAACACAACAACACAAGTACTTCTTATGTCTCTAGTCTTAATTCTGCATACTTGCTAGTTTTATCAAAGTTATGCTAAAAGACCGTATATTTGTGCAGATACATCTGTCTAAACTGACTTACAGGACAAGAGAGAGAGCAGCAACACAAATACATGATCATTAAGGTAATTGAGTCTGGCCGGATTTGAATCCCACAACAAAGATTCATATCAATATTGGACATTTGAACAAGACTCATAACCCCAGATGCTCCAGGAGCTTTGGACATTGGAAGACCCTGCTTTCTGACCCCCAAACCTGTATATGCTCACCTTACAAACTGTGTGCACCCAAGCGTGACCTTACCTGCAGGATGGTGAAGTTCTCTAGAACGCTGTTCATCATGTATTTTTCGGGCAGGTGCTTGAGCTTGTGGATGAAGTTGATCATGTACTCGCACATGGGGGAGCGGTGGATCCTGTACACGCACCTGCCGCCCTCCATGCGGGCAAACTCTGTCTGGGGGGGAGAAATCAGCCAGAAGTCAGACGTGGGGGGGTGGAAGAGCAGCATCCATCACAGGTCATGTAAAGCGAGCGACTTGTGGGCAGTAGCAGCGGCCTCACCTCGACCTTCTCCACCACCTGCTTGCCGAAGGAGCAGACCTTGGTGGAGACTGTGATGGTCATGTTGTCGGTGCTGCTGTATTGGCTGCTGACTCCGTAGAAGGAGCTGGGGCCATCCTGCACGTCTCCGCCGCTCAGGTCCGCCTGCGGGTGACACGTGTTTCCCAGCCCATCAGGGACGGACACCTCCACTGACAGAAACAGTGCCCTCCCTTGATGGGGGTTCATATCGTAGCTAACTTGGAGTGAAAACTTTATGTGACCTCCCAAGGCTGGAAATGCATGTGGCCCATCCATCCATCCATCCATCCATCCATCCATCCATCCATCCATGGTTAAGTCATGCTAGGCACTGTGAGCTGTGAGCACTCACCCAGAACTTGACCAGGAAGAAGGCGTTCTGGGGGCCCTTCTCATAGAGCTCCTTGAGGCCGCCCTTCCTCTCGGGAAACTTGTCATAGATCTGCCGCACATCCACAGCCTCCAGCAGGGGGTCGCTGTAGGATGGGTTGGTCTGGCCGATGTGGACAAACAGGTGCTTGCTGAACTGTAGTGGAGAGTGATAACGGAGAGTGTCACAGATGGATGGTAGGGGAGGAGGGAGGGGCCGGGTGATGGTTCAATGGATTGGGGGGGGGGCAAGACTTGCGGAAAATAAATCACTGTGGGTTATGGGCCTTGCTCAACAACCCAAGGGTGACATCACTCTGCCAATACTGGGATTCAATCTGGTGACCTTCTGACCACAGGCACGGAGGTGTAATCCACAGAGCCACGCACATTAATTATTGACTAAATTCAAATGAGTCCTGTAATTATAAGGAAGAATATTAAGGAAGATGTGCAGCCTCTTTGAAAAGTTTAGGGCTTGCACTTACGGAACTGTTTTCAGTTTTATGTGGCCTTCTGAAAGTCCACAGGGATGGTCTACCTGAACCGGACCCTAGAAACACACAAGGTGACAGGAAGGGCTAACGTGGCTCAGTAGGACGCCTCACCGTGTCGGGGTCCCTCTGCACTTCCATGAAGGCCGAGTACTCGAGCAAGCGCAGCTTGGAGGAGGCGATGGTGCGGTCCTGCCACACGGGCACCGCCGTGGCAGCCGGGGCCAGCGGGGGCGCTAGAGGCTCGTAAGCTGGGCAGAGGGAGGGAACGTTCGTGTCAGAGGACGCGTGTGGCGGAGAGGGAGGAGAGTAAAGGCTGAGAAGCCATAAGCTGGGACATGAGCAACAAATGGAGGAACAAACAACGTCTAAGCTTCTTAGTTGAAAGCATTTAACGCCATGTGAAATTAGTCATAGCTTTTGCAGGTGCAGTGAGGTGTGAACAGGCACCATGTTTGCCCATCCATCCATCCATCCATCCATCCATCCATCCACTCTAATGACTCATCCTAGAATTCTAACTCTAGAAAGCATAGAGAGCAATGCACTCCACACTACAGACTGAATGCCTATTCACTGCAGATAATTTATTTATTTACATTTAGGCAATCCTTTTGTCCAAGCAATTAAGCAATTAAGGGCCTTGCTTGATGGTCCAGCAGTGAAGAGTACTGTGCTGGCCACAGGATTTGAACCTACAACCTGCCAGAGAGCTGGAGATGTTCCCACCGTACTCACTGGGTATAGGCGTGGGCACTGGGCCTTGTAAGTATGGCGTCTGTGAGAAGGGCTTGATGCTGGGAAAGGACAGAGACAGCGGGGGACAGTTAGAATCACGCCATTTTCAGCAGGGTGTAGCTCAGCTAGGACTTCAGCACAGCTACAGTAAACACCTCAAAGGCCTACTTACTCCTGAGTGGGTCCTGGATGTCCAGGGATGGTGGCGGCCCAGAACTAGAGAAGATGTCAGAGAGTCGGTGCATCAACACAGGAAGGACAGAGCCGGGTGGAACGAGAAGAGATGGTTACCATCTCAATCAGTCAGCACACATCACTTGTTTGAGGACATTCAACTTAATCTTGGTATTAAAAATTTGACAATTATGCTGAGGAAACAATTATATTCATAATTAACAACAACTGCTTTATGAAGGAATATATAATACCTGGTAAGATAGATTTGGGTCTGATGGATTGAATTGCAGTGAAACGGCACACACACAGTGGTCCGAGAACATTTACATTGTATTTATTTAACAAATGCCTTTATCCAATGAAACATATGAATGAAATTTAGTCCCTGGAACTACTGGGGATTAGAGTCTCGCTTAAGGCCCCAGCAGTGAAATCACTCTGCCACCTGTGGGATTTGAATCAGTGACCTTCTGATCACAGGCAAAGCATCCTAATTCCCTGGGCCGCACACTGCACCCTAGTAACAAGGCAATATCGCAACTGGCACCTGTTACACTAAACATGGAGTCATATTCCACTTTTCCGTGTGCACTTTCGGTTGCAACTAAGCTTAATATGTAATGGATTAGCAGTTACCCAGGTTACCATTCTTCCAGATTTGTTTTTGGGTCAAACTTCCTGTGGTATCCAGAACAGACGTCACCCTGGGTGTTTAGGAAGATGACATCGGGTCTAAGGGAGGACTCACCCGGGAAGGCGGGGGGTACGGTGACTGGGGCATGGGGGGCAGGGGGGTCTTCGTCATGCCAGGGGACACGATCTGTGCCGAGGAAAGTGCAGCCATGCTCTGCAGGGCCTTGTCTTTGGATGCCTGATCCTGCAGCAAGGGCAGGAGGGACATTTACCCTTGTGTGTGTGTGTGTGTGTGTGTGTGTGTGTGTGTGTGTGTGTGTGTGTGTGTGTGTGTGTGTGTATATAACAGTCGCAGACACACAAAGATTGATAAAGCATTCCAGAAGTACCAAGCACCTTATCCCAAGCAGAGAAGAAAATCATCGCAGATGCTGCTATCTAGCCTTGGAACTAAACCGATAACTCAGTTAAGATTTCTAGTATTCAGTAGCAATTGTGAGTTCATTCTGTGCTTTACAGCAGCAGCATGTTAACTTCACAGAGTTGGAGAACAGGAGGAGCAACCTGGAATGTTCTATGTGCTGCCCCAGAAGTGAGGGGATGCTGGGGGGGAAAAAACAAGGACTGTTTTTCTGCCACACAGTCCGCTTCATTCACCTCTCATTGGCATCCCAGAATACACCACTATCTATATCTGAATATAACCGGACACTCAAAAACACCTCACACCTCCTGCCTAAAGCAGATCATAGTGGAAAGGAAGCACATGCTATTCTCGATGCTAACGCGCCACGGAGGGGGGGAGCCACCGAGCAGGCACACGCTATTAAATCCTCTAATTTTAGCATCTTAGCTACACAAAACCTGGCTCTCAAGTAACAAGGACACAGCTGATTATCTTCCCAGCTATGTTCTTAAAAGGAAATCCCTTTGACAGTGACAATAGCTTTCTCACCATGACACAGTCAACACAAATCCTTATGCTCAACCATAAACACCCGTCTGTCTTTAGAAATTCATAACGAGACACAAAGTCTTGCTGCTTATGCTGGCAACCATGGGGGGGGGGGGGGGCGGCTGGGGGAAATCGGGTGCCCCCGGGGAAACCCAGGTTTTTGAAAAGTAGGGTTTAAGATACGTTTTTGTTTATTTTTAGAAATTGTGGGCATGTGTGACAAAGTATTTAGCTTTACCAGAGCCATTGTCAGGAGCCCTGGGTGACTGTTGATGCTCTTGACTGGTAGCTGATGGCTCTCGTCATTACAGTGGAAATCCCAAAAGCCACTGCACTCCATCACTGCTCAGCAGGCTACCAAAAGCATCTTTTACAGTCCCTCGACTCGCACCCAAAGCAGCATTATGAAACAATCGGTGTTCAGAAGGCAAGGCTGCTTTAAGCGTCAGACGCTCCTCGGCATGTGTGGAGGCCACAAGCTTAAACGCTTCTTTGGTTATGAGTGGTAATCAGGTTCTCTCTCGGCGGCCAAGACTTCACGCACAATGGTCTCCATTCAGGATGCAGGACAAGGCTTTTCATTCTCCTCTTAGGCTGCACTCAATTGCCATCACTGCATACAACACAATTTCCCACTGTCGCCCTGCCAAAGGCGAGGAACGCTCTTGTTACAGGCCTGGCTACTGCCAAGCCTTCACAGTTCAAGCTCTGATGTTCCCATTGCAAGTTTCTATGATGACAGCTTCTCCATATTTCACGACGCTCCAAAAAATGCGCCGTGTTACTGCATCATGCCATGATCACCTTCAAAAATCCTAAAACAGCACCTTAGCCCCAGTCAGTAGAAAGGACCATGTTTTTGCAGTTAATATCCCCCCACCAATATGAGCTGACAGGCTCATGAAAGCAAGCTAGTGGCCATAGCATCCTTAGAAAGCCCAGCTTCCTTTTCAGAATGAACGGGATGCACACATGCATGAGTAAGCATGAGTAAACAAGCTTAGCGCGAACAGAATTAGTCTGTGATGAGGAGGACAGAGACGTCTTTGGGGCGCCTTTTGTTTCGAGGTTACAGGCGTGGGTTAATGTGGCCCAGGCGAGGCAAGCCATGGCATACAGCGAGTTACAAAGGAGCATGTGCGCCCCGTCGCCCCAGAGTGAGACAGCGTGGAGGAGTTGAGAGCCGCGTGGGCTGGGCGAGCTGACAGGTCGGGAAAACTCCAGTCCAAAACTTACCAGGTTCATGGCCTGAATCGAGGAAGAGAGACACCATTAGTGTAAAGCTCTTTAAGGACAAAGGTCACCATGTGCCACCTTCCTGTCAATTAAGTCATCCCTCCAGCAACATATACACACTTTGAAGTAGACTGTATATATCTGGCATGTGCGGCAGGTAATCCAATAGAATAAACCTGGTCCTATGCACCTGACCATGCTGAGTAAAAGCATATTACACAGCCCTCTCTAAAACGGCATTAAAATTAAGCACACTAATAAAAAAAGAACCATTTATGAATTATATATCTGTGCTAGTAGCATCTTTCTACCAGGGTCAACTAACTGTTACTGATTTCTCATATTGTAATCAAAAATGACAAGAAGATGGAGATGCTGATCTCCACAGGAAAAGAGAGAAACATCCAGAAAGACCCCCAAACATCAGTATTAGATTCCCATGACAATCCCATCTGGGAGACTGTAGATGGTGACTGAAACCGCAGACCTTCAAACCAGATACTGGTTATAGAAGTTGTGGCAGTTTACTCAAGACAGAGTTGTGTTTCATTCAAAGTGTTGAGGCTTGAAGACCATTTAGAACTATTAAAAATTAACCGTAGTCTTACACAATTCTAGTTAGTATGATGGGTCCCAGTCACCTGTTCAGTAAGGAGAATGAGAAACCCGCAGGAGGGAGAGCGGGAGTGGGAGGCGGACAGGTACAGTGCGGGGGGGGGGGGGGGTTAACAGGTCGACAAGGAATGGCGGATGGCCCGTCGGGCGGGAAAGAAACAGGAAGGAGGTATGTAGGACACAAAGGAGAGCAAAGGCAGAGGGCTGAGGAGGGCGCGTGTACAGAACAGGTAGCGAGGAAGCATAGGGAGGCCAGCAGGGGGCAGCGTCGAGGCACAGGAAGCAAGCACTAAAGCCATGCAAATCAAAGGCGGCGATGCGGCGGCACTGCAGGCGCTTAAATGAGAGCTGTGCGCTTCACAGGACAGTATCTGACTCTGATTTAGATGATAAACTGCCCAGTTCCATTATAAATGTTTTGGCGTTTACAGAAAATACCAAAAGAGAACATCTCTGTCAGAATGGGCCGTACTGCGAGGTGGATCTCCCGTATTCTCCAGCGCTACAGGCTACGGCCACATTCATCTGTTTAGAGCGGGAGGGAACGAGGGAGAGCTGGATTAGCAGTGTCGCGCTCCGCTCGGCATATGCTGTCCCGGGGAGCTGTCGATGGGTCAAGTCAAAGCCAAATCGTCACGGGCCTGCCCACCCTCCCCACCAGCAGCCGGTGCGGGTCTAACCGGGGCTTAGATTAGTACGATTAATTTAAGCCGTTAGGGTTTAAACGTTAGGATTCTGGGAGGTGGGGTGCACAGCCACCCCCAATGGGCTGTTAGAGGCAGACACTGATGAGTGCCATCAAGCGCATACCTTCAGCTTCGACTGCATCTCGCGGGATTTTCTCCGGGCGAGAACCTGCAGGTGGCTAGAAACCTGCGGGAATGAGAGCGGAAACAGGGAAGAGGGGAGAGCGGAAAGGAGGAGAGAGAAGCCGTAACCAAAGAGGAAAGAGACGCCCCGGCGCGGCCGAGGGACCCAGCAAAGCGCCACCTACCTTGATGCCGGCTTGGTATTCTCGCACTTTCTTCCTCGCTAACACCTGTATGTGACTAGACACCTAAAGGGTGTGAAAGAGTTTTAAACACACAGGCAGGAGCGACCAACAGCCAAAACGTTGAAATCTGGGCCTGCAATGTTCCCATGGTGACCTGACAAGGCATTATTAAACTTCAACTTTCATGTCAGCACATACAGCAACAGGTTACAAATGCAGAATGATTTAGAAAACAGGATGTGCCATGCAGATCAGCATTCGGATTAATATTCAATGCTGCATGTGTTGACTGGATGTTTTCTAGGAGGACTGACACCTAACAGGATGGTCTGTGGGAGGTCTAACACCTGATTGGATGGTTTCTGGGAAGCCTGACAAACGGAACTGGAAAACCTGTAGCAAACCTGGTGTGGTGTTATGGCGAGTACAGCACCAGACTCCCCTCTTAGGAGCGTTAGGCCCCCTGCTGGCTGGTTCATAGCTCAGTATCAGTGTGTTTTTGCTCACAGGCTGTAATGAAAGCCTTGGCTCTCTTCCAGTTCTGTGAGAAAGTGTCCACACATGGAAACTGAACTTGGAGCAGGTTGGTGGGCTTCCTTGCGAAACCTGGCGAACCTCACTGTGTTGAAAGCTCACTGTGTGATGTTCATGGCTGGCCAAAAGCATACGCGAATTAAGCGGATGCTTAGGACCCAGCAGCCACCAGGGGTCGCCCCATCTAAACAGCCTATCAGAATGGGAAGGGAGGTGTCATAGATAAAATTTTGCTTAGGGTTGCAAAAAAGGTTGGGCTGGTCATAGTGACGGGGACGTCCTTTAAGCGAAGGCCAGAGAGTATCACTCACATAGCTGCTCACTGTTACTCGTTACCGTGTTCCCAGTGACAGCAGCTCTCTGAATGTGACATACATCCCAGTACCTAACCCTCAAATCCCAATAGCATTCAGTATGTCTCTCTTCACCAGGCACGCTCTCTCAAATTCACTGTTACCGTCACCTTCAAGCCAGACCTTTAACACCCCTTATTTCATGGTAGCTGTTATTCACTCAACTTACCATCACTTCAGTGTGAATAACAATCACCTCCCATAAATTAGCTGAAGCTGATTTTTATCCCATTTTCTTGCATTAAAAGTGTTTAATAGTCTGGATTCGAGCTCATACTGGATACAAAGCTAAGAGGCAACAATTACCTGCTTCCTCGTGCGGGTTTTGCCAGTTCGAAGCTTGATGTATCTGGCTATCAGCTCATTGCGACCTGAAACACAGACAGACAGATGCACTTCAGGACGGGGAAAGCCCACAAAGCACTGGGAAGGCGGCGTTACAGAACATGCGGCCTTAAGGCAGAGGAAAATGGGCCAGGGGGCCAGTGCGATGAAGTGTGACACTGCCAACACTACTCATGTCATTCAGCAATTCTGGCAGTCTGTAAGGGAGATCCCTGAGGCCAGAAATCCAGCTTTCAGTCTCATGAAATGTGGGATAATGAGCCACAGCCCTCAAGCATGACTAACCTGCAGCTCCTTCACAAATAATGAACTGTGCATAGTTTGGCCACAAAGTGGCGCTAAAACACTAATAACCTGCATAGCCAACTGACTGAGTCGGGTAGTTCACTCTGAGGGGGTGGAAAGTGTAAATAAAAGATATGACTCAAGTATTAAAGCACTGTTATTAATTTCCTTGTTTATTCCAACTGGTGGTAGTGTGACTGATTAAGGAAGGGGGGGCAGGAACAAAATGTGAATCAAAATCTGGGCAAATGTGTCAGAAAATAAAATATTTCAACAAAAACTATAAAAGTGGATCGATATTTAAACAACAAATTTGATTAAAATCTACTTAACTGCATTCATCTTCCATCACAATCATTAAGTTATATTTAAGGTTCAATAAATATGGAAAAATGACAAGTCAAATACGTTCAAATACGTCAGCTTCGTATTATTCAAGGGTTCAAAGTTTTCATCAAAACAAAATTCTATTATATTTTTATACAGCACCTTTCTAGATGCGATCGCCCAATAGTGCTTGACAAAGGATCAAAGAATAGTATCACTTACACATCAGAGTTTAAGGTGACACTAGTGTAAATGGAAAGTAAACGAGAGCCAGAAGACAATGGAGGACACAGTCAACAACTCGCCTGTCTTGACAAGTTACTAAAACTACAAACCTTGCCCTAAACTCTCTGACACTGAATTATCCAAACACCTATTAAGCCAGACAAATGAATCTAGACCACACCAAATATCCAAAGCTGAAGGGATGCAGGCAGGATTCACATTCAAGCCGCTAGATTTTTCTAAATGAAAAATGAGTAATTCAACTCAAATCTATTACATTTATTCCATAACAATGCGTGCACTCATTTACATAACTGCTTTCACATATAAAAACCAAAACAGGAAGTCTAACTAAATGACTATAGCTAATTAAATGATACTGTTGTATAATGCTATATAATACAATACAATACAATAGAATTTGCTGTAAGTGCATTTATCCATTACGTCTGCAGAGATATACCAGGGCATCAAACGTCCCACAATATCATTACAGCTGGAGACGCTAGGAGCTTGCAGTCTAAATAATGCTTTAGGCCAGACGACTAACCTACACAGGGAGAGCAAATATGCAGAAGAGGGATATTTATTCATGCCTGCTGGGAAATTCTCTCTTCGCATACCCCATCCTGCTCTTTATGAGACACACATATGCAGGTGAGAGTGAGTTTGGGGGTCACAGTGCAGGGTTAGCCAGCATGCAGTGCCCCTTGAGCTGGGGGTTAAGGGCCTTGCTAAAGGGCCCAACAGTTGCATCACTCCACTGACCATGGGATTTGAACAGACAACCTACCAATGCAAGTCCTAACCTGCCCCATGGACAATTCAAAATGTTCCTCAGAACTAGTTCTCACACATGGCATTTTCATACTAATCCAGGAGGCGGGGTTTTCAGGCCTGAATCAAATGGGCAGTAAATTCTCTCTCAGCTTTAAGTCTCCTATCAGAATGCTACTGCAGCCTCGGCTCGGACGGCATCAGATATATCAATGTAAACGCTCACGTGTTGGAGCCCCTCACCCCCCTGCCCTTTGTACTCTCACCCAGGCCATCTGCCTTGACACCCCCACCTTCCTCACCATGAACCTGGACCTCTCCCCACACACCCTGGGGGGTGGACACACCCACCCGCACCACCACATTCTGCTCATTCCCCGTGGGCCTGAGGACACACACACACACTGGGGCCCACTGCTGCACAGAGACGCCATAACCCCAGCTCTATGTGGGCTGGGAGGGGGGGGGGACAATTGTACAGCTTCTCCATCAGATACAAAGTTCCCACTGTATCAGCTGTGCTTGCCCCCAGGAGCACCTGCTACAATCCATCCGGCCAGGCTGGGCCAGTGGGGGCTTTAAACCTTTATACGGCCTAGGAATTTGGAGTGACTGCGGGAGGAGTACCCCTCCTCAGCCCTGACGGCATGCATCACCTCACGATGGCATGCCGGAAGTCCGAGGTGAAGCACGGAAGCACCCGGAAAAAAAAATAACGGAGCGGGGAGATCGCGTGACTTGATCTGAAAGGGAAACCTAGCGAGACACCTCAGCCGGAAGAGCAGGGCCGAGCGGTTCGGTTTCCTAACGAGCTTGGAGGTGAGGGAGGAGCTGGAAGGCAAACCTGGGTCACCACCCAGCCAGGCCCAGCCTCCCCCGACCCCCTCCCCCTCCAAGGAAAGATGGCCGGCCCCACAGATTGCTCAACTCTCAGTATGAGCGCCCTAGGGGCTGACTGTGTTCGTAATGCATGCACAAGGGCACACACACGCGCACACACACATGCACAAACACGCATATGCACACATACACACACCGAGCCAGTAAACTTCCCCGTTTCCCTCCTGAAAGACACCCAAGCTGGGCCACACTTTACACTCTGAACAGAACCAAGCTGGTCACATGCACCGGTCCCCCCCCCATATAAATTGGCTTAATTTATCCCCCAATAAATAGACCTTTGTATTTAAATAATTAGGTTGTGCCCCCCAATATCAAACTGTCTCCCATCCCACTGCACACCACCAGCACTTCCCAGATATCCTGTTTTCTTTTACAGCCCTTCAGTGCTCCTATATTTAACACCAGCTGAGGCAAAACTAACATTCGAGGCAACTTATGATCTCAGTGTCCTGGGAGATTTATGAAATGGCCGGATCAGCCTTTTTCAGGGGGGTCTGATTTTAATTAAATCAAACGAGAAGGCACAATTTAAACTAAACTAATCAGAGTACATTTACTTGGGAAGGCTAAAGAACTTTTTTTTGTGGGGGGGGGCTAACCATGCCCACATGAGATGAGCTCTCAAAGTCTCCAGACAATCCTGGTTCATGAAAGACAACCGTAAAATGGGTCTTGCTGCAGGGCTGTGCAGGAAAGGTCACCATCTCTCACGGGAAACCATTTATTTTGCTATTAGCTGTAATCATTTTCCCCAACATCAGCGTGACACCCAAAAACATTAGAAGAAACCCGTCTGTATTTTTATTTTTTTTGGTGATGTCTGCGAGCGTACTTCGTATTCGCACTGTACGGCTTTGTAGCGCGAGTACGTCCTATTTTGTAATACAGCTCAGCAAAGCACCTCCTCTTCGGGCAAGTATCCCGGCAACCAGATAACAGAAGAGGAAAAACATCCTCACGCCGCTGCCATCAGACCAGACGAGCCGCATTTCTGCCAAACACTCATCTTTAAAACATCTCCCGGGGTTGCGCCGGAGCCAAAATGCCGGCTTCTGAGTCACGGCTCCGGGACGCGGGCTGGGGGTGGCTGCAGGTGAGCCAGGTGCTCTGCGCAGAAGTATAAGACCAGAGTAACTTTTTCGCAACGTGAAAAATAAAACGATTATATTTCGCATTATTATGGAGCACGGCAGCGGGACGTGTGTTTAGGTAGGGGCACGGATCGCGCTCTTTTCCTTTTACAAATTTTAATATGGAGGCCAATAGCGAACGAAACAGGGGATTTCGACCTTTTCTTATCGTGCTGTGAAGCGCAGCTGTAAAATGTCCACTCCAATGTCCCATATATGCTAAGTGCGAATGCGACTTTTACCTAAATAACAGTTTTAAGTAACGCTGAAATTAAGTTACGCATTTCGTGATCTTGAGATAATTAACTGTTTACAGGATACCGATTTAAAAGAATTGTCTGCGTAACGGCCTACTTCAACAAGCTAACAAATGCACTGAAAATGGGAAGTAATAGGCCTGTTGGTACCATTAGAAGACAAAAAATACTACGATTAACAACAGAACTACTATTATTAATAGTTCTTTTGTTGTTATTATTATTATAGTCACACCTTCTGTGGGGGAGCTGCCAAGCAACATTCTCTATAAAAGTCACCTTAATGAACTGCAGCCTATTAAGAGGCAGATGGGGTTGTTTAAAGGAAGAAACTTTTGTTTTCATACACAGGGAGTGCTGCAGATGAAAGCCGGGACCGAGCCGAGCTGAAACTTGTGTCGAAACACCACGGCGCTGTGGCCATGGTGTTACCGTGCCAACCGTGTCCTGCACCTGGCCACGCCGGCTGACACCATTAAAGGTGTGCCCCACGCTCAGCGCCTCTGTCCACGCAACACTCCAGCTGAAAACAAACCCAGTCTGTCACTCGTTTGACACGGAAAGCCTCTCATAAATTCCCCATGGGCTCATCTGTTCCGCCGCCCCCCCCAACACACCCACC
>JAODKC010000130.1:5960248-5992267 GCA_026777985.1 Mormyrops attenuatus
TTCTGGATGCACGCAACGTTCCCACCCAGACACAGATGCACACAGGCTGGATTAATTCTGCGAGGTATGCAAATGACCTGAAGCTTCTAAAACTGTTTCTGAAACACAGACGATGGGATTCTGGGATGATTCACACAGGAATTTCTTGGCAAAATAAGTTTAGTAACTAAACGCAAGGCTCCAATGAGTTAAATAAAAATAAATAAATAAATAAAAAAAGATGTCGGCACTTTTTCCCTGTACCAGACAAAAGAAAACATTGCATTATTGGCATGCAGATGTATTGGGTGGGGCATTCAGTGGGAAATAAATATTTTCGATTACAAGTTATTATTAGTTATCTGAAGAAAACTAACATCCAAGTATCTGTTACCTGTATTGTCTTGTGAATGTATTCAGTTCTGGAAAACAAGCATGGATAGAGGTCTCAGGACATATTGGAGAAGTGTGGATAGAAGGCTTTACAGACAGATGTGTGCAAGCTCTTTATGTTTGGGGCTCGTTCATGCCATCTGCATGTCTTAATTCAAAGCAGCAGGATAGCTATTGAAGGCGCCCCCTGATGAATTTCTGGGGATTAAAATGCCTGTTGATGAAGATCACTGAAGTGCACCCGCCTCACTCTCTCTCACACACACACACACACACACACACACACACACACACACACTTCTCAAAATGCCCATCTCGTCTTGAATCCAAGGCATCTGGGGTAGCTGGTACTTGGACCTGGAGAGCAGTTTGCATCCCAGATCGTGTCAAAACAGGTACCCACTGAGGAGGTTATTAAGTCCAAGTTATTAAGGAGATTATAAGTCCATTCTTCAAGGTCATCGAATCAAAATTAAAACCTAATCACCGAAACATTTCCCGGATCGTGACAATTCTTTAAATACGAATTTCACCTTCTGCCATCTCAGGTATGATGGCGTTGAGTTTCTGAAGTGAAAATTTGAGAAAAAAGTTGACTGCACCGTCAAAGTTCCCCTGATTAGTCAGCAAGACCAAGTCAGGCTTCACTTTGAAGCTTTTTGAAAATCTGCAGTGAAAATATTTGCACCCAGGAAAAACCAGATCCACTCGAAACATTCACACCTTTTCTCCTAGAGTGGACCCTGTGATGTCTTTTTATAAGGTAACAAAGACTCATACGCAGATGAAAAATGAGCTATTATTACACTGACTGTGCCGCATGATTATGAGTGACAGGTTGTGTGAGTAAGAAGTGGTTTATTTACCTCACCTCCATATTCAGCACCGGATAATGACAACAGCAAAACTGTAAGCAAATTAGTAACCCGGACACACAAAGTGACAAACTTTCAGATACATTATTAGGAGGTGAACTCTCAGCAGGACTAGTTAGACCGTGAAAAACAACTTTCCAAACATAAGTAAAACTCACGAGTTGGGTTTCTAAAAGGCTTGCAATAGAACATGTGGAACTGCTACAGCTTCAGACTAATCCAACTTTATGAGGAATTACAATAAAGTGCCTTAAAGAAACCAAGGCCACCACCTCACCATCCACAATAATCAGCACTCCTTGGAACTTCAAATGGCTTCTCTACCTCCATGCATTAATGAAACATTTTAGCATCCCAAGCATGTAGAAACTCCACATGGGACTTACTGATCACTGATAATAGGACTCTTGTCTGTCATTTGATGCACTGGCTGTTTAGGCGCTTTAGATTGCCAAAGCGACAGACCAGCCTGTGACAATTTCTACTGCAGCAGGAGAGAAAGGGAAGGCACTGAAGAATATAGCATAGCTAAGTGACTGCAGACTTGCTCTGGCCAAAGCTCTGGGGTCTTGGGAAAGCGAGGAGTCTACGCTCATTCTTTCAGCAGTGTAAACAGCAGCGGAAGAGGCTGCTGAGCCAGGTCAAAGACCTTCCTTCAAAACTTTATCCATCTTAAATACAAGCAAAACCATACAAAACACACTGATAATACAGAATAAATCTGAAAAAGTACATCTGTATTACAAACCTAAATCTACAGCACAGTTCCAAGGTTAAATTGTCAGTAAACATTAACACAATTAAGGCACAGTGCTTGTTGCAGAAAAAGGCGTAGCGCCAAGACCAGAAATATTTGCATTGCAAACCGTAGAGCTGTATGGTCGCTTACTTAAGGAACAGTAAAGAAAGCACACATGAAGGTCTAACAGAGCAACACCGTAAAAGATTTTAATGGCAGACACGTGAAAAAGACCCCCTGCTTTGTGGTTAATAGATTCCAAGAGTCATTTGTCAGTCTGACACGGACAAACACACCAGGCCAACAAATCACCGACATTCTAATGTTTGAGCTAGATTAACGTAACTGCCGCCCCTTCGTCTCCCCACCAGATCATCTCAAATTATTAAACCCGAGTAAACAACGCAAATAATGTAATGGTGTCGCACAAATCCTCCTTTCAGACAGCTTCCACCAGCTCGAAAAACTTAGGGGAGGGATTTTACCTAAAAGAAGGGAAAATAACCAGATTGAAAGCCTGAACCCTAAATAATTATATGGGTGCGGGGGGGGGTTCTGTCACAAAAGAGCACCCCCCCCCCCCCTTAACCATTTTCACATACCTATTCAAACTAAGACATCCTTATAAGGACACGGGTGTGAATTGTGGTAATCAACCTCAAACCAGAGCTCTGGGAGCTGAGACGGAGTGACCAGAAGACTGTAGGCTGCTTTGGCAACATGCCCAGTCTTAACTCTTCCCCATCTTAGGTTACTCTTTAATTCTGCCTTTTACTGAACTGCCCGCAACAGCCACAACAGCTCAGATCCTGCCAGGGCATGCCGGCACGCCTCACTTTGCTTTCAAATCCAATCGATTTGCCTGCCCCCCCAGCTAAAGCTTACAAGGTCCAACGACAGCTCCCAATCAAGCTACTCATGGACAGCGAAGAATGGGAGGAGGTTCAGAGCCTCGCCAATGGCTCGCAAACCGACGGAGCGTCTTCCTCGTGACAGCGCGCAGCCAGACGCCACTTGGAAGGAGACCGAGGACCGAGCTAGCCGACTTTGCGGATTGCAGGCATGTAGTTGGCCAGAGACGTTCACCGAAATCCGAAATATCAGGAAATTCCACATTAGTGGTATGACGAACCCTGAGTCAGGAGAGCAGAGGCTTTCCGAGAGATTACTGGCCTGTCGTCTCATAAATGAGACGCCTGAAAGCTAACATGCTAAACTATCACAACGCTGCGACTGAAACGTGAGTCTGTGCTGCAGTGGGGTTTTTTCCATCAGCCAGTCACAAATGTTTGTTAGTTTGGTGCCCCCCCAAAAAAATCGATTTTAGTCAAGGTAATTAATAAAAAGTCTGGAGAGTAGGAGAGAGGGAGACGCAGACTCGGGGCAAACCCATTAGCGCCTACGTGTCGGTGTGTGTGAGGAGGATATTTTGTGTGCATGTATTAATTGTTTTGTAGGTGTGTGTCATTAATTTGTATATACGCATGTGAGAGGCTGACTCTCTCCTAAAGCCTGTAACTGACGTGTGTCTGCAGCAGCCCCAGGGGGAAGGAACTCCTTTTTCCCTGAAGACTCCCTAGAGGACACCTCCCAGATATGGGGTGGGGGGGGTATATATTCCCTGCCAATTTTTTATGTTTTCAGCCCGTTGGGGGAGTTCTGTAACGAATTCGAGTCACGTGGTGTGTCTGAGGCTCGAGCCAGGAAAACAATAACAGAAAATGGCCATATTTACACCAATTAGGCGGTGAACTCTGAACTCAGGGCCGGGGACCACAGACAGTGCGCATGACCACCCCATAACACCACGGAACCCTAAAATGCCATCTTCCCCTCCTGCTTTGGCTGTTTTCAAGCCAGACAGCACTTCAGAAACACAGCTACTTAAAGGATCCTCTTGCCATTTTTTGCACATGTGTGTTCCCTGCGGGACACTTTTCAGGAATCCACAGATGTTTATGAAAAACAGGCTAGGGACACAGCAAGTTCAAATTAACATGCACAAAAAAAATAAATATCAACTGCCGTTTCCTTTATATACACATCTCCCAGATCGGGAAAGCGAGTCCACCCATCAGGACTTGACTCTGCTAGCAAGCTGGTTGCGAGCCCAGCTTCTTAATGCATCTGACACCTGCTGCCAGTTACAGTGATGGCGTGTCACAGCTCCAGGCTGCTGTCGTCATTGGACGGACCAGTTTGCGTGTCCCGTGTCATTGCTCAAATGTGACCTCTTTCAGATTTTGTGATGTTAGCATCGTTAGCATTATTAGGGGACTCTTTCTATGCCATGGCAAATAACAGCTCAGAATCGGCCATCGGACAAAAACAATGCACTGAAAAGCTCACCATCCCAACCGCACACACACAGACACACACGTGCTGTCATTTAAAGAAAACCAACACCAGATGAGAAGTACACATTTTCTCCAGAGTCAACCTACATAGCCAGATGATTTAGGAGTGATAAACCACTGAAAATTATATTCTCACGTAGGTTTGGGTTGCAGTAATGACATTTCACATAGGATATTCGACTGGAATATGAAAGACTTCACTCAACTTAAGAGTTTACAAAAAAACCAGTCGGTCCTTATTACATGACCTATTCTTGATATTAGGTAATAAACACTGCATATTACACAACGTTTAGCTTAGCGTCTATGAGCGTGTGCATGTGTGTGTGCATGTGCGTGTATCTTGGCAAGACAACCTTCCAGATTTGTACAGCGTGTTGAGCAACTTTGCTGAGTGTTCAATGGAAAAAAAAAAACTAACTAGGACAGTCCAGCTGTAAACAATACCCCGCATTCGTAAAGTATCTCCTGTCGTCAAAGGCCCCGGGCAGGCCATGGAGGGACGAGCGCCTTCCCCACCTCTTCAAAGTGCCGGTTCCCTTACCGTACATCTTGCCCTCATCGGAGAGGATGATCTTGCGCCGGCCGCAGGGTGGGTAAATGGCCAGGGCCTCCTGGAAGCTCTGCTCGATGTCGGGGCTCCACACGCCCTCGGCGTCCCCGTCCATGGTCTTGTCCATCTCATCGCTGCCCTCCTCCAGCGCCCCCTCCGGGCTGCCGTTCGCGTTCCACTCGTTAGACGCAATGGTGACGGAGGCCCCCTGGGGCTGCTGGGAGGGAGGGGGGGGGGGTAATTAAAGAAAACGAAGAGGTGCAGATGTGGGAAAGTGCCATTGTGTGCGTTTTTATTCAAATAAACAAACAGGGGCTGTGATCCTATTTTTGTTCGGTTTTATTCTTGTTTGGTATTTATTGACACCTTTAGGGTGAACATCAAATCACACACAGGTGAGTGAAAAAAAAAGTTGTATGCAAAGTTCCCCAACAACAGTGATGAAATCGTGCAATAGGAAGTACACCAAAACGATATATATAGCATTGTAGTTATAGATAGTGTGCATGTTAGGGTTAACCTGCAGTTAATGACGGAAGAACTCTAATACCCGTGGGATTATCACGATCTGTCAATCTCTGCCTGGCTCAACAGAGACAGCGACAATGCCATAACAAACAGGACAATGATTAAAGCAGTCAGTGGTGGCTCGCAATGCACCCCTGCCATCACTACCTAGCCCTACTGACCCTTCTACTTGCTTGCCCTCTCCATGTATGAAGTACCTCCACTGACTGCAGACACCTAAAGGTGTCCCAGCCACTAACCTTCAAACTGCCCAGCTGATGCCACAAAAATGGAAAAAATTCCAGCCTCCACTATTCCACATTTTACAGTAATGGTGTCTTTTAGTGAAGACAATTAAGGGGCTTTACCTGTGTTAATGTTCACTGGTACCATACCACAATGCCATGTTACACATTTAACTTAAGAGTGAAAATGCAAACTGGAATCAGCTTTCACCCATTACTTTGGTGACCAAGCATGCCTGTATTTCCAAAATACACTCTTTCAACACGTTCGATGTATACGTAAAATGTATTTTTTTTAAAAAATCACTAACTTCAGCCTTTCTCTATACTTGTTTAAGTCTTGGTAAATGACCACAAGACAAATGTAACTGAAATATTATACAATGAGGTCTAAAACTTACTAATAAGCACATGCCATAAAAAAATTCCTGTGGTATGGTAGTGTGCCTCCATGTGGTCCTGTAACGGCTGAAGCTAGTTAGCGATCTTAAGTAGTTTTCAATCCGTCTGTACAAAACGGCATTGTTTCTGAAAAAGGACCACAAAATGTAATTGTTGTTTTTGTCTGCTTAATAAAAAAGAAATATATAAAAACGATCCGCCAAAAGCCGCAGGACTGAGCAGACGCCAGTTGAGAAGGCCTACACCAGACAACACATTTAATCTCCAGCGATCGCAAGAAATAGTCCATTTGCCTTTACACAGCGATGTTTTGTGGCACTTATAAGAGGTGGATGGGGGGGGGGGCATGTGGGAGGGTAAACAAATGGAGAAAAGCAGCCAGAAAAAATAAATTAATTGTAAAAGTCCAGCTGAATTACTCCAAAGGCCGCCTGCATAAAATCCATCCCGTCCAGTCGGGGGATAGATCACTGCTTAGATCAACTCACTCCCTGGATGTAGCATAGAAATAAGCATTCACATTCGAAATGGGGAGAGGAGGGAAAAAGAAAAATTAAAAATAATTCCTATATAAACACATACATAGGACTGAGGCATGCGTTTGTGCCAAATTTTCCCAGGGCATTTATAGATAAACAAAAGCAGCTGAGTGATTAAAGAGAACATCAGTGATGCCACCCTGATCTGCGGTTTGAGTGCAAAAACATCAGCCAGACAAAGAGAAAGAAAACATACTGTAAGTAACAGGCGAACTGAGCCGTATGAATATATGTGAGGGAGACCATTTGGTGACGAAGACTGTGACAAAGCTCACATGCTAATAGAGAATGTCCTTGTCCTTATATTAAACCCTCAAAGCAGCTTCTTCGCCAGAATCGTGTGGCCAGCCTATGGATAGCAGAGGGAGGAAACTTTAAGTTCCCGCTCTGTGGTGTGTCAGGGTTCACAGACTGGGGAGGGGGCGCGCTCGGAATCCTCAAATGTCCTTATTAAGACAGGCCCAGGGATCTCTGTTTCTCCTCTGCCATCTCCCTGGTGTCCACCGAATCCCCTCCCCCCTCATCCCCCGCCTCCTCTTGCTCAAAGAGTCTCTGCCCAAATAAGGACAAGAGACTAGGGGAGCCATGTGGACCAGGGAATACGGGAAGGGGACGTTTACCAATTTAGGCGTCCACCACGGGCCTGGAAATCCCAGCACTGCTTTTGCTGGAAGGCATTGCCGGGTCTCAGTACCAGCCGGCCGCAGCCTTAGGAAACCCGAACAGGCCAGTCGAGCCCAGTCAAGAATTACACAAGGGTCAGTTTGGGTCTCTGTTTAGCACTCGGATCATGTTACCCACATAAAGTACTAATAACAAATATGCCAATTCCACCTTTTTTAATAACAAATCTATTCCCTTCTCTGCAGCTAAGCCTTTGGTCAGAGCTGAACCAGACACATGGGGACCAGACGGCTAAAAGCCAGGATAACGGGATGAGAATTCTGGAATACTTCTACATGGATCCATAAAGCACTCCTCTTCCCAGTCTTCTGGTGCAAAGGATTCAGGCATACACCAGGAGAAAGCACCACACCACACCACCCTCCTGCAAGGCTGAAATCCTTCCTTGGCTGACGTGCATATGGTACAACATACTTACATCTGTATTTGTTTCCGGCAAGTCACTCCAGCTGCTACTCGCTAAGTCCTAATACATCACGACCATCACCACAGATGGGGTCTCCCTGCCTGAGCTTGACTCATTCAGAAGTCTTTTTCGTAGCGGCAATTTCTCTCTCTCAGGTCATGTCCTAACCAGGAATGTTTTGGCTAAAACAAAAATGGAGCCATGTCCTGAACACTCTCAAAACAGGCGACCAGGGTCTACACAACCAGTCGACTCACAATCCCTGACATTCCCAGAGTGCTGCCCATTCCATGTTATAAACCCCATAAACATATAGAGAATGCCCTGTGCACGCTTAATCCTTTGATTCATTTTTTTCTGTCTTGAACAAAACCAGTTCTTGTTTCGGATGTAAATTATCCCCAACGTTAGCCATCCATCTGTATCGACCCATTGTGCTATAAAACCACATTAGACTGAGTATAGAGTCGTACGGCAAACAATAACAGAAAAGATCCCTTGTACTACGGACCACAGTAGATTAGCGGCTAAACCCTTTGTGTACCATGCTTGGGGGCCACCGAGGAAGGAGAAACTGGATGAATCAGCGATACGCGGTCTGCAGGCCCTGTGATGCGTTTCCTAACAGGTGACCATGCGGGGTCGCCGTGGGAGTGGGCTGCCGACGCCATGGGAGAGCGACGGGAAGGTCTTCAGAATGGAACATGGGTCGGGTGAGACTGGGAGCGCTTTCTCAGGGAGAGATTGGGCTGGAGTGGCAGCACAGGGAGCTAATTTGTGTGCCTCTGAGAAGACAGAGGGTGAAGGAGGCTCGGTTGACCCAGGAAGGCAGTGGCTGGCCTAAAGAAAACCGTTCTGCTCCAGATCTGCTGGTGTGTAGTTGCTTATGCTAACTTGCAGATCCCTGGTATGGTTAATCATTATTAATCATTATAATATCCTTTGAGGCAAGAGGGATTAAAGGGGTTGGTAGAAGGTGTGTGAAAAACACAATAATTAATTTTCAAAACAAGGAGGAATTTTATTAGTGATCAGTGTGCTTTTAGCTATGTGTGCTTAAATTCAAAGCTTTTCCATAAACTAAGGAAGGCTAGCATTAATGTTTTAACCTTTCACACATCATATACTAGGAAGAGACTTAGCTAACTACACATTCTTCACTGAAAACTGATTTATCATAAATTTATCTACGTAAAACACTGGCTCCAAATGAGAAAGAACCATGTAGAGCTATAGACATTTGCGTTGGGTTTTGTATTTGTAGTTAGATGTACTGTCTGCGATCATGTGATCTGAAGATCCACGTCACAGTCCATAAACTGTCGCAGCCAGGAGGATTTCTCCAATTTCCTCAGTGAGAAGAGGGTAAATATTTATTCCAGGATAATTAACTATTCGATGCGCAAACAAACGCGGTCTCCTGGACAACTAGCGGATCAAGCCAGAAGCCCAAAAGAAGGGGCTAACCTTCTGCGTGCCATTTTGTCACAGACAATGTGGGAGGCGCCAATCCACGAGTGGGTCCCTCGCGCAGAATAGAGTCACATGTGCCATCTTATCTGTTCTGTGGAAGCCAGCTTTCTCTTGCCTGTCCACAGCTGAGGCTTATTTCAATGTGAAGGGCCCCCTCCCAGAATGAAGGCTTTGTTAGGAGGGTTGCTGGTGCAGCTGCAACTCTTGTAACACTTGTTAGCCCAAGGCACCCCTGGAGGGGGTGGGAGGGGAGCTGAGCTGCTCTCAGAGTAACAGCTCCCTCCTCCCAGACTGCCACCTACAGTACCTTCTTCTCTCTCGCTCTCTCTCTCTCACACACACACACACACACACACACGCACACACACACTCCCTAAAGCATAACAGGCTCACTCAGAGAGGAGCAGCTGCTCTTGCAGGTCAGGTTACAGATAAGGAAGACATTTTTAGGCTGGGGCCCAAAGATCAGCGCAGACACATGGAAGCACCCATGCTCGGGTTCAGCTCTGCACCGGGGAGCTTAAGCCATGCCATGCTGCACCTACACGACCAGACAAAGCGACACAGAGTACTTAAGAGCACACAAGAATTATCAAGTTTTCCTTGATCAATATTAAAAAGATAACAGGACTAGGAGCACTCATTTTTCACTCAGAAAATCAATAAGGAGTCCTATCTGAAACTATGTTTTCCTGACTAACAGAAATTACAGAAAAATCCACTGAAATATCCAGTTTGGTCCCTGAAAGGTTTTCCTCAATTTATCCCCCACTCGTCCCCTCTGCCAGCCCTCTCACCAAAACCACAGCCCCTTAAATGACTGCAGTACCAGTGACCGCGGACTCGTCCCCCCCATCCCCTCGCAAAGATGGAAGAGAGAACCAAGACTCATTTCGACTTCTAACACAGGGCATCTTTCCCATTTACATCGTGAAGGAGGAAAAATTAGGAAGTTGTCAATCAACTGCTTCTGACTCCTGAGTGTGGAGATTCACCGATTTTGCCAGAGACAACACAGCAGCTACCAAAACCGTGGCTGAAGAACTAGACAAAGAAGCACCCTCTCTATGCAGCTCCTAACCTTCTGGACACAAAACCTTAACCTCCACCATCTCCCGCACCACCCAAGGTTCCACTCTGCACACACCCCTGCCCCGGCCCACTCTTCTTCTGGCTTTAATGGACTATAACTCCCTCCCATAACATCCTCCTACTTCCGCTTTGGCATTGCATACAGGAAGCAATAGAAGCAGGGAGCGCAGAGATATCTGAAGAAAGAAAACACTCTATTTCACAAACACACGAGGCTTGCAACCAAAGGAGCCAAAATTGATAGACTGATAAACTAGACAGCATCATTTGAAGCAGTTCAACAACTAGTGTGACAGATGAGTGCGATTACATGAGTGTGAAATGAGTGCCTTACAATAACCTCTATCCTAAGTATCCCATGAGGTTCATTTTTTTTATGATAACTGCATATATACTAACACTCTAAATATGCATTACGAAACTGCAAAGCCACTGGACACCCATATACTTTGAGGTACTATGGTATGGTAAACAAATCCTTGCTGCTAAAAGCTAACAGCTCCTGTAGACAATCTTCAGAAACATAATTATTAAGACCCCTCCCCCCGAGCTATTACACATAACTTGCCCTATTCCACCATCAAAACACCAAAATCGAGCAAAGCACAAACATATGGAATAGTTTGAGGTCTATGAAGGAAGGGGCGAGAACCACTTCTTCTATAAACCACAAATTCCAGCACTACTAAGAGTTCAATCCAAACTTCCTTTCACATAAGGTTCCTCTGCTTAGCATCACCACACCGAGGATTCTTGATTCCTCACCGAGTTTGGTGAGCAATCCATCACTTTGATTTTGTAATTCCACAGTCATATATGCATCTTAGATATCATGGAATCAGACAAGAGACTGGAGTCCTACACTTAATTATACTGTGGTATATTTTGCAACAAGAGCAGCTCCAAAAGCCCTTAATTTGTCTTCAAAATGTCAGTGAGTGAGATTTACAGGTCATGTGACCTATCAAAGAATCCTGATGATCCCGTGTTTCTACTCGCCCCAGTCCAACCAGCAGATAAGACACCCACCCTCCCGGACCATTCCTGTTCAACAGACAACCACCCCCACGGCCCGAAACCCCAGCCCCTCCCCTCTGTGTTCCCGCGGCAACGCGCCACACAGAGCACAACTGCCAAACGCCAGTATAGTGCCACGCCACGGTTCTCCTCACGTCCACTAAAGCGTGTTGTGACAAGCCTAACATGCAGCAGGTCTCGCTGTGCACCTTCCTCTGTCACAGGGAGCAGGATTGGGAAAGCGAGCTTATCACAAGCACCATCCCCTTGGGCCACGGTTCAACAAAGAGCTGTAAAACCCAGGGCAGGCCTGGAGACTGTCTGAAATGAAGCAGTCCAGAATGTTCTGATTAGGTCTAAATGGGGCTCATTTAGGGCAGAGGGAAAATTATATAATAAATATAGCAGCAAATGGAAAGCTAGTCTAAATCTTCCATAGGGACTATTGGAGAGTGGGCACTGAAGATATGAATACTGAGGTACCAACAAGGCTAACTGTGCAGCAGAGAGAGTAATGAGCAGGGGATAAGGGACCTGCAGCAGCCAACAGATGAAAGATATCCTGAGAGAAAAAGCCACACAGGAGAGCAAGCAACAAATCAGGGACAAAAGCAGCAAGTGAGTCTACGGGCACTCCATCATGACCTCTATGGGTGTGTATTTTACCGATAGCTAAGAAAAACTGATCTTGAGGTCTGGCCAAAGATACAGACATCTTGGAGATCCCATCCGGTCATTCCATTTGAAGCCATTGACACAGATAGACAGGGAACATTTGACATATTGCTGGAGCCAAAGCAGATGCAGACGCGACCACAGAACAGGACGTGATGGAGCTGTCGCCCCAGCCAGCCGCCTGAAAGGGAACAGCTGTGTGACCAAAGGGTTGACAGTATGCAATGGCACGCTATTCTGCTAATCCAATCGGCAGAGGGCCCGACTGCTGCTAGGCTAACTTCTGAAACGCACACAAACCACCTGCGGACGACAAGGCTTTGTAGCAGTGAAGCCATACTTCAAATGGGCATTAGCCACCCTTTGGATAGCACACATTTGTAGATGACCATCGATGCAACTGTAGGGTAACGCCTTCCAGACAGCTCTTAGCATCATTCCAGTGTCGGTAGCCATGAGACACATACACGTCATGGGTGCATTCCTTTCGTCAGGCCATTGTCTTCGAGCATAATTACTGGTGTAGGTAAAAACACCTCTCTATCTTGCCCACAAACAGGCATCCACAAACCTGCGCTCAGAGGAGGAATGAAGCAGCAAGGCTGTATCCACAAAAAGGTGACTTAAGTCTGGCTAATGTAGCAGCAGTGGACAATACACACACTAGCCATATACGGATTCCCTGGTATCTCTCCATGTTTATTTTAAAGTTATGTTTACTATGATTGTTTGGGTAAATTACTCATATCAGTTATTTTAAAACAATGTAGGTTTAGGTTTGGCCCCTTTCTCATGGCTGACTGCCCAATTAGAATGTAGAATTTGTTCCTTACTTTCTGGAGAGAAGCACTCGAATTTAAGTACACTTAAGTAAAAGAAATGGTCATTACAGGAAAAAGTTAATTCGACTCATTAAGAACAGTTGCAAAGCGTTCATTATTGAGTTAAATAGGTTATTTTACAGATTATTCTGCCAGATTCTGTCAATTATGCAATTATAGCCTGCCAGTTAAACAGAGGCACAGCCAAAGGCTGCATTAGACTTTGAGTGCTTTTCAGGTTGGATTAAACCCTTCTGTTTACAGAATAGCTGGCAGAGAAAAACTCATCGGCATCAGAGCATTTCTTCTTGTTCTACTTAATAAACACCTAGCTGGCTCCCTGAGACCCCTGAGCTGCCAAGACACAGCAACACGCTTAGTACTCTTTGTTAAATGTTCACAAAGCTCGATAGGAGACGATCGATTGCCTTATGGGAAGCGGGTCATTTTTCTCAGGTACCAGAACTGACAGGGTGCAGACCTCAATGCAAATGAGTTAGGAAAAAGTCTTCTTGATTCCCATTTACAAAGTATACATTAGCCTAGAATGTCAGCCATTTTGGAAAAAGAAAAAAATCACTAGGGGTACACATCATATGTTATGTTCACCATAAGAAGCTGATAAAGTAATTTTCATTCATTTTCTGGGCTGAAATCTTGTACCTCAAAATCAGTATTGCAACAATTAGTCACTAGCAACATCAGCCATATTTCCTATCTACATCTGATTATTCATGGAGACTAAATCCATCAATACTTTATTGTTTGTTCCAGTTCTTACTGTGAGTGGCATCTTCACTTGTCAATCACTTAATTTCCATAGTTGACAAAATGAGAAAATTTGCTAATACAACAATTTCAAGGCAATATTTAAATTCACGCAAGAATAGGCTGTAGTTGGTTCAGATGCAAAAGTGAGCACTGTCCAGGCCAGACTTATTAATGAGTATCCTGGAGTTTTAAATTTCATAGATCACCTTCTTCAAGTGGCAGTTACGTGAAATTTCTCAAAGAATTTTGCCATTGGTATCCTGGGATAACTAAAAACTGGTGCTAGGGACCTTTTGATGCAAATATTGCAACATTCAACCAGCAGTAATAAGCTGGACAGATTCTTAGAAGACAGAACCGAGGAACACAAATATTTGGATCGGTTAGTTTCCAGAATATACTCTCCAATAAATAATATAAATGAGAGAACAAACGCATAAAGATTTGGGAAAATAAAGTCCCTAGGATGATGCAATTCAGCGTCACTTGGATTCATACATCTTATCCTGACTGACAAAAAAGTTACTTTTTGTGGGTGAAATTCTGCATAAAGCTACATTTTCAACACCTTGACCTAACATCTCAGTTCAGTCCTATGCTGGAAGAAAGCCTACATTGGTTTCACACAACACAACACACATATTGCTGCTCAAAGCAGTCCGCACAGATTCACGTGATATGGCACACAATACATTCACATTTATGGTCATGGATTTCTATTCACTGCTTTTTAGTGAGTAAAGATTATTGACGCGCAAAGCCCCTTGAGCGGACACTTTCGGCGCACGAGACATAGGTTCTGACACGTCCGTTTTTCAGCTGGAGACTAGCCTAAGGCTGCTGGTTTCACATTACACATCTCGCTCCAAAAAGGCTGTTTCCAGGGTGGCAATCCGCAAACTGCATCTCCAGCAGGAACAAGTTCCCCAGGTGAAACACTACAGTGTCGCCCAGCCTTCTTGACCTGACTGGTGTTTTTTTGCAAGAAAGTGGCCATACGCAACACGGACACGTGGACAGAGAGATTAGACACGTGGACAGAGAGATTGGCCATCTCGCATTGACTTTCATTTATTGCAGGTGCGACATAACCTCACAAAACAGGCCCAAGACAGGAAAATAGCCACTCGTTCCTTTTCGCAAAACCGCTGCCCTTCCAGTGACTTCTCACTCTAAAGCCCTGGTTGATATTTCATTCTTTCCAAGCTAGCAAAACACTTTACACACCTATTCATCACACACTGGCCATAATGAGCGTGCAGGTTTTCCTTCAAATTAGCTGCCGCAGGAGGATAAATATTTCACTAGGCACAGTTAGCATACTAACATCCCTTCCAGGATAAGTCATTCTGGGAAGGAAAAGTGAAATGAACTATTTCCATTTAAGAGGAAATGGCACAGTGTGTATAAATCTACACCCCAGCACCTAACAGAGTCCTATCTGTGCTGAACTAGTCCTGTGTGGTGACATTCCACCACACAATTAATCCAGTTATCAGTTCAAACTGCCGCAGATTTGCCATGATTTTGGATGTTTTCCTGCTGTTGACAAGTAGTCATTGTCACAGAGGTTCTTTTATATTTAACATATATTTCTTAAAACTGGAAAAGCCTGTATATTCTTGTCAAGCTAAAAAAAACAGGAGTGTCCTCACACTGGAAGGTGTGATGTTTAATAATAGGCCCAGTAAAAACTATGATCCCCCTTCCTGGTTTCCTGTGATGACTGCAAAATGACTCTTTGAAATTAAGCCCTGACATTCAGAAAAAGGCTCCGGACGCAGAGTAAAAAGCACTTTTAAGAATTAACAAATTGCCTTCCCTGGAGCACAAAAAAAAAAAAAAAGATTTAATGGTCGGAGTTATCGTTAAGGATTTTATAAATTCAGTACGTTGATCCCGAAGGTCTTTAAACATGATCCGCAAAGCTTCCGCTAAAAAGAAAAGAAATAAAACCACTTGTTCCAACATTTTTAGCATTCGTAAAAACCAACCGTTTTCCCCCAGATAAATTCAGAGCACTTGCCCTACGCGGTTTCCCGCGCAGGACCCGTATTTCTTTTTTGGAACCTAAATGAAAACGCAAGCCTCCTATGCGGGTGAATCATCTACTTAAGAGATACGTGACCGGTTCCGTCTTTTCACAGCGTGTCCTCGGATCCACACACGGCAGGCCACACCGCCAGCCTTTTTCCATTACGGACCGACCTCATGTCGCGAGATACATAAACATCTATCATCTGCGCGCGGACTCTCATGCGCGCGCGCTCGCTCGCTCTCTCTTGCTCGCGCTCTCTGGAAAAAACAAAGCGTGCATTTCCCTTCATGCGTAGCACCAGCACAGCTTATACCCGCAAACCCTGGGCAAGTCAATGGATAGCCTTTGATGTGGCATTGCTGGAGTCAGGCCCTTTTCCCATCCACGGCCCAGATTGGCAGAAAGTGCATATTCATTTCTACCACAAATGCTGCCTCAGAAGGGCTGTTCGGTACGTCTGCAAGCGTGCGAGACCTTCCCTTAAACCAGAGCTAATGTTAGGGTTTCTTACCCAAATTCTCGCCAGGGAAGTTCAGGTTTTATGCAGTTGCTTCGACATGCCCCCACCCACCTTAACATGTTTAAATCTGTTAGTTGTTAGCAACCGTACTACTATTACTGTTTAATTTTGTATTTGCACTTAAACTTTAGTCAACCGTGTTACTTATACTGGTGAAAAAGTTCTAACCGGCAACTTATCATACTTGTGTGACACTCAACCAAAATTTCACAGCAGACAGAAATCACAACACCTCCACTTTACTTTTTCATGGCATGATTTAATAACACAAATATAAACGTTGAAACTCGCATAATGTGATTCGTACTAGGCCTAATTAACAATGTGTCTGCTCATTCACTCCCGTATAAAGAATGCATATCTCTGGGGGTAGGAAACTAATTTTAACCAATACTAAAAACATGCAAATCTTGAGTCAAGCAACTAATGGTCTGTTCAAAAGAGCTATTTACACTGAGAAGCCGCTCCTGGAGTTTAGAAAAGCTTTGAAAATGATCGGGAATACACTTTAGTGGGAAAAGTCTCATATTCGCAGTGCGCGTCCATCATCCCGCATGCAAGCCGGACGCTCAGCGGCGCATCTCGTTTACTTATTTAACATTTGAAAGTATATGTCCATGCCGTGTCTTCCCGACGTCAGACCTAAAACTGGTTATTTTAAAACTTCGTGCGGGTTAAAACGGAGAAGTAATTACACAAGTAACCTTATGTAAATTGTAATTCACCTCCCATTTAATGGTTAAACAGAATATACGGTGGCATTCACAAAACAATCTGGCTCTAACTAAATTATGTTGAAACGTGTTCTTCCATTGCTTCAAAGTTAGTTTCACAAAGTAACTTTTTAAAAACTTTATTTTTTTAATTCTTACTGTACATTAAAGCTACAAAACACAAAACTTATATTATTAGTCATATTACTAAATTTAACTATTAGAAACATTCAACCCTCAACTGTAACAAAATAACATTTATTCAGTTTAATTCTTATAATACGTGTAGTATTATTATTTCTTTTTATTTCTTTATTATTTAAGCAACACTGCACCTGCTGGCGATTCGGCGGCCGAGATTCAGTTACTGTACTGTGCGGATTTCAGCAAATATACATTTAGAGGATAAAGGGATAAAATAAAGTCTGAAGTACTTTTTCGCATATAAACAACGAGTTAGAGGGGATAATACACTTAGCCTACCTGTGAATTTATTAAGCGGATTCTTCAAAAACAGCGCTTGGCAAAGTAGCCTAATCATCCAGTTGTGGCGTGTCCCCCCACTGTTTCTCCTTGTGTCAATCCCCGTATAAAATAATAAAAAATAGTCTGTGAACCCCCCGAACAAGTAGTGAAGTATGAGTACAGTGGGAATTCAAGTCCGACAATCTGCACAGAGAAAGAAAGGAACATGATAAGGCGCTCGTAGATTCGGCAATGAAGAAAAAAGTCAATTAAACCAAAGATCACGTTTTACTTTAAATTTAATAAATCAGACTGCCCAGCAAGGATTCCTTCCACGCATTCACGGAGAAAGTCACATAAAGATCATCTATTCCTATTTTCCTCCCTCCCAACTACGGGAGTCCCACGAGAAAAAAATGCAAAAAATGACAAAGATCTGAAAACTTCGGAAAGCGAGCGGCACGAAACTTTACCAAAACATTTCAAACAAAGAAAAGGGCTTAATAAACACTCACCTAAAGTCGGTAAACCTTTTTCCTAAATAAAGCGAAAGTCGAACTTTCGTGTATTTAAACTTATTAATTTCTTTAGGTGTCTTTTTCTTTTCTATAAATATTTCCCCCAGTTTGACAGTAAAGGTGGAATGTAAAGTATGAGTTTGGTATGAAATCAACGCCGACGCTGAAAACGAAGAAAAAACGTCGAAGGAGGAGGAGTCACGGTGATGCGTCAATCAATTGAGATGGGGGCGGGTCCTTCCCAGTAAACCCCGCCCATTGATCTATCTGCCAGATCTTCACATTACACTTAAAAAATTCGCGTCATTATTTAGCCACATTAAGAAAATTCAAATTTAACAACCCACGTGAAATGGCAATCGCTAAAGCCTCTAACTGCTGTATTATAAACCCTCCATTTGATTATGGGGACAAAAATGTACGAAAAAGAGTAATATTTTTTACGAAACTACTTCCCAGATGGCATGGTGTCTGTGTATGTATCTGTTTGTGTGGGTGTGTGTGGAGATTTCATGTTATCCCTGTTTTGTATGGGCTTCCTCATACATAATCTAAAGCAAGCAGTTAGGATATTTAGCGTTTAAATAGGCTGTTTTGTGCGTGTATGTGTCGTGTGAAAGTTTGATGTCCTGTCCAGGGTGTATCCCTGCTTGGTTTGTAATGCTGTCTGGGACAGGTTCAGTGACCCTAGCTGGCGTGAGCAGTTGGAAGATGGATAGAAATTATATCCAGGTATCACCTGTTTTTTCATTTGAATCATGTGGACTGCTGTTTATGGGTAAAGCCTGTTTTGTATTAAGTTATTTTTATGCCGAAATAATTGCAAATACAAGTTTCACCACTTGCAAAAGGTAAAACTGAGTGTTTAGAAAATTATCAGTTATTCATTGTGGTGGCTTATCATTACAATCAGGTGTTAAAGAGGAGTACTTGACTTAACTCACTTTTGTTTTTCTTTTGGGACTCCAAGTTCAGAGTGTGTCAGTGAACATTCCAGAAAGCTGAAAGTGCATCTCTACTTTATGGAGCACGTGTTTAGCCTAATTTAGTGATTTAAAAATCCTTTAACGAAACAAAAACGCAAAAAAAGCCTACAGATATTCCACTTTTAATTCAAATCCAAAAAAGTCAAATAAGTCGAACAATAAATGTATCAAACACTTGTCCAAAATACTTTTAATGCTCACAGACGACTTAAGGAGACAGTGTATTTCCAAATAAGAGGCAGACACGTGGGTACAAGCTGAAATTCACTCACGCACACACAGGGTCATTTAATTTGTACGCGCGCACACACCCGCGCGCAAAGGACCGGAGCGGCGTGTCTGAGTGTGTGAACGGCTGCCCGAGCAGGTTCATCCAGCGGTGATTAACGCCCGCGGCTCTCACACGCCCTTCACCCAAGTCGCCTTCAGCTGAAACACAGGACAGGTTTTTCTGCCTCTTCTGACTTCTCTCCCTCCCCTCATTATCTGCAGCAATAGAGCCGTAAAGCGACCGCTTGCGAGTTTCTGTGGCTGTCTGTATCAACTTTCACCTTCTCACAAGCTCTCACAAACCACCTCTGGGCAACTAACGAAAGCCCAGAAACACTCTGCATTATCAGCCTCACCAACCCCCTCAACATCATTGACTTAAACAAAAAATACTTCAAATATATTAAGTAAAATGCTATAACTCATTCAGATAAACCCAATTAATGCCCAGCACATCTTTGCTGCAGCTGTGAATTATGTTTGGACTCTTTTTAAACAGCAAACATCTTGGCAGGCATGTGTTAGTAATCCACGAAACTTTTTACAAAAGTCCTCGACAAATCAAGCTATATGCCAGACATCTGTCTAGTTACCTCCTGCCGGCTGAACCTAAGGAAAAAAATCCATCTGCATGTCAGGTCTCGAACACACACTGATACTATTTTAAACACACTGAACAATACTTACACTATCCTTCATGAAATGACAACTAAGTTGTCGTTGCTCGGGAAACAGCATTTGCACGGCGGTCTCGATTTCTTCAGTTTTCGGGTTGTAGCTTAATGAAATGAAAAACGACCTCCGTCGTACTTGCGTTTGAGGCCGAGTTTATTTGTTTTGTTTCTGAGCCGTATCTAGCTTTGAACAGGAACTGACCTCCGATTTAGCTAATGTTACTGAAACGTTGCATCACTGATACTTGCGGTCTCATACACTTATACATTCAAGAACATCTTACATGTTCAGATAATTATAGGAGATAAACACCCTAGCCAAAAAATAATGCAGGTCATGATCAAAGGAAGACTAGAAGGAGACACGGAAAAAGGCATGAGGTACCAAGACCGACGCAAATATATTTAAATATTCGCAAATGGCTGCTACTCTACGAATATTATAAATTCTATATTTTAAATACAGGCATTTCACTGCACTGGCTGACAAAACATTAATCAAATTCAATGAAGCATACAAGCATAAAAGTTAGAATGGGAAAAATGAACATGAAGTTTTTGAATATTCAGTAAAACACATGCACAATGTATAGATTGTGTAAGGTAGCTTTCTAAATACAATTAGATATTTAGTAGTGTTTAATTATTTACTGGTGTTTTTTTTTTTTTACCACATTCTACCAGAAATATATTCATAATGCATTTTCTGTAAAATTAAAATACATCTGTGGGGTTATGTACATGGAAGGCCTAACCGATTTTTATTGCTAAATGTATGGACCCTTTGTTCATGGATTGAGATCACATTCAGCTTCAGCAATTGGTGGAGAATTTCCCAGAAGTCTCTGAGAAGGACTGCCTGTCCATTGTTATCAGAGGCCAGTACCTCATTAGTTACCGCAGGAACGGTAAAATGAAATCTGGAAAAGTTAACCTGAGACAAGCCATCTAAAGAGGAGTCAGACTGGGCGCTTGTTCTGCCTTTTACAGTTGGGTGTTGGCTGTAATAAAATGGCCAAGGGGGTTCCGCAGTTTTGTAATTTCATTGGGTGCTGACAGCAAGCCGTTCCCCCGCTACTCGCAGGCTATCTTGCTGTCGAAGCTGGACAGGGCTATGGCGAAGGCCTGCACTGCACACAGCGGGTAGCTGTAGTCCAGCGTGAATGCATCGTCTGCCACCCGGCCAAACTGCATCAAAATGTAGTCCACTGCGGGTCAGGAAGGAGCAAAACGGTGGTTATATTAAGGCTGTCGGTCGAATCCAAACATAAACATGCACTACAATTGGTTAAGTGAGAGTACAGCTTTTGGAGACTGCCGCGCCCTGGCGCTGCGCTCACCGTCCTTCGTGTGAACGATTTGGAAGTTCTTGATGGAAGCCTGTGTCACCCGGCCAGCGAAGTTGAGCACGTGCGATGCCGTCTCTTCGTTCCAAACTGGTGTCTTGTTGTGAAGTTCAATCAGGTTCTCCATGTTCCTGTTCTGGTAGTGGGTCAATAGACCATCGTTCTCCTGCAATATCAGAGGAGGAGAAAGAGCGCAACAGATAAGACATACAGACAAGGGACTGATCACCTGGGCTGACTGGGTTTTGCACTGTAGCATAGCTATATGTAAAACATGGCAACTATTGCTGATATTAGAAATAATGTTAGAAGTAATTGTGATAACAGTCAATTTCTTCTTCAGTGTTTCATATTAGAACACATTACATCACTCCTCTTTGGAGAGATCTTTCCAAAACTTAAGAAAATGTTAAGGACAAATTCT
Organism: Mormyrops attenuatus; assembly: GCA_026777985.1. Classification (NCBI taxonomy): domain Eukaryota; kingdom Metazoa; phylum Chordata; class Actinopteri; order Osteoglossiformes; family Mormyridae; genus Mormyrops; species Mormyrops attenuatus. The sequence continues at coordinate 5,981,731 of JAODKC010000130.1, forward strand.
CTTCATTCCGTATGTATTCCAGAAAACTCCCTATCTATGTGTTTATATTTACATGTTGCTGTTTTGGATTTCTGCAAAAAATTAACAGCTTCGCCAGAGCAAACTCAAATCCCAGCTGCCCTTAGATGAATTGTTATCGTAACCCGTTGCACACAAGGGCACTTGAGTAGGCAGGAATCGTAAATGTCTTTCGTACACTTCGAGGTCGAATCGGGAAGCGTTCATTGTCTTTCTTCATCCCTGGAATGATCACGGTCATCCTCCGTGGTCCTTTCATTCCAAGGACATTGGTTTCCTGGACAGGATTAATACAAATGCAGTGGTTTTAAAGCTGGTGTTTTCTAGTCAGTTAAAATCACCAAATAAACATGAATGTATAATATTCAATGTATCTTTTAAAACTAGCAGTGTGTCAAAAGTTCTTGAAACATAGCTAGTGTTTAAATTAGTGCTAAAACACTTTCAGAAACAGAAGCACCAAAATCTATTATTTGACTAAACCATTTTTGCAAAGATAATGTAATAAATATTCACAAAATGAAATGTCTAATTAACGTTTAACTTTTGATCGGCTTATATGATATGTCTCAACAGTGCCCCCTGGTGTGGCCACATACATAAATGATGGCAGCCAGCTCCTGGCGGGCATTGGACATGTCGGGAAGGGCCCGGTCTGGGTGGACCGCATTGTCAAACACAGTGAACTTGGTCCCCATGAGGTTGGACCTGTGAACCCAGCATGACAAACATTTTCAATGAGGTAGAGCTCATTCTGAAGATGGCCTCTCAACTCAACAACCCTGTTTAATCATCAGACTGCATGAGAATTCAAGAGGACGCTACGAAAATGAAGAAAGGTATAAAGAATGCCCCCCCGGACTTAATAAACAACAAATAACAAGAAAATGTTCAACATGATGCAGAGAGTACAAGTGATAAATGAACACAGGAGATAAAACAACAAAAAGAAAATTGCGAAAAGAAGAGAAGTAGCAAAGTAGCTGGACAACATACTCCCATTTCAATAGCTTAAATTTTTAACTAGTTAAGAAGTTTAAAGATGGTTACTATTCACCATATGCAATTAAGATTTCATACAGTAATTTAAAAACAATCACTGTCTCTGTTTATGAGAGTATTCATGGAATGAGCAAATTTGTTATTTTTTTCCGTGTATTTCAGAAATATACTTAGCACTTTACAGAGATAAGCAAAGAGACATAAACTTCACAGAAACCTTAGGCAGTGTTTCTTGTAGGTTGTTTAAAATCCTCTGCAGGAATATTTTATTGCCTTGAGTTCTTACCAGAACATTCCAGAGACACTTTCCTTGAAACATGAGCTATCTGACACATTTTGTCTCTGGGAAAAGTTCTCTACAAGTTTATACAAGGTCCTGTTTAATACATTATGCGGCAGCCACATGACATCCTTCAGCAGATGCTCTCCAAATAGCTTGGGTCTTGCATTTGTTTTTCTTTCCAAGGACATAATCATTTACGGTGTGCATGAAGCGGCCGCCTACTGATAAGCTGTCGTCTAGTTTTACCTGAGCTTTCCTACGAAGTTCTCGCCTCCTCGTGACAGGTCTGTCGGATCAATGGAAATCAGGTAGTTGGAGGTGGTGCTCCTTCTGCGTTTCCTGCCAGCTAATAAAAACACCTGGAAATGTCAGGCGAAGCTGTCAGCAAGAGATAAGGAGGACCTGAGAACATCAGAAAACCATCTATGCTCAATTATTCTACCATCCCAGGCCCCTCTAGACCTCATCCAATGAGACTGCAAACCAATGCAAGAGTTGCTTTTCAGTCGAGAGCCTTCCACAATGTTTTTGTTATGCAAGTACCCTTAGCTTTCCTCCCTCGTTTGCACACATTTGCACATATTTATTGACTATTTTGTATTTTGTACCTATTTTTAAATATCACGTGTCTTGTCTTGTGTTTTATTATCATTAAAGATCAGTAAAGAATTGAATCTTTAATCTTCAATTAAATTAAATTACATTCAAACAAATACAATACTATTTCTATACTGGCCACCAGAGGCACAGGTCACATGATCAACTGGATACATTAAAGCAGTCCTGTAATATAACGCATGCTTTGATTAGACAAAAACTCAACTGGAGAAAAAAGCTATTAAGTGATCATTATCAAAAAGTCATGATTATCAAAAGTTGTGTTTAGCAGAATACATTCTAGCAGCAATCTTGCATGTGGCAAATAATTACAAATCATAAGTGAGGCCTCGATAGTACTTATAACTATAAGACACCTTTACTGTCATTGTAAAAACATACAATGTAATTCAGTGTGGTAACTCTCATACTGAAAATCAGTGATCAAGGTGAAAACACTCTGCGTAGCCAAGATAATTATCAAAAAGGCACAGCAGGTGGGAATATAAATAAAATCAAGAAATAGTGAATATCTGCAGATAAACATTAAAAGAGCAGCCTGGACTCCAACAAGGGTCGCCCTTAATGCCTATGCCCGATGTCTGACCTTCTTCTCGTTGTCCAAGTGCAGGTAGTAGGTGGGGTAGAGACCGCGGTCCACGCCCCTCTTGTCTCGAGTCACCCTGCACTTCACCGTGACGCCCTGCTGGGCAGGCCGGAGCACAAACTCCTCCAGGTTGTCGACCTCGATGACAGGGGAAGGTACCCGTTCTTCCTGGATGTGGAACATGGAGGGTGGGTGGGATCAGTGTTTCCCTGCTGTTGTCGCCGGCATAATGAGGTCGTGGTACTGAGATGTGATGCCTGCCATGTTTACGGTAGCTGATTGCGTTACAGAAAGGCTTAACCGGCTAGCTTTTCAGCCCCATTACTTCAGGCTTTGAAAAAAGATCTTCAACAGCCTCCTGAACAGTGAGAGTTCAGTGTTCGTGTTTAAAGCCTTTACGTCAACATGGATGGTTCAGCAGGATTTTTTTTTTCTGGTTCTTTTTAAGGATAGCTTAGTGGAAACAGAAATATTATTAGTTTCCTGGATCCTGGCAGTAATTTTTAAATGCCATTATTCTCCATATTCTGTTTCAAATACCATAGTTGACATTGTCCGCATACTTAGAATGTTACCGCATGCTGATCTATTTCACGCATAGATTACACTACCTAATTAGGTATTGTATAAATGCTCTATATTTATAAAGTGTCAGTTCTTTATATATACACAATTCCAGTCAAATCGGGTTCCTGAGATCCCTGGAAATAGGAAAAAAACTGAGTTAGATCTGTGGGAAAATTAATCATGACAACAATCATCATAAGGCTTGGCTGAAAGCATTTTTGACTGTGCCATTGTACTAGTTAATCAGTTATGAAGATGGATTACTGGAGAATGGATGAATGCATTCTTGCGATAATCGCAGATTAACTAAAATTTATATATTCTGGCAACATGACGCAAAAGTATTTGAAAGGTCAAAAAGCCAATTCCCAAGCTTCAGGTCACAAAAACTGCCTAAAGTATTTAATTGACAAGATAAGGCAAATATGATTAGTACAGGGAAAGAGTGGTCACCAGCCGAGGCAGGGGGTCACATGGACACTTAACAGAATGGCCTAGCCTCAAAAATGACCGTAGGATTAAATCTGTCTCAACAAAAACTTTACACTGTGAGCTGTCACAAGGCTAGAATTTATGGCAGACCTGCCACTGGGAAACAGTGTATATCCAAGCCAAAGGATTGCTTCAAACTCTCAATGTCTGTTGGTATGGGCAGCCATCCTGTGTGAACCACTAGGTCCTCGTGATGTTCCCATTACAGTATAATGCTCATAAGCACGCTACTAAACAAACTCTGCTGTGGTTTCACGAACACCCGGATGACGTCAAACACCTTCCCAGGCCTCCTCAATCACTAGATTCAAGCATTAATGAGAAGTTATGAGAAGTTCCGGAGCACTGAGTTCAAAGTAGATCTCCACCTCCTTCATCCCTGGAGGCATTGGAAGCCTTTATTCATGAATAATGCTTTAATATCTTACCAAACACAGCTGCAGACTTGTCTGACAGCATTCCAAGAAGGAACGAGGAGATCTGGACCTGCTCTTATTTTGGTCCTTGATATTAATGCATGGACAGACGTTTCTGTAGTTCTGTCCACGCCTTGTATATATATTTTAAATAGACACCCTACAATTAACAGTTTAGGTTCAATAGAACACAGGTCAAACAAGCTGGAAGGTAAAAGGAGGGATGAACCTGGCATTATATGATTATATGAACAATCCCAATGGTTGCCATTGATCTCGGTGAGTGATTTGCGCACACGTAGAAGCCTTGCGGAATGATCTGGTGACTCCTCTCCGCATCTACCTTTTTTCCCTTCTTTCCCTTTCCCTTCTTCTTCTTCATAACATCCTCCTCTTCCTCCTCCACCTCACTGTCCTCACCTTTCGAAGGCCCTGTTGGGTGAGACAGGCTACATATGTCCGTATGTTGGGACAAACTCATCCACATGCGGTCACCTTTTAAGGTTTGATCAGGTGAACAGACTGTCCTAACTATTGGCTGACCTTTCTTCTTCTTCTTCTTGTCCTTGCCTTTGTCCTTATCCTTGTCTTTGTCCTTGTCCTTCTCCTTGTCCCCTCCTACCTGGAACAGCGAGACGTCAGTCTTCTTCTTCACCTTGCTGGATTTATCATCCGGTTCACTCTGCTCACTGTCCGACTGGGGTGCTGAGGCTGAACAGGAAACAAAAAGCTTACATCAGCTCAGAGTCTTTGACAAAAATGCAGACAAAGTTTACTGTGCTAAACCAGGCTAAAGTGTATCTGTTTCAGCTGGACGCTTGCAGGTGGATGGCATGAAGATACTTAAAATCCCAGGTTCCCATTTTTCATATTTACATTTCATCAAATTAACTGAGCAAAAAACGTGACAACTTCACCGATGATCTGTGAAGTAAATATCATCAGAAGAGCACCACCATCATCAGATATTGAGATCTTCATACAAAGTCTGAGGTGTGGCTATTTCAAGTCTGTAGCATAATGATAGAGAGAACTTTCAATGGCAGTCGGTTTTTCTTCTTAGGTGGCCAGTGAAACATCTCCAGCAGCGGCCGTACGTTTCTTGTGCTGCTGAGAAGCGATGCTTCACCTTTCTTTTTGCCTTTGACCTCCGGCTTCCCGCCATTTATGTGAAACAGGGTGGTGGCATCATTCTTCCTGGACTTAGCTGATTTCGGTTTGGAGTCAGACTCGCTTTTGTTCTCTGGAAAAAACAAAAACAGAAGATGAAAAGTGCAGCAGCAGAGGGAGTAGGGAATTCTGCAGATGGAGTTTCCCTTTAATGATTTAAGATAAGAATATTACTTAAACACTCGGTATGCTTTTATTATATTGCCAGTTGTTTACAGCTTAAGATGAGATACTGTACACATACACTGGAATGTTTTCCAGATGTGGCTAAAAAATCTACAGTAGAAAAATTCTAGGAATTCCTTTTCATTTTTGCCTACTATTTCTACCCATCCATCCATCCATCCATCCACCCATCTTACATTATTATCCAGTACAGGGCTGAGGTACAAACAGCATAATCTATGTATAATATCTAGCCATAGAAATGGGTAGGAATATGTAATTGCAAACTATGTAAAAAAAAACATAGATTCAAAGTCTAGACGTCTTTAGTGTGACTGGAAAATTGCAGTGACTTCAATGTAATAGTGACTCGAATTAATTTATGCCTAATTCTGTTCTCATTCAGTCTCTATGGATACTATCTGGGCCTGGCATTCCATCCAGGGCCGACCCCAGCCTTGTGCCCTGTCCTTCCTGGACAGACTCCACAACACCCCACAATCCTGACCTGGATAAGTGGTTGGCATATGGACTGTTACTACATGAAACCCGGGTCTCCCTGCTTTCTGCTCTTGAAACCTTCAGACCAGTACCTTTAACTGGCTTCTTCTCCTTCTTCTCCTTGCTGTTGGCTGACATGCTATCCTTCGTGACCTTCTTCTTGACCTTCCGGGTGGTATCGTCCTCATCATTCTCTTCGTCATCATCATCCTCGCTGTCTACGCCTGGCCCGGGAAGGGGAGTGGGGTGTTGTAGGGGTCTGACTTGCTGGGTTTTGGGAAGTCTGTACAATCCGAACCACCCTAAGCTTAGCTACATATAATTATCCCACATCCCGTCCCAAGATCTCGAAGTGGGCAGATTCTTAATTCAAGGAGCGTAATGATTTTCTCTGCAGCACCACTACAGCTATGGCTCAGTTCCTTACCTTTCTTCATCTTGGGTGCACTTCTTGTCTTCTTTTTTGGTTCAGCTTTTTCCTCTTGCTCTTTCTTCTCCTTCTCTGCTTTCTTTTTTTTTACTTTCTTTCCATCTTTTTTGAATGGTTATGACACCAACCAACCAGGCAGACACAGAATAAAATGAAAAATAAACACATTAAACGATGTATGTCTTAAGACTACTTGGAAAGGTCCTCTTGCATAAAAGTCCATCTGTAGTAAGGTAAATACTGTATACGAGTGTGATAGCTTTAGAAAGGACTAAAGTATACGTAAATACCATACATATCGGAGTATGACTGAGTAAAGCATTTTCTGAAATGACTAGGGGTGAGTTTCCCGAAGCCTTCTTAACGCAACGTCGTTCGTAAGTTCTGTGTTAAAAGATAGAACTAACGAACGACGTAGCCTTAAGAAGTCTTCGAGAAACTCACCCTAGGTAAGTACTGTGAGTATGAGTGCGTAGCAGCTTCAGAAAGGACTAAAGTGTTGGTTAGTACTATATAAAAGTATGAATGAATAAGCCAATGTCAGAAAGGACTACACTCTGAGTGAATGCAGTGTAATGCGTGAGTGCCATCACACAGATGCTACCTTTCATGACAGGGCTCTCTTCTTCTGAGACATCCTCGCTTTTCTTGTCCTTGTTCTTCTTGGACTTAGCATTGGTGCTGTTTGTCTGGACCAGGTCCACATCCTGCTTTTTCTTCTTGGGTTTCTGATTTGGGTTTCAGGGTGAAAATGCTGCCAAAATACCAGAATAACTGCTTAAAGATCAGCTCACTCAACCTCAAAAATATCCTTTGGCAATTGTAACACTAATGACCAGTTTGATCCAGGATCAGTTACATATAAAATTTTTCCATTAACCAGAATACTAAGGGAGATTCAGAACGATAAGGTAGAATTTAAAAAAATCTGAAAATTGAAAGCCTCAGGCTTTGTAACAAACCGTTTTAAACTTAGACTGGGTTTTCTTGAGTGTTGTAAACAACGTTCAGCAGATCAATACAGTGCTCAAATAACACCTGATTTTTCATTACTTACCAGGTAAAATATAGCCAAATGGCAAAGCAAGAAAGCAGAGAACAGAAAGCAACTGTGAGACAAAACCAAAACATATGCACCTTAAAATATGCACTAAGGCACTGTTATTATAAAACAGCCACCCGAAAAATCACCCAGTACTCAGCAATCCAAACATTTCTCTCCTAGCCTGTGACCCGGGTTAACCTACATGTCAGTAAACATGGGTCAAGGTTTACAGTATGTGGCTCTGTGGTGCAATGGACAGCGCATTAGACTTCTAACTGTGTCACTATGGGGAGTGATTCAAAGGTTGTGGGTTCAATTCCCACCAGCGTCAAAGCTTTGCCAAATTTCTAATTGGGATCAATAAAGTATACCTGTCTTAATTTAGTTTATGATTGTTAAGATAAGGCACTTAGTGCTGTCACGGTTATCAATCCATGTGAGAACGGGAGCTGGCATACAATTCTGTAAATGCTAGGGTCCCATGTATAACGCCTGTTACTGGGCAATAGGTAGCAAAGGTTAAATCCTCCTTGATTATTTGGTTACTTGCTAAGTTATGTAACTAAAGCTAAATATACAACAGCAGTGAGACGTAGCACAGCCAAGTTGTTTAAATTCCCTAATTGCTTGGGTTTTTGGCAACAAAAGCTGGGGAAATTCACCTACCAGGAGGGAGGGGAACACGAAAACAAGGGCACACTGATTGGTAGGTGGGACGCGTACAGCCATGGCCTGTGTAATCCTATTAACAGAGCAGTGAGCTATTTATATCGCAACCCTCGAAAAGCACCATCAAGGAAGGCACACAATTTCCCACTATTTCCCTGCATGGCTTCCTCAGTGTTTCTGTGCTGATATACTGGCCACGTGAAACGGCAGTACTAAATCAGTAAAATATAATATCCAAAACGGGATGCCTTCAGCGTACTGTTGCTGTACTGCTGTGATTTGATACATTATTGTGGCTCTTTTATAGCAGAACTTGTACAGGCTTTTGCCAGGAATGCCGAAAGCTCCCACAATGTTAACGTGTCATTTGTTGGCATCAATTGACGCCTTCAGTGCAGGTTCACAGCGGTTTGTTGAAAGCATCCAGTGCTCCCTTCCGGCGAGGCAGACCACTAGGGGAAGGGGAACGTCCATCCTTCATCTCCGTCTGTAGTCCAGTCACAGTCCCCTGAACTCAGAAGCAACGTATCTGGTTCACCAGCTCTGCCCTCTCGCACAACTCACACAAAGGATTATTTTAAAATGCTGTTTCTTTTCCTGTTATGGATATAATGGACTTTGTCTGCGTAATTGTAAAAAGTAATTTAATTGAAAATCAACATCCTTAAATATATGCAAAGACTTATGGATGTCTAGTTTAGGATTGGAAGTAGATATAGGAGTATATTTGTAGTCAAGATTCAAATTCAGTATATCATAAAAAAAACCTGCACACATATACTAACAAATAAATGATATATAAACAGATTGTTTCAATAATTCAGATATCAGTACAAGTATTTTCTTTTAGGACAAAGTAAATTGGCAAAATCACCTAAATCACACAGTAGAATTATTATCATTAGTGCACAGCATATACGTTTATACGTGTAAATATTTGCTGCTGCAGCTTGTCTAATAATAAAATACAGTTTCAGATTCAACAGAAGCTTTGGGACTAAATCAGGGGCAAATGGTTCAATAAAAGTGGGTCCTGGAATAAACTGAGACCTTGGAGTCCGTCACACAAATATTTAGCTGTGAGATAAGTGCTAGTATTGTTACATATGGGTACTGCTTCCACTTGAGGCTTAATCATCGGTCTAGGTTTTATTTCGCAAATAACTTGCAGATGACACTCGTAGGTCAATAATTCCTCCTTGCAGAATTTGCGTGCAAACCGTAGACACCTCACTACCTAAATATGCTGCCTGGCAGGTACAACGAGCCTAAACATAAATCACCTTATTCTGGCTCTAGCTGGGAGCACAGGCTAAATACCCCCTGAACTCAAGGGCTCGAGGATCAACCTTTTTACCTTCTCTGCTGACATGGTCAGTCCTGTGTCGTTTGCTCAGCGGACGGACCAGCTGTGGTCCGAGAACGCAAACACTGTATGTCAAATGAAGGGAAGTCGGCGAGTGACCATGAAGAGATGAGCTGGGAAATTGCGTGGAAAGCTCTATTTAGCGAGGCTCCGTGAGCAGAAAGGAGTGGACAATAAGAAGATTAGCGTTAAGAGCAGATCGGCCCTGGAGGAGCGTCAGCCGGTGTCATCCGGGACGGGGGGGAGGGGTCACCTGACTCATCGCTGCTGCAAACGGGTGGCGACTCAATTGAGGATGATGACACTGCGTCTGTCCTTCCCCCAGGACAGGCAAGCCCACAGGAAGAGGTGCACTGTGTCATTGTCACACACACATTCCCAGGACTCACCTTTAGCGGCCTCTCTGTATTCACCCTTTCATCGTGGATGCTGGATTAAAAGATAGTTTTAATAAACAACTGTGCATTCGCTTCGGGAGCAGCCTGGCGGATCGTGTGCTTCACGGCGGTGCCTGATGCCACCTGTCGTATCCACTTTCAGCGAACAGCCCGGCGCTAAACTTTAACGTACAATTTGCGGTTGTGTACCTGATAGAATTTCTGCTTTGTGATCCTGATACGCCCCGCTTGCTTGTTTTCAGTTCTTAATTAATTAGGCACGCTCCCTTCCTCTCCCCCTCCGTCCATCCATCCATTCATCTCTCCCTCCTTTTCTCCATCCATCCATGCATCCATCCTTCTTTCAACCATTTATCTAGTACAAGATTATGCGGGAAAACAGCAGAACAAAAACAGGAAGCAGAGCTTTTACAAGTAATACTGGAACCATACTGTAAATGTGTGTTTCTGTAGCTGTTAATTTGATATGGTATTAGATAATCTGTAAAATTTTAACGATACAGATTCATGTTCATTAGCCCAAGGGCCATTTTGTGTTGGACTGTATTCATATTTATCAGTTACGATGTAGAGGCTCAGTAGGCAGTATGTTGCCTCACACCTCCGCAGTTGAGGGCTCAAATCCCACCTCTGCTCTCTGTGTGAGTTTGCACATTCTCCCCCATGGTGTCTGGTTTCCCCCTGACTGTCCACAGACATGGAGTTTGGTTAGTTGGTGTCTTTCAATTGCCTATTGTGTCTGTGTGTGTGTGTGTGTGTGTGTGTGTGTGTGTGTGTGTGTGTGTGTGTGTGTGTGTGTGTGTGTGTGTGT
>JAODKC010000130.1:5992367-6002746 GCA_026777985.1 Mormyrops attenuatus
GTGTGTGTGTGTGTGTGTGTGTGTGTGTGTGTGTGTGTGTGTGTGTGTGTGTGTGTGTGAGTGTGTGTGTGTGTGTGAGTGTGTGAGTGTACACCCTGTAATGGCCTGGCAGTGCTCAGGGAGTACCCCTGCCTTGGGCTCTGCGCTGACTTGGATAGGCTCAAGCCCCCCCTGACCATGATGGATGGGCATGTATTACTTATTTAGCTCAGTTTTCAAGGGCTACAGTAATCAGTAACTAATTATACAATATAGCAATTAAATGAGCAAGACCAGACATTTTGAAGTGTCTGGTTTTGTCAACAGCATTACTGCTGACAGAAATTTCTTTAACACAATTAGAAAATGTGAACTTTCAGTCAACCTTCAGCATAGTGTGATTTAATCTTAACAGTGTGAGTCACTGAATGGACAATCAAACCTAATTCACAGAGAATGCAGCTGGACTGAAAACCAGAATTAGCAATGGCTTGCAACAACCAGTTTAAGAAAACACTGGGCAAAAATATAAGAAATCAGTTTGGAGTTTTGATGCTGCAGTGCTGGGATGATGCCTCTCTTGTGTATGTTGTCACACATGTAGTCAAATAAGATAGTAATATGTAGACATACCTGTCTGAGGTCCAGACCTCTTTCAGAGTGTCCTTCTGAAGTGGCATTGGGGACCAAGGTGGCCCAAACTACACGTGAAGCTCACTGGAAACAACTGGTGAAACAAGGAAAGACAGTACGGCTGAGTGTCACACCACTACCCCCAACATAGCCCTGCCCAGGCTGGATCAAAATAAAACAAGGGAGCAGCTATAGAGTAAGAAAACAGAGGAATATTTCCTGACCGAAACATCTTGTACATGAATCCATCACATTAATTTTTATAGAAACCTATATATACGTAAAAATGAAATATCTATACAGAATACTAACCAATCACAAAAACACAAATGAGTGGTGTGCTAGTTATGGACCTAAACATCATGAATGCTGATTCTGTTGTACCTTTGAGGAAGGTAGTTTAGTTGCTACATTAATTTTTCACTGCAGCACAAAAGAGTCAAAACTAACCTGGGATACAGCAATATATTTAACTATTGACAAATCATATTGGATAACAAGGACAACTAATGAAAAGGAATGGACCTTCAAATCTGGGTGAAAACATGTAAAATTGAACGAAATGTATGAGGCTTTTTTTTCCTTGCACTTTTAAGCGGTTCTAGCGTAGAGTCTCCTGTTGTATTGGCAAATATGCAGCCTATAAAAACCAGAATAAGTCAGACAGCACCGCGCACACGTATGCTGACACACTTTCGGGCGCACATGCTCACCTGCACTGGGCGCGCAGAGACAGTGACCTGGTCTGTATCCCCACGGAGACAAGCATACGCTCCCTGTCCTGCTCCCCTTCTAACTCCCTGTAATGCCTGTGCAACCCAGCGAGCATAAGCCCTCATTCTTAATAGGATTTCCAGTACAGTAAAACCCCCGGGCCCCTACTCTGCCCCCACACAGAGACCCCCCTGTCTGGCCACCTGCAGGGTCTTATATAAGACTAAGCAGGGGTGACAAGGTTCTGAGGCGCAAAATCGCTATGAATCAGCCAGGGTTTATTTAATCTTATATTTATCACAATAATTGGTCTGCTGGCTTGCCTACGTGTATAATATGATGCCAATCACTGAGACTGACTGTGTGCACTCTCCTCATTGGCTCCCTTGTCTAATGAGAAAAGCGAAAAATTAGACTTACTTTACGCCACAAACAAGTGTAGCAATTTTTTTTTCGTTAACAATACTTCCACAACCGATGAATTGTACACATTTGAAGGGAACTACCCGTACGGCAACCTCACCCATCTCTCCGGTGGCCACAAGGTGGAGCTCCAAACCACGCTTACCGAAGGAAGGCACCAGAAAATCAGTCTTCGTATATTTTTACAAATGCACTAAATTACTTAGTCAAAACCATTTCATGAATGCATATTTGCAGGCACCTGTGTAGCAACATGCAACTTCTATCCCATGTGACTTTGCAACTTTTGTGAACACAGTTATAATTATACAAATATCATATGTGTGATATCGACATAACAGGGATTTTCCCATGAACGCTAATTCTGGAGATGCAAAGCAAAACAGTACATGCAAAGTAATTTCATACCAAAAGGCTGAACAGGACAAACTCTGTGCGTTGTCATCTTCATCATAAGCAAATGGGTCACTCTGGGAAAGCGGCAAGAGTTTCATTTTTATTACTAGGGCAGAAATGATGGGTCCCCGGTAAATTTCCAGCGTATAAAACACGTTAAATGACTTTCGGAATGAGAATAAACAGAAGCAGAAACACATGGCGAAGGCTGCGCCAGACAGCTAATCGCAGCGATCCTGACGTCCCACGGCCCACGTGCAAAGCATCATGGGAGTTGCAAATGTCAGAGAGGAGGGCAGCTTTACATGTATGGTCTTATCGCTAATATCGCTAATACCGCAATTCCTGACGCCTCTGAACAAACCCCTCTAACATTAAAAAAAATATATATTTTTATTCCACATGAATTAAAAATATTTTAAGCTGATTCTTTCCATATATTATAAAATTATTATAATAGAGAGATTATTACCAAAGCACTATTCATGCACGTGTTAAGCATATATTTAAGAAACTTAGGAGAACATTTTAACGGGTTGTGTTATGAAAGGATAAATATATGTTAGTAAGTTTATGGTCAGCTAACTGCACAAACAAAACCACTAACTAGTCTGAGACTACTCAGATGGCTGAGCCTGGCCGGTCTGTCAGGAAGGCCTTAAATCGTTTTTATTGTAACAGGTTGTTGGGGGTGAGCAGAGATGAGTTCAAAATGCTCCGATTTTCTTGTGCTAAACAGACTTGAAACATGAGAAGAATGTGAGATGAACACTGAGCGTCTTTATGATGATAAATAAACTGCCATTTATATGTATTCCCTAAGGTTTTTGTCTGCTTTGTCTTTGTGAAAAATGACACAAAAAATGCACCCAATCAATTAATTCCATTTTAAATGATTTTTTTTTTGCAAATAGGCCTACTAGATTTGCTCTTCAGTATGCTTTTTTGAGCAAAAGGCAGGCAGCTCCCCCCTGGCAATAAAATGAGCAGGAAGCCATTAGCAGAGTGGATTAAAGCGGTCCAGTTGGTTAGTTTACAAACAAGTATATTTATTTAGCAGGCACTTTTGCCCAAAGAAACACTCTTATTGCAGCTGGGGCTTACTCAAGGCCTCAACAGAGATACAATTAGTCTGCTGGCTACAGGACTCAAGCCTTTGACCTTGCAGACATGGGTACTAACCTCTAACCTGCTAGGATGCACAGCATCCAGCTACTCCCTTCGCTGAAGGTTCCCCGCAGTCCCTCTGCATACACATGCATGTCGCGGATGGCAAACCCTCATCCCTCCTCCATCTTGTTTCCCTTGTCACTTACAGGTAACATACAGGTACATGTATAAATTGCTGACATTCCAGTGTTGTTTTTTCAATGTTCCTTCATTTAAAGGCAACAAGTTCAACAGGAGCAACTGAGAGTTTGGCTTGTGAAGGAGATGGCTTCCCCACAGAGGCCCTGTTTGGCATTCAGGAGCACCAGTGATTAACTGGCAATTGAGACAATCACATCTGCACATTATTCCTTATTGATTCACTTGACAGATGCACTTAACGAGAACAAGTATGAGGATTGACATAGTATAACATTACTAATTGGGTTTCGCCCAAGAGGGCACTTAGAGTTTTCAATTATGTAGGCATGCGTCAACCTGAAGGAAGCAGAGTAGAGTTTGTCTTCCAAGTTTTGCAGTTTTACACAATGTATGACAAAATCATAATAACACTATGCCTGACAGGCTTTGATGAGTGCTCTAACTGTGGCAGGTTTCCACAGCGACATCACTGGTGACATCACAGTGATTCATTTACTACGGGTTTATTCTGGGCAAAAGCCCCTTCGCTCACTTCATAAGTTTGCCCTGCTGTCATATATGCCGGGAATCCAGGAGCGGTAAAATATATAAATGAGCGTGTGACAGAGTACTCTTACCTTGGTGCGGATATTCACCCTAGGAGAGAATGACATTGGCTTTGCCACTCATCTGTGCAAAGCAGCACTTTTCAGTGCTGAGAATGAGCAGCGCACTCCAGCATCCTGTTCCACAGATTAGGATGCTGTCCGTGTCACCGGAAGGTTGCTGGTTCAAATCCCAGAGTGATTGCAGCGTTGGGACCTTGAGCAAGACCTTTAACTGCCAATTGTTCCTGGCACTACCTGACCCTGCTTTATTAATATATCTTATATTTTTTTAAAGATAAAACATTAACAAAAATTTTTAGACACTTGAGCCCCTCCCCTGAAATCCCAGAGTGAATCGCTGGTCAGGAGGGGGGTGCTTTCCTGTTCATTTAACTTCAGAGGGTTTGTATCCTCATTTTTCAATGGATTGGCTAACAGCCAGTGCTTGAGTTAATTTGAGTTTCGTAATAATTCTTCTAAAATGAATTGTCTTCTTAATAGTATAATGCTGAATTGATCTGGTTAGTTTGTGTGCCTCAGAGAGTAATATCAATTAATTTATGTTCAGCTTAATTAAGAATGAAATCAATGATTTGGTTACATAATTGTTTTGGGGCATTTAAGATGCAATTTACATAGGTAAATAATTAATCAGAATGAGCAGCGTATTACTTTATGCATTGAGAAAATTAAAGGATATCTTTTGACTTTTTGCAAACCAATGGACAAAAACATGAAAAAGAATCTAGAAGTGAAAAGCCTGTGAGGAGTCTGTAAAAATGAAACCAATAGCAATTAGCTAAAAGGAAAAAAACAAAGATGATTCTGAGTGACTGAGGCTGGGAGCCTGTCCTCTGTAGAGCACGAGACGGAGGGTGGACTGCAGTCAACAGTGCAGTGTCCTCAGGAAGAAATTATGACATTCCCACAAGCTGTAATTACGGCTTTGATGACATTTTCAGCCGTAGTATCTCCGTGGCCGCTGCCTAATGGAGGGTCTGCGCAGAGGCGCCACGGCAAACATTTACAACCACAAATAACCCCACAGTGCCAGAGCCACTGAAGCACACAAGCACTTAGAGCAGCCCACTTACCCCCCACCTGCAGGAGGCTGGCTGATCAATCACGTTGGCCGATTAAAACTTTGCGAGGTCACATGACTCTCAGCATCACTCATCAGACGGACTCAAGCCAGCCACTCAAGGTCCAGCCTCACAAATCGCCATATGGGCAGCGTGCAGTCACTGCCTACGTTTTCTGATAAAAAAGATTACATAGAGAAAACGACTCTTATTACAAATCATTATTACTGTGCAGCGGTTCCCTGTCCACAGATAAATGCACACTATCTATAGTGTGCTGCATAGAATATGCAGTACATTGTGAGTTGCAAGGCCAGAGTTATGAATGGCCTGTAATGGGCTATAGCTCAGGGTACTGAGTTGTAGGGGAAGCCAAATATTCTTTCTGGTTTTTACAGCAGTGTTTTACATGGTAGGTAGGGCCCCAACCAGGACTTTATCCCAGCCTCACACCCCTTAATTCAGGCCTGAGTACCAATAATGGAGATCACTAGAGTTGTGGTGCATTTTCATTGACTTGTGGATGGTTGCTTGTGGCCCACGATGTTTGCTAAGCTGCTGTCCACTTTGCCTAAAGGCTTCAAAGAATCCCTCGATTTTAGTAGCCCTTGGCGTGTTGACGAGGACCTCTCCAGTCTGCCCGCCGCCAATTCTGTGTCATGTACTGCCCTGTGCAGGGCTGGGGATCTGAGGAGTATTCAAAGACGTCAACATGACCGTTTTACCACATGCCTGAAGCCGAGTCACACGCTTGGTGGTTGGGAAAGGTGTTAAAGTGAAAGAAGCAGCTCTGCAACTGCGCAGCACAACTGCAGAACTTAAACCGCAGTGGTATTTTAAGCTTGTGTGCATTAAAAGTGTATGTTACGTTAGCAAGCCGAGCTTTGGTTCACTAAGACTGGTAGCACTGGAACCCCCAGTGAAGGTATCTGTGGCTTATTCACGTATTTAGTCATTGAATTTATTACATTTGATTTCATGCTTTATGGTAGTACGGCCACCACTTAGACTAATCAAGGTGGATATTTCTAAAGCCCTAAAGAGATGAGTTGGGCTTAGGGTGGAAGAAAGGGACTTTGTGTAGAAAACGACGAGGGATCATGCTTTAGTCCTGGTTTTGACAGGCCGCTGAGTGATTTGGTCATGGAGGAATATGATGAATAGATATTCAGTGGGGAAAAAAAGTGGAAATGAGACAAAGGGGAGAGGTACACAAGTTTGCACGTTTATTTTTTTTGTGCAGTGGAGCTCTGTCATCAACGGGGCAAGCAACAAAGAGACAGGCATGGGTTGGGAAATCCCAAGTGTCCCTGCGGTAAAAGTCCTGACAGGGAGTTAGTGGAGACCTCGGATGAACTCGGGCGTGAGCAGCGATTGGGCTTTCTGAGTGAGCAGGGGGGGGCTAAGCATACAGGAATCTGTGTCATGAGAGAATGGATTGCATCCCCCCCCCCCAGCCTGCTTCTCTCTCGGGAATGTGCACTTATTTGGCCCTGCATGTGGCGGACAAGGCCTGACCTACATTCCCGCCCCGCCCCCGTTCAGGGCGCTGCCTGAGCGACAGTGCCGCGGTGGCCCGGAGATGCCGCGGGCAGAGACCTGGAGGGGGGCGTCAAACTCCCCCCCCACCACCCCGCGTTCCCCTTGGACTCACGCGTGGAGGCGGGGCACATCTCCCGACGGGCACGGTTTGCTTACGAAAGAGGCAGGCGTTCTCTTGAAGCACAGCCAGGAGAGGCTGGTCCTGCCGGTGGCAGACCTCTGCTCGCGAGCAGGAAGAGACGCAGCGAGAGCGATCTGTAAAGAACTCGCAGCTATTTTTTTAGCCTGACCCCCCCCCAGACACACACACACTCTCTCACACTGAGGCAAACCCTGTCTCCTCCTCTCCCCTCCTCTCGTTTATTTAAAACCTCCCAGTCAGGCAGTGTAAAAGCCACCCCAGTGTCGTCGCTGTTGTTGTTGTTGTTATTGCCGTCGTTGTTATGGTTGTCGCTTGTTTTTTTTCTGGACAGGGGGAAGGGGAGACGATGGTGAGGAGTGAAGACGGCAGCCCTGGGGAGGGGGGGGGCGCTTTGGTGGAGATAAATAAATTAATAAGTAACAAAAGAGGAGTGACGTTGGAGGAGGGCTGCCCTGGATGATGCCTGTGAGAAGATACGGCGACTGGAACAGTGAAGCACAGACCTTGTGCTTGAGACAGGGGTGTCCTGGAGCTGCAGCCTGTCTGGGGGTGTGTCGCAGAGCAGCGGGAAGTTTGGGGGGGGGGATCAATTTGGCATGGATGCTGGATTACTTTGGGTTTTTTTCTTTTCTTCACGAGGAGGACCTCTGTGTCTCTGTGTTTCTATTTCTCCTTTTTATAAATCGGATGGTGACTATTTTGGAAGTTCTCTCTGTTTTTCGCACATTGAAACGCAGTCCAGACACGAATCGGCATTTTTATTTCTCCTTATTCTTGATGAATGACTAACATGGTTGTGAGTACACGATCATGTGATTCAGTGTTTGGTGGGATTTTGGAGTGCGCGGGGGGGTGACACTGGCGATGGGAATGCCTCCGTATTTTTCGATAGTTATTGTGGTGGACTTTCTTTCCCTTCTTTTTCTGTTTTTGGCACCGTTTGTCTGAGGGGGGGGTCAGTCTGGCAGAGGGCAGCTTTGGCTGGGCACCACGGCGAGAAGTACATTGCACCACAACGGACCCAAACAAAAACACAAATGGGGGGAGAGTGGAGCCACGATCGGGGACAGAGGACCCAGGACGAGAGCCAGCCCCTGACAAAAGCCGTAACCGCACACTTTTCGAGAGACACTCCCCTTGGCGCCCAGAACCTCCCCAAGAGGCATCAGGAACTGCAAACAGCCTCACGGTGACCGAATTGGCGGCAGGACCCCAAGTAGTCATGTAAGTGTCGCATGTTTTCGTTTCTTTTGCCGCCTCATTTTTGGTGGTCGGCGGTTGCCGTACAATCTGTTAGTGTCTAAATATGACATTTTTTCTGGCAGGGGGAGGAGGGTTGTTTTTCATGGTAGGGCAGTCTAATTAAGCATAGACGAAGTTGTGGCATTTTTTTTTCAAGTCCCTTCCCTAATTAATATAGGACTAACCCCCCCCGCCCCACAGACACAGTTCGCATTGTTGCGCCCGCCTACCAAACCCAAGTCGTGGGTGCCACCGCGCGCCCCGTAAGTCCCGGCCCCAGCCCACTCCCCGTCTTCGCCTCCTTTTCTTCCTCTCTGTCTGTCCCTGCGCTCTCTCCCACTTGGCAGGCAAGCCAAAGTGGGCAGGGAGAGAAAAGGAGGCAGAGTAGCTCTCACAAGGTAAAGCGCGGGGCGTCCGCGCAGGCTGCCTTTCTCGCCTCTGCCTGGGGCCCCCGCCAGCATGTCCGCTCTCCGGCTCCGCGCCCGCCGTCCTGCCTGTCGCCGTGGCCCGTCGACACCCTCAGGTACTCCTGACTCTCCGTAGCACCCGTATGACCTCCTCCCTCGGTCATCTTTCTCCTTTGTCTGGGATCCTCTCCGGCACCTTCCCCCGCCACGCCGCCTTGCCGCCGCCATGCCGCCGCCATGCCGCCATTACTGTCCGGGGAGGGCAACGCGCTTTTCCGAGACATGGAAAAGAACCTTGAATCCCGACCCATTCTGCCGAACTGCTGGTTTATCAAGGTTCCCGAATTAGTTCCCCTTCATTTTTAATATTATGAGATGTTCAGAAAGAAAGTGACCGACCGAGTGGGGTGTGGCTGGGAGGGGGGGGGGGAGGACGGACGTGAATTCCGAATCAAATTCCTTCGTTGTCACACAACTTTATTAATAATGAATAACTATAATATTAGTAAATAATAAACAAAAGCCTTGCCCTGGGTGCAGTTAGGAAGAGCTCTCGTCCGTTAGCTTCCGACCCTTGTGAGGGACTCGCTGAGGTCCATGACGACGGGCACCTGAGGCCCAGACCTTAACGAAATAACATCTACGGCTCCAATTCAAACCTTAACGGCTCCACATTCTGTAAGTGATACCTTCCCTTTTCTTAACTCATCGCTGTTTCGCTTGTCCTCAAAATGTTATTGTGAGGACAAAACAGAACCTTAACGGCGTATTTAGAGGACATCTGTAAACAGGACACTGCTTTGCTGCAAACTTAACATCGGCCCTGATACATTTTTGCTGACAGCCACCTTTTAAACAATCGCCGTATTTTTGTTTTAATGTTGCATCAGCACGCACTGTCAGTTATTAGCAATTTAGATATGTCACGTATGAAAGTAAAATGTGAATATATAGCGAACAAAAGCCTAGCGGCTGCTTACTAGAACGTCTTACTAAACGTGTTTTTCTAAAAGCATTTTAGATGTCAAGGTTTATATCTAGCCAAGGCAGTTATGACCATAATTGTACCAGAGTATAAACACCCTTGTATAGTTTCTGTTTTTGTCCAATGGTTACAGTATATCGTATTGTCAATCAGATAGCAATATTTGTCAGAAAAAGGTTTGAGGGTCACAAGTTGTATTCCATTAATTTCATATTTTTTATTTATAACCCAGTGCCGATTTGTTAAATGTACACTACATTTTATTACTCTTGTGTTATTTGGTATTTTACAATATTATTTCAAGTGCAAACCACCTTGATTGTTCTGAGAATTAGGGTTATATGTTTAATGATTTTTAAAATATTATTTTTCGAAAAACTGGCTTTTTGGACTGATTTAGGGCGGGTACCCCATCGATGCCGTTTGTTGGTGACGCAGTCTGTGTGCAGGATTGTCATTCCCCAAGCCCATGGACCACTGCTTTTGCGGCGGTCACATGACTATGACCAAGACCACGTTCAGGCCAATAGTGATGAGGCGCGTACTGTCCCAAAAGTCCAACTGTGGACGTTTACGTTTTATACCGGGGGGGCACAGAGGTGCGTTGGGTGTTACACAGCCGGATGAAAACACCAGCTTGTCATTTTATTCATTCACTTGCTTTTTTCCCATTATTCTATGTGGACATCATTCCAAAAAAGCGCTCGGATAAAAAGACAATTTCAATAGATATGGAAAGTTATTTACTGAAAATTACTTTAATAAATTATGAGGGGCATTAACGGTTTCTTTTTTTTACATTATTTGTTCACACCAGCACAGTTCATTAATTATTGAATGTTTCCAATCCAGTTTAGCAGCCCCTGCAGTGCTTCAGGACGTCAACAACGGGGCACATTTCACTGTACAGTATACGTGTTTGGCAGGAGGGAGGGA
>JAODKC010000130.1:6002846-6062315 GCA_026777985.1 Mormyrops attenuatus
CCCCACCTCCGCGCCGCGGGGGGCCCCGGCGGGGGGCCCCCGCCCCCCGGGCCCCCCGCGGGGGGGCCGGGCAGAGGGAATACGTACTTCCTCCTCCCCCCCAGTTCTCCTCAGATGAACTCGCCATGCTGGCCAAGGTTTTTTCTCTCTCTCTCGATAGTCGGCCTCGACTGCTTCCCGCTATCAAGCTGTGCCTTTGCTTCGCGCCACCGGGCCGCCGTGTTTCAGGCTGTGTACTGAGCCGAGGCAGACTTTACGCCTGCTCCGCACCCCCCCATCCCCCCCGCCCAGCGGGCCGTCCGTGCAGAGTGCAGCGCGGCCTATTTTTTTTTATTTGTCCGCCAAAAAAAGGGGAAGTGCGACCAGTGCGGCCGAGTCTGCAGTTTGCAAAATCCATCAGATAAAGCGAAACCACAAATTACCGCTCTTCATTTTCAGACTGGGTACCTGCCAGATTGTGCCCGATAAAGTTACCCAATGAACTAAAATTTTTTGTTAATCATTACTGGATTTATCTCTTAGATTTTGCACTGTCCATTCTGGTTCTATGAAGAAGAATTAGCTAGGGTTGCTTAGAAATATACCTACTGCATTCTATGCCATTATGTTTCTGCACGAATCAGGCTTGATTTTTCATTCACTTTTCTCAACTAAATTCAGCACAATGTGTTTAAGGGGCCTTCTTTGCACAATCAGACACACCACAGCAAAATTCACGTTCACAAATTTCATATCACGTTAATATTTCATGTTAACAAATGCTATGGAGAATAAACTTGGTTTGATCTCCCTATTAGGGATACATGAAATCCATTGCAAAAATCGTGACAGTCATCATCATACATGCAACACAATTTATGGCTTTTCAAAGAAAACAGTAAGATAATCCAGAAAACGTTGCATGTGTGAAATGACTCTTCCTTTTCTGTTTGGTCGTAACTGGGTTGGACTGTCAGGGAGGTGAAACTGACCCTGCCAGAAGCTACAGGATGTCTAATAAGGTTACAGTGCATCTAACTTCCTTTTCCACGCCGTATTTTTGTTTTAATATGTTCTTATGTTCCAACATTATTTTTGCAAACAAGGCCTTGCTTACTTGTAAACAAACATTTGTAACTATACATACAATAAGCAAAGTGCACATATCATGCATTTACTTTCCAACACAAAATATTTATTGCTTTTCAATTCTTTTTAAAGTTCATTGCCTTCGCACTAAATGATTATTGGCTATATTAACAGACTCCACCAAGATTAGAAAAAACACAAAATAACCAACATTCATTAAGAATTAACACTGACCTTGGTAACACTTTACTTGAGGTGGTACAAGTAATGTAATATTATGCTATTATGTATATATTAATTAACTACAAACTAAGTCTTAGTTACATACTGATCTCATATTCGTTCATCATTAATGAATTGTGACAGATCTTTTATCTCAAGCAGTTATATCTAATTCTGTAAACCTCTGTGACCTAATGAAGGAACAAGTAGTGAATAACGCAAGTAAAATACTGATCTCATGTTTGTTCATCATTAATGATTCATGATGTACCTTTTATCCCAAGCAGTTACTATATTTGTTACTATATCTGTTAATTTGGTAAATCTTTGTGAACTACTGAAGGAGCTACTGATGGAACAAGTAATGGCTAACACAAGTAAAATACTGATCTCTTATTTATTCATCATTAATGAATCATGACACATCATCTCAAAGTAGTGCCTATATTTGTTCATGATTTGTACTTCAGTAATAATTGAGTTACTAAGTATGTGTGCCCCTTCAATTAAAGTGCTACCCTGAATGTTTAAAAAGATCCTCTGAGGCAAACCTAAATTTATTTAGGTGCAATAAATGGCCTTATGAAGACTGTGTTTCAGAAAGTCAGGAGTAGGTTCACAAAAACACAGCGATCATGAGAATTATCTCGGTGACTCTGAAAGAGTTCCATCTGGCCCAGATTAGACCAAACTGATCAAGGTGGAAACCAGTGAAGAAGCCAGCAACTTCCAAAGAGGTTTGGTAGCAGAAAATGACAGCAGAAAATGTGCTTGGGTCATCAGCATCCAGAAAACTTTCTGAAAGTGAGCTGGCATGACAATACAGGGACATGCTATCCACTTGTGAAAATAAGATGGCCCAAACTCGCAAGCTCACGTGTGGCGCATCAGAACATGCAACAGAAATGCATTGGGTCAAATTGGATCTTTTTAGTACCACGTAAAACCACAGGATGACATCACCCCTATGATTCGTGCTATGGGGTTTGCTTAAACGTTTCAAAGTAATTGTTGATACAAGCATGTTTATAACAATAATGTGTCGTAACTGCAGGAAAAGAATATCAAGGACTAGTGATAACTAAATAATGTTTGCTTTACATGGCAATCGAATATAATTATCAAAATGGCTGTATTTGGTTTAGGACTGGAGTGACTTTTTTTCTACCCAAAATATTAAATGAAGCAAGTGCCATAGTGTTCAGATGTTTATTTTAAAATGAATCGTCATAGTTAAATTTAGCCAGCTAGCTATGCAAATTGTATGTGGTACAGCCAGAGACCTTTGGAAAGCTGTGCTCTGACTAGTGGAAGCTTGCACTTGCATTAGCTGAAGGTGCACAAAATGTGTTCAGGTTTCTTAAAAAGAAAATCATTAGCTCTAAGCTGTATCAAAAATATCCAAAGCATTTTAACTTTATCTGAACTGTAAAAACAGACTTTAAAACAACCGATTCACGGAAATTGTATTTTATATATATATATATATGTTGTAGATTCCCAGATGTCACTGATGTTGGTCACAATAAAAATCTTCTCTAGCTTTATTCATCGGAAATGCCACCTCCTGCATATTTATTGCATATAAATCAGTATTTGTGGCAAAGTCTACAAAGGTTACCCTAAAAAACAGCATTACAGCATAAGAATAGCTCCATTGTACGTTCATCTCCAGTGTCATGTGATCAAGCATGCCATAGACTGGCAGGATGAGCAGCCAATCACAGAGAAAGACTCCCTCGAAAGAAGGCGGATGCATATGGTCACGCATGCAGTCACCAATCAGCTCAATATACTCCTTGTGCCAGGTCTGGCCTGGGTGTTTGTCAGTGAACGTGATGTTTTCTTTGCAAAACTAGAGGAGTGAGCATGAGGGGATGTGGCGATGTAGCGTGATGATGATGTTTGTTCCAGGCCAATATCATATCGACAATAAGGCACTGAGGACCTCTGATGTCATGGAAAAACCCACAGTGCAAAATCTCTGCTGCAAACATGCAGAATTGCATGTCTTAGCTTCAAAGAACTGATATTTGCAACTAAAATCCATCTTTAATTTAGCCAAGTATCAGCTCGTTGAAGCGTTTAAGGGGGCATACCCTGAAATCTCGAGACACAAAGACATTGTTTCTGGTATAAATGGGAAAAAAACAGGCTCTCACTGTTCCACAGCCAGTTGTACCCCTCCTCAATCCCCCTCCCAACAACATCACCTCCTCCTTCATTGAAATTCAGCCTGGCACTCAGACGGTGCCCATTCCTTGGCACCGATCTCTGAGAAAGAGAATACAAGCGTCAGTCGTCTCCGTCCGGGCTACAGTCGTCGTGGTTGCCGCCAGAGCCCTGTTGTTCCACCGAGGACAGTCACCGGCTTGTTCATAGGTATTCTTCCATGTTTACTCACTGCAGTTGGTGCTTCCACTTCATATCTTAACCGTTTGACCATCGGCCATCTAGAAATATGCCAGCGGTCACGTATTTGCTTTCTAAATGGGGGAGGGGACCTGCAGAGTGGCTGTCCAGCAATCCAACATGAATTACGAGAACTTGGAGAAGGACCTGTCAGGGTCTCTCCCTTGTTTCACTGGGACAGAGCAGGGCTAGTGGCAGGTGTTAAGGGCCTTCGCGTGACAGAGCTGAAACATGGCAGAAAGCTGCAGAAAGCCATCACTGCGGTCTACAGTTTGCCAGGAGATTGCTCACCATGTAAGGCAAGATGCCATTGTGGCGCGATTGACATCCCCCCCAAGGGGCTAGGCTGAAAGTACTGTTAATTTATCTATATTTTTAAAATTATTTTATTTTATCTATTCATGCATGTTTTTGACAGTTTTTGCAGAGTATAGAATGTTTTATGGGGTCTGACATTTTGCTAGTTCTGTGAGACCAGGTCTTCTCTCCACCATTAACATGCACATGGGCCACGGAACTGGGGCAGGGGAGCGTACGGGTAATGTTCAGAGTATCAGTAAGAATGCAGCGATGAACAATCGTGAAAAAATTACCCACAAATAATTTAATCTAAACCTATGAAACTTTATTAATAAAATATATCCATGTTTTTTAGAAATTGCTTGTATTTCAATTTTTCAAAAGCAAACAGAAACATGAACATAACTTTATGCCCCCCTGCCTCCCCTTTGGCCCCATGGCCACCCGGCCCCTGCAGACCACTTTGCCCCCCCATTCAGAAGTGTTCTACAGACACAGATATTTTGTATCCGATTGTCGTGGTTTTAATACCCGATAAGTGCTACATAAGCAGTTTTTAGTGATGATTCACCATACACATTGCATGATCATGCTAAAATAATGTGCCTGAAGTTCTGCATTTGTGCTACACAAGTCTGTCCATCCATCCATCCATCCATCCATCTTCTAATCTCTTATCCTGGTCCAGCTTAAAAATGGCTGAAACACATGACCTCATCCTTAATATTTACATAAACAAAACAGCAATAAAGTATTTTGGTTAATGTGAATTTTTTGTTAGAATTTAAAAAGAACTGGAATAGAAACCAAAATGACAAGAAAAATATGCCTTGCTCCTTCAACTTTTGAACACCATCATAACAACTTGCTATACTCTTTAAAATGACCCGTGAGCACTTTTGAGCAGAACAGACAATGCGAAAGGTGTTTAGTGATATCACTCCCTATAATGAATGTTCTGGGAGGGCCATTCAGCCAGACCATGTGACATGGGGACCTTATTTAGGCACCGTATTTGAGGAGCGGAGATGGTTTTAAGAAATGGTGGGAGGAGTGAAAACAAAAGGCCATTTCGGTGTCAGCATGAGAGAAAACAAAACGGGCATAATCATGGGCACTATAAGTCCTGCTCCCTCCAATTTAGTTTTTGCTGAAATATCTCTCCATCACACCTTTCTTGGTGAACTGGAGGACACGCGACAACCCAAGCTGTGCCCAGATTATCCTCCATTTCCCTGTTCTTGCTTTCTGAACCCCAGTGGCTATGCATAACTACCTCTTTAACAGTTTTCTCTTTAACCCCTGCATCTTACCCTAATGTCCCACTTGTATTAATGCATCCTTTTAAGAGGACCCCTCTCGCAGTTGTCCGACTTTCTGCCCACGTGGAAACCTGACACGGTGTTTTGTATACTTATCTGTGGTCGCATTCATGCCGGCAGAGGGATGCCGCACAGAACAGGAAGCGAGCTCAACAAAACACTTCCTGTTAACACCACTACAGGAGTGTGGGCCAGGGCAGAGATCGTTCGTAATTCGCAAGTCGACATAACAGCCTCTTTCTGAATCATCAGGTTCAAAAGGTTGCTTTGTGAGGCCTCACAATTAATTCTCAAACCAGTTCTTCCTGATGGGCCACAAATGAATGAAGCCACAGCTTAGAGTAAAAAAAATTGTTTTGGTCACCGCTAATGGATGGCAGGCTTCGTCAACACTTTGAAAGGGTGCTTAAGAGTGCTTGAAATAGGGTTTAAGATTGTTATAAGTCCTTCAATAAAGTCTGTCTCATCATCCTGAGAACAGAGATGATGAGCACCTTCCTGTAAGCCTACTACACCAGCAGAAGATGAAATATGAAAATTCTTTGATCCATAATAACCACTGTGCCATATATATATAATTTCAAACCTATGGATTTCTCTGTCATGATCAATTAATATCTGCCATTTGGTCACAGCCTTCAGCAGGAGAAGCAGCAGGAAATGATGATGACAGTGATGAAGATGATGATGTCATCTACCATGTGTGTCACCAAGGGTCTGGTCTAGCTGCTGTACAAGTAAAGTTTCAAATGGAGTTCCAGGTTTTCGCTGAGCCGTCACCCTTCACAACCTGATGCTGCATCTCTCTGACTTCCCCCAACATTTTCATCTCCCTCTCCGAAACTCTTCCCCTTCAGAGGATTTCACATCTGCATGAGTACAGCTTTGGAGAGTGACTGGTTCATTCAGATCTGAGTATTTGGGGAAGAGTCTGGTATCTACACCCTGCTGCTTCCAGCCCAATGGGCACATGAAAAATCCATTTGTTCCCAGTTTCAAAGCAGATTTGTGCGCCATAAAGTGGTACAAACAGGTGTGTCTTTGTGCTTGTTATCAAAATAATTACTTAAAGCAAGCCCTGCTTCATTTATTACGCTCCCTAAACTGTGACTGGCCATATGAGTAACCTAGTGAACTCCTTACTATACTTTATTAGCAGAAATAATATACTCTACATCACCATTAAAAAGGCTGAAACAAACTATCATTCATTGAAACCCCATAATGCATTGCTGCTCTGTCTTTTTGCCCGCAATTTTGGTCTTGCAGGAACGAATTGATCTGGGGGGGGGGGGTGTTTTTTCGATCACATGCTATTTATGCTATAATTAAAAGTGTCTGCTGCTATATCTACCAGCTAGGTACAATCTCAGTGTGCATAGGGAAATGGTTAACGAGGATTATTCTTCTTCTTAAGAACGAAGAAACGGATTGCGTTGCTGAAGTGAACTCGCCCACCTTAACCTCCTTTTCGGCATGACATTCCAGTTCAGCCACGCATTCGGTTTCTAATGTCATTAATTGTGCTTGAGTGTGGCCTTGTTAGCCCAACCATGCATAAGTGTTTCAGTGTGGCGTCAGCCTCTGGCCGTCTCCAATACCATGTGGATGGGCAATGACTCTCTAGTTGAATATCATTTGGATGAGATTTGGATTTGGCAATTCAGAGATACTACTTGGTTCAACTGGACATCTTACCTGGAGCACACCTTCTTAGCAGAGGGAGACCATACAGGCTCCACACACAGAGGAGGTGGGACTTGAACCCCCAACCTTGGATGTGTATGTAATAGTGCTGTCCACTGGGCCACATCTTTGAAGTTTGGTGCTTTTTATCTGAGTGCCAGCTATCTGTCTCTGTGTGATAAGCCTCTATGATCAATCTCTTTTAGCGTCGCAGCACCAGCCACAGAAGCATGAATTCTTCTCTGTTGAATCGTTTTCTGATATTGCAGCTCTCAGACCATTCCTGGGTTTTCTCCGGATCACTCTGCCATTTCCAGAAAGCAGATATACGGACATAAATTGTATACTGCAATCCTGGGTTTTGTATCCCTGTGCATCTGGGTGGTGAAGTTACAGCGGCGTTCCTGGGAATCTAAGCCGAGCTCCATGCCTCGCCTCCAGAGCACCACTGGTCAATCCCACTCCTCCCCTGCCCGCATTCTCCACTTTTGTCCCAAGATGGCCCCTCCCTGGCCCTTCAGATGGGGCCTTTGCCCAGCACACCAGTGGCTCTGGCTCCCTAAAGCAGCTGAAAGCAGCCATTTTGTGTCATGCTCGTTTCCTGTTGGGCCTTGCTCAGGCTTGTGCGGGCAGCTGGGGGAAGCCCTGTTTTAATGCGCCTATTTTTTTCAGACGGCTAAACAGAGAGCATCCACTGGGCCACGGGCCTGGAACCGGCCCAGTCTGTGACAAAAACGGACAGTAATTCCTGGCAAAGCCCTGGGAAGCTCATCTGCGTGTTGTGCCAGTGACCTCTGCTTTGGACTTGCCTGAGTTAGCACTTCTTTTTTGTTAGCAGCTGTTTTTATTTTATGGATACCGCCATTTTCACCAGTTGCTGTATTTGTGACTGATGCACTGCAGCAGCAGATTTTGTTTCTGCCTTGGTCCTTAATGATTGCTTTATCCTCTTGGTATACATAATCTCAATACATAAGCTCAAGTATTTTCTATACCAGGGCCACGGTGTCAATCTATACTTACAAAAGACAGAGAGTAACCTCGGGGAAAATTCTTGCAATTTTCTTTTCCAGGGCAGCTTGCAGGATGGTTCGTGATACTGAACTGAAAACCTGTCCCTTTATTACTATTTTTTTGTCAAAATTTTCCTGGTTTTGCCTGGAGGTGTTGTTTCGAATAAGCAGATGCATGGTGTGCGGCTCTGTGGGTGCGTTCTTCAGGGATTAAAACCATGCAGGATCTGGATTTAAACTCAGCTAATTCCTTCTGGCAAGGAAAAAAAACGGATCTTCTTCTTCCTGCAGCCCTTTTCCACACTGGAGCTATCAAACCGTGCCACCTAGCGTGACTCTCGCATGCATGTTACACGATTCTGACCGTGAGGTCTGGCGTTCGGAGCCGCGGCCAGGTTCCCTGCTGGAATCAGGGCTGGGGTTCGTATTTCTCTAACCATCTCCTTGTCTCTTGATTCACAGGGATCCTGCCTTCCTGTTTCAGCTGGCTGTCCCTGACAACCCTGTCCTTGAGGCTGAGGTAGTAGATTGAATAGTTGTGGAGCTTCTATAAGGCCTCCCTCTGAAATAACTATGCAATCTACTGGCTTTGCTAAGAGGACAGCCGCATCGTCGAGCCACCCCAGCAATGAAGGGAAAAACCCTGGACTCTATATTTCACACCACCTGCCTTTCATCAACTTCCCCCATTCTCCATACGTAACTGTTATGAAAGAAATATTAAAAGATTCACCTCCATGAAATTGCACATATATTAGCACAGTTACCATTCATGTCATTTAATAGCCCCTGCATGATCATGCACATATATTAGCACGGCTATCATTTTCCCATTGGACAGCCCCTGGATGATCGACGTTTCTCCCAGCATTGGTGGATTATGCTGCCCTGCTGTGTCCCTGCAGAGTGAGGTAGTAGGTTGTATAGTTTGGTGGAATGAATCACATCCTTTTCAGGAGATAACTATACAGTCTATTGCCTTCCCTGAGAGACACGATGTCTGCAGGTTGCGTTTGAACAAGGTAGTTCTGATTCCCGAAGGACGCGAACCATGACAGT
Source organism: Mormyrops attenuatus (assembly GCA_026777985.1). Lineage (NCBI taxonomy): Eukaryota > Metazoa > Chordata > Actinopteri > Osteoglossiformes > Mormyridae > Mormyrops > Mormyrops attenuatus. Next base: position 6,011,929 of record JAODKC010000130.1, read on the forward strand.
GTGGGAATTATAGGCATACTGATTTCAATATTAGCTGCAAGAAATATAGTCACGGCAAAAATGACTTGAACATCTCAAAGAATTCTTGTTTTGTTTATGTTTACTTGTTTATGCAAAATAAATAAATATTATTAAGCTACATGTAAATCAGTGCCTTTGATACTGTGAGCTCAGGTATGGACTGCCGTCCGGTCCAGGGTGTACCTCATGTCATACGCAGTAAGGTGCAGACCGGGGAAGCAGACGCAGGAGTTGACGATCGGGGTCAAAAGGGATTTAATAAGGGAACGGAGGGCATAGGGGAGAAACAGCACGTAACACTACAATGACAGAACTAGGGATACAAACTCTGACGTGGACTACACTGAACTAAGGAAGACAACTCAAAACAGCTGGTAAACATTGGGAATCCACACGAGGTTAACGAGGGGGGTGTGACACCTCAGCTTTATGTGTATGCTGCTTGGGTTAAACTCTAGGTCCCCCTGCGATGCCGACCTGGATAAAGAGGTAGGATGGATGGATGGATGGAGGGATAGATGGCAGGATGATACCACAAACTCAGTGTAAAAGAACAGAGCAAATAATGAACAATTAATCTTGATGCACTGATATACACTGTATGTAAAGTCCCAGGCTATTTGCAAGATGCTTAAGACTGCGGTGGCACAAGGTCAATGTACAGCATCAACAAACACATCTGTCTCTACATACCACATTAGAAAACACACGCATCCATCTTCCATAACTGCTTTGGCAGTTCCTGGTCATGGTGAATGAATAGAGCCAGTCAGGGTGCATCCTGGATGGGGTGTCAGTCCCAGGGCAAATACATGCACACACTCACACCCTGTGGCTAGCAGAGCCCAAATTCATCAAACCGAGAGGAACAGAAACCCCCCTGAAGAACAGGTATAACAGGCAATCTGATCCCCGTCTATGGAGGCATGAATCATCGGTGCTGACCAATGTGCTGCTGTTATTTCTAACATGCATCAATATAATAATATAGCCAAAAAACACTGCATCTGCTTTTTGATAAATTAGGGGATTAGTAATATCCCTCAGTCCATTTCTGTACCTGCATGTTCTATGCAGGGTTGCGGGGGTCTGGAGCCAATCCCAGAGGCTGCGGGCGTAATCCAGGACGGGTCGCCAGCCAGGAATCTGTAACATAAAATAGAAAATCTTTCTGCTTTAAATACAAACGTGAATCTGTAGGAGAAAATGATCAATATTTCATACATTTCATGGCCAGATGTCCAAACTCACGGTTGCAGGTTCGCAATCGTAATTTGTGGCTTCAGAACATCCAAGCCACAAAAACTCAAAGACAAGAAGAAGTCCAAAACATTCCATGATTTGAGCACATTAAAAGGAAGCCGGTTAGGTGTCAGGTGTGGCGTCGCTACAGGAAGTTTTTATTCCCCAGCATGCTTTGGGGTCATCAGGTTTCTTAGGATCTGGCAACTATATGTCAAACCACTGTAATATCTGACAGAACAAACACTTCTGTGTCTGCATGCACAGAATTCACCCTAGTGCAATATTTGTTTTTATAGCTGAAGGGGGTTCAACACTTTGCAGGATCCATCCATCAATCTATCCATCCATCCTGACAGTCACTTGGCCTAGTTAGAGCTGTGGGAAAGTTGTCTTTGTCCAAACATCATGCCTCAGACGATATCTTAACATTTTGACCAAGCCTGACTTTTCCATGCAACATGGAAAATGGCACCCTATCCCGGTTCCTGGGTTGTTCCCCGCCTTGTGCCCATAGCCTCCAGGATAGTCCCCAGACCCCCCTGTAACCCTGAATAGGACAAGTGGTTTCAGAAAATGGATGGATGGGTTGGATGGAATGACATGTAGTGTCTACATTTTAATATCGGGTTTCCACAGCCGCAGATTTTAAAAAATGTAATATAGCTCCATTGAGACTGTGGGTTATGGCAAAGAGGAAGCAGATTTGCTTGTTCATCTATTTAGTAGACTCTTTTATCCAGAGTGACATTTTTAAGAAAAGACCCCAACCCGCTGAGCTTATCGTGACACAGCCAAGCATTAAACTGACTCTCTGACAATACAGTGCGTTCCCACTGGCTGTTTTAAATTTAACAAGTTCAAACAGATAAAAACATAAGAAATTATATGCCAACATGTGCTGTCTTCCTGTTAATGGGTTTTGATGTTAGAACATGGGCATAGTTTGTTAGACTATTAAACGCCGACCCCTACTGCTGCTCGTATCGTATATGCTCTTGTCGGTTATGGGTGTGATTTTCGTGAAACATATGCCATCTAGTGGTGAAAGTGATACATGCTTTTAAGTAGCGCACTTATTTTTGTCGTTGTTTTTTAAATACATTTATACATTTCACAGACATGATGCTGTGAAATATATGCCTTCTCTTCACCATAATCCATAGTTACTTTAGCTAGGGTATCAAAGAAACCATATTACAATTTTAAAAATCTGTGGCTGTGGAAACCTGATATTAACTAACGGCCACTACGTGTCATTCTATTTTTCACTTTTCATCCTCGTTTGAAACTTTGTAAGTTGGGGACTTTGTTTTCTGCGGCTCCTCGAGTCACCCTGGTGGTTTTGCCTCCTCCTGCCAGTGGCGGAATCCATGCCGTACGCTTCACTGACCTGCAGATGGCGGTAAAGCCACAGACAGTGAATTTGCATCGGGGACCATGCTTCTTAAGCTGGAATGACGGCAGAAAGCAGGAATCAGATAATGACCACTGACATTCAGGCGCAAACCCAATGTCCACATTCATGGACTTTTTAGGCACGTTCCCTAAAGGTCTTAGGGCTGCACCACTGTCAAATCATCAAGTGCACGAGAGCTCTCTTTCAGACATTTCGGGCCCATTATAATCGACACTTCATTGGCCCCCATAGGGAAATTCTCTTTACGCCTCCCCCAACTTGCGTTCCTGTAGGTGAGAGCAAGCTGGCTGTGAAGGGCAGACACCCATAGCAGCACTCGAGGAGCCACAGGTATGCCAAGGCTGCACTCAAACCAGCAACCTTCCGATCACCTGCGGTTTGCTGTGCGTCTTGCTCATGCCTGGGGACTTGTGTCGCCCCTCCCCCACATTTTCCGATGGCATACAGGTTGCTGACTGGCTATAAAGTGCACCATTTGAAAAACTGCTCTCACTAAAAGAACACACACTATTTAATCAAAATACAGACTAACTAAGATTGTAGCCGCACCACCAAAATTCAACATCTTTTATCAAATACGTGGTCATAAAACCCATTGCAGCTGCTATCATTTTCGTTTTTCTCTCCTTTTCTGAGCACCTAACTTTGCCGACTTGCCATTTGACAGTTGAGTGGAGGGGGGAGGGGGGACTAAATATTATACTTTTATCCTCATTGTGACATGACAGAACAAACCTTTTCTGTATTGTAGGGAGGAAAAGTAACATTTTCTTTGACCACTTTGTCAAAAAAAATCAAGAAGATAAAATAACAAGCTTTTATGTGATTCACAAACACTATATAAAATTTTCACATATGTGTATTTTTTACAAATGATTCCAGGAAGTTATTTTAAGGTTAGAAGGTCCTTTTGGGTCCCCCTTGCCCCAGGACCTGGGGACGACTAACCTGGTCCCCCCCCCTCACCTGTCAGTGGCCCCTCTGTTATGCATGATTTCCATTAAGTCCACAATCCCGCATACTTTGTCTGAGGGAATTACCTACAGGGATGCCAGAGGATGCCTGGATGGGTAAATGATAAACAAAACATTTAGTTTAGGTTTTGCTTAATTATGCTGTTTTGACAAAAAAAGAGTAAATTCTTTGATAATTACCTCATCTACTCTGTAAGGCAGGAGCTTGGAACATATTCAAATTAGGCAGATGGTTCCTTAATTGCCTTAGCCATGAAGAAAGTCCATATTTTAAGATAAAAAGTCCCAAAGTAAGGAATGTTTTGGCATTGTAAAGGTAATGTTTGGTATTGGACAACGTGTGTTGTCCAATACCAATTTAGACCATTTTGAATCCTTGCGGCCTGTTGCACTCAGTCACTTGCCTGGTGATGTTAATTACGGGTGTCCTCACAATTGGCCTGGTTGCCTTGTACTGTGCCTGTACACGGTTACCCCCCCACATCCTCCCCTGCTGGTCTGCATTCATTTTATGCTTAACGTTCTGGTCGCTTAACGCACTTTGGTCATCACTGTGTATCTTTTTGTGTTGAAGAAAACATAGGAAGAAGAGCAGCATCACACAGCACAAAGGCGCTCGTGATTATTGTCCTTATTTTGTGGCTTACTTGGAGTCGCTTTTGGCCACAATGACACACAGCCCTCTTATAGATTTAACAAGTATGCAGGCAGCGATTTTCATTTTATCATGCTGCACGTATAAGACTATAGTTCCGTATTTTACCGAACATCTCAGAGTTTTTGTGTGTTGCATTCAGTTGTGCCTGGATACTCTCATCAGCCCAAATTTCCAGCAATCACTGCACCTCTGCCATAGACCAAAGACATCCTTTTGCTGCAATATCGCAATATTTGTTGCTACCCAATCTGTACAGCTTACCAGATCCGTTGCTACCGGGTCTAGTTCATGTATAGTATACATATGCGTGTGCCAGTCACATCATTGACGTCATGTCTGTGTTCTGTGCTTGGGCACGGTTAGCGATCATACTATACGTACCATGCCTGAGTTCAACTAAACTGTGCCCCAGCCCACCTCTTTGACCGGGCCCAGGCACACTATGGAGCGGTCATACTAGTCAAACAAACTGGACTTTGGGGGTCAAATGTGCTCAGGCATGGTACGGATCACCTAGTATGAGTACACTCTAAGTCTGTGAGGATTCGAGGCTTAGGCCTTTGGGGGGACATTCCGACTGGGTCTTAGATTCAGGCCTGATGATACCGCAGGTAGCATTGAAGGTAGCATCGTTATGTCTATGTGTGAGTGGGGTTTGCATGCTCTGCACAGGTTGGTTTGTCCAGGTATTCCAGCTTCCTCCAGCAGTACAAAAAGTCTTTACATTGCCACAAGTGTATAATTAGGTGCATTCCCCCCAAAGTTCAGGAATGTGGTTCCTGGTTCAGAGTTCCTAGGCCATCTCTACTGTTGCAGCTCCTGGCCACTCTCGTCTGCCAATTTGACAAGAGCTTGGACCTTTATTCTAAATAAGTATGGGAGATGCAAAAAGCTCGTATGCTAAACTTCACACATAATTTCAAACGAAAGTACACCTCCACTTCCTAAGTTCTACGTAAGAAAACCACAGAGTCAAAAATAGGAACATCAGTCCAACGCATTTCAATGGTGAAATATATATGATTGTTCAAACATCTGCAAATGTAAAAAAAATTTATTAGAAAATCGATCAAGACATGATACTAACCAAAATAAATTAAGCCATTTGTTGAAAATACACTATACAATGGTACCTCAGTACTCAAACTCATAAGAACCAAAATATCTTAAAAGTCAAACCAACCAGTTTGAAAAAAAATTACCTAGAACTCGATGTGAATCTCAGAAGTCGAACTGCGAACGCCGACCTAAGATAATTGCACGCGCGGGGAAATGAGCCATGCGGAAACAAAGGGTAACAAATGTTATGACCTAAAAGTTTGTGATTTACAAACAAATTAACTAATACAGAGTAATAATAAAAATAAACAATGGACCGCATGGCATAGTCTAGTGTTGGGGCAGTGTTGGGGTATGGCTTGGGGTGGGGTACATTCTTTATCGTTTTGGAAGCCATTAAGAAAAATATGTTATGCACGGCGTACAGTGCTGGTGCAGCGGTTGCGAAAAAGTAAAACTGATCATTTTTTTTCAGGTTACTAGTAAGCGCAAGACTGCTTTGAAAAAAGAAAAATTATTTTTTAACTTTACACATTGTTTGCATACATTTATTTTCTTACTTTAGAAATTACTGTTTTGATAAATGTGCTTAGATGTGTTTAGTATATGCTCTTCTTGTTTTATCCTGTTCATTTTGTGTATAAATGCTGCAAGAAAAACATATTTAGGTGTAATTTTTTAGGGCCGGGAACCAATTAGTTGGTTTTCCATTATTTCTTATGGGAAAATTCGATCAGAACTCAAACATTTTAGGATTCGAACCCGAGTTCTGAACAGGTTAAGTTCAAGTTCTGAGGTACCACTGTATTGCCAAAAGCATTGGGACACCCCTCCAAATCATTGAATTCAGGTGTTCCAATCACTTCCATAGCCACAGGTGTATAAAATGAAGTACCTAGGCATACAGACTGCTTCTACAAACATTTGCGAAAGAATGGCTCACTCTCAAGATCTCAAGTGTGGTACCGTGATAGGATGCTACCTGTGCAATGAGAGAGAGAGAGAGAGAGAGAGAGAGAGAGAGAGAGAGAGAGAGACTGAGAGACTTTATTGTTATCGTATTGAAATTTGTTTGGTAGCTGATGGCTCAGCAGCAAAGAGGTCTACATTAATGTACCACATTAATATAGCATACAGTCTTGTAGACATGGTATAAATATAAATAAACCTAATATAACTATTGGTAAAATACAATATAAGAAATATATTCCCTAGTGCGGTCTACAGTGTGCTGGATGAGAAAATCCTAAGTTATTTACAGATTTAGGTATAAGTCCATTCATGAAATTTCCTATCTACGAAATATTCCACAGTCAACTGTTAGTGGTATTATAACAAAGAGGAAGCAATTGAGAACAACAGCAACTCAGCCATGAAGTGGTAGGCCACGTAAAATCACAGAGCGGGGACAACGCATGCTGAGGTGCACAGCGTGCAGAAGTCGCCAACTGTCTGCAGAGTCAATAGCTACAGACCTCCAAACTTTGTGCGGCTTTCAGATTAGCTCAACAGTGCGTATAGATCTTCAGGGAATGGGTTTCCATGGCGAAGCAGCTGCATCCAAGCCTTACATCACCAATTGTAATTCAAAGCACTGGATGCAGTGGTGTAAAGCACGCTGCCACTGGACTCTAGAGCAGTGGAGACGTGTTCTCTGGTGTGACAAATAACACTTCTCTATCTGGCAATCCGATGGATGAGTCTGGGTTTGGCGGTTGCCAGGAGAACGGTACTTGGCTGACTGCATTGTGCCAAGTGTAAAGTTTGGTGGAGGGGGGATTATGGTGTGGGGTTGTTTTTCAGGGGATGGGCTTGGCCCCTTAGGACCAGTGAAAGGAACTCTTAATGCTGCAGGATTCAAAGCCATTTTGGACAATTTCATGCTCCAAACTTTGTGAGAACAGTTTGGGGATGGCCCCTTCCGGTTCCAACATGACTGCGCACCAGTGCACAAAGCAAGGTCCATAAGAACATGGATGAATGAGTCTGGTGTGAAGGAACTTGACTGGCCTGCACAGAGCCCTGACCTCAACACTTTGGGATGAATTAGAGTGGAGACTGCGAGCCAGGCCTTCTTGCCAACATCAGTGCCTGACCTGACAAATGCTCTCCTGGAAGAATGGTCAAAAATTCCCATAAACACACCCTTAAACCTTGTGGACAGCCTTCCCAGAAGAGCTGAAGCTGTTATAGCTGCAAAGGATGGGCCCCCTACATATTAAAGCCTATGTATAAAGAATGGGATGTTATTAAAGTTCATGTGTGTGTAAAGGCAGGTGTCCCCATACTTTTGGCAATAAGGTGTATACGATGTATACGAGCTGAAAATGTTATGTTGCTTCCTTGTAAAAAAGAACAGCAGCGAGGAGCAATAGGAAGTAACACTTCTCAAAAGTGTTAAAGTAACTTTAAAGTGTTAATAGTTTTAACATACACTGATATCAGTGTTTGTATTCCCATTAGGGTCCCATAGTCAAAATCTATTTGCGCAAAAAAATCCATATAAAATTACGTTGCAGGTGTATTACCAAAATCCTTCTGGCATATCAGGGGTATTAGTCTGCATGCATCACAGTTGGTTTGACATTAATACTGTATGTCAGCACGTGTGAAATACATTTTTTTAATATGTCAAGTATATCAAAGCGGACAGAGCTTCCCGATCACTACACCACATGTCCTTTTATAGGGTAAAGTACAGCTAAATGACCATTGGGGAAACACAGACGGGCGGACCTAAACAGTCACCCTCACTCCACCACATTAGCATCTGGACTGGTTAACCGCCTATGTCATGAGCTGTTAGGTTTGCGTTTTTAAGAAACACGAGTAGCTAAGGTACAATGTTGAGAGACGTAGAGTAATATTCAATACAAATATACTTTTTCTCACATGATTTATTGGTGGTACTTAGTTTACTCCTTGCCACTATTTAGCCTAAATAATGGGGTTGTTTTTTTAACTTTTCGGAACACAAGTGTTTCAGTCCTATTTTATGCAAACAGGAAGTGCCACTGAATGAGTTGGTGAATCATAAGGAATGTTTTAAACTGAATCAACTGTGTCCCAAAAAAGGAGCCATTTGCCAATTACTACTATTATGTGTGCTCTGCTAACTAACCAATGACGGATATGTGAATATATGCTTCTGCAGCCAACCTTGCTGTGAGTGGACTGTCTGTTCTTAAAAGGCCACCATATGACTGGCTGCAGTTCCATTTATAATGTGATAGGCTGATGTGTGCTATCATTATTCCTTATCAAGTTTATCGGACTTTCTCACTTTCTTGTCTAAATGTTTTATGATGGTAAGTTGATATGTTGCCTAACCCCATCCTGTCAGTAAATTTAGCTAATCGGGGAATTTTCCCATGGGACAACTGGGTTCATGATCATGTGGCGGTCCATTATGAACCAAACCGTGTTTACATGCAACTGTTCCACTGCCCACCAGTTGAGAAACCGTGGTCTATAATGTACTAATGTACTACCACCTTAATCATCATGGGAAGCACATATTTATGGTTTGTTTTTATCTATAATATGCTGTCATTGAAAACTCAAATACCTTATACAGGTAGTGCAATTTACCGCAACGGTTTTTTTCTCAAAGCTTGCGCTGGTAGGATATTATCTCAAGGTCGGACAAAATAACAGATTTGGCTATAAATTTACGCTACTGGTAGGAGAATATTTTAGGTAGGAAAAATCATCAGAACACTGGATGTGTACAGGAGTCCGGCAGTTGGTGACCATTGGGTTAAGGAAGATGAAACCGTGGGCAGGGTTGCCAAGTTTGCTAGCAAAAGTCTGATTTTTAATTCAGGAGAAGTCTGTACACACATACACACACGTAACACTTTTATTACTTTGTAAATAGTCTGTATGTTGTTAATTTTAGGTTTATAATGGAATTATATAGATTAGTCACAAGTTTTTAGAAGTTCATAGTCATTGTTGACACACCACAGCGAAATGTGTCCTTACTGGGATTTAATCCTGCAATCGTTCAATTACAAGTGCACATCCCTAACCATTAAGCCACCACCACCCACAACGGGAGAGTCTGAAAGTATGAGTGTCATGCCTGATATGTGTTAGTTTGCAACCCTACCTTTGAAACCCTTTTCTGCATGCGGTCAGTGAAGAACAGAAATACATGAAGCTAAACCCACAGAAGTTACTAAAAATAGCATTGCAGCTACGTCCTTTTATCCTTTGTGGTTGCTCAACACTTCAAGATGCATTTCGGGTTTGATAGCAGTTTGAAGACACTGGTCTGCCTAAAACAAATGGGTAGCCATCCTTTGAACCTGGTGCTCCATTTAGAGTATCCTTACAGGAATGCATAGCTTTGCATATTTATTTATTTATTGCATATTTGCACTTTTATTTAGTGCATAATTGCAGATTTATTTTTTAAAAAGTTAGATGCAAGGTTTGCATATTTATTTCTAAAAGCAGTTAGCACAATAGCTGCTAGATGAAAGGGTTTTTGTTTGTGGTCAACAATCTTTCAATGATGTTTGTCTGCAAATTTATAATGTGTCCTTTATATTTCATATAAAGATTAGGCATGGAGTATAGAGGTTTATAGAAAAACAAGAGTGGATATAGAGAAATTGATTCCAAGCACTTTTTATATAGATAAACCATGCTGCCTCTTTTATTTCCTGTTTCTTTGATGCCTTTTAATGTTTCGTGTTTACCTTCACTTTTGATCTTCAGACTAATCTGTTACACATGCCTGAGCATGATAAAGAATAGATATTTAATTTCTAGGTAATGCACATACAGTATACAGCTTTATAATATCAACAAACTATATGAGACAATCCATAAGAAATTAATGATAATAATGTTCATAATTGTTTTATTGGCACATATAATATTTTGCAAACAAGCATGCTTTCATGGCTAATATAAAGAATAATGAGCTTATTTTGAAAATATGAGCTTCCAGTCTTGATCCAGACAATATATACAGTACTGTGCAAAGGTTTTTGACAGTCAAGGAAACTGTGTAAATCTGTATTTGCTCAGAAAATACCATTTAACATTGTAATACATACAAATGAATACAGACATAATACAAATAACAAGATTCTCTGTTCTCCAAAAGGTTACTTGTTGGATGGCTAGAAGAACATAGTTTTGTTTCCCAAACCCCTCCTCGTGGACACCCCAGCCATTACATGTATTTGTTAGATTTCAGTGGCAGCCCCCTTATTTAATTAACAATAACTTGATAAGGTACTGATTAACCAAATATATCATGTCATGTCATGTCATATCATGTCAAGAAAGACATGAGTCTATTAGATGGTTACTGTTAATACTGTTAATACTGGGGTGACATTTAGAGAGGCCTTGAGATGGTTAAGCTGACACAATTTGACAGCCATAAGAACATTTTATTTTGCACAGTACTGTTTGTTTGTATAACTTTTCAATGCTTACATGACACGGATATATGCAAACTGAAAAATACTACCTATTCCAGTCAAGAATCTTAATTATATATAGTGAAAGCGAACACGTGGGCACTGCACCCCCTTTTGGCAAATAGGTAGCGCCTTTCTCTTTTCTGAGATGGCAAAGTCATGTGTTACTGGGATGACTATTGGTGCTGAGCTGTAGGCCTCCTCCGGGATGGGAGATAACCCTGTTCCACAGCTGCAGGTAGGCGTCCTGGATTCGGCGAATCCGGAAGCCATAGAGGAGGGGGTTAATGGCCGAGTGGGCATGGGTCAAAGGATACCGGTGTACACCAGCTCTATGGGAACAGCGTCGGGCCCCCTGAAGAAGGTTACGGAGTTCATCACGTTGAGGGGCAGCCAACAAGCGATGAAGAGCAGCAGCACCAGTATCAGGACCTTGGCAAGAGCCTGCTCTTTCAGGTAGTAGGTCTGCAGCTCCACGTGCCTTGCCAAACTGTCCCGCAAGCGTCGTCTAAGAATGTGGAACACGCCACTGTAAAGGACCACCATTGCCAGCAGGGGCGGCAGGATGATACCGAAGAAGGTGAAGTAGACGAGGTAGGTGAGGGGGATGACGTCAATGAACCGGCACACCATGTCCGAGGAGTTTACAGGGGCGTTCGCTCTGAAGGCCTTGGGTGACCAGGGGAGCATGGGGGTGATACTGAGCATGCCGGCTAGCAGCCAGCACAGCAGCACCGCTCCCAGGGAACGTCGAGTCGTCACCAGGGTCTTGTACCTATGAATGCAGAGTCTGTCCCATCATCTCAGCCATCTCTACTTATGTCTAGAAACACTTGGCATTCGCTCACAATGGCCAAGCTGGTTTAAATAATTCATTTTTAATTATTTTAAATTTTGTTTGAAAAATTCTTCTGTGAAATATGCTAGATGTATTTTTAACATTCTCATTGCATTTGCAAGCACTTACCAGTACCTTAGAGGAGCAATAATAAATGGGGTTTTTAAAAAGTGAAGTTTGAAAACCAGAATATATATACAAATGAACAGCCCCTACACAAACCCCAGGCAGAAGGATGCCTTTAGAAGAAAGCATCCTGCCATTTGATGCAGAAATACTGTTTACCATAGTAAACTGTCCATGCTTTGTAAGTAACTTCCTTTCTGTGGTATACAGCTGAAGCATTACATTACACACATCGCTGCTTCAGTTTTTGCACGCAGGAGTTTTTGTTCCTGTGGTACTGTCATGACTTGACTGATGAAGAACTTGAGGGCAGGCATTGTAGCAAAAGAGGGATTTATTTTGAACTTAAATGAATAGAGTATGGAAATGAACTGGGCCAAGGGATCAAAACAGGACTGGACAATAGGAAGGTCAGTGGCAACAGGGGGGGATTCAATATCAATAACTGGACTGGGGAACACAGGACTGTGAAGCACGTATATACAGAACTAACATGGGAGCTAACGAGAGGCAGCGAGGGGTGATTAACATGAGGGTTAGGAACGAGATGAAAGACAAACGAGTAACAGGCATGGTTTGTTAGGGTCATGCTAAGGAGGACACATGAGGTTTGGCTGAACATGGCTGGCAGTATGTGACAGTACCCCACCCCCCAGGCATGGTGGGCTGTGTGGCCTCCTGGGCCCATTCACTAGCGAGGTGGGACCTGCCCGGACCACAAGACCAAAAAGTCTCAGAGGTCCAGCGGGGCTGGGTGGTGCCAAGGGGACAGCGGGGCCAGAGGAGGAGGGCGCCGTGGCTCCCATCCTCTGGGCCCCAATGGAAGAGTTGTCTGGGAGGCAGGGGCCCACAGAGACAGATTAAGGGCAAAGCCCAGCCGGTCCCACTATAAGTCTTCTAGTATGGTATCCTATGGATCCATCCCTTGCAGGCGGCAGCCAGGGAGTTAGGCGCCAGACTGGCAGCGACCAGCAAGGGGCGAGGAGACTGCGAGGAGGCTGCCAGGGTGATGAGAGGATACAAGGCAGGCAACAGGGCAAGAACAGGAGATGAGGTGGGCATCAGCTGGACATTAGAAGATGAGGGGGGTACCGGTGGGACATCAGGAGATGGGGCGAGGCCGAGACACCTGGAGGTGAGCATGGTGCAGCTGGGACATCTGAAGGTGAGCAGGAGACACCCGGAGACAGGCAGCACGAAACCAGAGCACCTGGGTCAGATTTAGGAGGAATGGCTGGCGCGGGATCAAGTGCCTGGAACTTAGCTGGAGCATCCTTCTCTGGGCCGAGCGCTTGGAGCGCGGGTGGAAATGTCCTCTCTGGGCTGAATGCCTGGTGCGGTGGAGGTGCGGCAGAGGTGAGGACGCCTCCTAATGGGCCAGGTTCTGGAGGCTCGGGAAGAGCAACAGCCTATTCTGGGCTGGGGTGTAGAGGCTCGGGATGAGTGGCAGCGTCTCCCGTGTCAGACTGTAGAGGCTCGGGAAAAGCAGGTGCTGCTCCTCCAGGACCGGACTCTGAAGGCTCAGGAGAAGTGAGTCCAGCCCCAGCTTCCTCTGTTTCTTCCTCCTCAGCGGGCAATTCTGTAGCTAGCTGCGGGAAGCCAGCAGGCGATTCTGAGGCAAGGAGCCAGCAGGTGAATCAGTGGTGTCCCGCTCAATGAGTCACTCCTTTTCCCCCATACAATGCCAGACTTCCTCTGTCTCCTAAGGTCCTGCCTCTGGGGTGCAGGAGGGCAAAGCAGTCCTCAGCTCACATGCAGGGTGGTTCTGGTAGATCCTGCGGCTTCAAAGACCAGCAAGGTCCGGGAAACACGGGGAAGCCAGTCTGCACGGTGTAGGGAAGCCTAGAAATTGGGGCTGATGGTATAGCCATGAGGTGTCTTCATGAGTCCAGTCATTCTGTCACTTAACTAAGGATGAAGGACTCATGGGCAGGTATTGTGGCAAAAACAAAAGGGGTTTATTTTGAACTTAAATGAACAGAATATGGAAACGAACTGGACCATGAGGGATCAAAATGAGAAGACTGAAAATTTGCAATGGCACTGGCAACAGGAGGCTTCAGTGTCAATGACTGGACTGGGGAACACAGGACTGGGAAGCACATATATACAGGACTAACGAGGAAATAACAAGAGGCAGCTGGGAGTGATAAGAACATAAGAAATTTACAAACGAGAGGAGGCCATTTGGCCCATCAAGCTAGTGCTGTCAAACTATAAAATTTTTTAATCAGATTAATCACAGGGTTGCTGTGGATTAATTTCAATTAATTACAATTAAATATCATTAATTTTTAATCTATATTAATCGCATTTCATTTTGCATGAGCAAACAGACTCAAGAAAAAAGGGAATATATATGCACTTAACATGTTTATTGAACGGTGTGTGCAACCGATTTAATGAGCCACAAATGAGAAGTAGTGCTTAAACAGTATAAAACTTTCCCTTCTGTTAATAAAGGGCACAGCATCTTTGTGTTGGTGCAAAACTATGAATGACATGGTGAAATTTAACAAATGCATGGTGTCCCTCAGGAGAGGTTTGGGAAGTGAAGCATTGTTTCTCTAGTCATCCATCAAGATATTAGTAACTTTTTATTGTGTTCATTTGCATATATTCTATAGTAATATAAACTGTGCTTTTTCACTTTTTGCCCAGAGGAAACAGGTATGAACATTTTCTGTGATCTCTTTCACATAGTATGCTACATCCTATATCATCTCATCTCATCTTAGCATGTATTAGTCCAAAAAATGCAGATGGATAAAGAGTAAGGAGAGGAGTAGGAGGAGGAGTAAAGTTAAGAGTACGACGAAGAGTAAAGTGAGGGTTAGGATAAGAAATAAGATTTAGAGTTATGATGAGTAAGATGAAAAGGAGAATGAGGAATAAGGTAAGGAGGAGATTGAGGAGTAGGGTGATCAGTGAGCTCACCTGAAGGGAATGCAGACTCGCAGGAAGCGGTCAGAGGCGATGGCCAAAAGTGCCAGTATGGAGCTGTAAGGCAGCGCCATCACCATGCAGCAGGCTGCCAGGCAACCTTGGAAGGAGGTATGGACACGTCCATCCACGAACAAGGACATGGGCACGCTGACTGCACCCACCAGGAAGTCAGCCACAGCCAGTGACAACACGAAGCAGGAGGTGGGTTCTCGCCGAGGCATGCTCACCCACACTGCCCAGATGACAAGGGCATTGCCCAGGCAACACAACACAGCAATCAGTACCTCAAACACCGTGTACAGCACCTCAGACAGGTCAGCCATTTTGAGGAGAGCTGCGTCTTGTGGGCAGATTCAGATAGCTGCTTTTGGCTTGGGTTGTCCAGTAGGATGCCTTGAGGAGATACAAGAGCTAGTAATCCACAGAAGCCTGGGGATCTTTGAGAAGCTTATGACTACCTGGGTATCTTCTCGGTTTTGTCTTATCCTCTGTGGTTTTTTCTGTGATTGTGACAGCTGTAGTTCAGGGGAGGAGTGTAAGCATCATTTACTTGACAACTGATGATGCAAATGGAGCTTCCCATGGCAAGACTATTACCTTCTGTTGAACTGAAGCTGAGCTTTTTTTTACAGTGGAAGGTTACAACATATACAATAAATGCCCACAAAAACACTGCAATGTTTATGTTAACAGATACCATTGAAAGGCCCAAAAAGGTATGGTGTATTTATGAGGTCTTTGAAAAGGCAGAATCTTTATGGTTTCTCCCAACTTATACAAATACAGTCTGTGTCATTATATAAAGCTAAAAGATTTAAATTTGATTCACAAAACCTAAAAGCTGACGCATAATGTGCATATTTCAGTTCTTTGTCTGAAGTACATACCAAAATTATTCATAGCAGTACGCATTTCAGGGAACAATTAAACGTACCTGAGCACAACTGAAAACCTTCATCCCACATGCCCCCTTGCGGTAAATTATGGAACACATTTCATGGCACTCAAGGGAAATGTGGTTTTTAAACAAATTCCTGACACATCACAATGACTATTCCACAATATTTTCTGCAGTAAATCTTCCCATTATTCCTTATGTTTTTGTGCGGCATACTTGGCACAGTGACAATTACTCATGCAGAGTCAATAGCCCAACATTTCAAAACAAACAACTAACTGATTTTGTTTGATCTACATTAAAGTTTAATTAGGAGCCTACTACCGAAGGTGGGTGGGCATCTATTGTAATTGTTAGTATTTTCCACTATTATTATTATTATTATTATTATTATACTTTCTGCCATGGGAGTCTATGGCAGCCCATAGAACTGATTGGTAACTTTTTAAAAAATTTGGCACATCGATAGAGGACAGTTCAAACTATTCAGACACCAAATTTGGTGTCAATCCATCCATCCCTCTAGCACCACCATCTGGCCAAATTTCAAGATACATTTTTATGTATAGCTTTTGAACCTCTTGGCCTAGATGTGATCTTTGATTCTTCTGAATCCTTGGGTCGTCCTGATTCAAATGCACCCGTTGTTAATTTCCACCATATTGGGTTTTCTGCCATCTAGAATTTTTCTGAAAACCTACTTTTGCAAACTCGTTCTAGGCTGTTGATCCAATCACCACCAAACTTGATGTGCATCATCTACAAAGGATTGAGACCAAAATAGGAAGTGAGGCCATAACTCAGCAACGTTTTGATATATCAATACCAGATTTGGGATAGAGACTTGGGACCCAATCATGTGGAAACTCCACAAAAATTGTGTCATTGTACGACTAGGGGGGCACTGCAATAAGCAGAAATACATTTTCATTAATAACTGTTGATGAGTTTGCCTTAGAAAAAAAATTCTTGTATTTTCTAATTCAGAGGGATCTGCCCCAGGCTGACGCTTAGGAAGTTTAATGTCCTCCTTATTCATGCAGCCGCCATATTGGATTTTAAGTATTTTCTATAGGCCACAAATTTGGTCCTTCACCAAATATTTTTTCAATATTTGGCAGACTGACAGAGGCCCATCCGATGTATTGACTCACCAAATTTGGGGTCAATCCATCCATCCCCCTAGCGCCACCAACAGCCCAAATTTCAAAATATGTTTTTGCTTATAACTTTTGAATACTTTGGCCTAAAATGTGTTATTTGATTCTTCTGAATCATTGGCTAGTGCCAATTTGAATCCATGGATCTTAAGTCTGCTATGTTGGATTTTCTGCCATTTTGAATTTTTCTGAAACCATACTTTTGTGAATTCGTCCTAGGCCATTGATACAATCACTACCAAATTGTCTACAGAGGGTTCGGAGTAAAAGTTGTTCAAATCATTATGCTAAGTGGAATGCTATGGCCATTGTTGTCCAATGAATTTGATGACAAGACCACCAAACTGGATGTGTGGCCATATCTCAGCAAAGCTTTTATTAGTCAAAACTAAATTTGCCGACTGGACTTAGGACCCAATTCTGAGGAAGGCCAACAAAAATTTTGTCATTCCATCATAACGGGCGCTGCAATAAGCAAACACGCCTTTTGGCTAATAACTGTTGAATAGTTTGACCTTCTTATGCAACCTAACACTATGGGAGGGGCCCAGTTTGATACACTGAGATTTTCATGTCCATCTAACTTGCTACAGCTGCCAAACTGGGTTTCATTGAAAATTTATTAATTTTCCACAGGTCAGAAATTTTGTCCAATTTTCACCAAATTTGTCAGAGATAATCTTAGTACCCAGCCTCACAAGGAAAACCATGGGAACTTGTGACCTTCAAAGCAGTCTGTCCGTCACAGGCGGCAAAGCTAGTGCTGTGGTCTTTTTGCCTTTGCTTTTGCGAAAAGCAATGGACTAGGGCAAGACCACAGGACAGGGTAAAGACCAGGGGAAACCAAAACCAGACAGGAGGAAAGGGCAAAGCTCGAGGCAGGAGAGGGAGTGAGGTCAGACTGGGAGGTCTGGACCCCGGGATGCTGGGTGTTGGTCCCACGGTGCACTTCCCCCTTGGTGTTGCCGGATTTATGGGACCTGGCAAAACCGTGCGGTCAGAGACTGGAGAGACTGGACAGGGACTGAGACGGGAGCAGGTAGAGGTCGAGGAACCGGTGTGGCTGGAAGGTATGGGTGATGTCCAACAGAGAGGTGCCATAGGGACCATATAGTCTGAATGGGGAGGTGACTCAGGACTTAGGCAAGAAAGAGGAATGGGACCGGAGCAGAGACAGGGGTCCAAGCTGCCCCTTCTTCTAGCATGTCCCCACCTCATTTGCCCCTCTTAGCAGCCCAATGCCGGTGACCCCTCTGAGACCTGGGGCTGGCGCATCGAATGCCCTGAGCAGGGACCCACGGGGTGGAACTCAGGGTGAGGCCTAGTGGGTTCCACTCCATGTCCTCCGGACCTGACTGTTCTGGGCTGTAAGCAGTCAACATGGCAGTCGTCAAGTAGCCGGCAGCTGGCGGGGCAGGAACAGGGTTGATGGCAGCCGTCAGATGAAGCCAATGAGGTGGAAGTCTGGGTGGCCACCAGCCCCCTTGTGGAGGGCTCTGGGACAGAGTCTGGCTATGGTATGGTGGACCCAGACGAGAAGCCCAGCACCGGAGCAGGCTCCTGCTCTCCAGACCCCAACGCACGCTTAGGAGGCTGACAGCGAGCATGTAAAGACAGGCAGAGCAGTAGCCGCAAGAAAGCAGGTAGGAGCCATCAACGAGGTGATGGCTGCAAGCAAGCAGGCAGGAGCCAACTGGGCGATGGCCGTGGGCGAGCAGGCAGGAGCTGGGATGAAGACGGATGAAGTTTTAAGGCCTAACATAGAAAGAATGGGAGGAATTAAAACATAGACATTTGAGGGGCATATTTGGTTTGGGGACATAGAATTTCATTTTAAACCAGACATAGATGATAATTTGAATATGAAACTATGAATGGATTATGATTATGGGGGAAGACAATAATGCTTGGGGGGTTTATCTGGACCAAAAAAAGTCAATGATTGAATACTCACCTCTATGGGAAATCACTACCCTGCCCTGTCTCTTTTCCATCACCCACTAGGAGATCACCCTGTATATGAAAATTCATTCATCATACCTACACACAGTACCATGTTGAGGAGGATCTTACAGGGTATTAAAAGGGGGAAAAAGTAAAGACCCTGGCGAATGTGTATGTGTCCTTAGCGACCAACAGCACCATACAGGATTACTCAGAGGAACTGAGAAAAAGAGTAAGTGTAGGAGGCCCTTTGCAGAACTGTTGCAGAAACAATTCTCCTCATGTGGTTATTCCTTAGCCAGCAGGCATCCTGAGTAAATAGAATTAGCTATAATTTCTCTTTCCCATAAGCCTAAGTTACTGTCTAATTTCTGTCCAAGTACCTTTCAGGATGTAGATGAAAAACCATCTAAATATTTGCACCAACTGCATGCTTAAATGGAAACCGTGATAAAACAGGGAAGTCTATCTGCCAGTGAAACCGACTGGGACTATAGGCTAACAGATCACTTACGGCTGAAGCAAAGAAGCTACTCTTCCTAACTCATACCTTGAAGAACAAGCAAGCACAAAATTGGATATGGAAAGCATCTGGGAAGTTACTAACACTGCATCACATCTTGTACCATAAATCTAGACTCATACGGCGATGGAGGAAAGTGCTGTCACTGGAAATCACTGTTGTTGGATTGAGGGGGAAAAAGGTAACTTTCCACATTCCAAGGCCAACTCAAACGCTCAAAGACTCAGAAATTCAATGAGTCTGGAGTGTCACAGAAGAGTGCTGTTTCCATTTTAAAGAAACAAGTAACCTATCTTCAGAACCAAATTTCCAAACTGAAAGCTTCAGAGGTATTAGAGGACTAATGCCACTATTGCAGACAAAGCTGTATACATGATGACACCTCAGTTGATGTTACTCAGTGGTCCAGTGCTAAGCAAAACGTCCTTCCCATCATGTCTGATTGACCCTCCTGTCTCCTTCCTGACGTGGCCCACACCTGTTGCTCATCAGTCCTTGTATAAGAGCCTGTCTGTCTCATCAGCTGTCATTGATGTCATTCCTTCTGTTGCCTGTGCCTTACCTTGTGCTAGTCTTCCCATTTTGACGCAACATGGTCCCATTTTGTTTCCCTGTACCACTTTGATCTGTTCAGCAAAGCCCTTTTTAGTTTGCTTTACGCCCGCCCCATTAGTCATTCCTTTTCCGTATCGTGTTCTCACAGACCGGTTTGATGTCACCTTCTAATGCCGAAGTACTAGTACAGTTTCAATAATTAAAAACAGACGTATGGAAGATGGTAAAAATCCCTGGATGTCATTCTTGCCCACCGCAAAAAATCAAGGATACATCTGTTGTGTCCTCACCAACGAGAATGATCCCATGAGTCAATGCATCCCAAGTTTGATTATGGGAGACAAGATAGCAAGACCACTCCTGCCAATACAAGTACATTCTTTGCATTCCCTACCCTGGGTCATGAGTAATTCAGACATCCCAATCATTCAATCTCATACCAGTGGCAGAATTTGGGGGGGTGGGGAAAGGTTTGCCAAAAATCCTGGGCCTTGCACTCAATGGGGCCCCCCGATTGGCGAATTTTATCGATGGCACCCCTGCCCCCACCCTGAAGTTTTACCACTGGCACCCGAGTTTTCATTAGCATATTATTAATGTGTTCCATCATTTTTCATTCCCTCTTGTTTCTCTTTTGATTCCATAAAATAGCTCTCGCCATCGCACCCAGTCCGCCCCGATCCGTAACAAGGACTCCCAGAAAAATTTGTTTGCCTCTGACTCAAACATTTAAGATTTAAACCTTAAGCTTGCAAATAATTAATTTGATGTACAAGATGAAGCCCCTTACCCTGGATACTTGGAACTAAACATCACTTTCCCCAATTTTTTGAGTTTCTCGCTCTAGTCATCCTTGATGTCCATGTTATGGTCCAGTTCACTCTTAATAGGCACTAAAAGACCTCAGATTAAATATCAGCCCTTACCTTATTCTTATAAGATGGTGTTGAAAACCCTTGAAATCATATGCAAGCAAGCTACGATCAGTTTAAAAGGCCCTAGTTTGACAAGAAAAAATCTGCACTGGATTCAGCTTCCACCCCATCTGGTTCAGATTCACTATTGTGCTTCTGAATCTCCAGTTCCTGCTGAGTGGCACAAACTTCAGTTCGACACAATGCCAGAAGGTTTCGTTCCCCATGACCTTGATTTTGGCCAGTTTAGTAAGGTGAATCATCACATCACATTGAGGGATGAGGCCTCATTTAATCTTAAAGCAAAACTCATATACTATTAAAACTGAGACAGAGATCGTTGGCACCTAAAAGAATTTCTTGAAGCGGGAATGAATAGCCTCTCCTGGAGCCGACACCTTGTCGTGGTGCAGTGGTTTTCGTGTTCCAATGATCCCAGGATCTAAGTAGCTCAGGGCTTTATGTCCCTGGTAGGGTCACCCAAGGCAAACAGGTCCTGGGTGAGGAACCAGACGAAGTGTGGCTCATTAGACCCCTTATGAAGAAAAAGAACATAGATTCACGTTTTCCCTTGCCTGGACACGGGACACGCCCCCCCCCCCCCCCGGAGCCAGGCCTGGGGGTGGGGCTCGATGGTGAGCGTCTGGTGGCCAGGCCTGCACCCATGGGGTCTGGCCAGGCACAGCCCAAAGAAGGCATGTGGGTCCCCCCTCCAATGGGCTCACCACCTGTTGGAGGGGCCAAAGGGGTCGGGTGCAGTGTGAGTTGGGCAGTGGCCGAAGGTGGTCCGATCCTAGGCTGCAGAAGCTAGCTCTAGGGACATGGATGGAATGTCGCCTCTTTGGTGGGGAAGGAGCCTGAGCAGT
Organism: Mormyrops attenuatus; assembly: GCA_026777985.1. Taxonomy (NCBI): domain Eukaryota; kingdom Metazoa; phylum Chordata; class Actinopteri; order Osteoglossiformes; family Mormyridae; genus Mormyrops; species Mormyrops attenuatus. Next base: position 6,033,517 of record JAODKC010000130.1, read on the forward strand.
TTCTGTTAGCTTCATTAGACCGTGACCTTTGTCTCTCACTGGAGCAGTTCGCAGCCGAGTGTGAAGTGGCTGGGATGAGATTCAGCACCTCCGAATCCGAGACCATGGTCCTCAGCCAGAAAAGAGTGGAGTGCTCTCTCTGGGTCAGGGAGGGGGTCCTTCCCCAAGTGGAGGAGTTTAAGTATGTCGCGGCCTTGTTCACGAGCGAGGGAAGGATGGAGCGGGAGATCGACATGCGAATCGGTGCGGCGTCAGCAGTGTTACGGGTGCTGCATCGGTCTGTCATGGTAAAGAAGGAGCTGAGCCAAAAGGCAAAGGTCTCGGTTTACCAGTCGAACTACGTTCCTACCCTCACCTACAGTATGGTCATGAGCTGTGGGTAGTGACTGAAAGGATGAGATCACGAATACAAGCAGCCGCATCGAGAGGAGCCAGATGAAGTGGCTCGGGCATCTGGTCAGGATGCCTCCTGGACACCTCCCTGGTGAGGTGTTCCGGGCATGTCCCACTGGGAGGTATAGATGTGGACAAATTTGTTGGTACCTTACAGCTCATTGAAACATTGCTTCATTTCTCCTGAAAAGTGATTCAATTAAAAGCAATGGTACCATTTTACAATAAGGCTCAATTTTGCCACTTGTAAATGGTAGTAACTCATTAATAAAAAGAAAATTGTTATAACTGGTTTTAAATTGTCTATTAATAATTTACAAAGTGTTACAAGCTAATTAATAACCAGATTATAAACCATTCATAAACTCTTTATATGGGTAGTCTAATTGTAAAGTGGTACCAAAATAATTGCTTAATGTACACCTGCATTCCTTTAGTATGTGATGGAGTAAACCAATAAAATTGTGAAACTGTTGTTTGTTTTACAAAGATATGCTAAAATAGTATGGACAGATTTGTGGGTACCCCTAAAGAGACTATTTATCCTTGCGTTATAGTCATGAGTCAAACTAAGTGTTTAACCTTAATTAGTATCACAGGTGTCTTCAAGCTTTTCATCAGTCATTCAGCCTATTTAAAGGGAAAGAACATGCTACTGTGTTGTTTGGTATCATTGTGTGCACCAGACATGGACCAGAGAAAGCAAAGGAGAGAGCTGTCTGAGGAGCTCAGAAAGAAGATTAAAGATAATCATGTTAAAGGTAAAGGCTATAAGACCATCTCTAAGCAGCTTCATATTTGTGTGGCTCAGTGGGCTAAGCCTGTGTGCCGTTAATTAGAAGGGCGCCAGTTCAAACCCAGCTTCAGCACATCTGTGGGTCCTTGAGCAAGGCCCTTAACCCCCAGCTTCCTGGGCGCCTCTACAGGTGGCAGCCCTTCGTGGACAGCTTACTCTACAAAGAACAAGTTGAGGGAGGTGTAAAAAGAGAATTTCCCCATGGGGATCAATAAAGGCATCAACTATTATTATTATTATTATTATTATTATTCCTGTGATCACAGTTGCCAATATTATTAAACAGTATAAGATGCATGGCACCGTAGCCTCCTAGGACGTGGATACAAGAGGAAATCCAACCCCAGGTTCATCAGAAGGATAGTGCGGATGGTAGAAGGGGCAAGGAAACCATCCAAAACCATTCAAGCTGAGCTCCAAGGTCAGGGTACAGTACGTCACTTTCTGATCGCACCATCCGTCGCGTTTTGAACAGTAATAGGCTCCATGGAAGATGACCCAGGAGGGCTCCACTATTGACAGAAAAACATAAAAACGCCAGAGTGGAATTTGCCAAAATGCCTGTTGACAAACCCCAAAGTTTCTGGGAGAATGTCCTTTGAGCTGATGAGACAGAACTGGAGCTTTTTGGCTCACATCAGCTCTATGTTTACAGAAGGAAAAATGAAGCTTTAAAAGAAAAGAACACCATGCCTACTGAGAAACATGGAGGGGGCTCAGCTTTGTTTTGGGGCTGCTTTGCTGCATCTGGCATGAGGAACCTTGAATCTGTGCAGGACACAATGAAGTCTCAAGACTACCAAGGCATCCTGGAGCGAAACATACTGCCCAGTGTCAGAAAGCTCAGCCTCAGTCGCAGGTCATGGGTCCTTCCAATGGGATAATGACCCAAAACATACATCTAAAAGCACTCAAGAATGGCCGAGGAAAAAAATTGACTATTCTTAAACAGGATCTGAAAATTGCAGTGTGGAGATGCCACCCTTCAAACCTGATAGCTTGAGCAGTTTGCTCAGGAAGAGTAGGCCAAACTACCTGCAAATGCAGATGTCTCATTGTGAAGTACAGAGATCATTTGTTTTTAGTCATCTCTGCAAAAGGTGGTGGCACAAAATATTAAATTAAGGGTACCATCTTTTTTGTCCATGCCATTTTCATTTGTTTAATTACATTAATATTATATTAATATTATATGTATATTAAATATTCAGCTGTATCAATAATCAAAACCAAAGTCTGATTTGTGTTAAATATGGAGTAAACAATAAGGGATGCCATTAAACTTTTGCCAATTTCAAGTTATTTCAGAGATAGTTGTGTTTTTTTTGTCTTTTGTGGAAGTGAACCAACAAATTTGTCCACGTCTGTACATTCAAATCCCAGAGGTAATTATTCGGTCTGCTATTCCACAGGTTCACTGAGGACAGAAGCCTCCTGAGATAACCCAACTTCACGAGAATGAGAAGCTGTAGAGTGAATTTGCCTCACATGTAGCACATTGTGCAGAGCAGGTTGTAGATGTTACAACAGCTGACCAACCTGATACCTGAAAACAAACCTCTAGGACATACCAAACTATCTGAGGAAGACCAAGTTGTGGCATACTTACCTTTGGACCAGGAGGAAAATAAGATAGGGAATCCTACTGATGACATCATGGAAAAATATGCAGATATTATAGCCAGTACAGTACATGAAAGTGAAGGTGACACCAAAGCTCTGCAAGACAAAGAAGAAAGGCGAGAAGACCCTCCCTGAACTGGGAAATCCATTGAATTCGGCAGTCCAGGACTGAACACAGCCTTTACTCAATCACTCCAAGGAAAAAACACAGTTGCATAACTGCGTTTGTATGATTCTTTGGCTTTAATGTTACTGGTGACTCTACACCTCTACTCTGACTGTGAGGAGCTTGTTCTCCCCATGTTGGTTGGGTTTCCTCTCAAATCCCAAAGACATGCTATTAGGCTAATCGCCCCTCCCATGACCCTGAACTAGATTAGAGGTTATAAAATGGATGGATGGTGGTTGTAATGGAAACCGAATCAACATCACGTAGGACCACAATAACAATAGATTCATGAAGAAGAAGCATTAGTTTCCATTGAGAAATTTTATACTGTTTCCACTGTTCCATTTCATTTAAGGCATATTCCGAACGGCAAATGTAAAGATGGTAACAATCAAATGCAGTAAGGGGCACAATATAGTGACACAACATTTATATTCCTCACAGAAAACAAGTCCCACGGGGAGAAGAATGCATACTTATTAAGTATTACATAAGACAATCCTCAGAATTATATGTTTGTTTTAAAATCAATTGACAAATACTTTACATTAATAAAGTCATTGTGTAAGTGTGTAAAGTTAAACTATCAACAAACTGATCTCAGACCAGATCATTATAGTAAAAAATCTGTAGATAAAAAAAAAAAAAAAGGTTTCATTCAGGTCTCATTCCGCAAATACGTAGTATTCAGGTTCTGGACGATGATGTCACAGCTGTCATGTGACCTCACAGAGGTGAGGACGGAACGCTGTGCCCCAGGCTACTGAGGGTGTCCCTGTCGAACCGATATGTCAGCTTCCTCTTCACCTTGCAAATCTTGCCGGTGCGGGCGTAGTTGCGCAAGGCACGCGCCATCTTCTGGTAGGTCATGGTCTTGCGGTTGCCCTTGCGCCTGCCCCACAGGCAGGCCAGTAGTTCTTTGTTCTGGGAGGAGAACTGGAAGGTGCCATTGTCAGAGTGCACCCACCAGATGCAATTACACATCCCCGGGTCCTGTAGCATCTCATATAGGAACTGGAAGAGCAGCTCCTTCTTCCGACCTGTGAGGAGATCGGGGCGTGTCTGGGAATGGTAATGCCATTAGCATGGCGGTGTGAGCATGCTAACAAGGCACTTAGGAGGACTGGGGTTTTGTGAATGGTCATGCTAGCCTCGTTCAGTGACAAGTCACAGCAACTGGCAATAGAGTGTTAGCAACAGTAAGGTTAGCATGAGGCACGTGTGTGATTGGCAGAGGGCCGTGTGTAGCTAAGTAGGTTAGGACTGCACGTGATAAGAAGAATCACCAAAACCAAATTAAGAGTAGTGTCACAGTTAGGAAAGGCCCTTAACCACAACTGGTCTTTTGGACAAGGCATCTGCTAAATAAAATGAATAAACTAGTTGTTACTAGTAGTGGTGCTCAAAGTACAGGGTAAGAAACCAGGACCCTAGATTTGTAATCTTGCCATATTCTTTTGTATAATTTGGTTTTAATGATAAATAGCCTAATGAAAATTTGTGCCAGACTTAACCTGTCAGAAAAGTGGATGTGTACCACCAGCAAAAACTGTTTGTGGACCAAAGACCCTGAAATTGCCCAAGAGGGACTTTTGATTTGATGAAGCTTAGATCACGTGACTGGTGCCCCTGGCCATCTTCGTTACCTGCCATGGGTGCATGGGGCGGGCTGCCACACACGGGGTCCGTACTTGGCGGGGATGAGGCACTGCTCCAGCCCAGACTGGAAGACTGGCTCTCGCTGCCGCTGTTGGAGCTGCTGCTGCAGGACACGAGACTCCCCAGCGACGTGGATCTGGTCAGCGGCACCTGCTGATAAAGTCAAATGAAGAATAAAAGAAAAAAAAAAGTCAAATGGAGTGAAATGAAACAGTCACCCCACCATGAGGAGAATATGCACGTACATGCTCCCATGCAGTGTGAGCGATTGCATGAAACTATAATGTCGCTTTTACTCAAATACAATACATATGAGTGGCATAGTCAGTTATAACCATAAAGTCAGAAAATATAGTAAGATTGTAGCCCAGTAAAAAAACAAAGGGAAATTCACCTCCATCCCACCTATAAGAAAACTATGCCCCAAAGAGAATTCCAAGTGACCAATAAAAACATTCCTGTGGTTAACCATGAAGAAGACAGTGGAGCATGCTATACTTGAGGTATTTACACAGTCAGGCAGGTCCCATCGCTGGTACTGGTTCCTTGCATCCACTGGACTCATTCCCTCATTACTGACACCACTGGCGCTGGTAAGCTGCTCTTCCTTTGTCCACTGGGAGAAAGGACTGAAGGTCCACTCAAAGTCAACCTGTCCCAGCCAAGCGCTTTCTGTACATGGAACAAGCAGGACACAAACATGGGTGTTACACGGGAATGAGATTTGTGTGTTTCTTAGTGTATTTCATGTTATGTCAGTCTTTTGTGTCAACAGTCTTTGAACGGTCAAGATCCCAATATGTCACCCTTACCACTGAGATTAAGATGGCCCTCTGTTCCACAATTGGTGGATGGTGACCCTTCTTCAGCCTTCTGGACATCTCCAAGGTTCTCCCGGAGGTACTCCTCAATCAAGTCCAGGTCCAACTGCGTGCAGGTGGGAGAGGTCCAGTCCTGAGGGTCAAAGTCATAATGGTACTAAACATGATAAGTTTTATTAGAATCTGTGGCTGAGGATGAATACGGTCAGCAACAGTAATTTGCATCCTCAGCCGCTCTCCAAGGTCCATGACATCAGAGGTGTTGTTAGGCCTATTTTAGGCAGGCTTTAGCCCCCCTAAAATGATTCTTACCCTCCCAAATAGATGTGTATTTATTGGCTTAAGTCATGAACGGCTTTTTGTATTAAGCTTACATATAAAAGCTTGCCACCCCCTAGTGAAGACTCAGTCCCCCATCCATTCATCTCTGATGCCCCTGCATGATATCATTTATTTTCATTGCTGTGGCTTGTTGTGCTTGTGTCATGTGCCTAGTGTAACATCTCCCGTCCATATGCGCAACCTCTCCAACCTGTTCACACCAAATATCTCTAAGTAATACAACAGTACTGAGCCTATTGTGTCATCTAACAAAATGTCATATCAATGTCACTCTTAATACTTCACATTAGTACATCAATGGACTTAAAATTACCTACCGTCACTGCCATACTTGAACACAAGATCTGGAGGAGAGATTCAACACATTGAGTTAATACTAACCGTAAACTTAACACTGCTCTACCGTACGCATTTTCAGCCCTAAATTAATGAATAGTATTTAAAAGCCAGCGCAGACGGTTTATCTCCCCGGCCCATTTCGACAATTTAATATTAAATGATCAGGAAGGCGGACAGACGCCACTACTACATCTCACACCAGAACATCGCATCTCCCCATAAATACCTACCTGGAATCAGGGAAATCAGACACGAATGTTGCTACTGTGGAGGCGACAGCGGGAACACAAGCGGAATGCGCTCCAATAGGGCACGGAAACAAACGAAAGTAGTAAATCGAGCGGCGGTATTTACATGAATGCAGGGTCGATCGTCAGCTCTGACTTATATAGTGCCCCGCACACCTTTTTCCCCTCCCTGGATTGCCCCCGTAGCCGGGCCAGCATCTTATCACGCAACGTTTGCACTTGTCGCCGTGCCAAACTGTCAGTCGACTGGCTTATCAGTCATGAAAACGTGAACTGCGTTTTCACAATCCGATATTGTTCTGCTTTCCCTAATTAGCATGTCGGCGTCATGAGTACCGTACTCCGTTTGTGCCGAGCGCAGGTGCGCAGCCCCGCTCGAGAAAATATCTACATCTTAGTTAATGGTAAACGAGTTCATTAAGCAAGATAATCCAGTTTAAGGTTTTGTTTCACCGGGACTTTGTAAAGTACTGTATAGATGTGGGTATTGATTTACAAGAATAGTAATATGTACTGCTAAGGTACTGTAAAATTATAACAAATAAGTTGGTTCTGAAACCACATAGACAAAGCAACGGCTTATACATAAACATGTAACACGATTTTTCCTCTACATTCATGTTTGTAGGCCTACTGTATATACTGTATAGTAATATATGTATATATTAAATGTAAAACCCATAAAACCGGATAGTCACGTATGAACTATTTTTTATACAGTTCTTATAAATATCATTCTATCTTTATATCAGTCCTGTAAAATGGAGTGAAATGGCATCCATTGTTCCACATAAATAGGGCCTGACAGTCAAAGAAGGATTGTTTTTGTAGTGGGTTTCCACCTGTATGTAAATCCCTTGGCATTCAACCGGGTTTGAAACAAATCATGGTTGAGGGCAGCAACAGATAGCCTAATTATACGTTTATCATTGTTGTTGTTGGGGATGGTATTTCTGTTGTTGTTGTTGACGACTAACTACAATCATTCTTTTTTCAGTAGTTGAACAGGCGTCATGTGCGGGTGTTAATCTGCCTCCTTGATTCAACTCCGGCTTCCACCCCAACCTTGAAAAAATAATCAGTTCCTGATAATGGGTGAATAGTGAATCGATCTGGATCTAGCGCACCTGCTGACTAGAGTGGCCGATTGTTCCGTGGGCAGCCTGGCTTAGCACAGCAGGCACATTGTCAGTGGGTAGAGGGCCACTCCGTCTGCCCGCATCGGTCTGTTTCACATCCCCCTTCTGCGGCCTGGAAAACAGTGAAGGACACAGAATCGAATGTTCCTTTTTGGTCTTGAAGTATTATTACGCTTCGTATGAAGTTCCCTTTTTGTGGTTTTACTGAATATTAGGGAATCTATTCATCTTCCAATCAGTGCAGGGTCATGGAGAGGATGGAACCAATACATAGGGCAGGAGACGCCGGGGGAGGGATGCCAGTCCATTTGAAGGGATCAGGTATACTTAATATAACTGCTATAAGGAGTGGTGTGTGGCCCTGTGGGTTATGATTCAGTACCTGTAGTCAGAAGGTTGCTAAGTCAAATCCCATAGCCAGTGGAATGAGGGTGTTGGCCATGTGGGGTGAGAAGTGTATGGTTCAGTCAGTTTGTGCCCATGATCAGAAGGTCACCAGTACTTCTCCCAGGGCCAGTAGACTGATGCTACCACTGGGCCCCTGAGCAAGGCCCTCAATTACTCCAAGGGTCTCAGATAAATGGCTGACTCTGTATTCCAACCCCAAGTCTTACTCTCACCTGAATCTGTGTATAAGATGGAGAACATGATTAGATATGTGAAAAGTGTTTGCATTATGTGCAGTGTCCTTGTACCTTGTCTGTCTGGCATTATATGTATGTTTGTATGTGCACTATGTTCTTGCTGCTGTATGCACCAGAATTTCCTACTAAAATCTATATAGTTAATCTTAATCATAAGAAGCACTTGAACCTACTTGTACAAATAGCAAATAAAGCATCACTGTTATTATCATCATTACTGTACACTAAATGCCCCCGTAGGGGTTTCTGTGGGGAATCCCAGACAACAATCAGCTGTTCTGTATGGGATGGAGACATATTCCAGTAGAATTCCTGAACATTAAATCTATTTCCCAGAGCACACTTACGTCTGTGGGTGCAGTGGAGGCTCTAGACCAGACCAGAATAGAATAGAATAGAATAGAATGCATTTATTGTAATTGTAAGTCATAAGAACATAAGAAATTTACAAACGAGAGGAGGCCATTCAGCCCTTCAAGCTCGTTTGGGGAGAACCTAACTAATAGCTCAGAGTTCTTAAAATCTTATCTAGCTCTGATTTAAAGGAACCCAGGGTTTTAGCTTGCGCTACACTAGCAGGAAGACTATTCCATACTCCAACTACACGCTGTGTGAAGAAGTGCTTCCTCAAGTTCATTTTAAAATGTTCTCCCAAATATTTGTCACAACGAATCTAGGGATGCTATGAACTATCCACCAGTTTTCATTCATTTAAGCTTGAGCTAATGATTACCAATTGTTTTTATCAAATATATATATACTTTTTTTTCTCAGCACAGCCCAGTTTGACTGATCTATACAGCAGATTTTACACATGAGCCTGTGTAATAGCAGAGCCTGCATGCGTCACAATTCATCCATCTAACATTTAGCATTGTTACCACACGTGCATAAAAATTACCTCCAAATATTTGACCGCATGGGGTGTGACCCTTTTCATGTCCCTGCATGGTCTTCTTTCGGTAGCTATGCAGCTGAACATGATTGGTTCCCCTTTAGGTTTTGACATACTCGTACTTACTCCTCGTTGTCGGCATTGGACAGAACAGACCTGAGCGGGAGCCAAGCCAGCATATTTGGTTTAACTGTCTTGTAATGATTAGCATTGTTCAGTAGCCAAACAGAAGCTGTACATTCACTCACCAGGCATTAATCGGAAATACATGTGCTATATATATTTTTGCTTCCCTCCTTCAGCTAGTAATCTGTGTTTCTAATCCTTTTCAGAGTTAAATAATTGCCTATAAAGCGGCTTAACCCTGAGATTGCAGATGCCTGGTTTATGGCTAGATCACAAATTTCACTTGCTGTACTTCCCCCTGTGGATGCGGTCAACCCCCTTGTAGAAGATAAGCAGTTGGAAGATGGATGGGTAATACATTACAACAGGGCAGTATAATATTATATTGATACATTTTAGTCTAAATAAACTAATTAAAAGATGTGCAAACATATTCAGGATGACAGGGTTTGAGTAGACCCAGTGTCCATATTAAATGGCAAAATATACTATACATTCCAGGGGCAACTTATCCTGGCTGATTTATGGCTTCCAGACAGCACTGCTTTGAACACTTATTACCTCAAAAGATGGAAGGAGGATGAAGCCACATTACTTTTGCGATTTTTATCAGCGCATGACACCTGGACGTCACTATCTCTCTCTATGATGCCTGTCATCTTACCTGGGAATTGATATATTGTGATTCTTCTGTTCAGTGAACGTGTCCTGAATCCCTGGGCACTTGGAGACCCCTTGTGATACCAGCTAGGAGAAACAAGGACATACTTCTGCAGATGATGTAATAAAAGATTATGAGGTGTACTATTTAATATAGATTATTATTGTTATTATTGTTGCTGTGGCTGTTATAATAATAATAATAATAATTATTATTATTATTATTGTTGTTGTTGTTGTTGTTATTATCAATAATAATAATAATAATAAAAAAAACATTATTAGGATTCTCTGCCTGGGTTGGCACCCAGTCCTGGGTTATTCCCTGCCTTGCACCCATAGTTTCGGGGATTGGCTCCAGAACCCCACACCCATGCATAGGACAAGTGGGGATAGAAGTATGGGAAGGTGGGAAGATGAATGGATGTTGCAGTATAAGGCAATGTATGCACAGTCCTCAGATACATTATAGAATGCCATGCACAAGATGGAATAAACGTCACAACATTTTGTGGGTAATATCTTCAGATGTGCTTTAGGAAGCAGTACATCATATCATGCCCACATTTCGTTATTAAGTATCTAATCTAGGATTAGTTTGTATTCATTTTCAATGCTTCAATCTCCAGGTGCCTAATATTACCTCACACTAAATAATGTTAACTCGAGGAGGATGTGCCTCACCCTTGAGTCTGGTTCATCGCAAGGTTTCTTCCTCTCTCTGACAGAATTTGTCCCTTGACACCAGAATCTCTGGCTTTCCCTCTGGGGACCTCAGACCTGGGACCCTGTAAGGTACTTAAACATTGAATTGAACTGAATTAGACCACAGCGCAGAAACATATTGTTAATTACGGCAGCTACCATTTTGTGCATGATGTCACTGAAGGATCATCTTCCCCAACCTGTCTGACAGCCCTATGAGGTTTCCCAGAATGCCAAAGCCTGCTGTGAATTCCTGTAACTGTGCTGATGAAATACTTCAAATAGACCAAGAATGCACAGCTGTCAGAGATGATGCCTTGGAGCTTATCTTATTATATGTAGTGATGTATTGACTTATGACGATATGCCTTCCAATGTAGTACTATATTTTTCTCAGTCTCAGGAGTGGTTCTCACTATTGTGCAATAGACACTTAATGGGTTAGGGATAGGTTTCTGTGTCCACTAGGTTGTGGGTTTAAATCCCATGGCTGGCAGAGTAATCATATCACCATTGGACCCTTTAAGAAGATCCTTAACCCCAGCTGCTTCTGGGACACTGGCTGACTGCTCTCTGATCTTCATGTTTTCCTCACTTGCATGTCATTTTGGATAAAATGATAAATGTATAAATAAATAAATAAATGTAAACATTAACATTTGATATGTTCAGAGCAGAGACTCTTAGAGTTAACAGCCTATGGGATCTAGAGCTGCCTCTTACTGTAATGTGATTTATTGAAATTAAATATTTTAAACCAGTATCAATTACCTGAAAGCCGGGTCTGTCCCAAGCCATTGCTTGACATAAGCAATTGTAATTGACTCAGTGACATAATTTCCTAGACTTACACTCACCAAACCAGTTGGGAAATACCCACAGATGCATGTGATGACGAATCCCCCCTGGCTAGTCTTGGGGATGTACCTGGCACAAACTATCACAAGAATTATATCTTAAATATCTGAAGCATATTTTTAGATTAACGTAGTATAGCACATATTTTAGCCAGACAGACACTCAGTGTCATATCTAGAAACAGACTTACATTTTAAACAGATGCTTTTATTTAAAACAATGTGCATTTTTTTGAGAAAGCAGGATCAGACAGTCGCTGAGGCACTTAAAGGGTTAAGGGCCTCGCTCAGCGGATCAACGACATCATTCTGGCAACCCGGAGATTTGAACTGGTAACCGTCTGATCATGCCACCCCTCCCTTTCATAATGCTGTTGCAAATATATGGCTCATGCCCCTCTTACCATGCATGAAATGAGATCAATGCCAAGAGTCGCTGCAAACAGTGGATGAGTTGCGATTCATATTTTAAGATCAAAATAGCAATTTCCCATATTTTGTTTAGAGACAAGTGTGATATGATGCTTTTTCTGCCATGGGGCATTTGATCAGGTGATCTTACTACAAGTATAGCTAACATTTTTACTCATTCATCCTGGCAGTGAACAGGTTAACATTTTCAGTTTCTCACAGGGTCCTATTGGATCAGCTCTGCTAGGGGCTTACTGGGGATAATTGGTGGCGTTTTCAGCCATGTCGGGAGTTAGGAGGTCCGGATTTTACCCTGCTTGTCACCTTGGTTTCCAGGGAGATGTCAGTTCATTCACTGGGCCACCAGTCCAGTCCCCAGGAAACCACTGGCCACCATTACCTCCCACATGGGACAGAGTCGCCAAAGAAGGCACGCTTATCGTTTTATGCAGTCCAGGCTCCCTGTAACTTTTCAGATACTGCATGATTTTGTGGAGCTGATGTGCAGCTGGAACAGATTAATGAAATTAGCAACGCAGATGGGTACCCTTCCGTAGCCTGACATCGAATGGGGAGGCTGGGCTTACACCTCAGGCTGTCTCTGTGGTGGACCATGCAATAATCAGACATCTTCCAGTTGCAAATTGGAAGGAACTGGTCATGAAGGTGAACAGCAAGGTATTTAGGGAAAATGTACTGAATAAATTAGAGATATAAGTAAAGCTGTAAATTGCTTTTCCAGCTACTGCTGAGCATTATTCTTTTTAGCTGTTTAAGCTGATGATCTCCCCTAAAGTAACTAAACGTCTGTCTTTTACAGAGCAATTCATGTAAGTACCCTGAGTAAATCACCTGCGCTCATCCTGGGATGTGAGCCAACTCTGTGGTTAGAAGGCTGTCTTTCACCAGTAAGCTTTCGTGTAAGAGTCTTGCCTCTACATAACATTACAAAAAACCTGAAATATTTTGAGAATAATTTGGAATAAATAACCAGATTGTTAATTTATAAGTTGATTTATAAATCCTAAAGGTCTAACATAAAACCCATGCGCCACACAATTCTTTTCCTTAGTCAACTTTTTTCATTTTATATCCCTTGTATAACTGTGTAAAATCTTGCATATTTTTGGAAACAGAGAAGGAGCTTGAAAATATTTATGAAAAGCAAGAGAATGAAAGCTGTCATGCTTCAGAAAATGTGGGTCGATGAGACAATAGAATAATTTACTGGCAGACAGGTTACAAAGGATGACAATCTAATCCAGAAAAATGCTGGTTCTAAGCCAAGGAGGAAAGGCAGGGGAGGAAGTTAATTTCAGTGTGTTAAGCAAGGCAATTCGCCTCACCACATCAAAAACAGAAATTTCCATTTCTATAAATAGACAGACATGTTCTTTACAAAAACAGAACCCAGCTATCTAGGTTCTGTATCACAAAGCTGAATTTCTTTCTGAGTCAGATAATATGTTGAATTTAAGGTACCCCAGTTTAAATGGAATTTATCTGCATTCGTGTACATTTAGCCCAGGCCACCTTAAATCCAGTAAGTCATTCAGCTAAGCAAGAAATCCTGATACAGAAATCATGATTCAGGCCCCTGGTTGGTAACCTTGTATTACAGATACACAGCAAATGAATTCCAGAGATAAAATACTCTTACAGTGTTTTATGGTATCTTATCTCTGGACTTCTAAAAATGTTTTTCAAAGTATTTTACAAATCTCAAAGACATGACCTGCCAAACAATGTGGCCTTTTCTTATTAGCAGTACCATAAATTTAGATGTTATTTTTCATTTATGACTCTTTTTAATAGCTCAACATGAGTGTGTTTCTGAGCAGTACTTCAGCAGGCTATTCCTCAGGAGCTCATGCATGTTTGTCAGCTCCAGTATCGGCAGGAATGGATCTGGTCACCAATCAGGGTCTTCTGGGTGCCGTTAAAAATGCAGCAATGAACAATGCAAACTAATAGAAGTTTATAATAACCAGCCGTTGACCCGCTAGAGTTGATTTTAACAAGAAAATAGAATAATAACATTCTAAGTGGTCTCAGATTATTGGTGCTGAGTTTGTGCTGAATAAAAGCACATGTAACACTTTGGGACAAATGTTTATTGAAATATTTTAAAATGTCAAGGCATGTCAGACTACCCCAAAAGTGGCTGAGAGGCCCCAGACTCCCTGGCGAGGTTCTCTTTTGCAGTGCAGCTGCATCTGGGTCGTACTTCTTACCCGTGGCATGACACAAACAATATTGTTTACTTGCTGAGGGTTGTGATTTGATATTTACCAATAAACCCTATGTTTAATATTATGTCATTTGCAGCATTAGCCAAATCTCAACATGCATGGTGGAGGCAGAAAAGTCTGTCGTGAGGTATATGCCGCCTTAGATAATTTAGAAAAAAATGAAGATGCAACGAAGAGTTTTTTAGAATCGAACATGACTCTATGCCCCTCCCACACACACCCTTGTTCAGATTCGTTCCGCAGTCCATAAACCCAATTTCTACATAATGTTTAAAGATTTACAAATTTACAAATTTACAGCACTACTAGCTGCATTTTAGATGTTCAGGGTATGCTGCATAGCACACAGATCCATACTCACACACTGCTGTTACATCTGGCTAATACATTAATACATCTGGCTAATACATTAATACATCTGGCTAAGCTTCGCTCTGTTTTGTGCTTATGTCACAGTCCATCTCCAGTGCTGCGTAGGGCCCCCGCTGTCAGATAGCTGTCTGAAAGAAAAAAAAAACCAATTCCTAATGGGTTGAAAGATGCGCCCTTTGGACCCTAAATTGCTGACACTGTGTTATCTTGCTGGCGCTCTCCTTTGCACGGGGATCCAAAACTACATTTAAGGAAATGAGAAGCGTACCATTAAAGATAAAGCTACAACGGTGACTGGATGTCGGATCGGGGGGAGTGACACTGGTGATGAACTTGGAAGCGGGACCCTTAGTGCAGTTTTGTCCCGGAAGAAAGAGGAGGATCAGACATGAATGTTTATGTACCCCCCTGTTCCCCTGTCCCTCCAGGCCCTTAATGGACCAAGAGTGATGACAGGAACCAGCCCCCCCCATGCACCCGACGGCACTGCCCATACCCAAACTTCACCCAACGGGACGAGCGCAGGACCGAGTGCAGGACCGAGCAGGACAGCCCGTCTACGCTGGTGCCTTTTTTTATGCTTCCCTCCGGCCGGCTGGGGGTCATCTGTGGCCTCAGTCATATTCTAGTAGCTCCCCCCCGCCCCCCACACCGTGGGACGAATGTCCAGAGATGTTTGACCTACAATCAGTCACTTTCGAGTTCGGCCAAGATCTAATCTCACCTAATATGTCCAATATAACACGGACCAAACAAGGACTGCAATGTAATATGCCTTGATTGACATATGCTACCTATCAAGTCAAATGAAGCAGACAGTATTCTCATACCATCCATATACAGGTATATAGTGGCACGAAACATTCCACAAGCGGTGTGACATTCAGACAAGTGACAATAATAAAAATAAGACTAGTAGTAAGGAGTACTCAAGTAGCTCAGATTGCACAGCACACACTAATATATTAATAACAGAGAATGCCAGGCTGGTTCATGATTTAGGAGTATAGCACCTTGGTTCTGGAGCTTTATCTGCGGTGGCGAGGGCCACGTAAGTGAGCGCACATAAGCGTGAGGGCATTCTCCCACCCATTCTGCCTGACAGGTTCTGGCTGCTCTCCGAATAAATCAGCCTAAATACATCCTTTCCGAGCCAAACAGAAATGAACACAGATTCATTCAGTGTTCAAGCTAATCAGACGCCGCTTGGCTGCCATGCCGAGGACACGTTTTGCATCCAGCAAAATGTGGAGGAATACAAAAGAGGATCTGCCTTTTGTTCCACACAGGAAGGCCACTCAATCAAACAGGCTGTATTTATCAAGGAGAATTTTTCTTGGTTTCACACATTATATACAATATATATTATTAGATACTCTGTATATACTCTACAATGTGAATGATTCTCCAGGACCATTTGGATGACATGTTTTATGATGAATGATGTGATACTATAATCAAATGACAATTAGACAGACAAAATTAGATAGCACTTGAGATTATTGATTATGGAATATATCACGTAGAGTGCAGTATATGCCGCGCGGCGCTGCAGTCACCTGTCGGAGTCCCGTGCAAGGACTCTGTGTGCAACTCTGCTGTATGCTTGGCTCCAAAACTTGATGGGGGGGGGAATCTGCAGAAAGCAAGGCCCCTCCCACTCATCTCAACATCGTATACCGTGCCTGACCCCCCCCCCCCCCATCAATGCTGTGCACCAATGAGCGGAAAGCAAGGGGGGGGCAGTTGGAAACTGAGCAAGGAGAAGGTTAGGCAGGGGGAAGTGGCTCACAGGCTGGGGGGAGGATGGGGGGCTGGGGGCGGTAGCTGATAGCTTGCACCATCCTCCGGGCGAACCAGTCTGTCCAAAGTGGGGGGGCACGATGGAGCTGGTCCTGCCTGTGGAGTAGGATGTCTGGGAGCACAGACAGAATCGTACAGGAAGAAGCGGCGCAGGCGTTCCTGCACTCCGCAGACCAGCTGGGGGCGGAGGAAGGTGGACCAGGGGCCAGGAAGCTCGAGGCCCTCATGTCGCCGCTGCAGGGCTCCTCGGTGCCTCGCGAGCACCTGGACGTGCTGTACATCTCCACGGAGACGGCGGTGGCCCTGGCGTCCGTGCTGGGCAATGTGTTGGTGGTGCTGGTGGTGAGCTACAGCCGGGCACTGCGCGACACCACCTTCTGCTTCATCGCGTCACTGGCGCTGGCTGACATCGCCGTGGGCGCCCTGGTCATCCCGCTGGCCGTGGTGGTCAGCTTAGGGCTGCAGACGCACTTCTACACCTGCCTCACTCTCTCCTGCCTCCTGTTGGCCATCACCCAGAGCTCCATCCTCTCCCTGCTGGCCATCGCTGTCGACCGCTATCTGCGCGTCAGGATCCCCACCAGGTGAGCACACTAGCCTGTAGGTGGCGCCATGGTTAGGGGGCTGCACTCACGGGTTCAGGTTTAGAGAAAGGTCTGGAAACCTGTCAAAATAATTGAGCAGGTGAATGTTAATAGCATGGGGATTGTTTAAAATCAAACAATTCAACATGTAACCAACCCAAAACTCCACAGCAAAAAAGATCTTTTGATGCGGTAAATTCTTAAGCAGAAACAAGGAAATATATGTTAATATCCTGCAAAAAAATGCCCCTGTAAGATTGGTTGATGTACTGTATCAATGTATAAATCACACATCGATGATCATTGTGCGCACGCACTAAGAGTTTGAGAGACGCCACACGTTTCTCACTGTGAGCTGATTCCTAATTTAATTTAGTGCATGCTGCTTGGACAGAATTTCACACAATGCAATTTAATTCCAAAGTCGTTTTATTGGCCAGTGAAGATATTTGACGCCTAGATGATCCATTACAAATATTAAAAATGTGAAAAATGTACTGCCAGTGGATTCTTGGGATGGAAATATCTATAATAGTATGATAATAGCATTACACTACACTGGCATCCTGTCCAGGAAGGGCACCAGCCTTGTGCTGCTTGGGGTCGGAACCAGGTGTGCAGGTGAGCCTGACCAGGATAAGCAGTTGGAAGGTGGCTGTATAAATGGATGGTTAACAGATTTATCATTTGTGAACAAAGATTCTGAAGCATAAACTAATCATACTACCTAGAATTCAAGAAATGCATTTTCTTAGGAATTTCTCTCCGAAGCCTGCTGGTCAAGCATGTATTACTTTAATGCAAATCAATGAAGTGGACGGCCAAACCTTTTAAGCAAATTAAAAAGCTCCTGTCTGTGGGAAGGAGCCATTTTTAAAGTGGACTGCAAAGCATTTTTTGGCTGAGGCCCCTTAGCATCCTAATTCATCATGGGTGTCAGCCAGTCAGGATTGCTTATGCAGAATGAAAAGACAGCGAATGGACCGATCTCTTCACTCAGCAACTCAAGGAAGGACAGTGTCTGCACATTTCTGTAACACAACTCATGGTGGCTTTCTGTATCGGAAACATAATTACAAAATCCATTTGGAGAGAATGAAGGTTAATCCGAGTCTGATTCTGAATCGGAATCTGTTTTATTAGCCAAGGATGAGTGCATGCAAAGAATTTAGCATGGTGTTTATTTGTTTGTTTGCTTTCTTACATGGCTACATGTCTGGTTTCATCAATCCATCCTCCAGCCGCTTATCTGGTACAGGTTTGGGGAAGAGAGGTCTGGTGTTGATTCCAGGCAGTATCCCAGATGGGGTGCTAGTCCATCTCAAGGCACACGCACAATGGGCAGTTCAGAGATACCAGTTCACCTAAGAACGTGCCTTTGGTCTGTGGGAGGAAACCCTTCACCATATGAGGACAAAGAAACTTCACATACACAAGCAGTGGTGGGGATTTGAGCCCACTGAGCCACCATACCACTCATCAGTATAGTAAACATGAAATTAGAACTTGAAGTGCTTTGCATAGCGTTGGCGCATCATTGAAAACGTCAATGCGACATCCCACAGGTACAATCTGGTGGTGACACACCCGCGCGCCTGGCTCGCCGTCTGCGTGTGCTGGCTGTTGTCGGTGCTCACGGGTGCCGTGCCACTGCTGGGCTGGCACAACCAGCCGCCACCGCGGAACCTCAGCAGCGGCGCCATTGCCTGCACCTTCACGGCCGTCATGAGCATGGACTACATGGTCTACTTCAACTTCTTCGGCTGGGTGG
This sequence comes from Mormyrops attenuatus, assembly GCA_026777985.1. Lineage (NCBI taxonomy): Eukaryota > Metazoa > Chordata > Actinopteri > Osteoglossiformes > Mormyridae > Mormyrops > Mormyrops attenuatus. The sequence continues at coordinate 6,052,126 of JAODKC010000130.1, forward strand.
TGGCACCACTGGTCATCATGGTTGCCCTGTATGCCGAGATCTTCCGCATCATCCGGCGGCAGCTGAGCAAGCGAGCGGAGGCAACGAGCGACACCGGGAAATATTTCAATAAGGAGCTGAAGCTGGCCAAGTCGCTGGGCCTGGTGGTGCTCCTGTTCGCCCTCTGCTGGCTGCCGCTGCACATCATGAACTGCATACTCTACTTCTGCCCTAAGTGCCACGTGCCCAAGGGCGTCATGTACTTGGGCATCTTCCTATCGCATGTCAACTCCGCCGTCAACCCTCTCGTCTACGCGTTCCGCATCGAGCGCTTCCGCACCACCCTTGTGCAGATCTGTCAACGGTGCGCACCCTTCGGGATTCGGGCCAGCCCCCCGCCGCTAGCTGAGAAGTCCACCGCCAACCTGCAGGGCATGGTGTTGGGGTGACCATGCCGACAACGCGTGCATAGGAAAGGCTGAAGGGTGTTAAAAGTAAATTCATGCAAGCTACACACATGACCTGATGTGGCTGCACGAGTCACGGCTGCTGAGGCGTGTAACAGGATGGACTTTTCCAGAGCAAACCAAAGTTCAGTTTGATAGTCATCTGCCATGGGTCAAAAACAGTGAATCCTCACCTCCGCTTGCATAAATAGCTAGCTGACTCTTTTTTTTTGTCTTTTCTTGTCATTTATCATGGAAAAAAATTATCCTTGTGCAGCCAGAGAACGTGAACTGCATTAATCTTCGTTGTCTAAGCTTGTTTAAATGTGCCTTTCAAATAAATAGTGGCTCATCACTGACCGTGATATGTTTACAGGCTAACTCTTAGCCAGCAGTTGTTTTAATGATGAAAGTGTCTTACAGTTTGTCAGCTATAGAACTAGACTTTAAAATGCATGCAATAAAATCTAATTTGGTAAACATTTGGTAAAAGATGCCAAAAATTGTAAACATTTTTAAACATTAAAAAAATTCAGCGTCTGGGTATTCATTGCTCGAGCTTATATTAAGTAACCCAAGTTGGATTAGATATATGCACATATATACATACACACCACAAAAAATACAATCATTGGTAGATATTGAATAGTATAAATGGATAAGGACGCTATTATTAACAGTAATAACAACACTAATTAATTAATTTTTAGATTTAAAGTTTTAATAATGCAAACTTTGCTTTGAAAAAAAGAGAAGATTTCGATATTCGATAGTTATGTACAAAGACTTTATCACTGTGAAAAAACATTTTGCTAGTGATGTACTATCTGCCTCACTTTGGACAAAAACTGCTAAATAAATGATGTGATGAAATCCTATCATCCATCCTTTTTCTATGACTATCTAACACTGGGTCACTTTTGAGTCTGGAGCCTGTACTTTTTTTTATTTAGCAGACAGTTTTGATAAAAGCAGCAAAAAATTAGGCTAACAGAGAGGACAGAAGGCTGGGCTCATCCTGTATAGGAAGGCATTATTATTCTGCAAATGAATATTACATACACTGAATACCATGCAAGAAACTACTGAAATATGGTTTCCAGAAACTTGACCTCTGACTGAGATTAAAATAGAAAACTTGGCCCTAGTAAGACGTGACATGTGAGTGACATAATTTAACCTCAAGCTTGTTGCTATATCAGTTGTCACAATCAACACTATATAGTGGTGCTATTTTTAGTCTTCTGCCTCCGGGTTGTTTTTTTTTTTTGTTAGGTATGAAAATAGTAAAAACATCCATCCATCCAAACACTCATTCACTACAAGGTCATAAGGGACTAAGAGCCTATCCTGGGCAGCACAAGGCACAAGGCAGGGTGCACCCTGGATGGGATGCCGGTCCATCACAGGGCACACACAGTCACACACAGTGACACACACAGTCACACACAGTCACGCACAGTCACATACAGTCACGCACAGGCACGCACAGTCACACACAGTGACACACACAGTCACGCACAGTGACACACACAGTCACGCACAGTCACATACAGTCACACACAGTGACACACACAGTCACATACAGTCACGCACAGTCACATACAGTCACGCACAGGCACACACAGTCACGCACAGTCACACACAGTGACACATACAGTCATGCACAGTCACGCACAGTCACTTTAATTCGTTGTTGTTGATAAAAGGCGCAGCCATCTTGAATTGTGAGGGTGTGATTGTGTAGATTCTTAGGACTTTCCAAGTAGGAATTCCAACTTCAGGGGGTGTTCCAGTTGAAATTTCCAACTAGGAACTCAGAATTTCTGAGTTACAAGTTCAAATAGAACGCAGTATCAGTAGTAGAGGAGGGCCATCACAGTAGGGGGGCCACTACAAATTTCACCAAAAATTGTGCAGTGCTCCATGTTGTAGGCATCAAAAATGGTGCCTGTATCAGTCAGCTGAGGTGCATGATCATTTAGAATGTCTGGACATTTTATAAAATCACAACAATACTGCACTTAGAAAATTTAAATCTGTGTATAACATAAAGGATAGAATAAGAAAAAACACAATGAAACAAGTGGTCAATTATGAAAAAAAGTGACATTATAGATTTATTTTGGGCCAGATGTAAAAATTTTCCATAATAAATAAAATGGACAGATAATGGATAAACTATGCAGTGTGTGCCTAAAGAACTAGTCATAAAGCACGTAATTTCCCTTCACATTAAGAAACTCTCTTGGATTAACTGGCTGTTCCCGAATGTGCCAGAATGCAAGTCATATATCACACTTCAATAACACCGGTTAAGCTGTCTTCCAGAGTGCAGGCATCATCACTTTTCATTATTCTATCTCTCTTTGAGGTTAAACGGCCCTGAGTATTTAGGTGATCCTGTCAGGGACCTGTCAGATGATAGGCGATAAGCTGCTCTTTTTGAATTGTCACGAGCTGTAGTGCTTTAAATGCCCACTAGGTGGCAGAACCATGATACAGTACAGCACACACCTTCAGCTGAAAGGTTCCATAGAAATTTTGAGCCATGTCACTACTATATTCATTCTGGGCACTTCGGATTCAGTTTATTAGGTATAGGAGATGAGGCCTCAGTTTAAAAAATATATAAAAAAAAATTTAAGATTAAAGTCTGATTGCCACTACTTAACAATCTGACATTTCTTGTTTGTATACAGTGACACTTCGCCACAAATGTCAAGTCTGCTGTTGAGCAGCACTGAATACACCAAGACAACTTTTGCTCTGTTAAAATACTTAGCAAATTAAGTTGAATGCATTGTGATTTTCATAATAAAATACAGTGCATTGTTCTCTTAGAACTGATATTTCTCAGTACTCTTCACTGAGGCTCAGACTATGTGCTGTACTCAAGTCACAGACGGCCTGTCTAGCTGTTTGGATGAACAACCCTTCCCTGTGCTCTCTCACAGATTAAGAAGGCATCCTTGATGAGCCTTTGAAGGTGATCTGCTAGGTATTTTAAAGCATCAGTGAAATTCTAGGGAAAAGCGATATATAAAAATAAACTGAATTTAATTCACACATGGGTGGCAATGGTGACAGATGAATCAAGGATTTCTGGAGGTAGATTAGCGGGTGCAAAGAAGGGCTTTGTTAGCTTAGTGCCACGATTGAAGGAAGGGGCGGAGTGACAAGCAAGTATGTGAAGTCTTTATTTATATGACTCTATAAACAAAAAAACAAAAGAGACCTACAGGGGTCAAAACTGGTAATCAAGAATTAACAAGGGCTTGGACTTGAGAAGAGAATACTAGAAAGGTATACACAAGGAGTAAACACACACACACCCCGGACGTACACACTAAGCCCTATATCAACCGTGACCATCAAGGAACACGATAACGGCAGACACATTTAAACCAGGACTAGACAAGAGACAAGTGTGAATCATCGACAACAAACTGAACATCAGAGATTGTATGAGATGAGCCACAAATGGGAGGCACGAGAGATCAAGACAATAGGCTAGGAAACATTAGGAATAGGCAGGATGGTCTGCGACAGGTGGCCTAAAAGAAAGATATCTTCACTAACTGGATTTATCCCATGTGAACCTCAAAGAAACTTCCCAGAGGACTTAATGAGGAGACTTTTTTGGCAGCTATAAGTGAGTTGCAGGACATACATGTTACTTTTCCACAGAGTGAGACCCCCCCTGAACCCACAGTCATCATTCCCCAATGAGAAGCTGGGGGTAAGAGGAGGCAGCTCTAGGGCCAATCACAGGCCAGAGTCTGCTTAACGTTGGACACAATGCTACTCACAATGGCACAATGCTATCCACAATGCTACTGAAATAAGTATGGGGTGGAAGGTGAGTGTTAGGGGACGGGGGGCGCTGCAGCCGTCTGCCTGGAACCACTGCTCCTTTCAAAGGGACTCATTTGTTTGTGCTGGGGAATCAGGTAGGAAATTTCTACGTGTAACACCACGTTACTTCATTACTATCTAATTTCCTTGGTGAATAAAAGTGATTACTATTCCACCCAGCTAATCACATCTGACCTTTCAGGCCCAACCACTGACACCAGGGCTGTAACTTTATTTAATTAGCGTTTTGTCTCCAAAGACACCCAACTGTAACAACCAAACCCAATTTGCAATGGGTGAAATGACCTTTGACTGAGTAACAATATCTTAAAATTACATTATTTGAAGCTTAGAGATTAGGGAACTAATCCAAATAATAAACCAAATTAGTCTGGTTCCTTTGTAGCTGGTCAACATTGAACTACCTTTGAAAAAGAGTTTCCAATATATACATAGCGCCTTTAAGTTAAGATGTTTAAATACATGATAGCTAGTCTTTAAATAAAATATTTACAAGAATCCCCAAAAATGAGTAATGCGTATGATGACCATGTTTCTACTTAGATTGAAGCAGCAGTTGAATGCACTTCCCATGACATTTTCTCAATGACAGACAATCTGTGTAGGTTTACTTTCTGCAGAGAGACCTGAAAGGTGTGCCAGATCCATACCAGGTTTGTGCTAGAGAGAAAGGAATACCTTGATCTTTGACATTTCTCTCGACTCGTGCACCTCAGCCATGCAGACATTTTGTTCTGCAGACTTTCTAGGACTATCCATCTGACAGCAAAGAGATGAGCGTGAATTGCGGTATCTGAGTCAAAAGTAGAGAACCAATGGCTTTATTATTTAAAACATGGTCTTAAGAAAAGAACAAAATAAGGCTGCAAAGCCACTTATTATTGAGCTTAAAAAGGTGTTTGTGATCCATGCCTCCATAGAAAGTCAGCTCCATAATGCACCTTCAGAATTATTTAATGTTTTCAGAACAAAGTATGGGTTTATAGTGAGAATCACCCATTTCAATACGTACCTTAAATACATCAGAGACATGTATGTATCAAGGAACCCTGAGATCCTCACGCAACCCCTGGCTGAAACCTTGAGGAACAAAAGAATCAAATGTCTTCACGTGTTTTAAGTTTTGAATTATCCACCATCACCCCCTTGCTTTCCTAATTCTCAAATTAAATATGAAGTCATTAATAGCAAACAAAGCATAAAGTGAACAAAAGAACAAAATGGATTCTGCTCATGAGAGTTACCTGGCAACAATCAACCTCAGACAGCTTAGCATCATGACCTAATCGTGACCTGTTTCAGCTCTGCTGTAATACAAAGGTGGCAATGAAACAGGATTGACCTGCCAGAGTGAGGGCTTCCCTTTACAGAGAACTCAGTCTTGCCAAAAGTCCGGCGTTTTATTCTTCATGGAATGCATCTAACAGCTGTTCCTCCCAAACACATCACAACTTCTTCATACAGGAAATCCAGCTCCTATGTTATTGTACTGAAGAATCATCAGGTCCTTGCAGAGGTATAAATATCTACTAAAGTCTGTTCCCATCATACCATTTTCATATCACCTTCCAGTTCACCATTCCAAACTAAATTATCCAAAATCATATTTTGTCTGCTGTCTTTCTGTCCAGATGTTTTTCTCTAATGCTATTATCTCTAGTTTCTCCATCTTTAGCCTCCTGTAACTTTTGATATCTAAAAAACACCATTTCCAATTTAGTTTTTTTCTGTGTTCTTGTCCAAGGACCTTACTTGCTCGTCACTTAAATATGCCTAATACAGAACCATCAAATACAAGTATGAAAATGTTGTTTTGAGTGCTGCAGTTACATTGTTTTATATATGTTTTGTATATGGAAAACAAGAAATATATTTCCAAATCAATAACCACTGGCACTGATCTTAATTTCACCTGTAGCGGTTTGTCACCTTAAAGGACGTGTCAGCTGCCTTTATTCATCATCACTGTCTGGCACACGCTTCCTGATCATCTCTCACTGTCTCACCCTCCATGCACCGTCTGCCAGCTCCACCTTCAATCCCTTGCATCCGTTGGTGGATTCAAATCTGCTGAGTGTGTGGCTTGGGCCCTCATCTCATTAGCAAGCCGCTGGATTGGGGTCAGTCTCAGGGGCTCATTCCTGCCCAGGCGCCCAGTAGTCAGAGTCCAAGACGCAGAAGAACTTTGTGCAACCCCATCTGCAAGATGTGGCTTGAGCACCAATAATCCCACGCGATCGATTTGAAAATCAGGCCTGCTCTCTAGTACTGAACCCAAACATTCACACTTTAGGTGACTTAAAGTAAGTCTGCTAAGGTTTTGGGTCCAACGGAGAAGACTTCAGAATCAAGCAGAGACTCAAGGAACTGAAAAGCACTTCAACTCACCCCTTCACCTTCTCTTCCATATGGATTTTTGTTTTTAAGTACAACTTCTGCTGGCGGCCTCTGTTATACTTTGGGAACCGACGGAGCAGACAGAGAAGCAGTGACAGGAGACAAAAAAGGCAGGTAAAGGTGGGAGTGAAGATGCCGGATCAGGATGAAGGGCAGGAGGAGAGGGCGCTGGAGGAAGAGGAGGAGGTAGCTGGGGAGGAGGAGGACGTGTTGTTGCTGTTTAGTCGCTACAGTGAGGCTCGGGCGACCCTCCCCTGGTCCCAACGCACATTCAAGGAGAAGCTCACCCATCACGCAGACCGTATCTTCCTCTTCTTCCTCGCACTCTTCCTACTGGTATTCGCCGGGGAGGCAGTCTACAAGATGTGGTATGTGACAAACTGGCAGAAGGTGTACAAGTTTGTGTTGGACTTGGTCTCCTACCTCATCAGTGAAGAGGAAAAGGAGGAGATGAATGAACTATAGACTGGGGTTCGAAGGCCTTGGGTGTGACTTGGGTCTAACCTGGCATTTTGCCCATCTCTTACTGCGTTTATGGCATCAATAAAAAGTACTGCCAAATATTGGAAAATATATGATTTACTGCAGCATTCAAAAGATGGAGTGTTAAATTAATTCTTTTAGATGTTTGAAGGCATTTTCCAAATGCAATTTCAAAATAACAAATTGAGGAGTAAACTAGAGATATGAAATAATGAAAACGGACCATATGCATTATTTTAGGCACAGCTTGGTCCTGCTAGTGCTGATGATGAATTATATTAAACGACACTGACTTGTTTCATTAGCAATTTGGGGCCACATACTTTAAACATCCTGGTTAGTTTTTGTAAAATTTATCTACTGTGTGATTTTCAGCACTGAAATTAACATGCGACCCATTAAACTCCTCATATAAGACAAATGAACCAATACTTCTGTTCTTTATCCATTTACATCACGTCTCCTCATCCTCAACGGAAAGCACACACGGAAAAGTGATGTTTTAGTATTATCAGGGATCATGAACCTGTTCTTACACGGACAAACATGCCTGTATCCAGGGGCAGAGCGGGACTGTGTTTCAGCCCTGGAGTGACATTATACAGACCAGCCCAGCTTCATAAGCCCAACACAAGAAAAGACACTCCTAACTAACATGATAATGAATTCTAGTTTCAGATAGGCAAAATAATACTAAATCAGATCAATGATACCCATTAGTAGTGACCTGCTAATGGACTGTTTCAGCAACAGTATCCAATTGTGTGGTATGTGTAGTTAGAGTATGGAATAGTCTTCCTGTTAGTGTAGCGCAAGCTAAAACCCTGGGTTCCTTTAAATCAGAGCTAGATAAGATTTTAACAACTCTGAGCTATTAGTTGAGTTCTCCCCAAACGAGCTTGATGGGCCAAATGGCCCCCTCTCGTTTGTAAATTTCTTATGTTCTTCTGTTCTTATGTGCAATTATCCAATTTCTAAATTATAGTATAGATAATCAGTAGGGGCGCTGTAAGCACATTTGGTAAGTTGGCAGCTGTTTAGTTATCATGTGAAATACCGCACATCAGCGCCAGCTCTGGTATGAGGTACACACACAGCGCCAATTCTACCCTTTTTATTTTTTCAGTTAGGAACAGCATGTTTGTAACATTTGAAGCCCAGTGTGTTTTAGGCTATATGACATACTGTAGGGCCAATCACATGTGCTAGCTAGCTGGCTATTTTGCTCTCACTTAGGCAAGTGTTGTAAAGTTAATGATTACAACTTTTCTAACCTAAAGGAATCATCTGCCCATCCAATGGAACCTCTGAAAAAAATCGCTTACAGATACAGATACAGCTGATGGTTTCCAGTCCAAAAACTGTTCAAAAATCACCAAAATGCACATGAAACTGCCCAAAATATTTGATCTATAATTCACTATTTTAACTGCCATGATTACAAACTGTACCATACTTAAATGTAGGGATGGGTTGCTGGGTAACTAGTCTCAACACTATTTGGAAGCAATGCTCCAGAGACTCACTAGAAACCACTTTGTCATGTGATCTTTGGAAATGACGTTTCGTTTCTTACCAACACATCAGACGTGTCTCAGAAATGAGGCGTGTATTCCCTGCCCCACAGGGGTCGCTTTAACTGCAATGTAGCAGCACTGTGAGTTTTTCTGAATTTGCGTATTTGACCGTACTTGTGTTCATTTGTTCCTGTTTTATGTCATCTTCCATTGCCAAAGACCAGTTCCAATACTAAGAACAGAAATACAGAGAACGACAAAAATCCCAGAATGTCGTTCATGCCCCTATCAAGTATACATTGGGTGTTTCTCAATACCAAGAACGCAAAGATCCTACTTGTAGTCTTGGTAAGACTGGTCTAGCTAACTTGCCTTCCAAGAATGAACCTGGGGAGCAATGAATCATGGGATTGGTCTTGTTTGGTGAGGATGCAGCCAATACATCTTTGATATTTGGGGCAGGGCAAGACCAACATTCACCGATTTTTACCATCCCCTCCCACCTCCACCTACTCAACAAACTTTATTAAGTGCAATATACCTTGGTATAATGTCTGGACAGTATGAAAAATTAGATACCTTCAGGTGGCAGGTACCTTCAACCTTCCTCATACAGCTGCTCCTCTATTATTTTGTCAGTGACTGCTGATCTCTCCTATGGGGGACCCATAGGTCCACACTGCCACCTACTGGAAATACCTAATCAATTACCTTTCACATGCACGATCAATACGCCTACCTCCAATTCTATGCCTCCAACTCTGTGAGAACAGTTTCAGGGAATGCGCTTTTCTGTTCCAGCATGACTGTGCGCCAGTGCACAAAGCAACATTCATAAAGACATGGTTGGGTGAGTTTGGTGTGGAAGAACTTGACTGGCTCACACAGAGCCCTGACCTCAACCCCAACCAACACCTTTGGGATGAACTAGAATGGAGTCTGCTAGCCAGACCTCCACATCAACATCAATTCCTGACCTCACAAATGCTTTTCTGAATGAATTGCCACAGACACACTCCAAAATCTTGTGGAAAGCCTTCCAAGAAGAGTGGCAGCTGTTGTAGCTGCAAAGGGGGGGCCCAACTCCATATTGATGCCTATGGATTTAGAGTGGGGTGTCGTAATGGTCAGGTGTCCCAATACTTTTGTCAATATAGTGTACCTGTTCTCAGCAATCCATTTAAAACATTTAATACATTTAATTCTTGTTTATTCTTAACTCTTGTTATTTTCTCAGGTTCTTGTAAAATATTAGTAGTCTTGTGTATTTTCACAGCTGAGTTTGCGTGTTTTGCTAGCTGCGTGTTTCTTTCAACTCACCAGCTCACTTGGTGGCCATTGGTTTAGTGCGGGGGTAGCCAATCTTATCTGCAAAGGGCCGGTGTGTTTGCAGATTTTTGGGATAACCTTTAGGTCAGCTGTTCAAACCCAGGTGTGAGGACTCTTCAGCCAATCAGCCCTCTAATTAGTGACCTAATTAGGGAGTTGC
>JAODKC010000130.1:6065564-6077990 GCA_026777985.1 Mormyrops attenuatus
CCCCCCCCCCCCCCCCCCCCCCCCCCCCCCCCCCCCCCCCCCCCCCCCCCCCCCCCCCCCCCCCCCCCCCCCTCCGGCCGGGCCGCCCCCCCCCCGGGAGGCGGGAGCCACAAAGCCATCAGCTGCTGCTTGCTCCAGGTTCCTTCTGCTATTGGCTTGGGGACATAAAGATATCAGGCAAGTGTCTCTCCCAGCTAAGTGCCAGGCTGAAGCGTCTTTTTCAGTTTGGCTTATCGCTCAGTTCACTCTTTGTGGGTGTTAGTTCTGGACAGCCATGATCTGTCTGAATAGGATGGGCCAAAATAATGCAAGGAAAATGTCAGAGCACCTTCCAGTGAAACGGAGACTAGATCTAGCAAGACATCATGGCTGATACACTTGGGTGATCGAATGGTTGCTGGTTTAAATCCCGAAGCTGGCAGAGTGATTTCATCAGTGTGACCTTGAGCACGGTTCTTTATCCCAACAGTTCTAGGGGCGCTATTAGCGTGGTTAGAACCATATATCTCATGGTACAGCAGAGAATACGTTGTTAATGTGTGGGGACCCTGTTTCAGACTTGATGGAGTAGCAATGACATGGACCGCCCACACTCACCAGCAAACCGATCAGCTTCCCCAGCCATCTTAGAGGAAGACAAGAGAGAGGAAGAGATGAAGCCAGGGCATGAGCAGCTGAAGGATTCTATTGGGAAAGAGGACTTGGAGCTGCTGAAAGAGTCCTACCAGGGCTTGGAGGACCTGTGCTGGAGTCTGAGGGCTGTGGAACAGGCCGTGTACCTCAGTCTGCCTGCATGGATACAAGGAGGTATGTTAACGTTGCCTGTGCGTGCCAGGGCCTGATGACACAGCACAGTCAGACGGAAAGCCTCCAGCACTCATGGCTCAGTGTGAGCCTTGGCCTGTTCCCAAAAGGGGTGGTGCTCTTCAGACACATTAGTATTTTTAGTCTGGCTTGTTTGGCTAAACTTTAGCTACACCTCTAACATAAAGAAGGTAAAAAAACAACAAAGTATTCAAGACTTGAAAAACCAACCTAATGGTTTAATCGGATTCACAGAGCACAGGCTGAGTGAGATAAAAACAGAATCATTGATGTCTGTTGTTGCAGCATTGCTATGCAACCTTGTAGCACCTCTGGGTCTAGCTGGGATCCACAACAGCTTCCCAGCACGGCTCATATCCTACATCCTTCTCCCCTACATGCTTCCAGCCACCATCTTCATCTTTGCCAGCCACAGGTACCAAGTAAATCATCTTTGGATCCTTAATTATATCTTATTTGGCTTGGACATTGAACCGAGATCCTCCCATCTTTAGTTCTGTTCTTCTTTAGTAGAAAAGGTCTTGGTGCTTAAAATTACTACATATCTGCGTTGTGTGTGTCCATGCGGTTTTGCCTGTCGGTGCAGCGTTTCACATGCGTGTGTTTGTGTGTATGTCGAAAGTGTGTTTGTGCATGCCTGGAGGTGGATTTCTTTCCATTTTAGGATATTCCGGCGGCTGAGTAAGCTTTGGGAAAGTGCCCTTTGCCTGTGGCGGCGCCTAAGGCAGACTGTCCCGAATGCAGTCAATGTTGCCTCCTCCTGTTTGCATAGGTATGGAACCTGCTACAGAACTTGATAAACCAAAGCAGTGCACGCAAGGTTTAGTGTGTTGAATTATAATGGTAATTTTGTAGAAGTGGTACAAGTCCAGCTCCTTCTCCTCATGCCACCTGCCACTGTGAATGTTTTCCTGTTGCTCCTCCCAGGCTGCGGTTCCTGGTTCCCTGTGCCATAGCTCCGAGAGTCCTGGCAGAGCAGGAACATTCTGACCAGGCCAACCCGGTGTGTCAGCGGTCCTTGCTGCACATTCAGCTCTCCACACCTGGCACCGGCTACCTGGACCCCTTGGAGACTCCTGTTGATCCCACCACTGACACCATAAGCTACTCCTTTCTCTTCAACCTGGCCCTGGGGATGGGTAGTCAGCCAAATACCCCCTTCCTGCCAAACACCAGGCCCATTCTCCCGGAGGTGGAGTTTAACGCAAATGTTGAGCTAGAAGCGGAGAAAATGGGGAATCGGGGACAGTCAGATGATGGCACTTCTCAACACATCTCCTTCTTGGAGCTGGAGAATGTTTATGATGAGGGGGGGACTGTTGCAGATGGAGGCAAGGAAAAGCCCTAGACCAGAGCTACACCATCCAGCTACAATGCCCGACTGGATGGTGTCACCATTGAGTAGACATGGGCATGGCGGTCTGCAGATTTTTCTGACGGTAACAAAGACAAGGTAAACCAGCCGCACCCAAAGAGCAATGTGAACGATCAGCCTCTCCCTTTAGCCAGCCGCTTCTCCAGTATTTGGCCACTTGCTGTGAGATATAGTACTGGCTGTGGGACAGCTCCAACAAAGGTAATGTGATTACACAAGGACAGGTCATGTGATTACACAAAGACAGGTCATGTGACCGCGGTGCCTGTGCAACGATGGTGACCACAAGGCTTCTAAGAGCTCTCAATAAAAGCACCATGACAAAAAGTGCCACTGAGCCTGCTTCGGTTATTTGACTAACCAATCAAAAAGCATACTGTACATCCATCTGTTCCATAAACCTGCACCTGACCAACCGACCATTAGATTTAGAAATATTTATTCCTGATTATTTAACCCGAAACACTCCTCAGTTAATGTTACTTCATCATTCATAATTTAATTAATTAAATTTAGAAAATACAGTATTGTACAAGAAGATTGACATTTTTTTGTAAACAACAGTTCCCTTATCATAACACTTTCAGAGGACATACAGCTAACACTATTATAACAGTTTTACCAGCAGCAAAAGTGGGTCATCAGACAATGTGATTGCATTGCTCACAGTAAAACAGTACAAAATCTTCCTCACACATTTCAGAAACAAATACATAATTTCCTTTCCAAAAAATAATTTACAGTTTCAGCTTTTGTTGGCATAAAGTGCTGAGTTTCACAACGGGCGTACACCAGTATATACAGTCAAATGCAGTTAAAGCATTTCAAGTTCATATACACCTCCTCAAACAGGTTTGCAAATTTTTCAGTTCCTGTTTCATATTTAACAGAATACAGTTTTCCCACCTTCTGAATGGTGTGCTTTGCAAATCTTAGTAATTCATATTTCTGCATATTACAAAGGTTAGACTGTAATAAATGTATTGCAATTTAACTAATAGTTTTGCATGGTTACCCAGTTTCCTACATGTCTCCAAGTAGCAAATATGCAAACATCATATTTTTAGTTTTCCAGTGCTGTGTAATGTGTGAACTGATACGGACTGATGACTAGATCATCTTTTTCTCTTCTTTCCATTCATGGATGGCGCCAAATGCAGATCATCAGCATTCATGCATTGACGAATGCAGAATTGCATGTTTTAAATTTATGGTAGAACATCCATAGCAACAAGCTCTATAGTGAGACCACTGGCTTACTTAGAGATGTGACCTTTTGACAGTTTTAAGACTTAAAACTGTAATTCACAGAGGCAAAGACGTGGGGTTTGTCCCTCAGTAGTAAAATACATTTCACTTATGGTGATTCCAGGCCGCTGTATGTCTGCCCGCTGTAATCCTGAGATACCTACAAGTATTCAGAAACACGAGAAAATTAACAACTACACATTGCCTTTCTGCTGTTACTGATATTTGTACTGATACGCTGCATTGCATGTTCCAATTACACTATTTCTAAGCAAGTATACTGACTAAAACCAGCAAAACCAGTAGATAATTGAAGATCAGGTATTGAAATAATCTACTCAATATATTACAATTTTCAAAAAAACACAACCATGACTCACTTCTTGTCCCCTCAACAAACACTTTTGAAATATCTTTCTAACTCACTCCATGTTACACCTCTGTTATTATATTTTTTATTTTTTAAATTTAGTTGTTATTTGTACATTATTTTCAATTTTCAGTTGAAATTCAGTCTAGTTTTACTCAGTTTTCAGTGAGGTTTCATTCGTTTTTATAAATTTGCATTTTACACACATATTTTTATTTAGTTTTTATATATTTTAGTTTCAGTTTAAGTTTTAGCCATTTAATTTCCAGGAAAAACTGAAAGTTAAATATGTCTGTTCTTTAATGAGACAAATACACCTTACATAATACTGTGCCACATACATGATCCAGGTGTTACTAATGGTAATTAAAGATAAATCATTATTTTCGCAAAATATTAAAAACAGCAACAGAAAGTATTTGATGTTTGTTTCAGCTAAGTCTAGAAGTAATATTCTAGAAGTAATAGTTTTAGTTATTGTTTTTTTATTTAATTTTCATATTCTATTTCAGTTTATGGAAATGTTTTCTTTTAGTTTCAGTTATCGTAACGATAACAACTCTGGGTTACACAACAAACAACAGAGTCTTAAGCCACCCATAGCTCTGCGTGCAGATGATATATAACCGGTAATTCAGCGTCAAGGCATCTCAGCTAAGTTAACAAACCTTCGGTTATGAAAGGAAGCCACACACTCAACGGAAAACTTCCGCAAGTGGGATTTGTAGAGGGGAGTTCAAGACAGCAAAACCATAAGAGGGAAAATTCATTCATAAAAAGATTTACATAAACAAGCTAGTTGGCAGCCAGAACTTTAGTCACTGTTTTACCCTTTCCAACACTTTCAGGCATTTCTGGTATTTGTTTTATTAAAAACTCTACTCTTAATAGTCATATGCCTTGCGGTCTGCAACATATCTACTGGTAGACTGATTTTTCATTGTAACTGCACTCAAGTCAAATAGCGTAACACAATAGTGAAAGGCAATTTCACGGTCCATCATCCTGCAGTAGCCCCTCCCTCCTTTCGTTTATTATATATTTAATATTATATATAGCATATAATTAATTCTTCTGCTTTTAAAGGAGGCTCATTTTCACTGTTCTGTATAATAGTATTTCCGAGGGGGTTGGGCAGCCACTCGACCTCAGACCCCCAGAGGATTTTTTCCCCCTTTTTGGGAGCTTGTCATTCCTCTACTCTTTTGTCTTTGGTTTTTATTTCTTTCTGTTTGTATATATGATGTAATGATGGACTCTGACACAAGGCCTATGTTGTGAAAGACATAAAAAAATGAACTGAATCGAATTTTAATCGAATTCTTACCAAGTTCAAGTTCATCTGCGTGAACCGTTGTAGGAGGTACTGATTCCCCAGCCCCATGATGCGTCCCACCGCCTGATTGGACAGGCCGGCCAGCCTGGCGGTGAGGTCGAGGGTCATTGCGAAGTGGACCAGCTCTGGGCCTCCGGTGCCATGGGGGAGCACCTCTGGGGTCTCCATCTCCACGTAGTGATCAGCAATTTGCTGGAAGGAGCTGTAGGAGAGTCCCTGGAAGAAATTGTCCTTCAGCTGAGGAGAAAGGAGGGAGAAATCAGTTAGGAATAAACATATACAAGTCTCTGCAATGCTAAGGGGGTCTTCTGAATGACATCTTCTGCTACTGTGAAGACATAGCAGAAATCCATCCATCCAATACTGCACAGAAACATTTCCTTAATTTGCTAATCAAATCATTTTACACCATATTTGCTATATGTTTTGTAATCATATATAAGTGTTTTTAATTACAAGTGTTGTTCTTATCAGCACTTGTTTCTTGCCCCCCAGGGCTTAAAAATTTACCAATATTACAATTTGCTTGCCTAGATGGAATTGAGGCTATCAAATTAAAAACCTTTTCAGACACTGGCTTTTATGACAGGGTAATTATAATAGTTGTAATTATTAATTGTAAGGAACAGGCTGCATAGTCAGAAAATAAGACCAGTAATACATACAGGAAAGTGCATCACAGTAAAACAATTAAGCAAATAGATAAAAATAAGTGTGAAAGAAAAAGATATAAAGACAACACAAGAAACAGCAAAAAATGAAAAATCAGTTAATCACTCTCTCCTCTGCCACGTAAAGATAGTTCTCTCTGTTGTGCCTTTAACATGACTCAAAAGAGGAAACTCATATCAGAAAACATTCAGAAATATCATTTTTTCCGCATGTATCTTAACACCGACCTTTTCGTCAATGACATCCCCCTGTTGTTTCAGCAGTAAAACGATCGTCTGTATGGCTTCATTCTCTGAAATGGTGGAGATAAGAAATTGTAGCAAGAAAGAATGCGGTAATCCAACTGTCTGCAGATCAAACCTATTGATAAAATGGTCTGCATGGCTGTTCACCTTTAAAATGCTCAGACACTCATAAACAAATTTATGCTATCTGGACACAAGGTACCAAAAACTGGACATTAGACTAAGAGGGAAAAGAATAACTAACCATTTCCACATTTCAAAGTAGTTAAATATAGCCCATAGATTATAGATACACAAACTGTCTGCCCAAAGCCAATTTAACATCTAAGATTGCTATTTGCGAAAAGCCACAGTGGGGCTGCAATAATTTGAATATATTACCTAGAGCTAGATAAGATTTTAACAACTCTGAGCTATTAGTTAGGTTCTCCCCAAACAAGCTTGATGGGCCGAATGGCTTCCTCTCGTTTGTAAATTTCTTATGTTCTTATGTTCTTATATTTAAATCACTTGAAGTCAATTTAATCCCCACTATGTATTGACAGCACAATGAAGACACTGTTTCATTTGTTCACCTAATCTCAGATTAACCCATCGGAAAGGAACCCAAATATTGTTCTGTAGATGTTTTTGTTGTGTGTTTACATTCTTTTAATACAAAAATACAGGGCAAAGATCAGTAACAAAAAAGGGTCCTTACCTATAGCTGATTTTGACCTCCTAACTTCTGTCCTATGATCTCCATCGACTGGAGTCTCCTTGACCTCCTTCACAATCTTAGCCAGCTCCTCTGATAGCTTCTCGTAGTACTTCTCAGTGGGTTCCACACTTACAACTGGAGGGGAATATCAACTATCACTGTCAACACTTTGTATTATATTATGAAAAAATTACACTACAGAAATTTGGCAAGAAAAAAATACAGGTAAACAACTACAAATCTAACGGCAAATTTATTGGATCTAAAGAGAGCAACCCTGGACGCAAACTACCACAATTAATTACATTAATTAAAATTTCATGTGGAAATTAAGCAGGATATCTTACCGTTCGGGAGATTTGCTGTGTCAGAAAGGGCCAAGCTGGTGGGTCTTTTCACATGGCTAAACTTCGCCTCCTGGCTATCGCGACGCCTGAACGAGGGCTTCCTCAAGGATTTTTTCCTCCATATCTTTTTTTCTGATTGAGGGGTGGTGCTGGAGTCCTGATTTGCAGTGTTGGCACCCAACGTTTCTTGCTCATTGTCTGCCACCTCCTTCTTTTCAGTCTTCCTGGAAAACAGGTTGAAGAAGCTTCTGAAGAATGAATGTTTCTTGCTCTTCTTTCCACTCTTCTTGGCCCTGGCCTCCAGCACGGCAGCAGCTTCAGGGGGCTTGCTGGCCTCCGGTGGAGCTGGCCGAGCAGGTTCTGCCTCTGCTCTGCTGGCCGGTGGGTGAGCAGGCCGAGAGGTTTCATGCTTCCCGGCTGCATTTCGCTTCTCAGTTAGTGTGGCCGAACGGCGAAGTCTGGTCCTGACTCTCTTGTTCTTGCCTGATCCATCATTGAGGCTCAGGCTTCGCTTGACGTACACCTCCAGGATCCGTTGGGTGTCCTGTTGGGGCATGGAGAGTAGCTGGGGGGCCGGAGCCTCATGGCCGTTTTGCTGCTGCATGCTGGGACACCGGTAGCTGAGAGAAGAAAAGGGATCTCCTTCAGCAAACAGCTTATAAATACCACACAGTAATTACAGTATAAAAATGACTGATTGAGAGAAGAGCACAACAGGTATAACTCCTCAAGCAATATTCATATGTAAAATATATGTATGCACAAAAATTTGAATAAATGTAAGAAATATCCATATAATATTCGGCATAATACATATAAAGTTAACAATAATTAATAGACCTATAAAATATACATAGGCCTATACAATATAATTATATAAAGATGTAAAGATGAAAAAAAATTAAAATGCAAAAATGTAAAAAAAAATACATAAAGAAATGTAAAAACGTAAAGACATACATAAATATACATATACAGTACACATATATTAAAAATGACACACGTTAATGTAATTAAATAAATAAATAAAATACTTAGTAGTTATTACGGTTTCATTAAAAAAATCAAATAAATACTTTTAACACAGCACTGTATATTTCCGGATAGATCTCATTAAGAGGAGCGCATTTACCTCTTTCTAATGAATATCCCCTTTCTGTAGCTCCTGTAGCTCCCGTCCACCTGCGCTCTTGTTGACAGGTTGTTTATGGCGCATTTCGGCAGCGAAGGGGGCGTTTTAAGCTCCACGCGCCTACGTAAAGCGAAGTAGACGTCACCTGCACTCAGGTAACTGCGAATGGTAATACCATACAGGAATGCTCACAGCTACGGAGCGGAATTCCCCATTCAGAGGGACTGGCTTCGAGGAAGGAAACGGGCGAATACGGGAACGGCGAGATTACAGAAACTGCCACTTTACACGTAGCTTGACAGAAGTTTCTGATAAATAAATGAACCCCCCGATTTTCAGTGCAGGCGTTATCACCATGGCTAATTCGAACGGATATTTTGATCTTTTTTCATATTGTTAACTTAAACCATTTTGCCCCAGACCTTTTTGCCCATACCCGCCGACTTTAGGACCTGAAAAATTGCGGGGATGGGGAGGTTGGACAGCGGGAGGAAGTGTAGAAAATCGGGAGAAACTCGGGGAAAATCGCTGACACGTTCGGTCTTGCCCCGGACACGTTTCTCCGCGTTCAGACAGATCCCTGTTTCAGTGTGCGTCACACTTTATTGCAGGCTGACACTTAGCAGCTTACGACTCCAGCAGAAACATTGTTTTTTAATCTGTATTAGATATTACATTATAAACTATTTCCTACATCTGTTTTACTTGTCCACTTAAATCGGCCCTTGTATAAAACTATGTACACGTCCCGCAGTCCTGATAAGGATAAGTATTTAGAGCAGGGGTCACCAACATGGTGCCCGCAGGCACCAGGATGCCCCCAAGGACCACATGAGTGGCCCGCGGACCTGTTCTAAAAACTCACCAGTAAGCAACGTCTAAAATTAAATTTCATCCTGTTGCTATTCTTCTTTAATCACATTTGCACTTATATAGATTTGAAAATGACATTATCTAAAAAAACCATTCAAAACATGCTTATTTTGCATGATTTAAGAAGAGTGTTTCAAACTGGTAGCCCTTAGTATGGCTCAGTACCTGTGAAGTAGCTCTGTTTCAAAAAGGTTGGTGACTCCTGATTTAGAGGATAGATGAACGGATAGAAAAAAATCATTGGATTTTACAACTGAAAATATCAAATGTCAAATATTTGGCCAAGTCCTGGCCTTTAATAGCCTATGGACCAAAACTACATGTGACGAAAATCATTGAAATTAAGACAACATGTAAACGTCACACTGCTGTTATTGTCTACTGCAGGTTTTAAAGGTCAGCAGGTTGGACCTGTTTAAACCAGGTTTTTAGGTACCTCTGGCAGAGTCACATGCAGGAGTGTGTTTATGGTGCTGCAATTGACAGTCATGATGAGAAAAAATAGCATTTACAGAATTAAGTAATGGTCTATATTTAGTGTATACTTTTGTCCAAAGTAACATAGAAGAATGAGATTAATTAATTAAGGGCCTTGCTCAAGCGCTCATAGGTGATTTCACTCTGACAGCCTTTTAGAGCCACACAAGGCCCCAGTTACCAGCAATAAAAATAACAGTCCATGGGATTTTTTAAATATTTAATGGACTTTCTTATCTATGGTCAATTTCTTCAAATGAGTGTACTGACCCTCTCTATAGATATAGGTACAAAACAAATGAGCTATCATAAAATATATAGCAGATTTAAATCTACACTCTCGTTTATACATGCATTGTATATGGAATTGTATATGTTATATATAACTATATATGACACTGCAGTTGAGATTATTATTATGGAAACTGTGGTTGCACAATATAGGCATTACAGGACAAAAGGGGGAACCCCCCCCCCACATCCGGTCAACTAAATCTAACAAGAGGGACCTATCAGTATGGTTGCAATTCCAAAACTTGTTTCTGGCTATGGCTCTGTGGGGGCTCAAATCAGTAGTGTTCTGGGCGAGTTTTACTGTTGTCAGTTTGCTGAGGTAGAGCCCTCAGGACGTGGCTCCCAAGGCGGCCAGCTCTGTGTTACCTGATGGGTTAATCAGCACTGATCATGATGCCATTACGGCAAAACAGTGTCATACACAGGTTCCCACACCTTGTAATTAAAGACCCAAACTGATAGAAAACGTCCTATTTTAAGGTCATTTAACTGAATATATTTATTTTTCTATTGATAATACGGATTATCAGGGGGCCCTAGGTTTCCGTCAGCATGGAGCTCAGGTGCTGCTGATTGAAGCCAGGTGGAGCGAGGTCCTAATGTTTGCCTCTGACTATTCATTAATCTGCCCCAGATTGTCAGAACTATAGTCTTGTAAATTAAATGTAATGTCTATACGTCTTGTAATGTAAATGGCAATCTCACATTTCCTGCACAAGATGACCGACGAGCTGAATTGTTTTATGACTGTAATTAATGCTTTCAGCAAAGAACTCACTTGCAGACGTGAAGTAGATAATAAACAAATAAAACCACCCTGATAGCAGACTATTTTACGAATCCACATCATCATCGAAATACAGTTGAATCCTACCACCCGGAAGATTCACCAATCGTCACGAGCCCCCCCCGGTTTTTGGATGCCGTCGACCTTTGCATCGTGTTGCTAATGAAATTTAGCCCTCTGGGAAAAGAGTTGAGGACCCTTGGTGTAACACAAAGTTTTGGCCGGCAGCTTTGGGCTAACAGCAGATGGCATTTTGAGTCCATACCTCTCAACGAGCGGCATTATGCCCGAATTATACTTTGATGGAGGATTATATGTGCAAGGATGTGAGATATCAGCAGATTGGCAGTGCGTTTTCACAAAAAACACATGACTGACAGGTAATGTGACTCATATATGTCACCTGTTTATTATTGTGGGAACTAGAGTAGCTAAGCAAGATGGCAGGAAAATAATTGTTCAGTACTTTGTCATCTCTTTTCAAATATTCAAAGGGTTTTCTCCGTATACGGACATTTACTGAAAGTTTAGTCATAAGCTTTGATCACGGGAGAATGACCAGAGCTTTCCAAGGCTACTTGAGAAATCCACCTATTAAACTATGAACTGAACAAACAGCATTATTTTTTTCCGAGGGAGAATGAGGCAAAAGGAAGAATCCTGGCCGTCGTTAGATCCGATCAGCCCAAGTATTTTAGCCCCGATGCCAATCTTTCTTCAAAAAAAAAGTCAAGCCCCAGGTAAAGTTGACTTAACCTCTGATTTTTTTCAATAGATAGAAATGCCCCTGGAAAGAATTAAAAGTAAAGGGTAAAAACTCTGTAATTTTCTGTCATTCTTTGTCATAACATGTGATCTGATCCTCATCTAAGTCCATTGGCATGGGAAGACGTTTTGAGCTCAGGGTGCGAAAAATCAGAACGACCAATAAATTAAGTTCTTTTGTTTCATTGGTAGCTATCAGTAGCTAACAAAAAGCGTGAAAGGATATGCTGGCCACAAACACCCACACAGCACCAGCGACATAATCCACAGCCTGAAATACCGCCAAGGGAACGAATGACAACAAACATGACGTCACGCTTAGAGACTGAGAGCGATTAATCACTTAATGTTAACATTTGCAAAACATCATATCTTGAAATGACCAAATTACTGATAAAATTGCTGGAGCACCCTCAGCACCTCAACTTCCCGCGCTACTGTCTAAGTCATTATAATAAGACAATCTTATTTAAGAAAGAGACACATTTTATCTTTATTGAAAAACTGGTTTAAACAATCAAGGACATTGATAGAAAATGTATGTAAATCCTTATATTTAATAACTAGCAGAACCTCTGAAATTGTCAATAATCTCGACTTATTTTGATAGCTGCTGATCAGACCTGGGAAGTATGTTGGTTCATTCCTCTCTACAAAACTGTTTCAGTTCATGTATAATTTTAGTTGTCTTCCTTGAATGGAATTTCAATTGGACTGAAGTCAGACCACTGATTTAGCCATTCTAAAATGCAAAATGTATTCAGTTTGAAGCATCCCATTCACTTCAATGTTTTTGATCATTGTTATGTTGCACGACCCAACTTCTTTCGATTTTTGTTTTGGATGCTCTGAGATTCTGCTGTAGAATTTTCTGGAGCATCTTGGAATTCCTTGGTCCCTCAGTGACTGTAAGGCATCCTGTCCCCAAAGCAGTAAAGCCGTCTCGTGCCATCATGCTTCACACCTAGGATGAGGTTTTG
>JAODKC010000130.1:6080569-6105686 GCA_026777985.1 Mormyrops attenuatus
CACAGCAAGGCACCCCCACCACATAATGCTGCACCCCCCCATGCTTCACGGTTAGGATGGTGCTCTTTGCCTTATAAACCTCACCGTTATCCTCCAAACATAACAATGGCCATTATGGCCAAACAGTTCAATTTCTTGAACAGAGGACATTTCTCCAAAAAGTAAGATCAGCGAGGCAGTCCCTGTCAATGAAGTATAACTCACAGTATAACTTACCATGGATTCTCTGTCTAGTGAGCTGGGGAGTTTCCCAAAAGGCACAAGGTACTGTGCAAAGGTTTTAGACAGTCAAAGAAAATGTTTACTGTAATTTATCTGGGTAGTAAATGTTTATATGCTTGGAAAAAACATACTTTAACATTAGAACACATACAAATAAACAGTAACAATAAAAAACAAGAATTTCTTCTGCTCTCCAAAAAGTTACTGATATTTCGCTGGATGGTTAGATGAACACCGCTTCAGTTCCCAAATCTCTCATCAGGGGCACCTCAGCCACTCCAGGTATTGGTTAAATTTCACTACCAGCTCAATTAAGTCATTCATTTAATTAGTTTAGAAAGTCAGTGAGGTATTGATTGGCCAAACAAGGTGTCCTAATGGCTGAGTCAAAAATACATGTGTGTATTGAATAGCTGCTGCAAGTACTGGTATGACTTTAGGAGAGGTTTTGAAATGGCTAACCTGACACACCTTGACAGACATAATATAGATTTATACCAACATGTTCATCAATTAAACATCATTTCCTTTGACCGCCTAAGACTTTTGCAAAGTATTGTAAATGATAGTGGGCAAAGTCCAAGCAACCATTCAGTACCAACGGCCTGTTTTGGTTAGCATGCAAGCTCAGCTGAAGTCAAAGCTGTCCTAGATGTCCTGTCCTAGTCTTAGGATGTTGAAATATTGCTTTAAAATTGGTCTGAAACATGTCCTGGGTGTTGATTTCTGAGCCCTGTTTATCGCAAATGACAGTAGCCCATGTCAAAATATAGGACACCATCTGAGAAGGAATTCTCACCCCTGATTGGTGAAAATGAGGGAGTAGGCCTACTGCAAAAGTAATCCCTGATGGCTGTCTGGGTGACAATCATAGCACTCTATGCTAACCATACATACATCCAGTTCAGAGTGTGAGAGAAAGGTGGTGTGAGAGTTTGGCACCAAGGAACTATGACTCAGCACTCCCAGGCAGTTACTCTGCAGTTCCTGGAGTACAACACAAAGTAGAGCTATGGATTCAGGGCCCGTCCGCACTAATACGTTTTTGTTTGATAGCGCAAAAATTTTCTTCCGATTTAGTCTTTCGTCCATGCTACCACAGATCTTTCTTCCCCAGAAACAGAGAAAAATTTTACAACTCTCCAACAGCTAATCTTTCTATAAACGCATAAGTGCAGATGCTCATAAATGTAAAAAATTTGTTATGCCTACATCAGCAAACTCTGATTTGTACGTAGCTCGTGACTCTTTCCTGATTTCCTCTCTTAATTTCAATGTCTCTTTTCCTAATTGGTTATTCTTCACAGGAATGAAGAATGAATGCTTTGCCTTTGTTTTCATGGAAGTAGGCCATATGTGAATATGGAGGATGTATAGGACTTTCACTTCCTGGCATATGCTGTTTTGCTTACTTGTGTGCAGCTAAATCATGTTTTGTGTACATTGTATGCTGTTTACAGCTATTGTGGAGCTCAAAATGAGACTGTACCTGAGCCAAGCTTTAGTGTAGCTCTAGCTTATGATAAAGACATCCAGCCATCGAACATTAGAGTGCACTGGAACTGAGGGGAAGAGAGTGAGACGTGTAGTGACTAAATTTCTGGATCCCTGTGTTGTTGCTGTGATGGCTCCTTTTATGTACAGCTTTGTGTTTGCGACGCTACAGTACTGTGATATTTCGCTTTTGCTAAATAAAATAGGTGCATTTACTTTAAACACATGGTCGTGTGTGAGATCAACATTTATGAAAACTGAACTTTATTACTATAAAGTCAAAATAAATTATTCAAAATATGTACTTCAAGAATTTTGACAAAAAACGTGTAAATGTCACATTGTGCTTGAGCTGCATCAAACATAATATAAAGTGCGCCACTTCTAAAAATATATTATAAAAAGCTTTGGTTAAATGTGCAAATGAGAAATGTCAGAAATATGTACATTAACAATGACTCCTATAGTTACGTCATTTGCCTTTGAACACAGAAGTTTTTTTCAACGCCAGTGATAACGGTAGTGTGGATGCGGATCTATTATTTTAGAAACTCCCATAAAAAAAATTAAGTATTAGTGCGTAGCCTCAGAGAGCCGCTGGTTAAGTTCCTGTTGGTGGCCAATGAGGGCATCTTCAATACTCAGAACTGACTACAACTGTTCATAGTCTGCCGGGAGCACAATAAGGGTCAGTCTTCTGTTGCAACTAATTCAGAAGAACGGCATAACTTAACGTTAAAGACTGACAATAGTTAACAAATGAGTAGGTCACCAGCTGCCGTAAACATGAGGTTTCCTGCCTGTGGCAGATGCCTTTCCCCCATACGTTATGTGAGTACTCAGTACTCAGAGTTGGGTAATTCAGGTCCAGAGAGTAAAAGTCCAGACTGGGATTTTGTTTCAACCAACCAGTTGAGTACTCTGTCACTGTGACTCTTTATGCTCAACTGGTTGGTTGAAACAAAATCTTGGTCTGGCCTTTTATTCTCTTGACCTCAATTACCCAACTCAGTACTCAGTGCTGCCAGAATTCGGGCAGATGACTGCCAGAGGTTCTCCAGCTTGAGACATGCAGAAAATGATCAAGGTTCACATGGAGGATACAAAATAAGAGGTTAACACACAAAAGACTCCCAAAAAAGCCCATTGAAAACACACACACACGTACTTTTTTAAGGAACCACTAGCCAAAAAGTCAGACAAAGGCTTTATGTTACCAGGAAAAGCAATCAAATGAACACCTTGCCCATGATTGGCTGTTATATAGCCACTGGAGGTTGTTGCCCACTAGCACTTCCTGATGTTCCTAGACAGAGTTCCCTCCTGGATTCCACCTGGCTTCCAGACAGTGGTGCAACACCAGTGCTAGATAACCAGCTGGCAAAGCAGCTGGATAAGGTCACTGATTGGGTAGATAGTAAAAATTAATACATTTGTGTCCTCAGGGACCCACAGTCAGTTCATGTTTTTGCTCCCTCCAAATTCCCTGCCAGACAGTCCACATTTATGCTCCCTCCCAGTTCCAAGTAGACTTTTTGTGGGTCCCCGAGGACCAGATTAGGAAACTGCTTTGCATTACTTTATTCACATTATGGAAAGTACTGTATACTTTGGCCATGCAGGCTTTGAATTCTGGTGTTATTGGTAGAGAGTCCTGTCTTTGCTGAAACACCACTGGAAGGAGGTTCAGGGGCAATGGCTCCAATCATCACCCAGTGATGAACAATAGGCTTCACTGACTTATTTGAAATATTGAGTATATCTGAGATCATTCTTGCAAGCATTTTTTTCGATTTGATGTTTTACACTTGACCAGGAGAAAAAGTGGTTCACACAAAGTGTAATTTCTTTGGCTCTGACTTGTTCTGGGGGATGCTGATACCTTCCCAGCTTTGGTCATGCTGGTCCATAGGCCCAGTGGTGCAAGTCTCTTCCTCTGTGTCTCCTAGGCCCAGTGCCTCTGGTTGCTGTGAAAAACCCATAAATTACCTGTTATGTCCTCTGAATGGATATATCTGATATTAATAACAGAGCAAATGTTGTGGATAACAGTAACATGGAATCTTCTGTTGCGTGCATTGTCAAATAAGACTGATAAACTGTGAGACGTGCAAAGCTGTGACATTTCAGATACAACCCTCCCCCCCTTGCATGTCTTGTGCCAATATGTAGACCTAGATCCTTACCCTGCTCAATCTGTTTGAGAATGGAAAAAACTGGGAAAAATTGGTTTGTGGTAAACCGCATCTGATTAATGGTCTACTGGGAAGGAGGAGAACTACTTCACAGACATTTTTTGTTTGCATGGGATAAATGTAAGAAATCAGAAAGGCAGCCTACATGCCTGAAATTGGCATTGAATCTGTTGTGTATACATATAATGGTGTATTTAAGACCATATATACTGTAAGCGTGAACTGTAGACACCTTCTAGTGATTCCTGCACTTTTATTACTTGGAACAAGACTAAAATAGTATTGGCTTTGTTGATGCATGACGAGTTTTCCTTTTTGTTAATTAAAACCAGTGGGTAAGTTGACAAGATGGCTTGACAGTGAAGTCTTTTTGAAGAGACAGAAGCCTCTTGATGGTGTTGACGTGAGGTCATGGAGACCACCCGTTCTGATTGTGCCGGTACCATGGGTGGTAACGTAAAGTGTTCTCCACACGATCTCCTTGTGGGGTGAAAGTCCTCAGAAAGCGGTGCGGTTATTTGCTCGTTACACAATGGCCACCATGTGCACACAAGATTCTCATGTTTTAGTGGTGAAGTAACTCTTGCACATGTTCGTGATTACGCTTTACCCATAAACGCATGACAGAAGCAGCCGGTCGTATTTAACATGTCCACGGGAAAGGCATGTTTTCATGATGAGCATCATGTAGGCCCAAAGCCATACTTTGAAGAGACCAAGGTTGGCTTTCGAGCACTACAAGAGCTTATCTTTCACTTACCATGTGCATCACCTTGAACTTAGGAATGTACTCTAGTTCTGAGGATGTCATGTTTAGCCCCTTCCGTGGCCACCAATAGTACTGCACTTTTGCAACATCAACCAGTTCCTGTCTCCGGGTTTCCCTTTTGGTGGCTAGAAGACACAAAATTAGCACTCTTTTGTTTTTCCATACTATGGAGATTGCCCTGACCTTTTGAAAGTATACAGGATTCTCAACGCAAACAGGTACACAAAGTATGTTTAACAGAATGACATTGCAACATCAATGTGGTCTGTAAATAAGGATTCAAGGCTTTTGATGAGTTGGGTGATATTGTAAAACAGTGCAATAAAATCAGAGGTGATCTCATTGCGCCCCTACCAGCCAGGTGACTGGTCATGGGAACCACAGGAACAGGGAAGCAGGAGGGTTTTCTATATAGTTCAAAGTCCTGGTGACGCTTTGACCAGGGCCATTGGGTTCTCATCACCATGGACCTCAAGATGTTATCATTTAGTATGTTCTCTCTCCAAGGCTGCAAGAAGAAAAAAAACTTTCATGCACAGTACCACCACACTGAAGGGGATGATGACACACAAGAGAAAGAATGAAATTATGGAACGTTTTTGGTTTCCTTTTGTATAGTATAACAGGCACCATAACTTGCACAGCTCACGTTCTGTGATTCAAAAAGCTATCGGACTCAACAGCACTGATCACAAACTGAAAATACTGCATTGCTTCAAGATGGCAAGCTGAAGCACATGAGTGATGTCATTAAAGTTTGATGAAGAACTCAGATTCACGTAAACAGGAGGAATGTTTGATGTTCATATACGGCTGGTGTTCCTGGCTCCTGTTCACGGATTAAGTTACGGTCCTCCTCAGGAGCCACGGCTGATTCGTTTAACAGACTCCTGGCTCAGGACACTCTATTACAGGGGTGCCCAAGTACACGGGGCAATGGGAAACCAAAACACTTCGGTGTGATCGTGGAGTCTTCAATCACTCAGCATTAGCCTTGTCATGCGGCACAACACCAAACACCCTTTCCGATCCTGAACCGTTACGAAGTGGATCCTGGGAAGAAAAACACCAGTAAAACCCGATCCTTTTGCCTAAGGGCTCAGGAATGCCCATAAACACCGCACTACGTCTCTTGGAAATCTGTGGTGAAACTCGACACACACAGGTCTGCAGACCCACGTCCAGGACACTGACGTGACCTTTTTCAGTTCCTCCATCCGGGCCTCATCAGGATGCTGAGGGTGCTTGTTGCACTCGATGCTGCTTTTGAATCCAAGGCAAATGAAGCCATCATAAGTCCGCCAAGCAGCTTTTGACCTTAACTCAGACAACCTCCGTGCTTCGTCGACATCCACAGGAACCACTGTGGCAGACTGGTACTCCTGGCTGTATGTAAACCTCCGTGTAGGTTCCTGGAAAAATTATATTTGCAGCTCACAGTAGAAGGGACAGAATGTTCATTGTAGGAACCGGTAATTGAATTAAAAATATAACAGAATCTCTCCACACCTTTGCCATTTCTTCGTGCAATACTTTCCAGGCCAGTATGGTGGAATTTTCCTTCTGAATGCTGTAGTTATGGGCAACCTTACCCACCGCCAGATGTGCTACTGTCACAGCCGGCTTTGGTTTCTGTAACCTTGGGTTGGTTTGAGACACCGCTTCAATGTTGGCCTTACACAAAGAAAGCAAATAAATACCGCAGCTGTTGAACCTGAAAGTCATTCCTTTGTATGGACAGAACATGTACGGTGTTATCTACAGCAGTATACCTGAATGAAGTCCTTTGTCTCCATGCCATGCTGCTGGGTGATGAGCTGGGGCTTCCCCTCCAGGTACTCAGGCTTGTAGGCGTCCCTTGTCTTGCACGTCTTTACTATGGTCGGTCTCAACAATTCTCGTGGCTCAGTCTGGTGCTTCACCTTGACCTGTTCCTCCCCCATCCCAGAAACCGTTCCAAATCTCCTGCTCATGCTAAGGATCATCTCGGCTGAGGGAAACAGTTCATTGTGGACCACGTCTTTCATCC
This sequence comes from Mormyrops attenuatus, assembly GCA_026777985.1. Taxonomy (NCBI): domain Eukaryota; kingdom Metazoa; phylum Chordata; class Actinopteri; order Osteoglossiformes; family Mormyridae; genus Mormyrops; species Mormyrops attenuatus. The sequence goes on from JAODKC010000130.1 coordinate 6,087,279, forward strand.
TCTTCATGTGTAGCAGATGGCTTAGTCTGCCGCAGTTTGAGGTGAGAGGTCAGCGAGACAAACCCAGCTCATGATCATGTTTTTCTTCTCCTAAATCACTCTACATACCTTACCATTTTATAGCCCCATGTTTACAGGTTTAGCATCTTACACACCAGGGTGGGTATATTAGTACAAATTCATGTTTTGTTTTACAAGCTACACTTTTATTAATGCCTTACATGACAGTCCTTAAAGGGCCATTACATAAGCAAGTGACCTAAGGGCTTAGACACCATTGACGGCAGCATCACTCCTGGGATTTGAACCAATGACAGATGCATTATGGCCTCGTGACTACAATCCCTGACTACTTAAACTGGAATGCTCACCGTGAGAGTGCCTGGAAACAAGCCCGAGGAACCATCTTTCTCACATATAGCAGCGGCTGTCTCATGATGGTCTCCAGGGACTCGTAGAGGTGAATTGGAGGTAGGCTTACATCCAGTGTCTCATACAGCCTGTTTGAGAAGCTCAGGTCTGAGTTGTACAGAATATCCACCTGTTCCTCCTCTCTCGCTGACAATCTACAATACATCATATCAGTGAGAAGATGTTCTTTGTATGATGATGAGTTCAGATGATTGAAGTGTAAAGGCCTGCATGTCTTACTTTACTGGAATAGTCTCCCAGAGTCTTTGGATGGCTTTATTCCTCAGTCCTTCAAGAACAAACAAGTGAGTTTCACGATCATGAAAGTAGAATCCCGTGATAATGTCCACGTTTGTATCGCTTGCATTCATTTTAAAGAAGGACAGGGATCTCTTCATTGTTTCAGCGGTGTATGAGTCCAGATGCGCAGCTGAAGCATTGATTCTCAGGATCTCCGCGCGCAGCCTTTTCGGAGCAACACCACTGTGGCACCTGAAGTAGTAAATGATGCGCCCAAATGGACAATCCAGGGAAGGGTGGTCCTTCATCTTGGTCAGAGGATGTGAGATTTCAACTTTCACTTTCAGCTGAGATCCGGCAGCTAAGTAATGGCCCATCGGTGTTTCCGCTGCATACACCATGCGCAAATGATATTTGCTCACTTTATGTTCTGAAAGGTGTGCCACAGGTGAGCTCTCGATCGGAGCCGTGACCTTGAATCGTTTCTGACTGCGCAGCAGGTCGGACAGGTCTACCCTCACCACACCATACGGGTCACATGGAGCATTGCAGGTTGGGTGCCCGCTGCTCCGTAAGCCCACTTTGCTCAGCCTGGCATCATCTGACTCTGTGCCAAATATGGCAGGCACGCTAGTCGGCTTTACCGGCTTCCTGTCCCTGTCATGGACCTCAATCTCAAGCGGAGGCCCCTGGAGGTATTCCCACAGCTCGCTTGGGTTCAGGAGGCCAGTTAGAATCATGTTTGCATCCCGGAAGTGCACGTTCATGCCAGGATCTTGCCCTTTGGTCCTGTGCTCACTCAAGTTGTGGAATTTATACTTACAATACACTGGCAAACATTTTTCCTGTGGTGGAAAATGACACAAAAAAACAACTCAGTGATCGATTCAGGAAAAGACAAACTTAACTGTTATTTTTCATTCATCAATAAACTCTTCCTAAAAGACTTCTCTGGTCAAGTAAAGTGGATTTTATTGTCATACCATCCAAATACAGGTTGCCCCAAGACCATGGTGCAACATGAAACAGCATTGATGGGGGAGGATTTTCACAGTACTTAAAGTGAAAGATTCTGCAGATTAGTACTATTCTCTATTAGCAAGTGGTACCCTGTGTACCTTAAAAGCGAGAGGCAAGGCCGGCAGGGACTTGGCAGATTGGATTGTGATGACCAGTGGGTTCAGCTCCATCCTGAGTTCATTTGACAGCAGTGGTTTGTCTACAGAAATGTTGCAGAAACCTTCATCGATTCCAGGCAAGCAGGTCGCCAAGCAGCCGATTACTTGCTGCCTCCCTAATAGCCAAGCCGACGGCAAAATTAAAAGCTGATTTAATGTAAATGGAGCAGTAACCGCAAGAGTTACATAAATACTATAAACAACAACAATCGTAACTATACAGAGCTGTTTAATACATTTCACCCCTTTGAAATGTGTACAGCAGTCGAACAGCATGTGATTTGTCTGGCTCCAGTTTACAAGAGGTCTGCCAGAATTTTTCACTGGTGATAGCTGTATTTGAGGTCACTGCAGCAATGAATGGGACACATCAAATGAATCGCACTAGGCTTGTGTTGGTTCCTTCCTGTAGCCAATTAGAGGCCTTTCTCCAGGCAGCATCAAAGTACTGCAAGGAGTGGCAAGACTGAAACTGCTACACCCTTTAAAGTAAACCCTTTAAAAAAAGATTTTTCAAGTGAAGCATGTTACAGGCGGGTTAAAGTCTCTAAAGTTCACCTCAAGTTGTTACTGTTTCCACAGTAAGGACTGCACTGTACTGTTTTGGGTGGAACTGAGAACACTTTTAGAAAGAACAACTTAAAAAAAAAGTTGGAAAATCACAAGGTCAGTTGTTTCATATGTAAAGAACCCTGTTACTTATTGTACGTTGGAAAAGGTGAGCAGATCTGATGATAATTGTAATCATTTATAATTCAAATTCATAGCAAATGTGAAATATTAATTATTTGAAATGCTCAAGCTCTTTCAGAAACTTAACAAGGGCTACAGAGACTATATAACACTTAACATTTGGTATATAGAACATGAAGCGATTTCAGTGTGTCAGAGATACACCTACGAAAAATCGCCATGCTATTTAACATATTGTCATATGTTATTGCCATTTACATTTATTTTTACTGAGCTGACGCTTTGGTCCATAGTGAAGCAAATTGCACATTACAAACATACAGCTGTCGTGGAGTTGACTAGGTGTGACATATTTGAAACATAGCAAAAACTTAATTAGACAACTAATCGACAACCAGGAAGTGCAACATTAAGAATTTCTAGGGAACAGGGTGGTATCAGGCTAGTAGAGGAATTCCTGGAATGTCTGGATGCATTTCTTGAAGTTGGAGAAGGAGAGATGTTTTTTAACATCAGTTATTCGTTTGCAAATATTTGCCATTTTTGTGCCAAATACTATTTCGTTTTTGTGAATAAAATTTAATAAAAAATGAAATATTGATGTACCTGCAAGCAGATAAACTGGATTAAGTTCAACAGCAGCAGTTCTGCTCCTCCTCCGCTGTCCAGCCAAGGCTGTGATCTTCTGGGCAGCTCTGCAAGGCTTGTTACTCTTATTCCCAACCAGAGATTCATCTGTCGCACAGCTAACCTTCAAAGAGTCTTGGAGGGCAAACGCAAGTTAACTCACTCACTACCTAACTCATAGGCCCTTACCATGACAACACGGTACATAGAGAAAAGCAGAAGAATATGACTTACAGGAGAAAAGACTTAAAACACTGCAGGCTGTTTGAGTTCGGGCCCAATCTTAATTAATGAAATAGTACTTGACTTGAATTTCCGGAAAATCCCTTATGCTTATACTTAAGTGTAATATCGAGTTGTATAAACACCTGCAGCTATTCCTTTAAAGGAAAGCATCTGAATATTAATAATCATAATTATAATGCACAAACATGGTTCGGTTGCATAACTGTTCAGGATGAGCACCACTTTCACTATCAATTTCCATTAATTAATCATTCAGACCAAAAGAAAGACTTTTTTAGTAATAGTCCTGTGTACACTGTTAATACAGTCTCCATGTAGTTTTTCACGTACTGATAGTGAACCTGCTGAGCTGTTTCCGGGCGTTCTGAGGGTTTGATTGGATGGTCTGCAATCCACCAGGGTCCTTTTCCCGCTCCAGCTCCAGCCTTGGGCTCCTTAGGTCACTCACGGGGACTTCCTGACTCCTGCCATATGTGAGACATCAGAGAGCTGGACAACATCTCAAGCCTGGGACACAGGCCCATGGCAAGAAACAGATTTCATGGCGTGTCCAGCAACCCATCTAATAGGTCACAACCCTAATATATTTTTTTCTACTTACATTAAAAAGGTCCATCTGGATATAATTTGTTTGCACACTGATACTCTGATGAATAATTAAGTCACAGATTTTTCTTGTTTTGTTTTCTTTCTTTTTACAAAAGTCTGATCTTGGTTCCTCATTGCTCATGATGCAAGTGCGCTAATGCAAATTAGCGTTTTCAGTCAAACTTCAGGAACACTTCAGCTAATCATAGCCATGAGAATCGTTTGGGGAAAATATGAAGTTAGTTCACAGGCGTGGCATTTTTCTGTGATATTTTTTTGGGGGGGCGGGGGTGATTTTACTGCCTGTTTATATGCCTGCTGGGACGGTAAAATGGTAAGCTGACCACACCAGCATCTCTGCCTCACACAACACAGAGAATCTCAATGCTATTTGTACTGATTTACCTTCTTCTCTGATTTTACTCTGCATAGTAATAGTTTGTGCTGCTGCAAAATATCCTTGCTAGTGCAGTGAAGTTCTTTTTCAAGTGTGGTGACAATCCACACACAGCATTCACAGCAGATTAGTTTGCCATATTGTTGTTTGGATAATTTCTTGAATCAACAGGCATAATTTTGTTCTTTCTATATGACAAACTCCCCAAAAAGGAATACAAAAATAGGTATAAAATGACTGAAAAGATTTATCTTCTCTGAAGAATAAATTAGCAAAAGGTGTTCCAGATGAAAACACAGTATGTAATCAAACTTTGTAAAACTGCAGCACATCATAACATAAACCCTGTAAGACAGGGGTGGCCAATCTTATCCGCACAGGGCCAGTATGTATGCAGGTTTTTGGGATAACCTGTAGGTCAGCTGTTCAAACCCAGGTGTGAGGACTCTTCAGCCAATCAGATTGGCCACCCCTGCTGTAAGGAATAAATGAACCATGGTCCAACAAACTGTTGCTATCTGACCAAATGCACATGCGGTGATTACAGACCCCACTGTACCTGTTGCGAGCAGCACATTCTCCCTTGGGGTCAAAATTGGAATCTCTCTTCTCCCTGGACATAACATCTATCATGGAGGACTTGGGCTCAGCTTGCAAAATAATTAAAACAGATGTCACACTGAAATGAATGGAGCTGAATGGTTAAAGATATTTAGACTTTTCTAATCAATGATATTGTAATAAAATCATTAGTGGCATGTATGGTAATGTTCAGATGACAAATAGTCTTACAGATAATGCATTGAAGTACCACAGAGTACTCATTTCTTAAGATTTCCAGATTTAACACAATGTGGCTGTCAATCCTCATCTTGCCTGGCAGAGACCTTTTAAAGTGATATCCATACTCAGGAGCGAATCCTTTTTTTGTAAACGGGCATTAAACATTCCCACCTGACAGACTGTCCAGCTCTGGAGGCTTCTTAAGGTAGGAGGAGTTTTTGTCTGTTTTCACAGTAGACTTAGGATTCTCCTTTTTGAAAACATTTCTCAGCTTCTTCACAATGTTCTTGATGGCATCTTTGAATAGTTTGACAAAAAAAAGAAAAGAGAGACGGAGAAAAAAAACATTCCTGCAGTATTGCTGGGATTCATATGTTATCAATTCGCTGTTTGAATAACAGAGACCTAGACGTGATGGACAAAATGCACTCTGCACTCAGAGACAGGAATCACGCTTACAGTCTTGGTGGTGTGAGGCCCCTGAGCTAAGTACAAAGATATAAAGACCGATTACCAGATCTGGCTCCTTCCATCTCAAGATGGGCACCTGGCATCAGAAATTCCACACAAGTAAGTCATGACCAATTCTTTCCCAAACCCCCAACACACAGAAAACATGCCTATGGTTGCTCAATCAAAACACGTTTTTATATAACGATTACTTTTAATGGTAATTCTAGGATTTTTAAGTTGGGGGGCATAAGAGGGGGTATAATTCATATAGATGGGCGAACCTTATTAGCCAAAGATATGTTTTAAATTGACCTTGCTTTGTGCCCGTAGCCTCCAGACCCCCTGCAACATTGAGTAGGATAAGCAGTTACAGAAAAAGGATGGATGGATGGATGGATGGATGGATGTTTTAAATCAGAAAGTGACAGGGAAACAATCACTCTGGGAGCCATTCAGCTTTTGGCTGATTTTTTGTTAAGATTACAACTACATGTAGTCTTCACAAAGGACACTACTCAACCCATCGAATCACAAAGGGTGGCATAGGATACATGATCTTAAAACATACCAATGTGATCAGGATCCTCCCTGCAAATTCCTTGCAGCAGCTTAAAAACACTTGGTCTGTCACACTTGGCCTTCGCAGACACCATGTCCTTGGTGTCCCACACACGGAAGGTGACTCTGTGAGAGGTCAGTTTAATCACCATGTCCCTCGTGACTCTAAGTTTTGCAGACTGAGTCCAGGCCAGCCACATCCGGTCCCCCTCATTCCACGGCTTTAACACCTAAAGGAAAAAAATACAGTTTATTTTATATTGTTCTCCAATGTACTCCGTTCCATACTTACAGAAAACAACCCATACCTCACTCTATCTGCCTGGCTGTGTAATATGCTAAAAAGACATTGGCACAACAGTATCATTAAGATATGCATTGTTCGGGTATTATGGATTATACGTATCCAGAGCTACCTGGCCCAAGAATTATATATCCATTGACTGGACTTAATAGGGTCGATTAAACATTAATTAAGTCATAAAATAAACATAAATATAAAGACATTATCTTGAAAATATTTTTTTCAATTATTCAATCTGTTTTTTAATTTTAGGCCAAGATGATAGTTTTACCTTTTCAGCTACAGTCCCATGAGAATATTTTGTGAAACCCATTCCAGAATATACTCTGAAGTTCTGCTACCAAACTATATTTCTGTTGTCCTCTATTGCATGAAAAAACAAAGAAGTCTCAGCTCTGATACATGCATGGAATGATAAAGGCCAGAGGGCAAGTTCTCCTGGGCTGAATATGTTTGAATGTGTTGTTTATTTTATAAATGTTTGAAACATGTAAATCTCTCTCTTCAGTGTTAAGTCAAATAAGGGTACACAAATCCAGTCATTTATCTCGACAGTCCAAAATGTCCAAAAGTAGCTACATCATTTGTAGATTCAACATCCAGTGCTTTTGGGTTGAGTTTAGCCCAGTGAACAGAATACTTAATGTTAATTAAGAATACCATGCCAAGCAATCAATTTGTGGACCAGCACCAAATTGAAAGTTTTTAACTAGGTGAACAGTTTGAGTGTCATGTTTCATTACTACCGTAAGAAAATCAGAATGAATTTTGTTTGGATGACATATTCGCAGGAATTTACAACAAATTCTGAGTGGTGATGATGCTATATGTTCTACATAAACATGACGATCAACGTGTATGTAAACAAACAAATGACCAGAGTCAACGTTCTCCTCTCACAGACCCAAATGTTAAGTTGAGTTTAACACTGTACAATCATCAAGCACAATGAACACTGCCACTTTCACCCCTGTGCAGTATTTGCCCTCTATTTACCTTAGTTTCATTTTCCAAATAAATGTTTGCAGCAAACCCAAACATTACAAGGTCAACTCTCCTTGGCTCTGGGTCATTAGGGAATAAATTATATTCGACATGATAGTATCCCTGAGCTTCCGGTGTTTTTTCCCCCGTTGTGCTGGAGGAATACTGCTTCAGGATTTTTTTGCTAGTCTTCTCTCCATCAGCAATTAGAGTTTCATCATTTCCTAACAAGGGAAAAAAAAAATATATATAACATATAATTTAGAGCTAGCTACCTATGTCCTCACAGATAAAAAAAAATCTGCCATTCTATCATAATCATTTTGAATTAAATGTTTTGTCTCATACATGTTATATTTCTCTTTATTTTACTGTAATATGAATGTCTTCAAAAACCTAGCACAAACGTGAAAGCAACTGCAGTTTGTATCTGACTGAACCACCCATGTCATATTTAATTGCATAAACTGAAACAGCAACTTCTTTCACTGTGAAATAAAATACCTTTGGGTATAGCCAATGCAATTGTGACTGTAAATGTAATTTCATAGCATGGTTGACTTTTGGATTCAAAAGACTCAGCTGTGCTTGTAGAAACAATGTTGCGGTCAATTACGGTATCAAACAGGCATTTGTCTGACTTCTGAGTGTGCTGTTTATTATCCCTTTGTAAAAGCAACTCGTTTAAGATTTCATTCGTGGCGGGAGCAGAGTGAAGCTCCCCGCGAGATAGACACCCTACTACACAAACAGCAGGGTTTCTTGTAGGGACTGGGGACATCACAGAATCGCTGAATTCCATTTGGTACAGAATTCACAGGTCTTCATTAATCACTAAATCACCATTGTTCAGAAGGTCCAAAAAGAGCAATTCTCATCTGTAAAAAGTGAACACAGGTTAAATAATACTACTTAGATTTCAAATGTAATTAGGTTGAAGCCAATTCAAAATACAGGGTTGTTTTTGACCGTTTTTGTAGCTTTTCTTATTTTGGCAATCAGTTACACAATTCTGTATCTATGTCATGGCTTCCAATAAAAACTTCACCAAATAAAATATATACTTAATACAAAAGTGTGCTGTTCATGAGATAATTTCCTATCAGGACGGCTACAGCCAACCACGAGCTCCAGTAACAACTTCACAACAATATACAGTATCTATCATCTGTGCTGCTTTTGATTGCATAGTGATACAGAACTCAGTAAGTCATTCATACGGATATAATATGTAGCATTTTAAAGCATCTTACCAAGTTCATGTCTATATTGCAAAAAAATCTTTACCGTACTGCCGTCGGCTTAAATCAGCTGTAGAAAAGTTCTTCACTTACTTCAGTTTCAAAATTTCCAATGGCAACCAAATGACCGCTTAGCACCCGGGCAACATACGCTGTAACCTCCGCCAAAGTGAATAGTTCCACTACTTTCATGATGATACACACTGGACATACAGTATATAGATAACTTATTTTTCTCACAAATAAAGTATCACTTTAATGTATGTGTAATTGCCATATCATGCAAATATTTTGTGATGACCATTTTGATGTTAGCGGAACAATTTCAACTATTTAAAACTGAGCCAATCTAAACGTCACCTTGGTAACTCCTGTTAAGTTTTTGTTTGTATTTTCAAAGAGATTTTTTTGGCAATGCATAATAAGCGAGGTTCATGTTCTAGACTATAGTGTTTGTTTAACGTTCTAATGTGAATATAGGCTAGACACCGTAACAAAAAGCATAAGATCAAATTGGTATCTGTTTTATACCCTATATTATGGAACGATACTATTAATAATTGAATCACTAAAAGTAATCATTTACTGTTATTTTTCTTCTTGTCTTCCTATTTCATATCCTAATCCTCTTGCCACAAGTAACAAGACTCAGCAGCCTGACCATATCCATATTTTTCAACAATAGACCATATGAGGGCTATATCATTCAGTAGTAATACGGTAAGTCTAATATGTACGTTACAGTTGTACATGTTGCTGGCAATATAATAGTTGAATTGTCAATAGATGGAACCATCCACCGCAATAAATAACTTACCATTTTCAACATGCCGTCATTTATTTTGTAAAGTGTGCTTTAATGAATGTAGCATTGAATCATTAAAATTCTGTGACATATAGTACATGTGAATGTATGAAAACTATTGAAATGCTTATTAAAGTAATGACCACTATTTTGCAAAAAAATAGCAAAAATATTACAGGGTCAGAGTAAAAAAATGTGTGTGTGTGTGTGTGTGTGTGTAGACATATATATATTCTTATTTTTTCAAACCCACCTTTTTATCGATTTTCTTATGGAAATAAATGCCAGATGGAGAGTGAAAGCGACTTTTCAAAACAAAAGCAGGAAATTCATCAGCATCGTGTCTGTATAGAGCCCAGGTTTTCTGCTTTTAATTTATGGTGACATTTTTACGCCAGGTTTAATGGCTATTATAAAATTCTATCACGTTTACAGGGCTCTTTATCATGTAAATGAGAAGCAATCTGTTTCAGTAAAGAGTTATTGCCATTACAGGCACGATAATGAAAACTGTGGTTGTAGAATTTACCGAAATATGCAACAATAAACGGTGTTTGCAATTGTATAGAGACACAGTAATTAAGAACCGTCTTAACTGCCGTTCTTTAAAGTCAATGTAATCGGTTTGAGCACACGCACGATATTAGAGAATGTAGCTATACTCGCATCAGATGTTTGCATACTTTAATGTGCTACATATAAAACTGCAGCCTAACGCTGTTTTCTATTTTTGTAAACATGATGCTGTAGAGGTAAATAATAATAATAATAATAATAATAATAATAACGTGTCGCATTATTACAATGAAAAATTATTATAAACGATAAGTTTAGGAATAACTAGGGGCATAAGAACCGTGATGACGTGTCCGCCCAATATTTAACTTGGACTCATTCAACCCCCATAAGAAATATACCTTTGTTTTTAAATGATTAAGTTGTATAATAATACAAAGGCCAATATCTTAGTTGTTTAAAGTTAGAAGGCACTTCGATAATAACATTTACAGTATATACAGAGCAAATCAATGGTAATGGAAAGCAGACCAGGACGAAGCCCAGCCTCTCGGACGTCATCGCACACATGTGGAGGTTTATTTTCGATTAGGCACTATACTTTTGGGGGGGGGGGCACATATAAACTCCAGTTCACAGGAACGCCCCTGGTCACAAGCTCATTTCAAAGAAACCGAGGGAGTTTCCCGTATCCCACCGAGAGGATGCGCGCGGTTCTGGGCTGCAGATCACGGAGATCGAAAACAAACGGAACGTTAAGCGTTTAGCTTGGGCGCATCGCTGCGTATTAGGTTTCTTAATGGAGCTTTTCTGAAGGATAACAACTATGGATAAAACAGACGCATATGATCCGTACAGTCGACCTGCGCGCCGGACACAGTGGATCGTCAGTACCCTGGCTTATCACTATGGATTAGATCGAGGCGTTGAAAATGAAATTATAGTGCTGGCAACGGGTTTAGACCAGTATCTGCAGGAGATATTTCATCATATGGATAGCCAGGGCGACGGTAAGATCCCCGCCGAAGATTTTAAAATACTCTGCCAAGTTTTGGGGCTGAATAAGGATTGCGACCTAGAGGAGTGCGCTGAGATTTTGGAAAACGTACCGCATGAGTTCACCTTCAGGCAGTTTCACGCCAAACTCTGCGGCTATTTCAGTACCAAAGCCGGGTGTCAGTACGAAAGCGGGAGGTTGCTTGTGGGTAGGGAAAGTGAGCATATAGAGACTCAGATCCGTCTGCGGAGCCCGTTGCGGCGCAGGGGGAAGGCGCTGTCGGCCGGCGCAAAGGGCAGACTCAGCAGGGGTTCTTCGCCCACCCGCGATCGGCACTCATCCGACTGCAAGCAACTGGGATCATGCACCCGGGAGTGCTATGAGGAGATCGTAGCATTGGAGGAGGCCGAGGACAGAATCGCAAAACTGGAGGATGAAAACGCGAGTCTCAGAGAGCTTGTGGAGGACATGAGGGCGGCGCTGCAGAGTAGCGACGCCCGGGCTTTGGCTCTGCAGGTGAGTGTTGCTCCGATCGGTATTGCCGGTTCTTCTAACAGAGTTTTGTGCGTGCGTGTGACACTTGTTTTGCAATACAGTGCATGCATATATTGTCGCACTTAAAAACATTTCCTTTTTGTTGATGGGGCTGTCAATGAAAGCTCTTAGATTGACATTCATGTAACTTCATAGGATCTTGACTTTTTCGTCTTTACTCTTCTTGCATCTTCATCCCATCTCCTTCGTCTCACACTTTTTGACATTTACTGTGAAGGTATTTATAGAAATCCAGCCATGCTCGTGATTCTATGACTGACGTTGAGACCATCTCTTCTTGTCACAGGTGGGACTTTGGAAGAGCCACACCAAACATGCTGCAGAAGGAGGCTGCTTTATCAGCCACCAGAAGGTGACAGTGGCTCAGAAGGACAATGGTTTCAGCCTTCAGAACTTCTTTCGGGAGATTGAGCTGATTCGTAGTTCGAGGGACGAGCAGGTCAAGGAGGCCATGTTCTTCAACCAGAAACTAGAGAAAGAGCTACAAAGATCGCAGGAGGCCTTTCTCTCCCTGGAGGACAGCAACAGAAAGCTGAAACGGGAGCAGGCGGAGATGAGGAAGAAGGTGGAGGATGCCAGGCAGGCAGTGCTGAACAGCCTCGGCAAAGTCAAGGAGCTGGAGGCGAAGGCCAATCACGTGCCTTTGCTCCAACGTCGCATCCAGCAACTGGAGTCAGAGCTGCTGTACTTCAGGTAATTAGACGGCTGATCACCCGCATGGGCCGGCCCTAATCACAGTGCAGGCAGATCCCTTGGGTTGCTGGTAACATTGTGAACATAATTTCAAAGTGTTGTTGCTTGCCTCGCTTAGTATATGATTTAAGTTGAAACACGAACACAATATTTAAACTCCAATTACAGAAGAAAATGACGCCACCAGACTCGTAAATTTAGGCAGGGTTCCTGGTATATCAAAAGGAATTAAAACATATAAAGTTTGAAAGTGTTCAGAAAGCCTTCACCGCATTTTTATGTGGTCTGCCTGACATTTTGGCTGGTCAGACCTTTGTTTTGGGTGAGGACGGGTTCTATTTCGCTACATCTTATGAGCTTTTCAAGTGAATTGGTGGGTTATATTTCCAAATTTTGGCTGTATAGGATATGTTTAAAAACCTGAAACCTTTTTTGCATGGTTTGGCTATTTATCAAATGACAAATTTCTTACAGGATGGTGCATCCATAGTAAATATACCTTATGTACTTTATATAAGGAAGAGTCATGTTTTCTCTAAGGAGATGAAATTCTCATTTTTGTAGCTATAAGACAATTCACATATGACAACACTCCAGTGGTTAGATGTTACTGGTCTCCACATCTTAGGCATATATATATATGACTGTTTTTTTTGAGGCTTAGAATTTTAGGTGGATTGAGGTGCAGATTTTGAAGAGTATAAAGATTAATTCCTCACTGTTAGGGCTGTTTTTTTTTTTTTTTTATTTATTTAAAAAGTCACAAGAACATGGAAAGGGTTAATTTTACTCCATTGGAAGATGGTGTGTGCCAGATGGGATAGTTTGTTATTCATCGCTTTCCTTCACTCGTGCATGTGCAAACACAATGTGGATTTTGTAACAAAAACAAATATTTTAGCTTGTTATCACAGTTCTAGCACTTAACAAAAATGAACAAAAATAGTTTTGAAAGACTTGAAAATCTGCTATTTGTCATCAGCGGAGTATCCATCCATCTAAAGGCAATTTGGAAACACAAATTGACCTGAACTAAACATTGTCGTACCGCAAGCCGAACTGAGTGCCCATAAAAAAGGCCACACACGTTAGCACACAGCTAGGCTGAGAATCAGACCCCTGACCCTGTAGGTATGAAGCCACAGTGCTGCCCACTAATCCGCACTAAGTAAAGTGTAACTTACTCTGCACCCACTGACAGCAGTCAAGCTGAGATTGCCTTTCACATTGAAATGCTTGAAAAGTTTTGGTTGGCTGTGAAGCAAACGTACGTGGAGCTGAACTGGTCCCGTGGTTTTCAAACAAGCCAACACTGCTTTTCACAGTTCGCAACGTTTTTTTTCCCCCTAAAATTTTCCTGCATTTTGAGGATTGCGATTCCTGTTTCCAGTTAATATTACATGACTGTTGTCCATTTTACACTGGAAGTCTAGAGAATTTACAAATTCTTTTAATGTGTTAGAAATTCTGGATCTATAAGTATACCCCCCAGTGTATAACATTGTATTTATGCAATTTTGCCTAAGGATTCTTTTTGGTTTTGGTATAAAGGAAAAAGAGATTGAAGCAATTTAACTAAATTTAAGATCATTGTAACATTGTTTTGTCGTCATTCTTTTTTCTACTCTGCAGCATGTACACTGAGCCTGTGCAATCTGATAGGCCTTCATTTTTGTTTTGGCAGATCTCACATTTAGACTAACACATTTTTTACAGTTCAACATGTAAAATGTTTGTTGTCTTATGCTATATTTAGCCAAGAAGCATCCTGCGTTTCGTGTAAAGGTTTCATTGCACTACTCGCGTCTCTGCATTTGCATCAGCTGGTTCAAATATGTGAACTTGAAATTTGTTTTCGTGTTTATTAGACAGGTTATGTTACAGCCGAGCAAGGGAAGGCAGAGCACAGACACTTCCGACATGTGAGAGAACAATACTTCTGAGGAATTGTGCCTTTATAATGTCTATGTGCTGTACCCAGTTTGGAGAGGTTGTTTAAGAGGTTTGGACATTGATATACATAATTAAAAAAAAAATCAATATTTATTTCAAGATATTCACCAATTCATCTTCCTAAGTTGCTTTTCCATAACTGGGTCTCAGAAAGAGAAATTGTTGCAGATTTCGTTCTCGGAACATTTCTAGGTTTCTTATTATCGAAAATTGAGACTTGCATAAATTCTTGCTGGACAGGTTAAGCCAGAGAGAATCCTTTCTTGCCAGCTTGGATCTGACCTTGTAAATCTGCCTCTCTGGGCTTGTGATTACAGGAGTATTGTGCTTTATTTACAGCACACAGAACCAGCAGAGGTCTGAAGGGTTAGGGTGACCTTTCACAGCTGTTCACAGTTAGGCTTCGAGGTTACTGATCCAAAAATAAGACATTAAAGTGTCACTCGGGAATCTTGAGAATTACAGTTTATGCTTTACAGGTCTACAAGTAGCTTGACATGTTTATCAAATCAGTCTCTGAATCATGAGGTAGTATTTACATAATTTTTAGGGATGGAATGTTGACTAAGTTTATGTGACATATATTGCATTTTTAATGAAATTCAATTATTCTAATATTTTGGATTCGGCATTGTTTTAATACTGTTCAATCATAAATATCCCAGCGTCTAACATTGTACATGTATGAACACTGGTATATTCATTTAATGTCAACATTTTGTAATTTGCTATACTCTTTATTATCATGTAACATGGGCAGTAGACCCAATGTCCAACCTGTGTCAAGGGTAAACAACACTAATCCCCCACCCCCCACCACATTTTCTAACTTTACAGGCGGTGCCAGAAAGTTTCCCCTGGTCGCCATTGATGTGCCGAGAGCTGAATAATTCATTCACACCACAATAGCTCTGCCACATAGGCAGAGAGCTCTATTCACCCAGGGAAACACTGACTGAAACAGGCTGAAAGTACCCATCAATTTCCAAGTAGTTTCCCTGGATTCTCTCTCTTCTCAATGAATAATAGATAAACACTCACTGGGTGTATCCTAGCAACACTCCTTCACACATTCTCCCAATAGCAACCCAAGTGATTGTTCCTCATGACTTGCCTTATTGGCCTACATACACTTTTCAGTGAACAAATGGTAACTTTTGAAATCAAACAAAAAGTTATTCTCTTAATCTATGTCTATGTTACTGAAATAACAGTAATATAAGCAGCAGATGTATTGGAACTCTATGGACATCTTGATAATTGCAATTCATAGGACTTCATTTCATGATGAATAATGTATTCTGTTGAACACTGGCTTTGTAGAGCCTGTAATGTGTTTTGATTTTACTTTAGACATGGGGTTGCATACCTTCACCTTGATTTATAGTAATGTTATAGAGAAGCTGCCCTAGTAGGTTAAGCAATTTTTATTTTTTTTTCTGTTCTCCTGGAAGTTTAAACCTTGTTGAGTCCTCCTGTCTACAGTAATACACCTGTGACAATACATAGCCTTCCTGGCGACACGTGGTTTTGCTCTTGCGTCAATTTTAGATCTTGGGTCATTATAAAACGTTATAGGCAAGTCCAAAATTTGCAATGGCAATATATAGGTCTAATATTGAGATTGGATGGATGGTTTACAGTCAGTTTTGTTGTAGTTGTGGCGTTCTCTTGTATATTATCTCAGTAAATAAAGGCAATGAAGAATTAATTATAGAACTTATGCCTTATTTTATGACGTTTCATCATAAATCCTTATTTCTACTATTAGTAGTATTATTAGTATTATTAACTAAAGAAATTGTCATGGCCTGTAGCCTACAAATAAGAATCCAACCACTACTTTTCCCCCGGAGATCTCATAGCTCTGTCATAAAAGTAAGTAGCTAAAGTCTGGTAACACTTATATACCAGGCTTGGGTGGAATTTAAACAATTTACGGGATGGTTAAATTTGAGGGAATGCTCTAGGTCCCTTTTGGTTTAAATGTCATCCGTGACAGTGCCTGTCGGTCTAGGTCATGCCAAAGGTCCATTTTAAAAATATTCCAAGATTCAAGATTCATGTACATAGTCGTACAGGTACAACAAGCAGTGAAATGTATCCTGAACCACTCTTTTGACTGTGCAACTAGTTACAGAGGCTATGAAAAATAGAGTTTTTAAATAGAACTTTGAATATATACCGCCTTGCAACACATTTACACATGTGCAATATGCGGTTGTAAGTTATGTTAAAGCGCATTGTATGGAATGATGAAGATGAGAATGAGACCCTGAGAAGGTTGCTGTCCAGTATAGTATAAAAGTACTATAATAATATACTATAATACTATAGTGTAAAGAGAGGGGGCGTGTTCTGATTGAGGAGTCGAGTGGCCTGGGGATAAAAACTCCTGAGTCTTTCCGTCTTGGCCATGATGTTGCGGAACTTTCTGCCTGATTGCAGAAGCTAAAATAGTTTTTCACCAGGATGAAAGGGATCTTTTACAATCCTTATGGCTCTGGATCTACATCTCCTTATGTAAGTGACCTGCAGTGAAGGGACAGCTCACCTGCAGCAGCGTTCCGCTGCACGGATAACTCTTTGAAGCACTTTTTGGTCCAGAAGGCAGCTGTTGCCATACCAGGACGAGATGTTCTGAGTGAGGATGCTCTCCACAGCGCCGGAATAGAAAGCCTATTACCTACAGTATCTTTAGGTTCATCTGGGTTGTGGTGATTGTGGCTGGTGGAGCAGAACACACCTGAAATTGTGCCTTTGTGGGAAGGCATGTGTTATACAGTATATACCGTTGGCGTCGTTGGGTCTGATCACTCGGCGCTATAGCCCTGAGTATTTTAAGCCTAGCCACCAGTATCTTAGCCCCGTTGCCAATCTTCCTTCATAGAAAAGGAAAAATAATACAAAGTCAAGCCCCAGGTAAATTTGACTTAGCACCTGGTCTTTTCAATAGCTAGAAACTCCCCTGGTATATACTCTATGCGTTGAATATAAATATGGTTTTTCTTTGTGTAGCAGGAACAGTGAAGTTCTTCCACTTAGCATCATCTGGTTGACAGCATGCCCTGTTACCTGTAATATGGGAAGACTCTACCGACTTGGAATGAGCCGCCCATGGTGAAACTCATTGGCTGCCAACTTTTCGCACTACAGGGATCAAGTTAGGGCTGTCCCCTGAAAGTCTACGATTCGAATATTCAGTCAGAGACTGTGAGTCCACTGTGATTCTTAAAGTCAAAGAGTAGCTTTGCATTACAATAACACGATAAAACAGGTAAAACCTTGCAAAAAGGATGGCATTTCAAAGAGAAATTATACATAAGGGGAATCATAAATATCTTTTTATATATTGGAGCAGGACGCTCCTTAAACTCCACATCAGCAATTATCTGGCCGGTAGTGATGCGTGATTGGACCCGCGGGTCAGGCGGGTTCGGTTCAGCTTGCCGGAAAATATTGCGGGTGTGGGCGGGTCGGGTCAGTGAAAAAGCAGCATTCCAACCAGGTTTAACTTGCAGAAACACTGAGTGTAACCGGCTTTGTGTTGTCGGCTCTCTGAATTGCATGCAGTAAGCGAGGTTGTGATTACTAGTGCACCTAGGCTGTAGGGCGGCAGGTGCACTGAGCTTCAGTTCAGCTGGATGTTTAGGTGTGAGTTAAATAAAGACGTAAAAAATAATGAAAAAGCGCAATCTCAAGTGTATACTCTTTTTGATTTATTGGAAGCATATTGAATGATGGATGCATTTTGGCACTGAGCCATCGTCGGCGTCCAACCATGCTGAATATGGCTTGGTGCCAAAATGCGTTTGTAAAAACTAAAGAGTCTAATATCCTAAGTCAAAGATTAATTCTAATTTTCAAGCATTGAAGGAGATGGATAGGCCGCTGTGAACGGAAATCTATTGATTACATCTCATCCATCTCTTAGCATTCATAAAGCATTATAAACTTGGCTTAATGTTTATCAAAAGCCATAACACATCATAGCCATGTGTATTATGCATTATAAATGCTTTATGAAGCTATCATCTTTAATGTAGATACCTGTATAATGTATTACAGTGGTCAGCATAAGCAGTAAGGATGCTTTGTACTGTATTACAAAGGTATCTATAGTGCATTATAGATGAGACCTTCATATAGCATTCATAATGTGTTATTAACATGGCTATAATGTGTT
>JAODKC010000130.1:6123048-6135136 GCA_026777985.1 Mormyrops attenuatus
CCCCCCCCCCCCCCCCCCCCCCCCCGCCGGGCGACCGACCGCGTCCGGGCAGGCGTGGGTGGTGGTGTTCTGGAGGTCGGACAGGGCTGCCGCCAGCTCCTTGGCCTCAGCCTGCTGCTCCGGGGGGATAGTCCTGAGCGAAGCACATGACCAGAATCGGAAAAAAAGCAGAGGTCATGTCTGCGAGTGACACTTTAGTGAGACAGGAACCGTGCCGACTTACGTTAGCTTCTCAGTCATCTTCTCACCATCTTTTATTCCTTTGGTGTAGGCCTGCTGTTTATCCAGGTCCGCTCTCTAGAGGGTGGGGGGGACATCAAGAAAAATAATATGACAACAATATATTCTTATTATAAATACATTACATTTAGCAAGACAAGAAATGACAACACAAAAGTTAACCGAAGATAAACTGATATGGACCCCCTAAAGGGACAGGGTTGGAAAATATTTTTTGTAAGCTGTGCTTCCTTCACAATCCTGTCTTGTGACCTTTATACTCGGTGCCGGACAGACCCAGCAGCAGTGGATCACCTCATTGATTTTTACCTTGACCTCGGTCCAAAACACAGATATAGTATTAATGCTTAATTTTGCTAAATTACCAAAGTTTTGCAAGGGAACACAAAGACAAAGTGAGGCAACGCAAAACTGTTTCAAAATATTATCCAACCATGTCCAATTAGGAGCCCCATAGTCTCACCAGTCTAAAGAAATGCTGAATTAATTTTTAATCACTTTACCTTCTTCAGGTCAATGTCATGACGCAAAACACCAACAGGCACAAATTTTTAACACAGAGAAGCCATACCAGCACCGTCTTCGTTTTGTGCATGGGTGAAAACCATCCAAAGGTTTCTTAACAACTGGAAACTGATGTAGCTGTGAACTTACGAAAGTCTGCTGGTACTCCGCTGTCATCTCAATCCTCAAGTTTTTGAATTTTAGAAAGTTTATGATGCCACTCAAAATGTGAATAGTCCGTTTTGCTTCTAAAAATGAAAAGAATCATATGCATGTAAAAAGAAAATGTAAAAAGACACATACATGCCACATACTCTGTAACCTTCAATTATATTGACTTACTTGGATTGAGCAGATCATTTGTCTGAAAGTCATACACAAAACACACTGGCAGAAATTGACACCTGGAGAGGAAATCAGGACAGGAAGTCGATATGAGGACATGACTAACAGCGTACAAAAATCCTTCTTTATATTACTGCCATATTGTTATTAAACAGGACAGTCACACGTGCCGAACTGGAGTACCGTGAAGCGCACAAGAATAAGAAAGGATAATCAACTGGAAGCACTTCCGTTGTCATAACAAAAGCATATTTTAAAATTAAAATGGCTGTGCTCCGTGAGATCAAGATGGTTTGCGGCTTTGTGAGATTACACCTAGATTTTGCTGCTTTTCACATTGCGAAAGGGAATGCATTTCAGCCTCCACTGTGGACTGAAGATAAAAAAATAGATATACTTTCAGATATATCAGTTATAAAATTAGCTCATTCATTTCATTCTTATATACCATAATAATTTTAAATAATAAATCTGACCTTACATTTTTTGCATTTGACAGACTTAAAGATTGGTGGATTCAATTTTAAATGAAATATAATTCATTTTGTGCTAACTGGTAAAGTCTACAGCGATGGAAGACTATGGGACTGGATTCCATCGCAAGCTGGAGAAGTGGCTACGGTCTTTCGGCATCGGCTTTTTCCGGAGATTGTTGAAAGAAAGAAGGTGAAGCATATATACATTTACAATTGCTGATTTCAGTTTTTCTTTAGTTGTTTTGAAGAAACTTGTGTTGGATAAATTATAAATCCTGTGATCAGTATTCCCCTTATGCAAATGAATCCTGCCTTATAAACTTTATTTAAAAATTGAATGAACAGTTACATTTCCCCGAATAAAAATATTTTTTAAACTGTCAGATATTTCAAATAAGGATGTATTTCACGTAGGTCAAATATACAGGTATAATACAAATATAAACGATCGTTCCAGCTCCAAACATTGTAGTAACTGGGCTTGAATAGAAACAACCAACAGACACTTCAAATAAGCATTAGCAATACGTTTGCCAGCTTTTAAATATACTGCTCAAGGCAAAATTCTCCCTTGCCCTTATTTACATCAGTGAAATGTATATGCATAAAAATAAAGGACTGTTTCAACCTACTTAAATACATTCTAGTAACTGTCCTTGAATAGAGTGCCAGATATATGAAATAAGCACCAGTAAAAAGTTTGCTGACTTTAATTATTTTTCAAATTTAATTCCCTCTAAGAAGAAATCATGGTTTATTTAAATTATACAATAATCAGTCATAACATTAAAACCACCTGCCTAATACTGTATAGGTCCCCCTTGTGCTGCCAAAACGGCTCAGACTCATCGAGGCATTGCCTCCACAAGACCTCTGAAGGTGTCCTGTGGTATCTGGCACCAAGGCATTAGCAGCAGATCCTTAGTCCTGTCAGTTGCAAGGTGAGGGCTCCATGGATCTGACTTTTTTGTCAAGCACATCCCACAGATGCTCGATTGGATTGAGATCTGGAGAATTTGGAGGCCAAGTCAACACTTTGAACTCTTTTTCATGTTCCTCAAACCATTACTGAACAATTTCTGTAGTGTGGCAAAGGGCATTATCCTGCTATAAGAAGCCACTGCCATTAGGGAATACTGTTGATATGAAGGGTTGTACTTGGTCTTCAACAATGTTTAGGTAGGTGGTACATGTTAAAATAACATACAGATAAATGCCAGGACCCAAGGTTTCCCAGCAGAACGTCACACTGCCTCTGCTGGATTGCCCTTTCCCATAATGCATCCTGGTACCATTTCTTCCCAAAGGAAACCACACACCCACACCCAGCCTTCCACATGATGTAACAGAAAATGTGACTCATCAGACCAGGCCATGCTTCTCCATGCTCCATGGTTCAGTTCTGATGCTCACATGCCCATTGTAGGTGCTTTCGGCAGTGGACAGGGGTCACCATGGGCACTCTGACCGGTCTGCGACTACACAGCCCCATATGCAGCAAGCTGTGATGCACTGTGTTCTGGCACCCTTCTGTCACAGCCAGCATTAGCTGTTTTGGCAATTTGTGCTACAGTAGCTCTCCTGTGGGATTGGACCAGACGGGTTTGCCTTCGCTCCCCACATGCATCAGTGAGCCTTGGGTGTCCGTGACCCTGTCACCAGTTGCCCTTCCTTGGACCACTTTCGGTAGGTACTGACCACTACATACCAGAAACACTCCACAAGACCAGCCATTTTGGAGATGCTCTGACAGTTATCTAGCCATCACTATTTGGCCCTTATCAAGTTTTTCAGACCCTTAAGCTTGCCCATTTTTCCTGCTTCCATAACATCAACTTCAAGAATTGACTGTTCACTTGCCTAATATATAATTGTGTATATTTGATCAAAACCAGGAAAACATCTTGCTGAAGCTTATTTGATATATCTGTTGTTTCTATTCAAGAAGGGTTACTATAATGAGAATTTATGATGTAAACTTATTTTATTTCAAAATCTATTTTATACAGTTCTACATTTAGAATTTAGCTTTAAGAAAGTATTTAAACATTATATCCATAAACAACAGTGTTTTTTCAGGACTGAGGGAAGGGAAGGTGGTGTTGTTCAATAAATTGTTCTAATTTTCTAATCTTTATGAAGCAAAATGTGAAATACAAACTTTTGGGCAATTCACGTTTTTTTTTTTGGATGACTAGCATTTATTTAAAGTTTGTATAGAAGATATAAATATATGGTGTATAAAATAAGGTATGCTTTTCTTTCTCTGTTAACAGGTTCCTGCATGTGATTTACAATAAAATAAATTAATCGAGTAGTAAACCGAACTTCCTTTGATACCACAGCGATACCAGCAAATGGAACTTTCCCCCTTATTGCCAGCTTCATACTGCTCCCAGCTGGCACGACCCAGCACGTCAAGTATGTGAGGATGAAACAGGGACTGTAACACTTACATTCGCAAATAAAGGCTCATTATAGGCGTGCCCATCTCCAGTAACAAGGGGAACTGAATATTTTCATCCAACGGCATCTGTGTAAACCAATATGAGTGGTAGTGGTGATGCAGCTCAGTTTTACACTTCCCATCATTTTAAAATAGTCGCTAGTGTATAGCGGTAGTTATTTTTACATACCACGTAATAACATTCAGGCCTGATGCGATACAAGAGCTGCAAAATCCGCAGGTAGAGTGTCCGTATGACGTCTGGCTGCGTTGAGAAAAAAATGTGTTACAAAAAGACCTAAAACAATCACGATTTCACACATCTAACTAAGTAGGGCTCGTATAACAATACCATTACATACTCCCCTGATTTTATCGCCGAAAGATCCGCAGCTCGGCGAGTTTAAGGAGAACCCCATCTTTTTGATAATCGGTTTCCCACCAATTTTACGGGTTTTTTTTTATCACCCATCTCACTGTTTTCACTACTGCTAGGTTGACATGCATGTCATTAATGCTAAGTGATCATGTGGACGTTTTGTATACAAATAATTTAATACTGATTAAATACCTTTGGTATCGGAGTTATGTCACTTTTGGTAAAGTGTTTTGCCTCCTGGCCGGTCAAGACATCACTCCGGATATACGCCACGATGGCATCAATTTTAAAAATTGGGAAAGTATTTTCCGACATGGTCCTGTGGAAACAAAATAACAGCGATTTTAAACGACCGTGACAATGATACTGTCAAACGAAAAAATCTACCAAACGTAACAAAAGCTGTTATGTAGCCAGTCGATGACCAACTAGAAAATTCGTCTATTAGCCAAATAACTAAATTTAGAATTATACAGTAGCTTCTAAAATAACATACTGCTCTCCCGATGCTTTCGCACGATGCTTTCTGTTTTTTTTTACTCAAAACACGACATATATATTTACCTTCTTTATCTATAACCAACGTATTTTTGAATCTGGCGCGTCGTCTTCTTCAGTGTTTCACGTGAACGCACACTCAGATGCAAAGCGTGCGGCTGCCCCCTACAGTTTTGGAGGTAAAACAGTCATTTGCGCTGACCCACATAAGCAGACAGCAAATTACAAAAGTGAAGAACAATGTCAAGACCGTAGACTTATGATTATGAAACTTAAGAACCATAAATGTTTCAATGAACTTGATATTCAAGTCTTTAACATAAAAGATATATAGGAAATCAATAAATCTCAGTTCACATTTTTAGATTAACTGCTTAGGTGTGGGTTGATGGTATGAATTGTTGGCATAACTGATCATTTCTCTGGTTTACCTGTAGTTCCATTGCTTTACAATGAGGATTGCCTTTTTCTGATTTGTCCAAAATGCTGCATATACCTGCCCATGAGTTTCTGTAAATATACACATTTTTCCCAATCAAGTTTTATTTGATAAATTCGTGTCCACACAAAAATGTCATGACCCATCTTTCTTATTGACCAGAACTTGTGGTCAAGTGTATGCCAGTGACAGATGTGACCCGGACCCCAGTTGCCTCCCACCCTGACTGGTCAGTGCCTGGGAAGGCACCCAGGCAGATGAGGCTGATGATCGACCCCATGTTTACTAAGGTTCAGCAATGGGTGCCCTCCACTACACAGTCCACCTACTTCCCACTTGATAAAACGGCATGGTAGAGTCCACTGGCGGGTGATGAGTTCAATGACTCCCTCTCACCAGCCCTGTTACAGGAGCATCATTGTGGCAGTCAGCACAACTGACGGTCGGTGTGGTGTTGCAGGAGACGACAGAATTGCTTCCGCTCTCTCTGTTCTGCCAAAGAGCAGTATAATGAGATGTACACCCAGTAATGTGTTTATGATTATGAGTCTGTAACACACAGTGATACAAGTATATAGCTTGTCTTCAGGGAAATGTGGACCATTATTTGATTATTCGTTCTTTGTGTCTGTTTTGCATTTTTAACAGAGATCAGATTTTCGTTGCTACCTGGCAGGCAGATTACATTGACAACCCCCCCACCCCCCACCAATATACTGTACTATATTGAGTGATCCAATGTAAAACAGTGAAACACATTCACCAGTTTGTAGGGGCCTTGTCTCAGCTCTTGATAGGCCACTATGTATAAACTTGCTCAGCACAGTACAGCAACGTACATGGACACGCAAGCAAAACTTCCCCCGACGCAAGCTAACACGAACAGCCGTCAATGAAATGCTCCACTTTGTAAGAAATGACGCCAATGCGCCGACGCTCAAAGACAAAGAAGAAATGTGTGAAGTGCAATGTATGTGAATGTGTATAAACTTAATGTACGTGGTATTGCTCAACACCTTGGCCTAGGGGAATTGTATTTCGCTTTTATCACACAACTGTACGAAGTAAATGACAGTTGAATAAACAACAGGCGATGTTCAGGGATACCAAAAAAAGAGGACCGCATGTGAGCGCAGCGTTTCCGTGTTGATGCACATGCATCCACGTCACATGCGCAGCCCGTGCAGCGCGTCTTCTGTGCCTGTGTAGGCAGCTCGGTATGCTAATAGCGGGCTGACCCGGCACCACGTCGCATCTCCCGCATTAAGACATGGCATCAGCGGAGTCCGATGATAACTACGATTTCGTATTTAAGATAGTTTTAGTGGGGGACGTTGGCGTGGGCAAAACTTGCGTTGTCCAGCGATTCAAGACCGGCATATTCATCGAGAGGCAAGGAAATACGATCGGAGTGGACTTTACTATGAAGACTATAGATATTCAAGGCAAGAGGGTCAAGGTAATCTGGATTTACATATACTTTGCGTTATCTTCTGTGATTCTAGCTGTATTTTGCTATGGCGTGAGTGGATTTGAGCAGCGGGTTTACCTTCCAGTATGCTGCCGATGTTGTTTGCATTACCTCATTGTGAAAAAGAAGAAATTATAGTAATAAAAAAGCAGTGGTTAGAGTTAATATAGCCGTTTATATGTGTTGACAGTACGTTTGATGCAAGTATTTCAAAATCTGTTTATTGTTTTTGCTTAGAAGACATTAGAGGATTTTTTTCCATTGCTTTACGCTCGTATTTTTTAACGCTGGTGAGTCACAAGGATCAAAGAGGCTACCAGGAAACTAACTGGAATGGCCTTCACGCATGTGGAATTTGAGACAAAAACTACCACCAGGACAAGAGAAATTGTGCAATCGAGCAAGCTATCAAGCCATAACAGTAAAGACTGTAAACTCAGTCACTAGTTCGAGAGTATACCCGGACAGTTTTGTATTTGAAGTCTTTATGCATACATAACACGTTTCCACATTGGATGACAGCCCAATAAAGTGATTACAGATGGGTGTCATCATATGTTTTTCCCTTCCGTTATCTGCTGACAGCACCATAACTAATTTGAACAATATAAGTCGTGTATTGTTCTAAAGATTCATATGCGTTCAGATGAGATGCTAGAAGGAATTCAGACATGAAATAGTTCTAGTCTGAATGCGAAATTTTTAGATAAACAGGACGATCTCCGTTTTCCACCACATAAACATTAGCTGCGTTTGTTTAAGCTGGTGCAATACACATGTCGACTTGTGACATCGCCTGTCAGTTGAAGATGGTGATTTTAGAATGGGAAATAGAATGGGAAATTGCTCAGCAGACAAGTTAATGTTGCACTCGTGCTAAATAGACAGCTATCTAGTTTTTTTTTTCAGACGCATGAGCAACATGAAGTAACAAGTGTTATGGATACAGACTTGTGTATAAAATGGGGCCCACCAGTGTTACTGGAGGAATCCTATCTTGGTGATGGTCTGTGTCTTTTATTTTTATTTTATTTATTTATTAAAAATACAAAAAAAAAAAAAACAGTCTAGCTGTACATATATATGGTTAAAATGCAAAGATGATGAGCTACATAAGTCCATTGTGAAAATGAAGCTCTGAGCGTTTCATGGCTTGCTGACAGCGTTTTTGCCAAATGCGGGCAGGTCTGTGCCGGACCCCTATCGAGCCGCCATGCTGAGTCAGCGGATGTCAGCAGTTTGGATTGTGCCGTGGTTTTGGAACGCAGCCTGGCGCTGGCTTGGTGTCCCTGGGTGCCCCAAGTGCACTGGGACATCCCAGACGTCATCTGCACCCCCCAACTCCCGCTGAGCTCATCACGGTTTCCATGCTCTAGTCCACCGAAAGATCTGCTTGGAAAATGACCATGTGCCCCCCTCCCTTCCTTTTATTAACCCCTCAGCTCCAAATCTGGGACACAGCAGGGCAGGAGCGTTTCCGTACCATCACACAGAGTTACTACCGCAGCACCAATGGCGCCATCATCGCCTATGACATCACCAAGAAGTCATCCTTCCTCTCTGTGCCTAAGTGGATGGAGGATGTGCAGAAGTACGGAAGCTCCAACATCGTTTCCCTCCTTATCGGTAAGTGTCACTTGGAGTGGCAGAGTCTGTGACCAAAAAGGATGTGGAGATGCAGTGACTGTCTCGATGGTGTTGTATGCAGCGGTTTTTTCTTCAAACACCTAACCTTCCTTATATATGCTCATAAAGACGTTTGGAATATCTGTCATTTAGAACAGGAATTCCAAACCAGGTTACTCATTTGGCCCAAATCTTTTATTTATTTGTTTGTTGTTTATACTTTTGATTATACAAAACCATTACAAGCTGCAGTCATATACAGACGCTCCTGTTACAATGGCCTTTGTTACGATATTTTGACTTTATGATTGGTAAATGTTTTCACTTTCAGTACATTATTCAATAAATTAAATGACATATTCAACATTTTTTAATAAAAATTGGTGATTTTGCCCAACTGTATGCTAATGTAAGTGTTTTAAGCAGGCTAGGTTAGACTGTCATGTTTGTTAGGTTAGGTATACTGTATAAAAATGCATTTTTGCCTCATGATTTATTACAATGTAACCCCATTGTAACCTGGCGGTAGGCTTTACTTGCCTGAAATTTTGATTTTGGGACAAAAAATATTCGTGTAGTTAGCATTTCATATGTAGCTATTAATCGTAGCACCAAAGCCAGGGAAGTGGGTTGGAATTATGCTGGGGACACAGTGTCCCTAAGATCTGAGTGGTGTGTCATGGCCAAAACCTGCATACAAGAGGGCCAGCGTTTACATCCCACAGATTCATCCCGATGTTGGTAACACTGCATGCCAATCTCCTCAGGTAATAAGTCGGATTTGTCTGAGATGCGCGAAGTCCCCTTTGAGGACGCTGACACGATGGCCCATCAACTGGAATTTGCCGATGCCATAGAGACGTCGGCAAAAGACTCCAGCAATGTGGAAGAAGCCTTCAATAAAATGGCAGCCGAGCTTATCCTGCGTCATGGCGGTCCCATATTCAACGAGAATGTGACAGACAGCTTCAAGCTGAACAGTAAGGATGTGGTGTCAGAGGGCTGGGGATGTGGATGCTAATGTTTTCCCAGGAAGCTCTAAGAAGTCTCATGCTACTTCTACATTCTTTTTTATTACTGGAGCTCTGGCAAAACATTGTACCTGGATGACACAATATCATTTTGATTGCATCATTGTATCTGTTTTTGTTGTTTTTGATGCCATTGTCAGCAATACCTTTGCAAGATAGCAATAGACATCCTTGGACCAGAGTAAAATTGGTCTAAGGGAAATGACCAAAAAAATGGTTGCATTATCAACCTTTGTGGTCTGAAAAAGCAGTTTCACAGCCGAGAGGGTGCTAGTGGTCAAGATCCTTTGTTGGACCACACAATAACGAGATCGGAAATGGTCCTCCATCTTAACCTGTAACATCTTCATTTGCAGCTGGCAGTGTCCACTGCTGTTCTGGATTGAGGGCATGGGGCATTTATAAAAACAGCCTGTGGAGGAATACAAGCGAAATAAAGAGTGCTAAAGAAAACCAAGTAAACTCACTGTGGCAAAATCGAGGGAAGTTTCAGGCGTGTCCAGGATAGGGGATGTGTTTTTTTTTTTAATGAGGAATCAAAGACTGATAGTGACTGCTCTGTACATGATCATCTTCAATCATTTAGTGCCTCTTTGAAAGGTCGGCAGATGTATCCTTGAACTTATGAAATAGTCTCTTACTTTTTGAATCTGAACAATGTAGAATTACATTTTCTGTTTGAAATAACGGAGTTTTTAGTTATTGTGTCTGAACGAAGTACTTCATTACTAGATGAATAGAGAAATGCGTTTCACTTAAAATCATTCCTGTCAGCTAATGGTAGCTGATGTCTTTCTAATGAACATTTCCCATCATTCCTGTGAATAGGCATAATGGATCCATGTTCCCAATATGACCGCATTTTAGGGGGATTCGGGAACACGGTCAAATGCCTTTGAAGTGCTGAAAGGGAGGAGAGAGCGTTGAGTCTCTTGTAGTTGGGAAGTGCGCCCTCCAGTATTACCTTTTGTGAGAATGCCGTTACTGAGACGCCTATGGAGAAGCACCCAGTTGTGGGTGAGGAAGCAGAGCGAGACCAACCCACCAGCAGAGCTGGAAGGAACACGGAAACTCGCGTCTCTCTCGGCTCCGGTTTCATATCTCGGCTCCCCCTGGTGTTTGGGTTGATGCCTGGACGTTTAAAACTCGCTGCCAAGGGTTATAGAGATGCTAATCTTTTAATTTATTTTCTTTGTCTCGAGCAATTGTCGTCATTACAGCAAGGCGATTGCCTAATGTTAATCATTATTATTATCATTGTTTTATTAATATGTGCAATGAAGGTTCCACTTGAACCTGTCAGAAGACAGGAGGTCTGGGGGTGTCGTCGTCTGTGGGTTTGTTAATTTGTCCTGACTACTGGAGTCGTGCGAGTATTCATGACACACCGGATTTATTCCGTGAATCGGTATCAGTAGTGCCTGGATACAGCAGTGATGTTACATGGCCAATATTGAGCTGTGCCTCAAAGTTTGCAGAAAATGCATTTTAAAGCATTCTTTTTAAGGCATATTATAATGTATTGTGATGTTTATTTTTCCTAAAGGACCTTTACTGAGGAAAAATCCCACTGATTTCTGTTTAAATTGTCTCTTGGGGTTAAGGCCCAGGATACTTTCTGCATGAGGTACATTCCACATCCAGGGACTTGAAACGGAGTACTAGTCTATCAGTACACTGACCTACTTAGACTTTCTTTGTACCTTACATGAGAAGGTAAATTTGTAGCCTTATTAATAATTTTAAAAATTCAAATTTTAGCGGGAAATATTTTATCTGTAATTTACACATAGTGACATTGGATATCCTTATTTTTCTCACTTGACATCTATTTTGTTTGCTAGATTGTCAGATTTGCGGGACATTTTGATATCGTATGTATTGATTTTCAAAAATTTTGAATTTACTTGAAAATAATGTAGTTTTGTATTAAGGATTGATTATATATTGTGTATTTCATATTTCTATACCGAGTGCCTTTGAAATGTTATATCAATCAGGAGCAGGGATTAGTTGTGGTTTATAAGGTTATAAACCTTATACTGATAGTTTGAGTAATTGCATTTGTTTAAAACAAATCCAGTTCATTTTAATTTTTTATTCTGAGCGTATGAGTAAATCGACTCTAAATTATTTGTTTATATTGAAATAAAGTTAATTCTGTGAGCAGAAAATGTTGTCTCATTTCTTTGCACGGTGTTAATGCAAAATGTTCAGGCAAAAAATTTCAAGAATTCCATTATAACAATAAAGAAAGTCCCTACTGAATTAAAATCGCGTAAACGGAGCCGGGGGAATAAGCCCAGCCGTAAAGAGCAATTAACCCTGTATTACGGCCTTCAGCAGCAGCTAGGGAAGGTAACCCGCATTAACTACAGTACTTTGTGTTTTCCTCCACCCGCCTTCCCATGCCGCTTGTTCCGCGTAATTCAGTTTCCCTGTTTCTCCTGACGCGCGATGATTTGTAGATGGTTTCTCTGTCGTTTTAATGTCTTTCTACGAAGCCATATATTTTAAAACATCACATGCCTTTTAGGTGTGTTTTGTTTTTACAGCTACTAAATGAAATTATTTAATTCGCTGGATAGAAATATTTCTTGATGAAAACGGTAGTATTGCTTGTAAGACTATAT
>JAODKC010000130.1:6135236-6165833 GCA_026777985.1 Mormyrops attenuatus
ATTTGGTTCCCCCCTGTTAAAACAGGTATACAGCAACTCTGGGCCTCAGTACTAATATCAATACTGTATTCACATGTGATAATGTACCTGAGTGATTTTCAGACATCTCACATACATCTTTGCTTTAATATTAGGGGATACATTATTTGCTGATAGACAGGGGCAACATAGGGAAACTGAATTGCCCGGAACACCGCTAATTTGCGCGTTAATCCGCAACGACACTTAGGCTCTTCTTCGCCGGCCGAGCTCCCAGCAAAACTTTGCATTTCTTTTACTGTTCTTGGGCATACAAAATTTACACAAACATTAACGCACTTTTACGCTTCAGAACGTGCTGTGTGTGTGTGTGTGGATATTATCCTCCGATCCAGATTTCAGACGTCTATTTTAAAACTTATTTTTAATTCGATCGCTGTAATTGTAAACACAGAGCAAAGAAACCGCACTGAAATTACACTAATGAAACATTTTATGCGATTATCAAAATTAATGTAATTTTCACATTTGTATATGTCTACCATAACAGTTGCCTGGTGTCCAAGGCACTCTGAATTCATTTATCACCACACGCACAGGCAGGGTTATTAAAATCTGCATGTTCTCGTTTTTGGGAACAGATGCAGCCGGCAGGATGACCACAACTTAGACTAAAGACGTAACGGATAAATTAATACTGCAGCTTATTCAGTGTTACTTGGCTTCAGCCTTGTAATGTGGCATGGCTGCTTGTTGTTCAATTAATGTAGCGCAATTAAAACGTAGCCAGTGGGTATAACGCACCACCACGTCAACTACAGCAGATTGTACCATAACATCCCACTGGAGGTCAGACGCAATTCATGGAAAAAAAAAAACCGTACTGGCAGATCAGTGCAGGTACCCAGTCTATAAACACATACAAAAGCCAGCTCTTCTCAGTGCAGTGCAGTACAGTACAATGTGATGTCCTTAATTGTGTAGCTGCCCATGTAACTCACTGTCCTTGTTAATTTTTTGATTGTGAAAGGCCTTTAAAACCGAAGCTATGAGAGAGCACCCATCAACCAAAAGTCCACTGTGTGCAGTTCCCTGCCCATTACAGAGCAGCTCTCGGAAATTACTGGAAATAAAATGCATGGGAAAAAATAATCTCTGTTACATACACAGGTAATATTTTAAAATTAGAGTACTGGTAAAGATAATTTTAACATTATTTTGTAAAATATTAATTTAGCTTTAACATTAACAACCATAATTATATCTACTCTGTATCTAGCTACTTAATATTATTTTGTAGTCAAAGATCTTTTGTAAATGTGTCTTTTGTCAATATAATAAATCTTAAGACTGAAACATCTTTTGATAAATTTAACAATAGGGGATTTTTAAACACAGCATACACTACTGTATCGTTAAAAACGCTTACTTCAGAGTTTCCTAAATGTCTGAAATCTTGTGTCTAAATGACAGTTTGTCTTTGATTCTTATATTCCTTTTGGAATACACTGAACAAATCCAACACATGGCTTTTTATCCATCTATGCTATGGAAAGGCTCAAATGATGATGATGTTCCATTATAAAGTGTGATCTGGAGCTACTGGGCCACGAACTTCTCCTGTTCAAAGATGAGTTCTACAGCCTCATCCACGTCCCGCACGATATGCCCTGGCTCCACCAGAACTGGATCAAACTGGAAGTCACGGTGCCCATGGAATGCAGCCTGCTGCAACTTTCGGCCTCCGTCGAACAGCACCTCCGTGTGGGGATTGTAGACGCCAGTGCACACCAGGATGGACTTGCAGCTGGTGGCAGAGGGAGCAGCCAGCTCACTTTCCCAGGGCCCGTCCAGGTCATCCTCCTGGGACAGCATGCCCGAGGAGCCCGTGAGGGTGGCCATCTTGGCCACTGCCTTCCTTTTCTTCCTGGCGAGCCGCTCTTCGAGGTAGCGGTTGTACAGGTTAGCACCATAGATGTCAGTCATGAGGTTGTCCCTGATTCAAAGACGAAGGAAAAGAAACAATGTATTTTACTTTAAACAAGCCCCATTTTGCTTTTAATTACCAAGGGTGCCAATTCTGGTGGGAACTGTGTACGTATCTTAAATTGCCCGTTTACATTTTTTAAAACAAAACTGTAGTCCTAAAACCTAGTAATCAGACAAATAATCTCAGTGCAACTAAAATACTACAAAGTCATTATACTCCCTTCCATCATACTGAAGAATCTGCTAACCGGACACCGCTTTGGCTTGGCTGTGTAACACAGATGATTTGCTCATACCCAATGGCATACAGGGACTGAATGGGCCGGCTCCACTTCCTCTCCGCGGCTTGCTCTCGGATTAGGTATTCGGCGTACTGGTACGTCAGCTCGCTGGGCTTGCCCACTAGGGCCTCGTACTTCAGTTCTTTGCCCGTTATCTTCTTGTAGATGTTCTCCAGGCAAACTAGGAAGGCTCCGTGACCAAACCTTTATATAAAGAAAGTGGTCACTATAGAACCACAATTTTACTCATCTAAACATTGCTCATCTCAGCCTATATCTAAAAGCACAATTTTTGTTTATGGAAATTCCATCCAAATTTTGCTCCTGTATTTCTACAGATTGATTTGGCAAAATACTAATTTAAGTCCTGACAGGTACATGACCTTTCCTGTGTCTTTACCATAATAGGTTTTGATAAACTTCTGAATTTGCAATGATTTTATATTTATACTATACTATTTAGAAATTTCAGCCCTATTTTAGGTTAACCCTATTAATCAGATATTTATTGCTATAATATTAATTCTATCAATGGTATACGTTTGGGATGATAGACTGACAGCTGCAGCACAAACTTCCATTTTAGACTGTCGTCTTGTGGTTTAGAAGACAATTTTCACCAAGGTGAGCTGAGACCAAGAGGTACACGGATTAAACGTTGCCCCGAGCCCTGGCTCTTAAACCGCAGCACACATAAGAGAATGCTCTACCGTGGGGAGTGGGCTTCTGCCATCCACATAAGGTCCATGTTGCAGGCCAACAGTGGAAGATGGGGGACCTTCAGATTCTGGTGGGCGTGGCCCAGGTTTCCATTCGTCAAAAGAATGTCAACGATAAGCTGCAGGTTGGTTTCCCACCGAATGGGCTCACCGAAAAGAATAATAGCTACAAGGAGAAAGACAAAGCAAAACAAGCCCGTGCATGTGTATACTTTTGGGCATGCTTAAAGAAAGCCGCTGCATTATAGAAATCAATTGACTGAAAACAATGGGTTGAGTCTTGAACAGGTGTGGCATTGAGCCTCTATTTAAATCCACTATTCAAGGTACTATTCAGGTATTAGGTGTTTAAAGTTGGCTTGGGGGCAGAAGAAATAATAAACGCATGCAAGCTATTAAAACTTCCACATAATTTGACTTGCAAGATTTGTTGTGTTCAAGATGTAATGAGAATACAGTAATCAGTCTATCAAATGACAGCATAGATTCTTACCTTCAATTCGGGGGATATTAGCAATGGAAGACGACTACAAAGAAAAACATTTCAGAGGTTTGGCCTGGAACTACAGTAAGTTTTAATTGTACTTGTAAATAAGACATGCTAATATTCAAAGACATGTTAAAGGACCACTACATTTACTGTTTCTCGTTAAAGGGAAAAAAATCTGTTTCCTGTTTTGTTAAGAGGAAATGGGCAGATATATACATTTCACAATATAACCAGCCATACGTCCACTATGACATACCCACTGTGAAAAACAATGGTATCTTGTGACTATGTTTATGACTATCCCTAAAAACTTTGCAATTCCTTATAAATTAAATTTGAAGAAATAAACACCTTTAAAGACATACACTACACAAGCACATGGCAAATGCTTTTAAACTGTTAGTCCTGTTCACTGTTAAATTATTCCATCTGAAAGGTACTGCTACTATCAAAAACTCTCAAGCAATCTCATGCATTTTAAAAGTTTCCTTAGATGACTGATCTAATTTCAAAATTCCCAGAACTCCTGAAATATCAGCAGTGAGCTGAAGCCAGGGGTGCCGTAAGGGGGGGGGGGGGGCAGGATGTTAGGATGATTCCAAGGGGCCTCTGAGTATAAATGGCCTTAAACAATTCAGAACATAACTGGTCTGGTTTGGGGGCCCAATTTGATATGCTTTCATGGGGGCTAAAATCTTCAGCGGCACCCCTGGCTGAAGCCCACAGATGGCTAAATATGTGTTAACTGGTGTGAAAAGAGCCACTCGGAATTATCCACTTATCTATAAGAACGCAGAAACCCAGTCAAACAGCCTGACGGACAGAAAGCAGACGTAACACTTCAACTCACCGGGAGTTTAGGACGCCGGTTGTGGTCCACCATATCCAGCAGGGGGAACAACTCTCGAAGCATGTCGATGCTCAGCACCTTCTCAAAGCCCAAACTACGGAGGCAGGTGAATCGCTCAATCTAAGCAATTAATCACTTTCACTTTTATGTACGATTTAGAGCAGCCCAGTCTGTGGGACCCCCCAGACAGTCCACATTTTTGGTCCCTCCTGGGCACTGGGAGTTGGCACGGAGCAAAAGTGTGGACTGTCTGGGGGTCTGAGAGAGCTGGGTTAAGAAACACTTGATTAAAAGAATAATCAAGTTTCTCAAATCTTCTATTTGCATCCATGTCTACTTTGCACATATTACTTATTGTTTATTCATGCTTACATTGCACTGTTTTGTCCGTCTTGCATTGTCTTGTCTTGTATAGCACTGCTGTTTGTCTGCTTGTCTCCCATACACCTCTGTCCCCCATCCCCCTATAACTGTGGCATAGGGATTTCACCATGTCTCACCAAACACGTGACAGTGAAATGTGCTCCTCAGAGTTTCACAGAAAGACCAAATTGTTTTCAGCTAATTATAACCGACTGATCCCAGTGTTAGCTGATTTTTATCCTCAAAACATTTTAGTGACACAGAATAACTCTTCTTCACTATGATATAATAATCGGTCTTTTTGTCATCTGGAAATATGCCAGTTTGAAAGACCCATGTGCTGTAATCGCATTTATGGAAGAGGGGGAAGAGTAAGTGTTTGACAATAATTCCCAGAGTGTTGTGTGGATTCCTGAGTTATATCACAAAGCAAAATGATAGGTTGTGCTTGGCCTGCTCATTTGGCTGTTTTTGAGAGTGGTTTTGAAAGAGGTTTAATCTGGTCTGGAAATGCTTGTGGCAAACCACTCATCTATACTGCTGCAGCGGTGGTTCTAAGTTATGAAAGCACCCAGGTCATACTGGTGTGAGTCACAATAACCATTTTAATGGATCTTTTAATAGATTTCATAATACCGGTCTAAGGTGTGTTTGATTTAATAAAATGTGTAAAAATCTGTGCCGAGTAAAGAGACGGTTTTGCTTTATCCCACAGTAATACCATTAACAAGACATGACCAACTCACTCTAGACAGAAGTGCTGGCAAAACAAAGACAATGCAAAACACACAGAGTTGGAGAAACCTGGCTTGATGAGGCGCTACAGGTAAAGCATGCTCTGCACTTCACTTTTTGGCGATGTCCAGCACAGGTCCTTGTCCAGACACCAGCACACACTTGTCGTGGTACTTCCTGAACATTCTCAGAGGACTGTGTGACATCATGACCTGATCCTGGGAGATCTGTCAAAGTGGCACAACAGTCACTGTTCACCAGTGTCATGTGGATGACCACACAGGCTGTTAGAGGATTACTCTATCAGATCCCAACAGCAAACAGAAAACACAGACAGAAAGCCATTCACAACAGGCGACCCTAACAAACACAACTCTATATTTAATATGGACATTTGCTACCTCTTCTTCTGTACAGGCAGGTCCCCTGGTTAATGTCCAATTTTCAGACAACTTGAACTTACAAATGGACTGCTTTAGAGTCTATTGTATTAAAAATGTGTGTTACATTCAGTGGTTTGTAATAATGAACGTACACACTACTTTGTGATGCTCATGAAAACATTGTGCAGTGGTTTGTCGCCTCGAGGTACAGTACAGTACTGTATGTAGTTACTTTAATTATTACGGTATTATTGTTATTATTAGTATGCTATTATTGTTCCGACTTCAACTTACAAATTCAACTTAAAGGCAGATTTAGGAAACAGATCTCACTTGTAACAGATCTCACCTGACATTACTCCTGTCTAAAATGTCAACTAGAGTTTCTGTAGAAGTCACCCAATATTCTGTGATATTACAACTCTAATGGGTTTTTAGAAAGAGACCTAATTGTCAAGCTTTTTTACAATTTAACATTTATTGTACTAGTGCAAAATAATATTAAGAAATGCTAGCAGAACTTACTGATCTTTCGTAAAATTATTTTGCAGGATAGCCTAACCCTTTTCTCTGCCACACACAAAGCCGGCTTTAAATAAAACTTAGTTGGAAAGTTTCATTGTAAATTACATCTATCCTCCAGTCACTTGTCTAGTACAGAGTTGCAGGTAAATGCATTAATTCATTAATATTTTAATGTTTTCTGTGTTGTAAATGATTGTATTACTTCTTGTATTGTGTTTACTAAAAACAAGAAGGGTAACCTGGTTGCTAGAGAGACTTCAGCATGAAGGGGACGGATTTACACATCAGAAGCCTTTACACTTGACTCAAGATCCAGAAATGTATCCTGTATCGCTCCATAACCTGCTGTACGTATGGGTGACACTGAGAGATACTGGTGGATAAAGGTGTAAGCTGCGAAACAAGGTAATGACATCACAACCAAAAATGAGAGAGTGACTCACCGGCACTCCTATGATATGCGAGAGCTGGTCTGCTTTGGTCTGACGTAGACAATTCCCTGCATTTGTGACAAAGACCACAGGCACCACGAAGCGGCCCTGGGGACTGAGCAGCTTCTGGAAGGCCTTCCTCGCTGCGGGAATGGGCGTCCGCCCTCGAACAAGAACGCCATCGATATCGAATAGCAGGCCGAACCCTGGCTGGAGCTGATGAGGGGGAGATTGAATTACACAACTAACTTCAAAAATCTAATACTAACTAACTTTCCAGCCATGAAGCTTAAAGAAATGTTTCCTAAGTGGATTTAAAGAAAATGTCCGGCAGTTAATACCAAATTGGTCACTTTAATACCTTCACCAATAACTTTGCTAATAAATGCCAATACGAAAGACAGCAAACACTGGAAGACATTCGGATGGTGATAATATCTAGATTTGAAGTATACAAAATTTACAACAAGGTCTCTTGGCAATTGAAAACTGCAGTGTATTTAAGGTGTATCAACTGTAGATGCCTAAGGAGTTGCCATTTTGACTATTTCCTAGCATGGGACTGTGATGCAGAGTTAATTCTACTGACAAGATCATGACTCTAATTGGGGATGACCGAATACAACGGATCAGTGACCATTTACTGTGAATTATTTAAAAAGCACGTGAAAAACAAATTGTTTCAATTACACTCCAATGAGTGAGGCTGGATGAAACCTTATGGGTTCTGCAGGTGCACTGCTAGAGATTGTGGGCCCCATGAAACATATCACTGTTGGGCCCCCAACCCAAACCAATCCAATTATGTTCCAAATTCTTATGGGCCCCTCTCACTCAGATCCCCTGGGAATTATCATAACTTCCCACCCTTTTTAGCACCACTGGGCTTCTGATTTAAGGGCGATCAGAGGGAAGGAGCAAACACTGTCCATGAAGTAACTGGGGTTAAGATAGGGCTGGGCCATATGGCAAAATATTTTATGGTGATAATTTTTCTTCCATATGAAACAATATTGCTAATTATCACAATATAACCATTATTTCTTTTCGTCAATGCTCTTGTGCTTCAATACTGTACCTCAAGCTGACAATCCACTGCATCATTTTCACAAACTATTATCACAAAATAGTGCATGCATTCGTTATTATGAACTATAGTATTTAACCCAAATTATTAAGACAGGGTGTCTATAAAGTCTCTTTACAATTTCAAAAATGTACTACAAAGGCAATTGATGAGATATCTTCATCAGATTTGTTCTGTGTACTCAGTGGTTATCAAAGTTTTTAATCGCATTGCATTTGTGTATTTCAGGGACCCTGTTTATGAGTGAGGTACTGTGAAATGAACCCCGTACAAAATGGCTACTCCTCAAGAGAAGGCACAGTGTGTATCATGGTTTATTGAAGCAAAATCTTCTATGGGGTTATGGTAAAGATGTCGTGTGTCGAACAAAGGTACGGGACATCACTAATCTAAAGCAGAGGCTCACTGATGGCACTGCCACCATTGATGAGGGTCTGCTACAGCGAACATGGCAAGAAATCCAGTACCGTCTTGATGTGCTTCGTGCAACTAATGGTCCCCATATAGAGGTGTATTAAATGAGGCAAAAAAAAAACTTAAATATATATGTCTCATTTTGTAATAATTTCCACATATCTGTCTTTTCATTTGCCTTTGTAAAAGATTTTTGAAATTGTAAAGAGACTTTATGGACACCCTGTATAATAAACTTTTTGGTAGTCCATTTGTAAGTATGAGTTGTGCATAAGTCGGACATTCTTAACCCAGGGACTGCGTGTAACACTACTGAAGTTGATGAATTTTCATAATTATGATTTTATCGATATATATCGCCCAGCTCTAGGTTAAGGTTCTTGCTCAAGGGCTCAACAGTGATATGATTACTCTGTCAGACACGGTGTTTGAACCCATGACCTTCTGGACATAGGCATAGAAATCTAAACTGCTGATTTACACACTGCCCCCATTGAATGAAGCACTACGAACAAAAAAATGTGAGCAAAGAATGCGCAGATTTCAGCAATGAGAGGAATCCGTTAAAAATGAGCATTGACATTTGTTCAGAATAAAAGAGCCACTAACGTGAAATTTGAGCAAATAAAATTTGAGTCTGTTTCCATCATTCTTTAAATACTTAATACCATCTGCTCATTACACAAATCTGTGGCAAACAACAGCTTGATTCTTAATTAAGTGCCCGGGCAGCACCTGAGGAGAAGGCTTACCAGCGAACAAGGCAAACCACAGCCCGTGTTCTGTTTTATACACCCATATGTCAGCCAGGTTTGGAATCTGCTGCATTAATCTCACTTCCTGCCTGACATTGTTTACTTGTGCAAAATGCGTGTCCGTAACTGCCAGCCAGTCTGGCTTGTGAGGTCACAATGATTCATCACAATATACACTACAAAACACCCCCCCCCCCCAAAAAAAAAAAATTGAATAAACAAATCTAGACACCTTTACATGAGGATGAATAGGAGGGCAACATAACCTCAAACAGCAATAATGTTCTGCAATGAATGTATACAAAACAATCATTTTTACAGAAGATAAAGTTTATCTATTGAGACTTTGGATTGGTGAAATACCTGAATATACAGTACACACTGCTATAAAGTTATATTGAATGAAAGCCCCCTAAAAGTCAAAGAGTGCATTAAACTGTTACCACATTAACAACTAGACACTGTGTGTTTGTTATAGAGCTTATATACCACGTACACTCAAATGGTTTATACACACATCTCAGACAGTTTAACAATAAAATGCAGATATCATGGTCTGCTGTTAAAACTACATATATAAAGGAATTTAAGAAAACTAAAAAATCATATTAATAATGGCTTATTACCATGGGTGTAAAAAAGTGACATAGGAAAGAAGTTTCCATTTATTTTGCAGACACTTTTATCCATGAAAACAATGTGAGGACCAGAGAGCAGGGTTAACTAGTGTCCCTAAGGCAATTGGGGTTAAGGGCCTTACTCGGAGGCTCAGGAGTGACGGTGATCCTTAGCAGCTATGGGATTTGAACCTTTAACCTACCAACCATGTGCACAGAGTCCTAACCCACAGAGCCACATGCCACCTTACACTCAAAGTTCATCTGACAAACCCTGATTAAGAGCAAGTCCTCCGTTCCTTTTTATATCACTAGAAAAAGGAGGAAATTGCATTACTGCTAAGAAGGAGGATTAGAGATTGAAATTAGAAAAGGTCCTCTTTCAGGAAAAGTGACAGTATGAGCTGTAAACTCTCTCAAGTGTCCGTCAGTAAACCTTTGCTTGCATCTCACTGGCACACTTTGGCTATCACACTGATTGCCTTCTATCTGTGGATGTAAACATTTTGTCTACCACAACACTAGGTCTTACCAGGGGAATTTTACAAGAAATGTTTTTTTTCGTGTGGAGTTTATTTCAGATGCCATACATACATCACCTTTATCTCCGTAAGTCATTTTATCTGGGATTTTGCACAAGTCTTATTTGTCCTTAAAACAGCATTAAATAAAGTGTACAAATTCAAGCTATGGGGATATATAAAGAAATATTACATGGGTTCTTCTGTGATTATAACAGTCTTTGTTTTTTCTCTCTCTCTGTCCAAGAAGGTGTGTAAACTGATTTACTTCATTCTTACAGGCATCTGGTTGTTTTTCTCCTTTTGAACAATGTTAACCACTTTCACTACTTTTATTCATAATCTTGAGTCAACAGGGGTTTATATTTGCATGGTAATATGACATTTTTACGGTATACAAAATTTAAAACAAAATTTAAAACTCTGCAGAACTCAGATGACCAGGATTAAAAATTGTTCCATTCTTAATTCTTTCAAGCATAAAAAGTTCATTTGTTCCACGTGTAACTAAATGATAGGGGTTTAATATATTTCTATAAATATGAGTACATATCTGAACACAGTATATTAGGAATGAAAACTGCTGACCTACAGAATTGCATAGGGGAATGTAATCAGGTACCATTTTAAAGGAGAGGCACCACAGTTTGTCAAAGTCTGTGCGTCATGTATTAGGGGTATTGAAGAGTGGAATTTAAAACCAGCAATCACTAACATCCAACAATTGATTTTGCATTTGTACAATTTTAAACCTATTGATCGTTACACAAATTCGTACTTAAATGTGACCCGTTCGCATAGTGTTTTGTGTGCATTTAAATATGCGTTTTTTTTTTTTTGCTTACTAGGCATCTCAAGTCATGAGAATCACGGGACGATTTATAACAGAAAGTGTCTGTTCCCTATTAAACTTCAAGAACAGGCCAGGGATTGAGAATTACACCATGGTCCATTAAGATAGCGGTTTCCTAAAACGCTGCGTGAATGTAGCTTATTTCTAGCGATATAATTAAATGGCACTTTATGTAAGATTTATTACTTCATTTGGACGATCAATTACAGATGAACGTTTTAAATTTCGTATAGCAGAAAAAACCCGGTGAATGAGTTTATCATCTTCAATTGCAGATACACATGCACATTTAGCCTACAGTTGTATGTGTACAAATACATGCAGAACACGTGTCTACATATATGTTTGCGTATAACCGTAACTTATGGTCGGCATCACAAAAGTAAACGAATCTAGTCTTAAAATTAAACATAGTGATTTTACAAACAGTGTACAGAAAACCACCATGATTAAGTCACTCGGTGGCATGCAGTAGCAGCATTCATTAAAATAGAGAATCCCGGCGAAGGAGCGCCCTCGGAACCCACCGTGTCAGACGCCGTCCCGCAGATCCCGCAGACACCGCAGCGTGGAAGCGCCGGCCGGCTGCACACTGCGCTTACGAGCCGGGGTAAAGCTGAGAAAGCCCGCATTTTAATCTGCAGCTG
Organism: Mormyrops attenuatus; assembly: GCA_026777985.1. Lineage (NCBI taxonomy): Eukaryota > Metazoa > Chordata > Actinopteri > Osteoglossiformes > Mormyridae > Mormyrops > Mormyrops attenuatus. Next base: position 6,146,876 of record JAODKC010000130.1, read on the forward strand.
CCCCGACTGTGCACAGCCTCAGATATAACAGCACCCCGACTTACTAATGAGCTCCTTTGTGTCTTACGGGTTTACACCCCGCTATCTATTCCCCCATACTGTATTTCTCAGGCGGAGACACCGGAAAAGGAGGTCCGATTCATGCGGTAAGGAAACAAATGAAGCGTTGCTTGGTGCGCTGCACGTATAAATATATACTTTAACGCACCATACGCCAATTGCACTGGATTGGACAATAGTCGTTGAAAAGCGCATATAAAGGCTGCTACGTAAGATCATACGTCGCCGTGGGAGTGGCGACCTCGGGCCGCCGAAAAGCAGAGACCAATCGGTCGTGGCATTGTGTGGGAAACTGGTGACTTCCTGGCGCAATGGCTTCTTGTATTTGAAAAAGAGGCATTAATAATACCCGGAAAACTACCGCAACATCCAATAAACTTTGTCTCAAGTTGTCTATTGGTATAAAAAACCAAGCACAGGTTGCAGTCCGAGGCTATTATTAATTATTGCTACTAATTAGTATTACTGTTGTACGGCTTGTAGTACAAAATACTACTACTAACTACTTATAGAAGGATCAAGGACATCAACAATGGAATTAATGGATTGTAGCAACAGCTGCATCCTGATTGTAGTACTTTTTAAATGCAGCCTTGTATAATAGTAGAAAGTGCGTTAATAATAGTGACTGGAGAAATAAAAGCGGTCAGCATATATCAATTCCAATATTTTTAAATAGTGCGGTATAATTGACAGTTATTACTAGTGCTTTGATTAACAGTACATGTACTAGCTGGGAATAGCAGCAGCAGCCCTGCCCACACCAATGAGCTGCATTAGCGCAAGACGGGGCGTCTGTAGGGTGGCACTGACCTCTGGGCGTAAAGGGGGTGTTGGGAGTAGCTGTACAGTAGAAAATCAGATTTGAATGCCACAGACTAAGGCTTGTCCTGCACTAAATGGCATTCAGGAATGAAGAAACTCATTCAAAGTACCTCTAAATCCAGGATTTTGGCTTAATCTGAGTCTGCGAAACCAGCTCTGGGTCCCAATAAAGACGAATTCTGCCAAGCAATTATCCGATTTAAGGTGCTCTACGTAAAGAACAAAAATGCATTGTGTCATTACCAAGACCAGATTCTTACACAACAGAACACATTACTAAAACGTGACGTTCGCCATGACAGGCTTAGTCAAGCTGACCGCCCTCTAAAAGAGCCTGAAAAAATTATGACATTCACATCCAACCATGTAGATATGAACAGGTCAGTCATCTGCACAATGGAAAGTGCCTGCAGCAGATCAACAACAGACATGTGAAAGCACTGTTGTGATTGGCTGAAGGCTTTACTTACATTAAAAAGGGAGGACGGACAACTATTCTGTTAATTTAAAAAAATAAAAAATTACAAAACTGTTACTTTGTAGAAAATAGTTTACTGACAAACAGTGATATAAAAATCCAAAAGCAGTTATTTACATTTGTTTTGGTGACACACAAACAACAAGGCTGATGAGGATCTGCGTGATGTTTAGCATCAATAAGCCCCGACCCACCCAGGTCCAGCTGTGGAGAATGGCAGACTCCATCGCCTGGACCTTAGGCCTGATGTCTTTGGGGATGCAGTGACTTCCGTGCCCTACAGCCCGAGCAGAGTCTTGGCCTCCTCACTCTGAGCCATCAGTGTCTCACTGGCATATTTCTGCAGCAACTCCATCTTCTTCCTTCTGACCAGCGCTTCCTCAATCTAAAAATGGAAGGAAAAAAAAGCACAGGCCTGTATTACCACATACTAAACACCACCATGGCTTTAAACACCAATGCAGTTACAATTTTCAGCAGACACTTTTCCCCAAAGCAGCCTCTGTAGGTCTCAGAGATGCAGCGTGCTTGCTGTGTATCACACAGCCTGTCCTGCTTGGTTTCTACCTCTTTCTGTGAAGGTACAGGGACATGGGCGATGAAGGCCTGCGATCCTTCCTCTCCCTCCATGCTTTCCTTCATCTCATCATCGGAATTCTTATTATATAAAAAAAAAAAGTAATAATGAATCAAGGATTCAGGCTGAGGCTGAGACACCCATATGCACAATCAAATCAAACAGCATTAAGTTTAATTCCGCCATATGTGGTTTTAACCGAGAATTGATATTACCTCTTCCCTCACGGCATAGATGTTCTCCTCCTCCTCATCCTCCCTTCCCCCACCTCCTCCCTCCAGACGGGCTTCTTTCTCTGCTTTCCATTTTTCAACAGCCTTTGCAATGACTGGGACAGCAAGCACAGACAGACATGTCACAGTTACGCGCAGACGTTAGCATTCAGCGGCTGAGCACTGATCACACAGAGATGCCCTGTGATTCAGACACTAGACCCTAATACGTTTTACATTTTATTTAATAGACACTTGTATTCAACAATAAAAATAGTAGAGTCATATAGTCCCTGGAGCATCAGCAGACACAACATCCTCATCTGCTGAGCCACACACTACCTCCCTATTGTAATATTACAACATGTGTCAAGCGGAGTTCATTCATTCATATAGCTCTCAACCACAAACTGATTCACAGACTTGATTCGGCGTGGCGAGCAGTTCGTGTGCTTGTTAGTTATCACCAAGGCATAATAATTTTAAGAGTATGTTTTCAACTCAGAAATGTGCAGTTAAGTGAAGGAAGGTACCTTGTTTCTCATACTCCTGCTCCAGAGGTACCAAAACGCCATCGTCTTCATCTCGGTATCCATAGTATTCAGCATCTATGTCCTTCATGAGTTCAGCTCGAGTTTTTCTTGGGGGTGGTATTGCTAAATATAGGACACATTTTTATAAAATTATATAAGGTAATTTTTATATCTATACATTTGTCATGTTTGACAGTTGGTCTGTTAGAATGATGCTGGTTGAAAACCAAAGCAGAGAACATGAAATGGCGCTTACGCTCTTTCTCGAAGAGCTCTCGCACACCAGGCAGATCTTTAGCTGCTCCAAAATACTTATACCCTCTGTTTCCTGGGACCTCCTTGCCCTCATGGTCCAGCATCTTTGGTCCTATTCTCTGAAAACCAATTTTAAAACATCCGATTAGTGTTATCTGAGTAATGGACTGTCTGACACATGCAGTTTCTTACCAGCTGGACCCTACTTGCCTGAAGATAATGTCTTCATGTTTCATTCACTCCAATTTCCCATATTACTCATAGGCTACATTATGGATGAAATTAGATGCATCAACATAAGCCTCCGACATGGATATAAATGAATAACCACGTACATTGTGCATGGTTTGAATGATACTTAACTTTAAACACTCAGAGAAATAATTTTCATCAGCATCAAAGAACCACAATACAGGCATTTAAGTTGCGTCTCTCTTTCAGTAAATTATAAATGGCATGTTTATTATTTGAATCTACCCACGCATCCAATAACCCCTTATAGTGTACAAGGCTGTGCAGGAGGCCGAGAGCCTATCCAAGGAAGCATGGACCACAAGGCTGCCGTACACCCTGGACAGGATGTCAGTGAATTACAGGAAACACACACGCAAACACTCACACAACGCAGGCAATTTAGAGATGTCACTTCAGCACAGCTGTGCGTCTCTGGACTGTGGGAGGAAACCCACACAAAAAAACAACTGCAAACTAAAATTACGCGAGGAGGCGAACTCATGCCTTACAATGAACCTGAACTGAAGACCGGCACACCTCGACTACTCAGAGCTCACGCCTAAAGCTTGTTCCTGATGCATAGGTGAAGCCAGGCTGTCCTCCGGGGGGGTGAAAGGTGAGAGCGCCCAATCAGTCCATACATAAATGTTAATAAGTTTTAAAAAAATAAATAAATACATGCAATTCATTGAGAATAAATTATTAGACACCGATACGACTAACGATCCACATTTTCAAACATGACCTTACAACAGAATTCCCCCCTCGGATCAATAAAGTTAATCTTACTGAACAAAATACGTTCATTGTTCAAATAGCTTTCTGACCAGTAGGGGGTGTAATTGCACCCCCAAAAAACACCAGTGATTCAATATTTAAAAAAAAAAAAAAAAGAAAAAAAAAAAAAAAAACACACACACACACACACACACACACACACACACACACACCAGCCAGACAATAATAGGCATGGTGAAGACCATGCTCATTCACTCGTCCTACCCCGTAGTCCGGGCCTCCGAGCTCCTTGATGCGGACCTCCCAGTGTCCCTTTTCTCGAAGCAGCTTGTTGATCTCGTCATTAAGGTCTCGGATCTTAAATTCGCCGAGACCGGCTAAGAGTGGCAAGATGAATATCTGTTAAACCTTGGTGCTTACATTATAGTGACATGTTCCCCCCCCCCAGAAACATTGGCTGCTTTCTGAAGGCACTTACCATTCTGAATCTGTGCAACCTTCTTAGAAATTTCACTAATGATCTTAAAAGAAAGACAGGGGGGGAAAAAAAATTGAATGCATACATAATGGCAGGAACGTATTACAGAAGTCAAAGAGCATAGTGTTTTAAATAATCTGGTGCAAAAAACTAGGAGAAACAGCACCACCCAATGGCGACACACATTGTCTACGTCAGCCAATCTCACTCCGACTCCCCATGCCTAACTGCTCTGTACATTATAATTTATCTGTTATGTTTTACATGTATTTACCATTTTACTGTTCTTATAGGGGTAGGAAAAGTCTGTAGATAGACTACTGTTCTTGGGCAAAACAAACATCTATGATCAACTTGGAAGAAATCATACTATCAGCTAAACAATGTGTGGATGACTAACATGTGAGGATATGATTAATATACAACAGAAAATCCTTGATCATTCCATTCTTGGCAGTTATAAACTCAGTGACTTCATTAGGTACATCTGTCCATACATCAAGCACAGCGTGTAGATCAGCAAGTTAGGCCCCGTGATCCGAAGCTTCACTCTCACTCCTATATTTGCGTGTATATCTTAAGAAGGGGAGCGAAATTGGATGCAAATAAATAACAGTGTGCTTGGGGGGACATAATCCAGGTGTACAAGATTTTAACAGGTCTGGATGCTGTTCAGCCAAATGGCTACTTCAATATTAGTTTAAATACTAGAACTTGTGGCCATAAGTGGAAATTAGCGGGAGAACATTTTAAAATGAATTTGAGGAAACACTTCTTTACACAGCATGTAGTTAGAGTATGGAATAGTCTTCCTGTTCAAGTAGCGCAAGCTAAAGCTCTGGGTTCCTTGAAATCAGAGCTAGATAAGATTTTAACAACTCTGAGCTATTAGTCAAGTTCTCCCCAAACGAGCTTGATGGGCCGAATGGCCCCCTCTAGTTTGTAAATTTCTTATGTTCTTATGTTTTGTACAAATGGCACAAAAAGCTTCATTTTGGCTGTCCCCAGAACCATTTTAAGCATAAACGTTTCCTATATTCAGAGGAGCCATTCTGTACACCAGTTGTAGAGAGTTATTTCTGCACTGGCAACATTCCTGATACCTTTAATGATTCTCTTCTGACCTCTAATTAATGAGGCTTGTGTTTTCACCCACAAAACTGCCATACTGGATGCTTTTTCTAGCACCATTCTGTATAAACTCTAAACACTGCAGCGCATGACAATCCCAGGAGGCTGGCTGTTTCTCAAATAGTGGACCCACTATGTCTGGAACCACCAATCACACCATGCGTCAATTACATCACGCACCTTAGCTGTTCTAATGCATAGCTGTACAGTTTCAGAACCTCGTGACCATGTTTATATACTACATGTATGACTCGCTGTTTGATAAAAAGTGGTGCACCTAATAAACCGGCCACATCCTTATTTATAATATATTACACACACACACACACACACACATACACACACACACACACACACATATATACAGATATACATATATACACACACACACATACATACATATACATATGGTGAACAGTGCAACATTAGCATATGTACATTAAACAGAAGAAAAGAAACACAGGTATATACATTTAATATACATGACATGAAAAATGTCTTACCTGTCGTCTCCACTTCTCTGCTTTGGGTAACTCGTTGCACTCCGAAGCAAGAAAGGGTCTCCTTTCCTAAAAGCAAATGGAAAATAAATGTCAGGTTAAACAGAAATAACTAAATAACAGGTTAAACCAAATCAGCAAAAAAGGTATAAACCACTCAGAGCACTTTTGCAAATTTCTATACACCAATCTACAAGCTCTACAATGCAAATGAGGTCTTTCTATAAAACCTGAATGGAACCATTCAAATGAAATATGTTAGAGAAAGATATCCCAGAAAGTGTTTAAGACCTTAAATAACAAATTGAACTTTCGAAACAATGTTGCAGAACTATCCTGCAATATTAATATGCTCAAAAATGATCACAGTGAGCAGGCAGCATACGGCACACGGCAGGAGATGCGCTGAACAGCATGGCAGTTAACTGCAGGGCGCACACACTCAAACATACAATCACAACCTACAGGTAACTCCGAGATGCCAATTCACTTAGCATGTTTTTGGACTGCAGAAGGAACCCAGAACATTGAGGAAACTCAAACACTGCGAGAACATGCAAGCTCCACAGACCCAGAGTGGGAGTGAAAATCACAATCCGAGGCCATGAGGGAGAGGGGCATAGTGCTACCTAGTCAGCCACCTTGTCTATTACGCTTCACATGCGTTATTCATCTACATGGAAAGCGGAGCCTTTCACTCGATTACACTTTTGATATCATATTTGAGGGTGCCATGCAATGTCTTGTTCGCTATACACATGCACATTATTGCACAATCTAACGTAGTGTAACGATGATTATGTGGGGATTCATATATTTCACGCATACCTTGATTTTCCCCTCCTCCAACTGGGCCTGACGAAATCGGGCCAAGGCCGTCCTGTCAGCAGAAGAAGAAAAATCTAAGTTCATACCGAAAATCCCCATCAACTCAGGCCTACTTAGGGTTTCGATAGAAATTAAAAATGCACCAGAATTGACAATAAATGAGTTTATACTATACTATGTTACAACTCAACTCTGAAATCACAATAGTATTTAACGTCACTCGTCTCAAGTTACAAACAACAAAAATGTAACTTAAAAAAAGAAGACAAAAACAGCATAAAGCAAAGCGATAAGAGTAGTTTAGAAATGAACTCACATGGCCTTTTCTGCATTTCGGGCCTGTTTTTAAAGAAAAAAACATTAGGTGACACACAAGTTGAGATTAAGTAATACAAACAATATCATTATGGTCCAATCATTATGGTTCAGCATCGTTCCTGAGTGTTTGAGCAGTGTTATTTTGTTTCGATGTTAAGTGAATATACAGTTCATAATGTATTGTGTATAATATAGCTACTCGAAACTTAACATAACGCAGATTGTAACATCACGTTAATGAACATTAAAACGCTACTCCTGCGCCTGTGTCTTCATGTTGAACATTAGCAAAGCTAATGCAGCATTAACTCTTCTGGAGTTAACCATATGTATTACTAGAATGTTCAAATATTACGAAAACCGATATTTGAAAATTTCTGATTTTGATATTCAAACTGCATTACGGCTATACTTCATAATATAAGACCGGGACAATCTAGTTAGCGAACTACAATCCATAGCAAATATCATATTTAAGCACGGGACATTAGCTTATTATTTAGTGTGACTTAAATACATCCCAATATGATTATTAACAAACTACATTATATATTTCAAACTATACCATATTTGCAGCTTATTATCCACGCTTTTCTCCCACCACACAGGATTACAAAAATTCCGGAAGTTGTCATCAGAATGTCAGAGATGAAGGGTGAAAGGTGAAATAAATACGTAATCCTGGTCACGTGTGTAGCTAACGCCATGGTCTGCGAATGTGTGTTAACGTTACTGATGTTATATACCTATAGAATACATTAGCTGTGAGTCCAGTTGTTAAATCTAATAAAATAAATGCTGCAATAAAACCGGTTCGCAAACTGAAGTTGTTTTACATTCTGGGTGTGGGCTTTACGCCACCTAATTACTTATGTGGCGCAACGGATCACATGTTTTATATTTAACCTTGAGTCCAATCGGATTACTTTGAATTATTTTATTTCTTGGCACAAGTTCAGCACTCATTATTACGTCTTTTTTTCGTTTTGAAAAAAATTCCCGATCGGCTTCATCTGAAGAGTATTCAGCAAGAGGACCTTGTTTCCTGCGGTCTGTTTTCATACAGATTATAACTCGTGTAGTGGCAGTCTGAATCTGATTTATATTATAGTTTTCCAATGCATTTTTACCCAGCGCCTACATTTGAAACGTAATTGTGGGTGTGGCGTAAGAATGCTACATTAAAATAGTGAATATCGCGCAGCCTCTACCGTTAAGTTACTAAGTGGTGGTGCTGTTTTTAATGTTCACATAAGACTTGTCAGCGAAGGCTTAACATTTAAGATTTTGCTTCTATATAGTGCTATCGTTTTTAATTTGGTTGGGGAAGAAATATTTCTCCTATTGCACATTACAGTTCTACTTGAAAAAATGTGTGCTGCATATATGTATATACATCAGTTTTGAAATTCTGTATAAACTCATTTAGGACTGTAGGTGCAAGACTGTACACTAAGGTACTTAGGCTCAATTGATGTTGATATGCTGGGCTTTAATATTAAAAGGCAAGAATCATAAGAACAAAATAGTCATGTAGACATGTTGATCATAAATTGTTGTATGGTTTTCATGTTGAGGATAATAATGTCATTCCATCCTAGCAGCTGCGTTTCACTCACCTCTAAATAATCCTGATTGTTTTTTTTATTAAATTAAGGAAATTTATGCATTTATGTGAAAAGGGCCTTGAATACTCAGCATCTTCTTTAAAGGCGTTTCAAGCAGAAGTACTTTAACTGTTATTCAGGCAGATGGCGTGAGCCCCTCCCTCTTCTACTTGCAGGGATCCTGAGTCTGAAACCAGCTGCCCAGGGGCTACTTGTCCGGTAAATTCAGTCCAGCCTTCACATGTTATGTTTAGATGGAAATGTGCAAGGGAACAGCCCATTAAACAACAGTGGGTTGAAAATATTCTGATTCTCAGGGTAAATTAAGTTATTTCGCTTGGTACTTGGTTCTTGAGAAAGTAAAATGAATTATGATAACGTCTACCTTTTCACTTAGAGCAAAGTAAATAACGTTCTTTCTAGAACAGACACAGGCTGTCTTGGCACATGTGTGTCTCTAGGTGTCTTTTTTCCCCTCTTGTGCTCTCCTGTGCATGAGTCGCCCTTTTGACTATAGTGACGCCGTAGCCCTTTATTTTGTCTGACGATGACAGGCCCATTGTCAGTTCTCACTGTCCGTCTCTCCATCTGCTGACAGCACAGTTTAGAAGCTTGGCAGGGATTCCAATTCCAGTTATTCAGCGGAGAAACCCTATCTGAGTCACACAGGCCATCTATGGGTCCAGAGCTCTGGTGGCGCTCTGCCACAGTCCAGCGTTTTTTTTTAATTTTGCCATAGCTCTCGTACATATGGGCCTGAATCTCGATATGAATTCTGAGAATGATGCAGTCCTTTGGCTAAGTCCTAAAAAAAGAAAGCTGATAGGTAATGCTTTGCAGTCATGCATTAATTGGACCAGCACTGGCCAACCATAGTGATCTTTTTCCCATAATATCTGTAGCTTAACACTTAATATTCCCGGTTGTATGCAGCAATAGCATAAAGACCCCATAGCAAAGCAAACTGCATAGACCGCTCAGTAGACATTAATCTCTGTTAATCTCTGTTAGCTTCTGAACAGCAGCAGTCCCGTGTGTATTGGGAGCCTCCAGGAAATTTATTTGAAAAATTTTGAAACCAAATACGCTGTGACCCAGTACTGGATGAACAGCTATTGGGGGGGGGTCAGTGAAATCAAATACCCCTGAATTTCATAATGCCCAAAGCTACAACCATTGAAACGTATGGAAGTAGGAAAGACATTAGTATATTTGTATGGTGAAATGAGGAACATTTGAAAAGAAAAGAGTATCTAGTGTGGTCGGGCCAGATATATGTCCTGTAATGCATCTGATTGGCGTATAATTTAATTAGGTGCACCCCTAATAAATACTTATGGAGGGAAAAATACTTACCACAATTTTTCACCATTGCCCGAGGACTTATATTTATGAAACCGGCGTTGATTAGCAGTTGGGCAAACATAAACCCTCGCAATCAAATTTTGATTGTGTTTTTGTGGGAAAGGGTAAACGCCTGACTGGGATAAGCTGATTACCCGTCCACTTGACCTACATCGTACCTCAGGAGCCCATGAATAATTTATCCACGATGCACTTACTGTATATGGGGTGTTCTTAGCTGTGTGTTCTCCTCATAAGAGAAAGTGTTGAGAGGTTCAGGACACGGTGCGTCCATCATTTTGATGGGACAATGCTTATCTGTCAAGCTGCTGGGAGGTAGGTATCTGCCCCCACAGGGTGCGTAAGGTTCCATCCTGCAAATTTAATGAGGGGACCATTTCCCTTTGTAGGACACAAAACTAACAAAAGCTTTTGTGCACTACAGTGCCTAATTATTATTACTTCATTAACTTTTACCATCATGAGAACTTAGGCCTATGTTAAACAAAAACACAAACAGCTCCATTTCAGGTGTACAATGTATTTACTGTTGCACACATAGTGTGCATCATTTGAATACTTTAACCTGTACTGACAGATTTCCCCCTTAGTTTGAAATTACATAAGTATCATTATATATTATAAGTATATAACCGAAGAAAAAAAGCTCAAAATGCTATGTAGTTGCTTACAGTATACAGTAGGCCTAACTACTAAATCATAATTATGCACAGTGGGGAAATTTTATTTTAAGCAATAATACAGTTAAATATGCCAATTAACTTCACCTACTTTCCTCGTCCCATATCTATGATAAATCGTAGATGCAATTATAACCGTAGACATAATTACAATCAACGTGCTTATTCATGATCAGTCTTTGGAGAGTGTCTTAAAAGCAGACTGCAGAAATCAAATCAGTATTTTACTGAAATCAAAGCTGCTCCGAATAAGCGGAAAGGTTTAAGCCCGGCGAGTGGCGATGCCTGTGCGATCCTCATAGGATTTCATTCGGCGCTATGTTTTCGCAGACGCCGGATTTGGAGGTCCCAGTCCCCCAGTCAGGCTGAAACTGACTGCGTCCGCGCATGTCCGCGACGCGCAAATCCGGCTGCAACTAGAACTAGGAGGATGAATCTCCGCTTACCATTTCCTGCAGTAATAACGGGATTCAGATAAATAAGATCGCACATACAGCGCGAGACCGGAAGAGTAAAACATTTAAAAATAATACCGTCGGTCAAAAACACGCTATTTATGATAGCAATTTAGGGTGATGAGATTACCAGAAGCTTAGGATTCATGCAGAAATCTGCCACGGATAAATAGGTCAAGGACTGTATTCGAAATGTAATGCTATTGAATGCGCTACTGTGTGGAAATGAACTAGAAACGCGGGACTTGATGTATCCTCCCCACCTAAATTTACACTAAACCAAATTTCTCTAGAAACAAAATTAGGTTTTTGCATTTGAATCTTAATTCTTAACCGTGGGACCCTACTATGTTCATCCAGTAAAGTCACAAAATATTGATTCCCTGGCACAATCTTTGAATAAGTGCTACAGTTGCCTTGTGTTTTCAAGTATGAATCTCTTTTCAACAATGATAAATGCAGAAAATATGTCATGATACTTAATCTTTGTTTTGTGCTCCTAAACCCAGTGATTTTCTGTTGCCTGAATGAATGTATAATATGATACACTAATATGAGCAGTTGACCACAATTCTGCCTTCAGACTGCGATCACAGCAGGACGCACACCCTGGAGTCCTGTCTGGACCGTGACGGGTGGCTCATGTCGACGTGACCGTTGGCGGGCTTCTCTTCGACGGTGGCCCCCGCCCCCCACTTCCCCTCCACCTCCCGGCGGAGAGCCTGGAGCTGCTTGCTGACCCAGGCTGCCTCGGCGCTCTTCTCCCGCAATGCCTTCCTGGCTCCCTCCAGTTCTCGGTTCAGCTGCAGCACTTCGTGTTGCCTTTGGCTGCGTTCCTCCTCCAGTGAGAGCATCCGCCGCTGCAGGAAGGCCACTGTGCCCTGGGCAGCCTGAAGCTGAGAAGGACATGCACACTTGCTCGAATTTGACGCTTCCTTATATACTCTACAGCATCTGAAACATCTGAAAACCCAGACCTATAAACAAACTAATTCCTGTCTTTCTAGGGAGAGGTAAATTGATCTCATGCATCTTCAGAGGTGAGATATAAGACGAGTTACTCACCTGAATTTTGAGGTCCACTGAAGAGTGCTTGAGCTCTTCAAACTGCTCCACCTTGGATTTGCATTCTGTCAGTACTTCAATGAGAGAATCGTTGGACATTTTCTCAAGTTCTTGGATTTTATGGGCATGGCTCTCATTCCTCTGCCTCTCTGAGTTCAGGTCATACTCGAGCTCTCTTATCCTCTCTCTGGAGTCCGTCAGTTTGGAGCTCAGGTGTCTAATCTCTACCTGGTGAGATTCTTGCTGCAGCTGGATGTCGCGTAGCTCTTTTAGCAATGTGACTGGCAATCGTGTGTCCTGCTTAGCACCATTTCCATCACAATCTACTGGACAGATTTTCGTAAGCTTCTGTCCTTCTTTTTCCTTGTCAATTCCACTCTCACTTAGGGAGCAGGAGTCCTCGCCCACCCAAGTTTCCTCCACTTGCACTTTGTCAAATTCTGTTTTGAAAAATCTGTTAGCTGAAGCACTGTGTGGGCACTCTGAATGATCCGCCTTTGAGCCATTTAGCTGCAACAAATCATCATAGGTGCCCTGAGACATTAAGGTCTGCACCAAGCTGGCACCTGACTGAGTTCCCGTGTGACCTGAAATGTCCCCTACCTCAATCCTCTTCCTCCCAGGAGACAGCGGGGGCAATTTCTCCATGGTCTGCCCCTTGACTTTCACCGCCCCATCCGCTGGTCCCCTCTTGAGCTCAGACCCCCCATTTGTGCGCTCATCATTTTCATCCAGTTCGCTGATGGATTCCAGAGGGGATATGTGGTGAGCTGTGTTGTCGAGGCTGTCATCCTGCAGTGGTGACTCCATGGCTTCAGTTCCTGATCTCGCTTCTCTCAGTAGAGATCCCTCTGCTGAAGATGGGCTCATAGAGCTGATGCTGTACTTACCCTCCATCTCCCCTCCACCTTTCTCTGATGTGCCCCGCCCCCCTTCTTGCTCTGTGTGCTGTTCAGCATCTTCAAACATCACCAGAGTCTTGGCAGAAATCATTTTTGTGGAATCTACATAACAAACGTAATGCGTAACTAACAAAGTCCACCTGTAGGATAACTGCATATTTACTGAGAATAATTTTTTTCTGATTTTGAAAAACTCAAGTATTCATAGACCATTGCACACACAAATTGCCTCTTCTCTGGAATGTATATTTAGACCTTCATTTTCCTGCACATACGTACAGAAGATGCAACTACATACATCTTTTATTTCAATGAAGCATCAATCCTTTAGCCCTGAAAAAGCCGCTATCTTACCTGAAGGAAGCTCCATACCGGAGTCAGAGAGCACATCCAATACTTGGGCTTCTTTCTGTCCACCACCACCTGGTAACTGCTTGCCTCAGTTTAAGAGCACTCTACCTTTGTTGATGACCAGGTGATCACGGCTTCAGTTACAGCAGACAGGATCAGCGGTGTTGGGTAATCCTGCCCTCACGTTTCTCCCTCACTAGCCACCTATCGTTCAGCTTTGTGTCTTGTTTCCGGCTCCGAGGCTTTCTTTAAAAATGGACTTTCGTTGTAAGTTTGGAAGCAAGCACAGATACACTTGGATAACTGCCATAAAGGATTCCTTTTCAAGTCGCTAACTTTATTTTCTATGGATGGAGATGTTTCCTCCCACCTCTTCTGCCCCACATGCACACCAGTTGGTCAAATTGCACATGGGAACATGAATAAAAGGCTGAAAATGTCCAATGTGCTGCGTAACAGTTGGCATACCTTTAAATTATTTAAAACTGAAATTAATACCTTGACTGAATTAAACTAGAATATCTGGAAAACTAAGTATCAGCCATTAGACCTAAGTATATCACCTTACGTTTTGCACTCTTGGATTCACGGTGTGATATTGTACAAGGGACCTTTTGGGCACTAGACCCATTCTGGAAAATGGCCATGTGACATCAATCCATCTTCCAATTGCTAATCGTGGTCCCCAGGGGGCCTGGAGCCTATCCCAGGCAGCACAAAGTAGTGAAAAACACTGGACTGAGGTACCCTGAGCAAGGTACCACCCCCAAGCACTGCTCCCCGGGCACTGAATTAGCTCCCCCCTGCTATGTCACGATGTCATATATGGGTTATTGCACAGGACACATTTCGTTGTTGTGCACTGTGTGCTGTCGTGTGTCAACTCTCACCACAGATCACCAAATTCTAAAATAATTCTGGACAGGATACTAGTCCATCTCAGGGCAAACACACACACAATTATACACCACACCCAATGTGAGAGACACCAATTAACCTGACTGCATGTATTTGGATCGCAGAAGGAAAATCCCCCAGCATGGAGAGATCATGCAAGCTCCCCCACCCCCCAGAGGCAGAATTCCAACACCGAACCCTAGAGGTGTTAAGCAAGTGTTACCCACTGAGCCATTGTGCCAGTTAGTAACATGATATTCATAGCACAATTTGTAATAACATGAGCATTAATATTTTTATTAAAAGCACTTCTTCTGATATATGAAATATACCTTTACAAAACTGCAAAATTACTACTACCAATAAAAAGCTGGGGGCAAAAAAATAAAAATGGCCGCTTCAAGGTAGCTTCCACTGATCTATTTTTTCCAAGAACTTCTGGCTCCTCCAGAATGACTCATAGGATATTAGAAGCGTTTAAAGTAAGTCAGTTTAACACACAGGTTATTTATATGACGAGTGTCACCAGAAAGGAATAGCACTAAAATGATACCCCATAGCTGAATGCAGGGGGTAGGCCTGCTCAGGCGTCCTTTCAGTTTCAAATTTCAAAAAGGAAAATTTAAAAAGGATGAAAAAAAAGAGCCATATGGCCATTTCAGCACATTGCCCATTAATTATTTATTGGAGGCATCTTACCATAAACGCCCAAAATACAGTATCTCCCAGCTGGCTTGGGAATGCCAGGGTATCCCTAAGAAAGAGGCGGGGCCGTCAGTGACCTTGGTAACAGAGGTCAAGCATGACCCGCTAGGCTTGCTGCCACAGAAATCCTCACCCGTTTATGCATGATAGATGGATGGATGGACGGATGGACTGAAATAACCATCTCACAGTTGTTTTTTTTTTTTTTTTACTACAGCTTTAAAAGGGTTGAAACCGGACCAGAGGCAGGAGTTATTCCCGCCAGCCTGCAAGAACACGGACAGAGTGTGACAGTATGATACCCACTAACTCACCCGGCAAAGGCCTGCAAAGCCGATCCCGTTGTTACCCGGTGCCAGTGCAAAAAAAAAAAAAAAAGGATGATACACCTTCAAACAACATAGAGGCAGCACAAAAAGAAAGCAATGAAAGCCACTCAGGAAAGACAACTTCAGTCTCACTCCCCTTCCTCCTCCAGCTTTATTGATAGCTTAAAATTACATTTCTATGTTCTAGGACTTATGTTGCATTTACCATCCGACTTAAAAACTGAGTACAAGCAAATGATATTTTTTTACAGTAGTCTAAGTGATATATTGTACAAAAATAACATTTTTGATTTCTGTGAAAACATTCTCCTTTCTCAAATAACTTCAAATTCTGCTTTTTCTGCGTCTCTCTACAGTTCTTGGAGTTTTTTTTGTTTCCTCGTTGGGTGGAGCGACCTAAACTACTTTGGGAAAAAAAATTTAAGGCCGAAACCTGCGTTTGAGGCGAGCTACGCCTGCACGGAAGAAAACAAGCTACTCGAGTCTTTACAAAAGAAATGTCATCCTTTCTTTTTGTGTTTTTTTCTTCTTCCCCCTTGATTATGTTTTCGGAAACCTCCTGGAATCAAATTGTTTTTTTTTTTTTATCATCACGGTGACTTTTCTGCTAACTTCCACACGGATGCGTACGGCCGGCAGGCACGGAGACGGATGCCTGCATCTTACATTTTTATAACTGCTCCTTCCGTCTCACATTCTCAGGCCAACTCCGTTACTTTTGTTTCTGTTTGATGGAAAAAAAAAAAAAAATTAAACCACTTACAGAAGCCTCAGACTTCCATGATTTTGTTATTCTCTCCCCACCCCCCCATCTCATCCGAGGTTCGCGTCCCCAAGCCTTGAGTGGGGGGGGCCCTACCCGCACGTTTCTTCATCCTGTTCATTCATCCCTGTTCACCAGTGGCAAGGAAAGGGGGTTCTTTAACAAAGCATTATACATAACACCTCTACCAAACTAAACATAAACATTTTTTGTATTAAATGCAGAAAGTGGATTTTTTTCTCCACCCCTTTCCTCCTTTTACATGTCAAGAGCTGACTGGCCAGGGACTAGCCTCTATCTGCCAACCGTTGGCCAGTGAAGAGGATTCAGAGAAATAATACAACCATCAATCAGAAAAAGGAGGGGCGATGCGGGAAACGCCTTAAGCTGTGGCCTCGATGGTGCATTCCTTTGCCAAGTGCCCAGACTTGCCGCAGTTGTAGCAGTTCACTTCGCTCGCCTTGCTGCACTGTACGGCGACATGGCCGATCTCGCCGCACCTGGGGGGCGAGGGAATGAGAAAATCACTCCATTTCTGTGAGGAAGAGACAGCCAGCTACGCGTTTCTGTTCAATGGCAGCCAAGGAACTAGGCTGGAAAGAGAAAAGCAGTGCAAGGGGAGACACGGCCAGCTTAGGCAGCCAGTTCGCAAAACACTCCAACTATGTTCAATATGCTGGGCAAACGAGTTGGGGGCGGGTCATCTAAAGTGGGAATGAATGAATGTGGATGGAATACTAAACCTTAAAACAGGACTGAAAGTCACCCAACAGTCCATTTTACACCCTATTTAGAGGGGCTTCAGCTACCCTATTTTTTGTTCTAGCCCCCTTGAAAAAGTTCCTCCACATCTTTTCAGACTGAAAGTGGCAATCGTGATGGTCAAATCCCAGAAACACCCCCAGTGCCACCTTATCTTTGGACACAGCATAGCTGCGGAAAATGCACCTCCAGGCTAAATTTACCCAAACACTTATTTAACTACAATGAGGTCATGTCCAGATATTAAGAACAACTTATTAATATTAGGGAAAAAGTGCTCAAGTCAGTCCCCATCAGGCGTAACTTAAGACATGCCTTGTTCAATAAAACGTTGACAGCCGGGTAAAAATACTTCAGGTTTTGTGGTAGGATCCGCTTACACATAATGTGTGCCACACGTGCCCAGCGTGCATGCTCTGGTAACCAAAAAGGGCCGTCCTTAAGGGGCCAGTCCATTACCTATAGCACTTGACTTTTTCGCAGCCTTTCTGGATGTGGCCGAACCCGCCGCAGGAGTAACACTTCTGCTCGTTGGCATGATCGCAGTCGCGCGCCATGTGGCCCGCCTTGCCGCAGTTGTAGCAGCACTGCTCGCGCTCCTTCTTGGGCTCCTTGCAGTCACGGGAGATGTGGCCGCCCCGTCCGCAGTTGTAGCATGCTGGGAGAGGTAAGGAGTGACGGGTCAACACACCATCTTGAGAAGACGGCAGAATACACGTCCCTTTAAGACACCTGTCAAATTCAAGTAGGTTCTTCAAATCACATGTAACCATTTATATACATTAACAAAAGCAAAAACCTTTATCCAGTACAATTTGTATACCTCTTCGATACACTCAGTTTATGACACTATGACGGCACTTACGTACCTAAGATAAAACTCCATGCTGGCCCTTTCAGTCGCTCTGCGTAAGAGCGTCTGTCAAATGAATAAATAATAATAATGCTTAAACAGAATAGCTTTTCTCTCTCCACCTCTGTCCTTCGCCAACGCATAGCTTTATACATGTTGCAGGACATTTGTTTGCCAGTCAATACAATCAAGCGCATCTTATTCCTTTCAGATGTGCTGAAATGTCTTTGGAGGTCACAAAATTAAGATCGCTCTACTGAATATAGAGTTAAATGCTTTTTCACTATTTTTCGGGATATTTTTTAGAACCTTGCTGCTGTGTATGTGCAGAGAATATTAAATGCTAACAGGACAGAAAAACCGAGTGGCAGATAAAAATCTCACCAATAAACTTAAAGGGTATACTAATACACTTTTGCAAATTCTGAAAGTGGAATGTCACCATTAGATTAAAAATACAAAACCTAAAACCTTTGCCTTCAGCATCCCAATAATTATTGGGTAAGAATTGCATAGAATTCAGTCTCTATAAAGTATCAGTAAAGTGCATGACTGTTTATTCCAAATGCTGCAGAACAGCAATAAGAAATCAACTATTACAGTTTCCCTCAAAGTGTTAACTGACACCTATGACGTATGCAAAGAAGAACAGCATAGTAATAAATCACTGTTTTATTCATTAGTGACAAATGATTACAGGCCTTACACTCATGATACTTTCATGAAGGGAATCCTGGGAACAGTCCCAAAGAAAAGCCATCTCAATCGATCACAGAGACCTCTGGCTGTTACTGCTTATTCTGCGTAAACGTAATCACGTGTGTAACTTTCGGACGCAGAGAAAAACTTTAAGAAGCCTCCTCACCATCCTCAGTCCGCTCACAGTCCCTGGCAACATGGCCTGGTTCTCCACAGCGATAGCAGAAGAGGTCTGGGGAGAAAAAAAAAAGGGGGGGGGGGGGGGGGGATGTGGGGAAATTTTTAACAACTGGGGGGCATGTGAAGGGAAGTGGTTGTGTGTTGTTCAAGGGGGTAACAAGAATTGGCCCAGGTTAAG
>JAODKC010000130.1:6165933-6177116 GCA_026777985.1 Mormyrops attenuatus
CGTCCCGCCAGACGCCCCGCGCCCCCCCCCCCCCCCCCCCCCCCCCCCCCCCCCCCCCCCCCCCGCCCCCCCCCCCGCGCCTCTCCGAGCGCCACACATGGGGGTAAATTTTACCAACGTGGGGCCAATGAAGAGAGATGGGAGTGATGCATGTTACAGGGGGTACAGAGAATGCTCCAGGTTTCTGCATCCTCAGGAAGAAAAACCGGTGGCTGTGACCCCTCACCTTTCCCTCTCCCGCGGCCCTTGCCACGTCCACGTCCTGCGTTGGGGCAGTTCTTGATCCAGTGACCGGAACGGCCGCAACCGAAGCACTCGTTGCTACTCATCTTCCACTAATCTGAGCTGGTGCTGGAAAAGGTCAGAGAGGACATGAGTGTCATCCCAGGATGGCGGTAATATGCCCTGTATAAGACTCAATGTCACCAAACGACATGCTTTTTGGACGTGCAAGGGGTCTGCATTATTATTAATATACACAACTGGCACCACGTAGCATCGGCAGGTACTCTCAATTTGCTAAATTAATTCAGTACATTTGGGGGAATTAAAGGCGTTTAAAGAGGAGATTTTGCAACACATTGGTTCCAGTCAGGCATTTCTGTGTAGAAAGGGACACCGGAGTGATCTCCATTACGGATAAACTGTAAAACTAGGCTGGAAAAGTTACGTTTAACCTCAACTTTTATTGCATCTCATTTTTGCATAACGGTAGTAGTCCTATTACACAATAGTATCTACAAGCAGCTACCACATCAGCAGTATTATGTGATAACGGCTACATACTACACCAAGTTTGTACATTCAGCATATCGGTTACGCATCTTCTGGCTGACGTGGGTACTATTACATACTACTCACTGTTGTTATCGTAAAAATGGCTGCATACCGCGTCAGGTTTAAAAATTCCGGCAAAAACAGACGTAAACAGACCGTGACAAGGCAGGGGTGAAACTAACGTGGCAACACGATTTGCCTAAAAATGCTACTTTTAGCTAGAGCTATTAGCAAGAACTGTCATGCGAAACACAGCAAACAATCAATGATTAATACAGTTCCCAAAGTTTCCCCTCTGCTTGACTCGTACTACCCAGTCCGAACGTAAATGCTAACTAAAGATGTGTCTAAAAGATTGCTCTATATCCAACACCGGGCCGCCATCAGACACGAAGCGACGTCGCCGTCGAGCAGAAACAAAACAAACGACTCACGCCCCGTTCACCTGGGCTGGTTCACCGGGCCACGCTGCGTTCCGGTGACTGTATCCGTAAATGTCACCGTTAAGACGGAGCGCTCTTTGTCCTCGACGCCCCCACCCTCCCCGTGCCGAGCCGCACCACACCGCAGCCGGCCGTGACAGCTCATTCCATCCGGAGATCCACGGTCGGATTCTATTCGGCGTTATATTTAGTGTTCCACCACACGCGGCATCCGCGAGCCTCCCTTCCTCCCCAATCGGCTCCCACCGCCGACTGACCGGATCTAGCTGCCGCGCGCCGCGCTCCTGCAGTTCTATTGGAACGTTCGCTGCGCCGCGCCGCCCACCCACGCCTGCGGCCTCGGCACTTGCAGCTCTCAACCCCTTTCGGAGGCCCCGGCGACTCCCGAGCCCGCCACGGCGCGCGTACCCCTTATTCCCCCTGGCAGCGAGACTCGTTTTTAAGAAAACGTGACTTGACGATAACACCGGAGGCGTTCCGGAACGTTTCTCCTCGAGACTACCTTTTTAATTGCGTGTGCAATTAATTAAACCGAGAGACTTTCCCGCGCGGATACTGACGCAGTAGGCCAAAGTGCGCCGTCAGAAAAAATGACTTGTTTACCTTTCCAGCAAAATTCACCAGAGTCCTTCGCGTTGGATGCTATTTTATTTAACAGATCAGTAAGTCGGAAGGTCCCCAGTACACGTGCAAATGACCGCGGGCCTCGCTAACCGTGCGATACGCTCCTATTTTCGTCCTTTATGGCACTCACCTTAGCTACGTGACTCGCTGCTGTTTGTTTTCGGTTCCTCCTCTCTTCGCTGCGCCACACGCGGTTTGCACACGAACCTTTGGTATCCCCCTTCCCCTCCTCTCCTCTCCTCCGCCGAAGCCACCTCTGCACACGGCGCGCTGTTTTCCGGGAGCCTATAGTGTGAGGGAATACGCGGACACCACCTTCGAAAAGCATCGAATCACTGGCTGTATGCAAAGATATCCTATGAGACCACGGCGCTGTTGTTGTATACGCTGCTAAATTATGTATTTTATATATTTACAAACCTTAAACAAGATGACTAAACGTAAAGTAAGCACGAAATAACAGAACGAAAGTTATTAGACGAAATGTCAAAATTGAGTAGTATTTTCTTACATATGAAAAGATTGCTACGTGTATTCTCATTACTATTATTGTTATCTGCAGCTGGAAAGATGTGCATTGTTATTCAGAAAAAATGCTTTTATAGAACGCTTTCTCCATCAAAATTAACTCTGGTTATGTATAAATATACAGACGTATAAATATATAAAACATGCGGGAGAGGCCAGTTTCATTAAATATAGGAAAATAAACGTCAATAACATTACACAATTGTATCAAGTATAATAGATGCATACTATTACAAAGCATGCTGTTTTGGAAAGGAAATGTTGGATCACAAGCTATTTGAAGTCAGTCGTAATAAGTATTACATATATCTGCCAGAACCACCTAAATAAAAGCAAGACAAGATATAAGTAAATAAACACAGCACTCTAATATCGGTAAGTATTGGTTATAGGCAATATGTCAGCGTAGTGTATACTGTATGTTACTAATTGCGGAAAATGGCCCGTTTGGCAATATCATGCACTTGAATCACAGAAGCATTTTTAATGCATGTACATAAAACCCTCAGTAAATACCTAACTGAATATGTTGTGTATTTAAAAAGTTCTACATAAATATATAGTATATAAATAATGTAGTATTGCTGTATTCTACAATCTTGGCTCCTGTGCCTCACCTTTGCTGACTGGGATAGACTTCAGGCCCTTGGCAATCCTGTACAGATATCCTTCAGTTTTCCTGTGTTATAGTGGTACTGTAACTGTATGTGTATGTTTTTTCTAAGATAAAATTAAACAATAAAAGGGAAAAGTATTATTTGAAGAGTGTGCTTTATCAAATGTTTTAATCAAACTGTGACACTCCCTCCTTAAATGTCTGTCTGCATTTATGGAGTGAAACATCTTATTAAACCTTTTAGTCAGAATACTAGATCAATTTCCTGGTCGATTGTTTCCTTCGTCAGCTTTTAAGGTGGTTTGCATCCTCAAGAATCTTTTTTCATAATGTTACTATACTAGAATTTTCAGCATTTTTAAATCTCCATTATGTTCTGTTTTTATTTGAGAATTACTTATGAAGAAGGGCTGCCAAATGATGTATTTTATGTGGGTTTATATGGGTCAGTTTCTACACAGGCTTTGAGGACCTTTGTGCAATTCTCAGGTGTTTCTTTTATAGTGTTGATCTCATTGTGTCTTTCTTT
The DNA here is from genome assembly GCA_026777985.1 of Mormyrops attenuatus. Classification (NCBI taxonomy): domain Eukaryota; kingdom Metazoa; phylum Chordata; class Actinopteri; order Osteoglossiformes; family Mormyridae; genus Mormyrops; species Mormyrops attenuatus. The sequence goes on from JAODKC010000130.1 coordinate 6,169,451, forward strand.
TGATTATAGAAAAATGATGTATCTCACCTCTGTCTGTGCTGCATAAATGAGAGGCTGATCTGTTTTTCAACTGATGTGAGAACCAGATGATGCAAGCTTGGGGGAATACCTTAAATCTCCACTAGGAACCGCCCCTGAGCTGTCCCCGCCTCACTCCCACCTTTGTCCATATGAGTTGTTTGCATTAAGTCGTTTCTGCGGATTTGCCAAGCAGAGGTTTGTTATTTATACCGACTGTTTACAGCAGATTATCTTGAGAATAGGCACATCTGCTTCACTGCCGTTAGGCCTTCTGGGATGGCGATGCCCAATCCTAGAAGATGAACTGAATTTCTTGCTGGGAGACACTTGTCCCTAAGAGCACCCGGAGAGTAAGGAGCAGGGTGCTGCTGCCCCACGATAACAATGCTTATTCATCTGCTCAGCCAAGCTCGCACACACCAGCCAACTCTTCTGAGGGTGAGGAGACTTGCAGTCACCCGGGGTGAGTGAGGACTAAGGTAAATATCGCAGCACTGAGCATAAACATATTCTGTGTGTTTTATGTTTCTAATCCGGTGGGAAAAAATGTTCATCGAGCCATAATATGAAATAAATATAAGAGGAAGAACTTGTGGTGTGTATAAACGTTCATATACATATACTGAATATATATACTTTGTGTATACATACGAGTAGTGCCTATGTATACTGTATATATGCATGTGTATATATAGATAGTGTGTATGTGTATAAGTTGTATATACTGTATATGTGTCTGTGTTTATATATATATATGCATACACACACCGATAAGTAGAAACTTGAACTGAATTATTTTCTGCAACACTGATTTTGAGGAACTAGTATTGTATGTATGTATTTGATCATTGTTTTTTGAATTGTTCAAAAATTAAAATTAAAGAAATCTAATATGTGAACAAAGAAATCATTTCACGCACAAAAATTCTTATGGTGCGTATCCTACAAAATAGCCTTTTGACTTTATTTCTCTCCAGTTATCTGATATTGGAATATTAATCAGGAGAGCATCACAAATGAAAAAATAAATATCATTTATTAGTTTAAAACTTTAATAGAAGACACTAGATTATTCATGAAATTCAGTCACTTGTGTACTACCTATATGTAAATAAATAAGTTACTGAATCTTGAAATGTAGAAAAATTGTCTTAAAGGGACGGCATGATGGTGCAGTAGGTCGCATGGCTGATTCACAGCCCCAGAGCTGGGGGTTTATGTCCCACTTCCAGTCTGTGTGCATGGAGTTTGCATGCTCGTCCCTGTGTCTCGTGGGTTTCCAGCTACAGTCCAAAGATATGCAGTTAGCTAACTGGTCTCTTTGAATTTCCTGCTGTGTGTGTGTGGATTATGTTTATATTATCTGATCTGTGAATGCAATCAAATATAGTAAAAATGCCTGTATTAAGTCCTGTATTTTGTTTGGTTACTTAAGGTTAAGGTTAGGGTTGGGTTGGGGTTAAGGTCGTCATTGATGGGATTAAGGTTATGCCCATAAAAATGAATGGAGAGTCCCCACAAACATATAATTACAAACCTCTCTCTCTCTTTTTGTGTGTGTGTGTGTGTGTGTGTGTGTCTGTGGATGTGTGTCTTGCAATGAATTGGCATGGTGCTCCCCAGCCCTGTATTTCCTGAAAAAGGCTTCAGTCCCCCTACAACCCTTTCCAAAAAAAGCAGTTGGAAGATTATGGAAAAATTGTCTCACGTTACTTCATAATACTTCATCTCATGGTATCGCCAAGTGGTCTGCAGTTTCCTATTTAAACCAGAGGGTGGTGCTTTTTGCCTTAGATAGTTTGTGTGGCTGAAATATTCTCATGTTGCGTATTGAAAGCTGAGGTGAAGACGATAAAGACTAAATCAATGTATTTCTAAAAGTATGCTAATCTTTCCACGTTAATGCTTCCAGGCCCCCCTGTGCCCCTGACTAGGATAATTTAATTGAACTTTGAAATGAACACTGTAAGTGAGCTGTCATTAAAGTCGGAATTTAGGATTTGAAGTACTGCCGTATCCTAATCTTAAAATGGCCCACGAATGCACCACAATCAAGAAATTCTCTCCGAGATCAATGACGTTAGTCTATTCTACTTATTATTTTGGCCAAAACAAAATTATTTATCGCACAAATTTATTTCATTCGTACTTCCTGGAGGATCCGATATACAACTTCATTCAGTTCTGTTGCAACTAGGTAGAATTGTTTGTACATTTGGTACGCTTTTAGTGGAAATATCAATGCTGTACCATTGCGTCTATTATGGTCTGCCAGATAATTTCAGTGGTTTCTTTCAAGTACTCAACAGAAATACAGTGATAAATACAGTGTGTCGAGAGGTTTCGTATCTAATTTTGATTCCAACTTCTTCACTACATCCTTATTTGCTACTTTGCAATAATCGAGTTGTCGCTGAAGGGGCTTTGTACAGTCACTCCTCTCTCGTGCTTTAGGTGCTCAGAGACTGAGGTTGTATTCAGGTAATCAGTTTGCAGACGGCCTAGTGAAATGCTTTTTAAAGATGATTCGGTTAGACATACATTTTCCTGCCATCTATAGCTGACAGTGAAAATGATGCAATAATATTTAGTGTACTGCCTTCAAGTCTAAAAAGCATTTTCGCTTATTAAAATTAAGCAATTTAACATGAACTGAAAAAAACAATATCTTTATTTAAAATATCATATCACCGAGACCTGATTTTGTGGGTGTTAATACAGAATTCTTTTCTTTCCCATAAACTTATTTTCCAAATATCATGCAAAAACAGCGTTTAGCTAGTTGGTAATCCGTAGGCCTGGACTGTAACACGAGTGCTCTATGCCAGAAATAAACGGCAAGTTTTACAATAGTTTAAAAAAAAAAAGTAAACCAAAAGTAAACTAACGTAGGGCCAAACTGAGACCTCGTATAACGCGAAGTGCATGACCGGGATTCCTGAGAGGATCTAATTTCAGTGACTGGCGTCAAGAAGGCGCACTACACTAACTAAAAGAACCTCAAGCCTTCTCCAAGTCGTAATGCCACGGATAAATAGTGCTCTATTTTAAAGCCATCTACTAAAATAAAAATTTGCGACGGACGCCCTCTGCATCTTAACGCTGCTGGCCAAGAATAAAGCGCTCCCACACGACGTTTTGTGTACGTTAAATGTAACACTCAGGTGTAGCTTATATAGCTGATAGAGGGGAGGGAAAATCGCGCAGTTTGCGAAAGGGCTGGGATCTGCCAAATAAACATCGGCGTTGCTGAAAGGGGGCGGCAGACGTCGGCGGCATCGTGATTTATTCGCCGACCTCTCCCGAGGAAAAAGTGTTTAAAGCGAAAGAGCTCGGCCGTGCTTTCTCTTGCCCTGTCTGCAAAATGTGATGTCACCCAGTCGCCACTTTTCATTCCTCCGATAGTTATGGCGGAGCCGAAGACATCCAGCTAACTTTCTTTCGGTGAGTTCACGGCTGATCTTTTGTAGCAAGCAAGCGGATTTTGGCGTTAGGATAACGCCGATCGGGGTAGTTCGTTGGAGCCGGGCGTTTTGCGGCGGCAGTGAGCTGCACCGCAAGTTAGGTTTTCGCCTTGAAACTTTTGGGGGGGGGGCTGTATGCGGAACGCAACAAAAGCCGCTGGTCCGGGATGCCAAAAAAATGGGCCGGAAAGAAATTTCCGAAAAGACCTCTTTTCGGCGTCTTTTCGTCACTCACTTAGGCTTCATATGGTTCGTAAATGTTAAACATTTTTTTTAAGTAAATGCATTTTTTAATGTTTCACTTCAAGTGTATGTCCAGTCTCTGGCCCTAGTTTTGGACATGTATGCTTTCTTACTTAAGTGTCCATTTTACATAGCATAGCTACATACATTTAGGCTTTAATGCGCGGAGAAAATGATGCATGTAGCAAATAAATGATCTTGTAGTTATACAAAGTAACCTTTAACAAGAAGATCGTAGTGAATGTTTTTTTTGGGGGGAGGGGGTGACTTCAGTTCGTAGCAGTGTTGATCAACAAAGCATAATGGTTGATGTTAAATGTCGTCTTTTTTAGAGAAACTCTTCAGCGGTTTCCTGCTGCTGTTGTGGGTGGTGGTATTACTGGATTTATTAAACCCCCTGCCGTATATACATCGTTTATAACAGGGTGTCACCTCCACCACCTTGAACTAGTTTAAATGAACCCATCGAAGAGCAAAGGAAACGATTTAAACTATATGACGGCTTTTATTTGAGTCTTTTTAAAGCTCGTTTATCTGTTTAATCGCAGTGCTGCGTGGTGGGGATATGTATGCTGTATATAATAATTAGGCATTACTCTTGATCCTTTTAAACGATCGCTGTGTTACAGATAGCAACGTGTCGTCTCGTAATCAGATTTTTTTTTTCTCGATGAAAAGTAACCCAGATATTTTGCAACAGCGGCGCCTTAACAGAGCCAGCTACTGAGGTAACCCGGGAGGAGAAACAAGGTTACTTTTAGTGCGTAGTGAGCTTGCCTGTCTTGTGCATTTCACCCATTCTTTTTTTGTTGCATGCAATTTGAATTTTGAGCCACGGTATCTAAGATTAAGCAGAAGTGAAGTTGCAAGATCCGAATGCATGTGGCTTATCGACAAAGTCATGCTTTTTGTAATTTGTGGCTTGCTGACGGCGCACAGCGGCTTTCTGTGTCCTCCCAGTGTGGTGAATAGCGTGTGGTGTTTTTTTTTTCTGTCCGCTCGGTCTTTACAGAATTTTTTCTACACTTGCTTTTAAGACCAATAACATAAGTGATCTCTTTTTAAAACATATTTTACTCCATTGACACAAGGAGATCACTGAGTGCTTAAGTCCCTTTAATTCTTATTTGCCACTGAGTGGTTGCAGAAGTAGCGCTTTTAGGCTGTGACAAGTTTTACCGACAGATAAGGGTAGATAATATCCTACTGTTTGTTCAAGGGCAAATTCCGCTTTTCGTTTTTTCTCTCTTGTTCTGCTGTAGATTATCATCTCTGTTTTTGCATGTGTTGAAGCCCTGTATGAACTGTTTGCATGTTAGTATAATTTCCAAAATTTAAGTGTGTTATTATTTTAATCACGTATCTAACAGATCGTATTATGGTCCATCGAAATGTTGTTTGTGTGATTTTTAAATTGGACTTATTTTACTTGAGTTGTCATATTTGCATAAATAAAGTACCCCTGGCCTTTGTAACTCCTGCTCTGTAATCATAATCTTGTAGATTTTGGGTGTTTCAGCAATGTTAGAACTCAGTGTTCCCTAATGTGTTCGTGTAGTAGTTCTGTATGTATTTCAGAGACATTGTATTGTAGGCTTGGAGCCATTTTACTACAGTACTACATCAAGCCTGCAGTTGCAAATGCACGTTGACCTCTATCAGAGAATCACTCATGGTCTTATTTTGCTTTGAAGCTACTTCTGGCGGTCTGCCTAATAAATTTATGGTACGGCCATTGCATTCCCGCTAAGCACTGGACTCGCTTACTCTGTTTTTAATGGGCAGATCTCTTCTTGATATGAGAAGACATAAATCAGTGTGAGATCAATGGCAGTAGAAGGATACGCACAGTAGGCATCTTTAGTCCAAGAGACGGTATGACTGACATTTGACACATTTTATACTGGGGCTGGATGCATGGAATTCTATGGGCAAGAAGTTCGGTCTACCTGAATGACAGACTGCAGTCTATTTCCAACAAGTTTGGCAAGTAATTTTGATTCTAGCAATTTTTGTCCATTGCAGATCTTTTATTTGTAGTGATTCATGGTATGGTTCATCTGCCCTAAAGTCCCTTGTTCTTTGCCTGTTGGCTTCTAGGCTGTAAACAAAATGGCTAACAGCTGCCCTTTCAGAGAATCAGCTCCCATAAATATTTACTCTGCTAGTTTAGCTGAGGAAAAAGCAACATTGTTCCTATGCTGGTGTTTTTAACTTTTGCGGCCCTTACTTTCGCTTTTGGGTTTGTTTGGTAGGCATTGACATCCTGAGGTTAGGCGGTCCAGAGAGAGAGAGTATAAACCCAGCTAAAGGGCCCAACAGTGTGAACGTACCAAGGGTGACGCTTTGCCGTTAAGTGCTGTGGAAAAATGACGGTGTGTGTGAGAATAAGGGATTAAGTCTGCTCCAGGTGAGTATGAGTTCTGGGCATAATTTTGTGGTTTTGCAAGTAATGTTGTAAGTTGTTTGCTGTCTTTGGTTCTTCCTTCTACTTGGGCTGGCGAATCTAGACTCTTCTTGTTTTCTCTGTGGGCACTCTGTGTTTCGGACTTGATCTCCAGTTTTTGAAGTGAACGAACACCAAGCCAGGCCTGTTGTGGCCGGCATGAGCATTTCGTAGATGCAGTCGTGCCGAGCAGGGAATTGACCGAGTGAGGTCTCTCGCACAGAGCGTCCTGTAGCGGAGGGTGAAAGCTACATACTTCATAACCGTTTCTTTGTTTGCGTTTTGGGTTGCTGGCCAGCTAGTAGCTTTACAATAAAAGGGCATGTTTGACTGAAATCTGAACAACCTCTTTGGCTGGAGGAACAGGCTGATTTTGTACAAAGGAGCACTTCAGTAACTTTTCAGGGATGCGTGGGCTATTGATGTGTTCGCAGTTTTCATTTTTTTTTTTTTTTTTTTACGTTCGATTTAAGGAATTAAGCGGAGAGAAGGTCATAAGAGTTGACGATGTGAAAGGTGAGGTGCTCTACCATGGCCGCACCAGTGACAAATGAGCTGACTAAATTGTGTTGCGTTGAGGCCGTTGAGAGGTTACTGAGGTTCTGGCAGAGCCTTGGCTGTACGGAGAGTTGGCCCGGAGGTCTGAAACTTTCCTCGCCGTTTCGACACAGTGAGGCGTCTGTCGCCACGCTCTGGCAGGGACACGCCGGCGTTCCAGCCACAGTCACCTGCATGTTGCCCTGGCGACCCACCACTTCTGATGTAGCGAAGACTCTGTCCTCCATGGATTGGTGGACTGCGTCTAGTGCTTCGATCAAGGGTGTGGGCTTGAATTGCAAAGGTGGCCAGTTAGAAACCTGGTAGGAACTTTGGCACATACTTTAGGTTATGTAAACTGGGTTGCCCTGCTAAAATTCTTGTTCTATTATTGAAATGATTCTGTTGGATTGCTGGGCAAAAGTATATCTAGGGTCAACAGAAAAAAGGGTTGGATCACATCAGTCCGCTGCATACAAAGTCAAAAGCATTTTTATTGTCATCTTCAGCTATATGATCCGTGGGTCAGACACTCGGATGATATTTCAGTCTCGGTCTTACTGCAAGAAACGGTAATAAATGGAATATAAATATAAGATATTCAAACATGATGCATGTGCAGGGCCTCTAGCAATGAAAGTCTGAGGGGAGTATTGGCAGGGCTGAAACACGCTCTGTAGGAAGACTGCATGTGGAATACTCCTGATCATTTGTAGGTGCTGTTAGTTTCTGTCGTTTAAAGAGATGCTCTGTTTTGGCAGCCTGGAGCTAGCTACCGAAGTGCTCTCTGGGCTCGTTAAGCCTGAAAGCCGGTTTCATGAGTGTGCATGCGCTCGATGAATATGTAAATTTCTCGGAATGCTGCCGTGAGGCCTGGTTTGGGGGGGGGGGGGGGGGGGGGGGGGGGGGGGGGGGGGGGGGGGCGGGGGGGGGGGGGGGGGGGGGGGGGGGGGGG
>JAODKC010000130.1:6193001-6204990 GCA_026777985.1 Mormyrops attenuatus
GGCCCCCCGCCTCACCAACTTCGGACACCAACGGTGGACCTTGGACCCCTCCACGGCTGCCCGCCTTAGTGGGAATCCTTGCCCGCCCCGCCCCTCCCCCCGCCCCCCCCCCCCCCCGCCCGGGCCCGGTACAGACTGATGCGCTTGGCTACCCAGAGACTACAGTGCAACTGGGTGAATTTGTACAAAGTAGGCCTTGGGCTGGCGGCCTGCCGTCACGGCAGAGGCCTGGGAATAGATGGGACATTTATGTTCTCCGATAGCATGTGTAGTGCTTTTGTTTCCCTTTGCTGTCCTGACCTCGTAACTTCAGAATGGAATTTATAATTTTTTTTTATTATTATTTTTAAATACAGAAAAGCTCTTTATAAAAACACTTAACTTTACGGTGAATGTGGCAGGTTTTTATTTTAATAAGCCCTTGGTATTTCATAGCCCTCAGTTTGTTTTAACTCTGGTCATTTGTGCTTGAGTGCTTGAATCTTGTTTCCCTCCCAATTCATGTCTAGTTTCTAGCATATAGAGTCAAATTCTACATATTGACCACCTTTTTAAATTTTACACCATGACCATCAAAACTGGAAAACAAACGTCCTGGTTGCCTGGATGATGTCTGTTTTCCAGTTCTTTATTCTGGAGTTCAGGACATGGTTTCACAGTTTAGCTTTTTAGGGCTGTTTATAAAATAAATCATTCTGCTGTCTTTCTATTGTGGGAGGGGTATTTGAGGGCAGAGAATGATTGATTGCTTTGTTTATGGTCTATAACTGATTTGGGATTTTGACATTTTTGGACCTCGTGCTTGTTATGGAGGATAAATGTGTTGTAAACTTCAAGATTTGTTTATCCAGTGTATTTTAATAAAATTAAGTTAAATGCATTCCTTTCTGGAATGGAAATAAAAGGTCTTTTGCATTCTTTCCTGATGGATTTAATAATTTTTTTGCAAAGAGACTATTAATTCATATCCTCCATAGGAACCTCACACTTTTTGAGGTGCAGAAACTCTTCATCTTAAGATTAACAGTTTTGCCATTTGTATGAGAACAGGTACACTGGAATGTGCTAGTTTCTGCATCTCCCATCTTGCTCTCCTTTAAGTCATACACACATAGAGCTGAGAGTGAAATTTGGGGTCTGACTGTTGGTACAGCCATCCATCCATCCAGCACCCCTGAAGCAATTTTCAGGAGGTTAAGGACCATGGTCAAGTGCCCAACGTAGATATGGCTACTCTGCAAAGCACAAGATTCAAACCAGCAACCTTCTGATCACATGCAGGAAGGCCCAATCCTCACTGGAATCATTTGTGACCAACTAGTGCAGATTAAGCAGAACAAAATCACCTCCAGTGGTAGCAGCTAAGGAAAGTGCACATCTAGTACAGCCCAGAACCCCAAACAGCTGGACCCGGGACCAGCAGGTTCTGGTGTTTCTGTTCTATTCGTATCGGAGTATTCACTTGGGCCTGTATCCACCCCTTCTATACGAGGGAAGGTAACTGTGGCAGTTACCCTCCAGCACGACCCTGCATCCCGTAACGTAAGAGGCCGCCTTATATGGGAGACGGCAGTCATCCATAAGTAATCTGTGACCCTTGGACTTGTGCTCTTTGACCGTGAGGCACAGTCTAACGAACTTAACATTATGAACGATGATTCAGCACTTCGAAGACAAAGGAGATGGTGCGAAGCATGAAAACATTCACACTCAACTTTCAATTTCCTACAAGCAGCTTTGAATGGACAAATTCAACACTTTGGAAGATGCTGATCACCTTAATAGTTGAGCAAAAGCTAACACCAATATGATATATTTAACTTGCCTGCTGAATTTTAAAGTATGTTTTCTCAGTTACTCCTACTAACCCTCTACCAGATCCACAACATCCTTATTTAAAAGAAAACAGCCACACGAAAAGAAGCATCACCAACCAGAGAATTTTACCCATTTTATTTGTTGAAAGTATGAAGCAAGGTACAGCCTCTAATGACCTGAGATCATGGCTTATAGATCTACACACAGGTTACCACTGTAATTGGTTCATACTTTGGGTTTCTGATATATTTTTATGATTCCATTCACGTTATTTTAATACAAATGAGCGTATTACAAGTACAGAAAGGAAAAAAACATTTTATGTCCATGTCAATAATTTATAGTATTTAGAAATACTTAGCAAATATAGAGTGCACATCTACCTTAAAAATGTAGCTCTCAATGTCCCTTGTTTACAGTACAAGACATCATACAGTAGAATACTACAGATATCTATAAAGTTCTTAAGTCTTACTGAGAGTGTGGTTAAAAACTGCATTTCAGACTCTGCACAGACTGATATCACACAAGCAGTCCCATAAGTAACGGTAAAGGTAGTGGGGGTCTGAAGCACAGGCGGTATTACTGTATGCCGGCAGTCACGGCCTGGTTTGACCCGCAGGGAGCTGAGAGAGAAGCTGGGGAGAGCAGGAGGGACATGACCTAGCCTGTGGGCCCCGAGGCCCCATTTACTTTTGGACACACATACAGAGTGAGCTGAACAGCAGACTTCTGCTTCCATCTTGTAAAGGAGACGCCGGCAATGCAGCATTCCTTCTAAAGGGACGATGCATTTATGCAGAGCTCCTGAGCCATGCCAGCTTGATATTATTTTTTTATACATAATTTCTTTATTTAGTAGATGTTTCTTCCCAAGCAAAACTTTTTTTATTTGTTAATCCACTGAGCCACCCCCCCCTCCTTGCAGACTAGATGACATCACTCAAAGTATGTAAACAAGATCTTCCCAAATAGAGGAGGACTTTTGCCCGGATTCCCATCGGCACAGTTTTATTGGCATTTTAAATCTGGCTAGTGTTTGGGACACTTTAGGAAAAAGCTGCTTTCTATAGGAGAAATATTACTACTACTTTGCACAAGAGCATTTCTGTTCCCCAGTTATCTTTAAAAAAAACCCTCTAAAAGATCAACATGAAAGGGTGAACAGAACACACGTTTACTGCCCAGTGCTGCCTCTTCTCATACCATGGGGTTCCTGCAGGTGGCGCTATTCAGTGGCAGGTGGTGGCAGTCAGTGGGGTGTGCCCTCGTGCCCGGCCCCCGACAGCTGCATGAATAGTTCCCCCAGCTCGCTGACCTCGCCGTCGTACTGTCGCGCTCCTCTCTGCTCCCGCTCCTCGATGAAGTCCCAGAGCCGCACCGAGTTCAGGAACTGCGGGTCGGACCCGAAAACGCTTACAAACATGCCGGGAATACACGCTTTTAAAAAAGCAGCCAGTGAAGGACACCGAACTGGAGCCCCTTCATCAGAACAGCTTAATATAGAGGCGAGATGGACCCGATTATGTCATGAGAGAAAAAGAAACTGCTCGCTAGCTAAGCTATGCATCAAGAGCTGGACTCTACCGGCCGCAAAGTGGAAGTTCTCTGGGAAAAGCTGCCTTCCATTAATCATGAATATTCATTTCAGTGTGTGTGTAAGAGGCTCCGGAGGAAATGAATGGGGGGCATTGTTTTCAGTGTAAACATGCAAAGGCCTGCACAAATGGACCTCGTCTTTCAGGCTTTGTACACTCTGTCCCGCAGTCAGGTTCTCCAGAGCAATTCAAATAGGGAACCCGAGTACTGAGGGAGGCGCCTTACCCGCACGTTCCCCTCGGACCCCAGCTGCTTGCGTGGCTTGTCGGCCTCAGCCCGCGTCCCGTCAGGATAGGCGTGCATATACAAACACTTCGCCCCAAAGGGGCATGTCCCTCGGCCCTGGTCGAAGTACTTACAGGCCTTCTTACTGCAGGAAACAACGAGAGCAGAAGAGCAATCGCAGGATGTCGGACAAGGAAATAACGAGGTATGACTGGGTCCTGAGCAGCCCAAGTCAGAACATTTATTGGAACAATCAACAAGTGAAATGACCTGATCACATCAGAATAGATAGAATTATGCAAGCAGAGTTTCACGAGTTTTGACTGACTCATAAAGCAGCAGTACCATCTTGCATGGCATGAGAGAGACCTGTGAGTCTTTGGGGATGCATTTTCTGTATGTGGTATCACCTTGCTGAGACAGTGTTGCATATGTATTGACTGACTTACTTACTTATTTAGCAGTCACTTTTATCCAAGGTAATGTACTTTTTTGAGAAAGCAGGATCAGACAGTCCCTGGAGCACTTGCTCAGAGACCCAACGATGAAGTCACTCTGCTGATCCAGGGGTTTGAACCAACAACCTTCTGATCACAGGCACAGTATCCTAACCCGCTGAGCCACACACAGAAAAAATATCTTCAGTAACTGAAGTTTAGCTGGCTACAATGGATGTGATCCCATTACCAGGGGACAGACAAACTACGAGTGCATGACTACAGCAACTTGAAAAACGAGGCATTAAATCTCTCATTAGGGAACTCTGACTCACCAAGCGAGGTACACGGAATGAATGTAAACAGGGGAAGGTGAGATCAAATGCCTGTGGACCTCAGATTTAAGGGACGGCTCACGGTCTGAAGGCCAGAGCACCACATCACAGACGGCAGGGAAGCGGAGGCCTGATTGGCTTGGCAGCCGGTGAGACGTCTCTCCCCCCACAACACAGAGACGCGGACGCTAACGGCGGGGGGCAGCCAGGAAGGTGGCACGCTCAACTTCACTTTAAAGCGGATTTTCCTGCACATGGACGGAATCAAAGGCTCTTCAAAGGTAAGCAGGGCTGTGGGGGGGGGGGGGAGAAGACAGGCAGGAATGGTGCCGCTACCAATAAGAGGAGCAGCTTGCTGACCTTTTAGATTCTATTTCTGTTGGGCCACTGAACGGCAATGCTAACCTTGAGCAGGCCTGGCTGCCCCTCCCCCAGGCTAGCACTGCGCCATAGGCTAAAGCTTACAAAAATCACCAACCAAGGTCAGCAAAACTCCCCAAGTTATATAGCAACTCCCCCATGCCATGCCAGAGGATTTAATTTAGAGTCAGTAATCGGCTATTTTTGGGAGCGACACTAGAGTAGGGCTGGCCAAAACAACAATCACACTACCCCAGTGACACCAAAATGGTTACAACTGTAGTAAACAAGCCAGACAAGGTTACAAGGAATGCAGCCAGCTACCTGCAAATTACGAGGGTGAAACTCTGTAAGATTTAAGTAACAGCAATATCTTAAGTGAAATACTAACTAGCCATTTAGCCAGCCATTCGTGTGCAGTTTGCAGAGGGGACGTGTGTGTTTACTTGGCTCATAACGAGGCGTTTTTTATGGGGCATCTCGCAAAACCAGATGCTGATGTTAGCAGGATAAGCAAAGGCCAAATCAGTCCCTTATGAACACAGTTCAGCGTGTTTACAGGAGTTAAGGTTTACAGAAAAAAAAGCATGTGGCTAACATGCTAAACATTGCATATGATCAAAAACCATAATTATACTATACATATCCAATGACCTGTGAGATTAAAGCACTTGGGGGTTTGTAGCAGGGAGGTAACACACAAAGAGGGATAAACTCCTAACTTTCCTTAAATAGTCATAAACCCAGGATTCTGGGATTAAGCATCAAGCAACCTCATTATTATTAGATGTAACCAGAAATAATAAAATAAAATCACCTGTTTTTGGTCCTGTCGTTAATAATCTAAGGGGTTTGCCACTCGTAAACTGTGTGCACATTCAGGACACAGGATGGAACTCAATACACATCAAATAGGAACCATCAGTCAACACACACTGCCTACTCTGGTCAGTGCTTGAATATTTCACAAAACTCCCCTACTGGCTACTTCGCCACACCCAGTTTCACTCTTAAAGGTGTGCCAAGGAGAGTCACTGCAGAGACACCAAACTGCTTCAGGTGCTGTGCTCAGAAACTAAAGGTCTGTATATGACATATGTCTTGGCCTTGCAACGCAGGTGAAAATTGTACTCACACAGCATTTAATATTCAAATTAATTCAAACATGCATGCACAAGAATGTACACAGTAATACAGCTTTTCAGTAGAAGAAAAGATTCAGCTGGCAGTGGCTGCTCAGCTGCCTCACGCCTCCAGGGCTGGAGGTTCAAATCCCGCCTCTGCCCTGTGTGTGTGGAGTTTCCACGCAGAGAGACCTTGTTGCACCATTTCCTCTGGGGACTCTGATTTCCTTCCACAGTCCAAAAACAAACATGCAGGCAAACTCACATCTCTAAACTATCCATAGTGCATGTGAACAGGTCTGGCAACTGACTGGCAGGTTTCAGACCCAGCGTGACCGTGTACTGGATAAGCGGAAGGAAGACAGATGATGCTGTATATCGGTGTATCACTAGCATGCGGATCTGGCTGCTGGACGGCTGACCCCTCCCCCTCTGACCTGACTCCATATTTGAACTCCTCAATCAGCCGGTTCTTCTCCTCCTGGTCCTCCACCCAATAGGCGCTGGGGATGACAAACTCAGACACGACCCGGCACTCTGGGCACGACCTTGGCGAGAGACACAAATCAAACTAGAAGTCATAACGCAATATCGGCCAAGCTTTGAAGTGTATGGATTAATCACTGTTAGTCCTCCTCTACCAAGATCCGCAAACTTGTGATAAAGACCCCAGACCGGCAGACCCCCAGGCAGTCAGGGGTCATAGCCTCATGCCACTCACTTGACGATCTTGTTCTCAAAATTCTTGACGCAGCGCCACTGTCGGATGCAGTTGAGGCAGTAGATGTGGCAGCAGCTAGACAGGATGCCGAAGCGGCGGTCTGAGGCTGAGGCCTTGTCGTACACCACCTCCATGCAGATGCCGCACACCTTGTCCCGGCTGAGCTGCTCCGCGAAGGCCTTCTCCATATCCACCTCGAACGCCAGCATGCACATCTAGGGAGGCAGACAGGAAGTGACTCATACGTCCCTGTCATGCATCCCTGTGCTTGGGTCACAGGTAAGTGGTGATTAAAACTGGTGACATCAAAATGCACCATTTTTAACATTCAATCTACTCTTATATAAACACAGTACAACAGCCCCAGTGCCACATTACAACTGTATTTTAATTATTTAAACTATTCTGCCATGAAAAAAATAATACCAGAGCAATAAATATATACAATGTACAGTTCCCCTTCACATTTGTGAGGGGTTAGGGGTGGAAGATCCCCGTGAATGTGAAAATAAGAGAATAACTGTTGGGCCCGTTATTAAAAACGCAAAATCAGCAGCACTAAAAAGTGTAAAAGTTTCTACAAGAAATGCCAGATTCCACGGTCACAAAGACAGCTAAGATGTGAGTGAGTGATGTAACCAAGACAAAGATGCACAGCATACCCAAGCCAAGATGTGTAGTTGCCAGTTTTATTTTTTTGCAAAAATAACTTTGGTAAAAAGATGCACACTAACACTAACAAATATTTTAAAAACCCAAATATTTACTATATGATTTTATGTGATCCAAATCATTTTCAATATTTTTGGCTTATGCGTCATCAACAAGTTTCTGCAGTTTTCCAGTAAGCATGAAAAATGCTCCCATTTAATTGTTCACAGCCAGCTCACGGCCAACCGAAACCATGAATGCAAACTGGAGAATTTGGAGGCGTGACTGCACATTTAAATTCATATACAGCAATAGCACCATAAAAGCAGCAGTGCAGTTGCCCTGTGCCCCTGAGTCACCTTCTCATGTGCCCTCCTTTGCTCTGGATCATGAGGGTGCAGCACTTGCAGACTGCAGATCTCACACACGTCTCCATGGAGATAGGAACAGCTGTTGCCATAGTGACACTGGCCAGCGGCCGCAAAAGGGCAGAGGGGCGGAGCATCGATGAAGGGCCCTGCACTGGCGGAATCGTCCAGGCCGGTGCGGACGGCATCCAGGTAGGAGAGGGGCTTGGCTTGAGCAGCCTCGTCACCATACTCCCAGGACCCGGGTTCGAGGGCTTCTGCAAGCTGAGGTACGTTCCGTACTGCCCGGGCCTCAGAGCACAGAGCTGCAGGTTGGACAGACACACACAAACACAGAAAAATTAAGTGTTGAGAAATATAAAACACTAAAGAAGCACTATTCTGAGATCTTCAATTTGAGACCATTCAGATGTAGCTTAGCCCCTATGTACCACGACACAGTAATGCCCCCTAGTGGCAGACTGTTACTATGAAAATGAAGTATTTCCAGTCCTGTCACTGGAAAAAAAGGTAAACAATACTGCCATAAAGAGGTATAAATGAATATGTCAGTGTATGTCAATATTTCTTCATTACTAGTAAATACGAAGTTCAGCCTCACTGTATTTTTGCTAAGGAACAATAAGAGGTGAATGACATCACATCTGAGAATCAGGTGTGGTTTCAGGAAACTTCAATCACCCCTGTCTCTCAGGACCAGCGGCTTCTTGCCACGCGTGCCCGAGCCCGCAGGGGGACCGTTTCCTGGAATGGGGGCCCTTACACCACTGCTCCTGTTTGCTGGGTCACCCAGAGCACCCCCTCCACGTCCAGCAGATGGCTTGATGTGATCATACCTACAAAAATCGTCAGATGTGTTATTCTGAAAAAGACAACTTACTGAGTGATAAATTAGCCCTTCAGATAACATGTTCACTTCCTCCATGTCACAAAACAATAACTATGGTAATGTCCTGACAGAAAAGTCACACTGACTTGAGTTCTTATATGCAGGAAGACATCTGTAACCAAATCTCACCGCTTCTATGATTAAACTTTATTTCAGAGATAATCAAGAGGCACATCATAAAATGTATCAAAGATTAAATTATAAAACAAAACAAATCTATCAGGGTAACATTTGACTATATATATAATAAATAAAAATATTATCACGCGATAGCTTTTAATATGAAGGAAACTTGTACGTTGGACGTTTTCTTCCATTAAAACAAATGCAGATTTACCTGCAACGATCACCATAGGCACACACGCCTTTCTGGAAGAATTTACATATTGTGGATGGTTTGCTTGTGGCCAAGTCATGAGAGAACATACACCTGCTGCCCTCCCGGCACACGCCATGCAGGAAATACCTGGTCACAAGACAACACGTGTGATCGCGGTTAAGGATTCCGAAACAATCCATGCAGAATTCATGTCACAGACATCAAATAACTGCATAAATCACGTGAACTGGTTCATGTGAATTCCAGTGAAATCTGGATATATAAAAATACAAGCTGTCGTCTGGACAGCGTATGCAAATATTATTGATCTGTTACGTCAAACCGCGCAGATCCGTTAGCAATATGCTAGCAAAATAGATGCACCTAGAGGACCTAGACATCGAAATCAAACGAAAAAACTAGCGGTGCCGAACACACTGAAGTAAAGCACATTTAATTAACCACAATACTGTGCTATGTAAGCCAGTCAGCCACTGTCTACTAAAATGAGAGCTAGGTAGAGAGGTTAGTGAGCTAGCAAAGCTATCTAGTGATACGGCATTTTACTTTTAGATAGTGAAAGCTCCATATTAGACAGTCGTCAAAAGAAACTTGTTAATGAAGTTGTAATACGCCAAACAGAACAAACGAGTAATATTTTATTTCCAAAATCACCTGCAGGTTACTTCTTTTGTGGACATTTCCCCTCTTCCGAGGTTTGTAGCAGGTCCTGCGCAGGACCTCGAACCGCTCGTGCAAACGTGACCTCCTCCAGGCCTCTCACTGGCTTCTCATTGGCGGGTTTGCTGACCCGTCTTTTCATTGGTCCCTGCGGCATGATGTAACTGCCTAGTAACCGCGTGTCCAGTAAGGCAACAAACCTCATCGCCCTTCATTCATTTACAGGCCGTCGTCCACTTACGACTGTGGTCGGTTCCGACTGACCGGTCGTAAGTCGGTCCTTTATTTTATATGCAAAAATTATCATAGACTGGGTACACATAACTGGCACGCAAGAACGCGCGCACTGTATATCGACATGCGCTGTCGTAGCAGCGCAAATGCGTATTTATTTTATGTGCATTTGCGCTGATATGACAAGAAATCACTGTGTATTTTCGCCTTTATACAGCGAAAGAATTACAAATTAGCCACAAAACGATTAGAATACACGGTAATTTCTTGTCATAACAGTGTGAAAGCACATAAAATAAATACATATTTGCGCTGCCTTGACAACAAATTGCCGCACGTATATATACTTTATACGGCGAATGCGTACTAATTATTTGCACCCCTGATCATATGTATAGTATACATTATAACAAAAGTAAATCATCTTTAAGATATATTGTTCGGTGTTTTTAAAACTATCATTTTCTCAGTTCGTCGCAACACCTGTTGTTCGGGCGGAAACTGTCATACACTCGTCCTGCCAGACGCAGCGTAGTAGTGGCCATATATGTACGGTCTGGGAACAGTCGTAAAGTCGATCAGGTCGCATAGGTCATAAGTCGACGACGACCTGTACTCATTTAAATGACGCGACTTACAGTACAGGGAAGGCTCATAATTGATGTATGCTTCAATTATACGCAACGACGCACCTTTTAAATAAATAAATTGTGATGCATTGTATACTGATTTATTACATTTTAAAGGTATTTTCTTACCTGTTTAGTTTACAGACGGTCTGTCATATTCTACTCTCAATTCTTAATAAGCTAAACAGCTGTTCGGTATATTGGCGTGAATTAGCTCAATAGTCTGGCATATTAGAATGTTTCAGGAAAAGTAGAATAATCCGATATGTGAACAAATACACTAAACCAAAAAGCTGTAATAACGTGCAAAATCACTCCGGGCAGCGATTTTCATTTAAATACAGTCCTGGACAGCTTTATGTATAATGTAGGTTACTGATAACGCTATCACTAAACCATAAAAGAACCATATTCGATCCTAGTGTTCCCGAATTTTTCTTTTCTCGCTGAATGATAACGAATGACCAAGCCATATCTGGAAATGAACACCGAGTTCACAGACGTATCCTGATTTTTGTAAAAGTAATCTTTTGTAGTAATCTATTTCAGCAATGTCTACACGGATGGTAGGCCTATATCAGAAAATACATTTTATTGTGCCCCGTTAACAAATGCAATGGCAAATAAAAACATAATCGGTTATTCGACTTCCTAGACTGCTCAGAGATACGGAATGCCCTGGTAAGCGACGTCCTGTCTTCTTTCTGCGTCTTCGGGTTTTCGAGTGGCACGATCATTGTTGTGACGATTAAGAACATCCAAGTTGTCAGATAGCTTTAGACACTGGTCATTTGGTTTTCAAGCAACATTCCAGGCATGACTTGGCTAAAAATGCACTCGTTTGTTTTCCTTCCAATGAGTATTCTGAAATATATCCAAGTTCAAAGACGACAATATAATGCTCTTGTGGTCCTAGCTCCTCATTGTCCAGCTTTCACATATATTAATAAGCGCAACAAATAACATATTCGGAACAATTCAGATATTATTTTGTGGCGGATACTTTCAGAATTTTCAAGGATCTTCGTGGCTTCTCTGCCAAGTTCCAGTATGTTTTGCCTGCTAGAGACCTTGATGTTGATAAAACCGAATAATGAATTTATATAAATGAATCTGAATACTATTTTGTACTATTTGTATGGTTCACAAATTAAATGATATAGGCCTAGCTAAACGCAATCTAACCCATTCCAAACATATTCGATGAAAATATGGATCTTACCTTGCAACTGTTAGTATAATATCTAGGCACGATCATTATTTCCTCACAGTTCATCAAAGCGTAATTATCAGACTGAGGGAAACAAATCTGAACAGGGACTACTGGCACACTGTCAATTCTGACATCCTTGTTTTCAAATAATGGCTCTAGCTACACACACGTGGAGGACTGAATAACGAAACGGAACGTGCTTCTTTGCGCAAACCAGTGGTGAAATATTCGGTTCACGATGTGGGATATTCGGAGTAGTGATAGGAATAACGACTCCTTTATTCCTTTCCATCGATCGTTCCCTTTCTTTTTCTCTTTGGGGGGGGGGGGGGGGTTAGGCTACGTGGTTTATCTAAAAAATAATTATAGCGTAATATTTTGGTTCA
>JAODKC010000130.1:6220727-6235349 GCA_026777985.1 Mormyrops attenuatus
TTTTTAAAAATTTAATCGTCCTACCCCCCTTTTGTTGCTCTTTTTTAAGCTCCACAACATTTTTAATGTTAACCGCCCCACCCCCCCCACCAATAAGATATATATATATCAACATATCATCTATTTATTGACAGTCAACTGGCACAGTTTATTCTATTATACCTGTATACAGATGGTATGACGATGCTTATTATTATTATTATTATTATTATTGCTAGCTGTCTGTATACTGCACCGCGGTCCTGGGGGGACATCATTGTGTACCTGTACAGTATATGGACATATGAGGAAAAACGCCCATCTGACTCGGGGATCTATCTGCAGTTGCTCACCCTGGGCTGACTGCTGACTTCACCATCCTCACACTCCTCTTCCTCATCTTCCTCCACCAGCACATACTGGTACTCTGTGGATGGTGCGGGGCCCGAGTGGGAGGTGGCGGGCGGAAGGCCGTGCTCCGGCCGGCAGCCGCAGTGGGCGAGCCAGTCGTCATGCAGGACGCACCGCATGTTCTTGAGGGTTCCCTCATCCAGCCCCTCGGGCTCTTGGGGGTAGAGCTCGGCCAGGGGGTCAAACCGGGGGTTGCCTTGCCTCTTTGGCTCCCGCCCCCCCACCTCAAGAGGCTCTATGGGGCCATTTTTGCCAGCACGCGGCTCGTATTCAGAACATTCTAGATCTAGGGGAGGTTCCCCTGTCTCCGTCCCCTGTCCCAAGCTATGCAGAACCTCTTCACACTCCATCGTCTCCCCATCTTCCTCGTTCTTCAACTCTGTTGGGTGCGTGAACTTCTCCAGAATTTCCCTGACGATATCCTCATCCAGCCCCTGCGACAAGAGGACATCTTGGGCCCATCGCATGTACTGCTGGTACCTGGAGAACAGCAAGGTGACCATAAGGAGGACACTCATGTATTGGCAGCCCTTGAGTCTGGACATTCTGCACCGGAAGCAGCTCTCTGCTCTCACTCTCCACCTTACGGTTGTTTAACCACCATCCTGCAGTATCAACACACTTCTGTGAAAACCCTGCAGTGAACTTGAAGTAAAGGGAATTTTGGCAGGAAATATCATTCTAACCCTTAAAACATCAGATATTTGGAAACATTTACCTCAGAAAGAGGGTTATACATAAACTGGGGGACTTACTTGGAGAATGAGATCACAGGTAGACATCTGTCACTGAAATCTAAAAATATATATGCATAGATTAAGACAGAAGAATTAGGATCTGAGTAAGTAACCACAAAATATTTAATGATTCAAAATTCTTATTATCATTTGTACTAGTACAAGTACTGAGTACAATGAGATGCTTACTGGCGTGAGTAAGACTGAGTAATTCAACACAGGGTATCAAGACAGAGGGCAATAATTAGACATTACTTAGACATAAATAAATATGAGTAAATATAAATATGGATATGGTTAAAGAAAATTAATGGAAAGGAATCTAATTTATTTCTAATAAAATACTTCTGCTTATGCTTTGTTTCATATATTCAGGTTGAAAATTCTTGATGCTAAAGTGTGGAAATATGGTGCCAATAATAACTGGACTTCGCCTCGGTGATAAAGCGGATTTCACTCCTGTGAAATAGGGCGACCCTTTTAGTATTCGGGAGGTGGGGCGGGGGGGCACCGTACACGCGCTCACTTATTCATTCATTGGCACGTCGATGGTCCGGTCAGCTCACATTACACACCTCCGTGGCTCAGAAGTTTAGTCTACGTTATTACATTTATTCAGGAATGCTTTGTCCAAAACAACCGAGCTGTAATGATTGGGATCTGTGGAACCCCGTAATCAGAATACAAGAGCATTGTGAAAATGCAAGTTATTTCAGCATGCTACTCATATTTGCCAAAGCTAACAGCAATAACGACGTGTGGTCTGAACTTACTGTACATTGAGGTTATTTGATGACTTCGATCCTTTCGTCGTTTTGACCAATCTGTGGGTCTCCCTAACATCTAATTCTGTTAATAATCATTCAAATACGTTCCAAGTATTCTTACAAACTTGTTACATCCCATCACATAGCTGGTTACCCCGCATTTGAAAACACAGCCCGTTAAATGTGTATTAGCGAAATGTTTCAATATTTCTGTCCAATACCAGCAATGTCCAATAATCATACCCTATCGACAAAGTACTATACTTTTATTTTACGCTACAGCCGTAAAATGACAAACTTACTTTTCCATGTATCGGAAATGCTGTGCTGGGGTCTGCTTCTTGACAAGATCCCTTTGCCAAAATAACCCTAAACGTAAAGAAAAGAAAGTATACCCCCAGTAACATAAGCACATGTAACTAACACACGTCCAGGCACATGACATAAAATATTCTCAGCTATTTTTTGTATTGACCTTTCCGTACAAGGCTTCTATGTGTTTAGGGTCTCTGACGATAACATGCTGGTTCACGATTTCTGCCCTGTATATGTGTTGCTCCAGATCACCTTCATTTTCATAGCCTAGTACAGGGAATGGGGCTTCGTACGATTCATAGACTCTCGCACGGCGTTTAGGCGCCTGGAAAACGGCTTCTGTCATAGCGATCTACCTGTTCTAATTAAAAGGTAAATACGTTCGACAGTATTCTTTGATGTTGCATCTAAATACAAGAACTAAAACACATACATACGCAAACGTCTTATACACATTATCCAGATGATACAAAACCGCGTTATAATTGCAACACCTAAAATCCTCCGTAGGAAACACTTGCAAAGTCTTGGTTCCTACTTCTGATTTTACCCAATACTTTTAGGAATTATAAAGTAAGATTCACAGCAAAACATTACCTTAAATCGACATTACCCGAGCTATATGAATTTAAATTGGTATACATCTACACTGAAGACAGCGGCGTACATTTTATGCGGAGGGTTGGAATGTCTGATCCAAAACGAGATATTCTTTTCATACAGCCTGATTTATCCGTTAATAAAGTCGAGTCCGACTTTAGTGGATTTTAGCACGCCAGTTGCTTCTAACGAGCTCTGACTCTCTGGGCTCCTCCAGAATCATATTCATTGCCCCAGTTATGCTGTCAGTCCACAGCAGCCTGTCTTCCTCTACTCCTCTGCCTTCAGTTTTCCTCATCACGAGATCCTACAATGATTGATGTCTTCTCATGATATGTCCAAAATATTTAAGCTTCTGTCTCATTATTAATCCTTCCAAGGTGCAGTCTTTCTGGATGCCATTATTTTTCTGGATTATTTAGCCTACAGATTTGTTTGTTCGCCTTTCTATAGACGGAACTCTTTAACAGTTTCCTCCAACACCAGAGTTCGAATACGTCCATTCAGCTCTCCCGTCCATACATCACTTCTGGAAATTTTTATAGTCTACATAACCTAAATTTAGGTTTTATATTGATAATATACATGTAAAGTTGATCTAGTTTCTGAAATAAAAAACATTGCAGTGGTTAAAAGCCCTATTGTATATATTCTAAATAGTTCCATAATAATTAAGTAATGTTCTACACCCTTCTTTTGGCCTTGTACATATTGTTCAAATTTTTATTTTGTTCTAGATTTCAAAGATTAGTCACTCCCCAGCAGGTGGTGGTATTATCTAACTGTACTCCTTTTCGAAAAATGCCTAAACCACCGATTTTTCTTTGCTATTGTCTAAACAAGCATAAGTATCCAATAGGCCTAATTAATTTTCAGCATTATTGAATAAAATTTAGTCCTACATCTAGCTTACTTCTATGCAGTTACATGACTTGTATCATGTTTGTCGTTATATTGGCCTATTAATAATGGCATGTGGATTTTAAATTAATAACGTGAATTTTATAATACCTCCTGATCTACTTAAATATATTTCTCAATGAATAACCTGAAGGAGTACTTTTAGTTTTACATAGGTCCGCAATTGTGTCACTTCGATTATTAATCATTTACAGTAAATCTTAAAACTGTCTGAATTAAATGATGTGCGCTTTTTCTCCTATAGGCCTATGTAAGTGTAAAAAGGAATAGGCCTATATTTTTTCCACAGCGTTTGATCACCATATTTATTTATCCAGTTCTATGTTTTGAAGCTCACAACAGAATAGTTTAAATAAGATTTAATATTACTTTTTCGATAACTAAATTAATCTAATTAAAATGGTGCATTACAAAATGACAGTTACACAAACTTTTAAGTATGAAAGTATACAGGGGGGACTGGAAATAACCTAATTCTTTTTGCTTTTCAGCCCTTATGGCAAACCGTGAGTAATTCTGCCACACAAAACGTTGATTTGACGTGTAGTTACGAGTTGTTCCTCAGTTTAGACGAATAGTATGTGGGGTGGATACTGCTTGGGATAAAAAAGGATTGTATTCTCCGTAGGTTTATGGGACTGCGCTGTTCTGAAATGAATGCCAAAGAATTTGCTTACTCAACCAACAATTGAAGGTTGCCTTCATTTCACAAGATATCTTTATTTTTCAAGAAAATAAGTTTAATGCAGGAGAACAATATCTCCTCAACAATAATAAGACTAATATTTATTAGCATATACGTTAAGAATGTATTTTGTTTGCTATAAAGTGGGCCTATTGTTTAACACTGCTTTGTGTAAGTGTGCGTTGGTTGACACTGTAATTTTACTGAAAATGACTGACTTGTGACTATGCAACTATACATAAAAATCGATGGCAACATTAAAATGTTCCTTGATGTGTGATTTTTCTTATTAATTTTACATTTAGGGGCACTGATGGAATCTACAATTAATTATAACTGTAGCCATGCTCTTCATATAACATCTGAAGCCAGTTATTGGTTAAACTAGATTCTTTGTCGGACATGCAGCCTCTACATGCCCAGGGCCGGTCAATCCTATGGGCCACATCGGCGGGTGAATAAGGCGCCAACTTCTCAGGGGGCGTCGACTTGCAAGCCAGTTTCAGTTTGCATCGGACGGGGGGCGCCAGAAGTGATACTCGCCTAGGGCGCCATATCGGCATGCAATGACCTGGGTTGGACAGTTTCTTAGGCTCAACAGCCGAGAAGGTTACATCGCTAAAACAGGAAAAGATCACTGCGATAATCCGTTCGGTACTTTCACATGTCAGGCACACCACTTTTATGGCGACATAAAACCAGGTCAACTGCGTTCAGTAGTCCCACTGAATGAGTGAAATGATAATGAAATGTCTTCATCGATATATGTCATGATAGTTCATTCGGGTGTATTTACCTTTTCTGAACAATATTGTCAATTGTAACGAAAAAAAGTAAAGCACAGTTTTTCCAAAATGGCCATTTCCTAAAACACATGCTATCTTTGGCTTTCTGACTTTAAAGAGCCTTTAGAACAGGAAAATGTATTTTTTCGAAGTATTTGGCAGAACCTACGAAGAATGTTGGCTGGACACGGTCATCTGAGAATTGGTACTAACAAAGTAAGGATATGCTGACACAACATAAATAACACATTCAATCATCGTCAACACAACAGCAGGCTCACGTCCAGAATACCCACCTGCCAAAAATCCACATTTGTTGTGATAGCCAATCGGATGGCTTCTTTCCCTTTCCCACCCCAGCCATTGGAGAATTTACTGGACTGCATTTCATTGCCTAAGATTTACAAGTTAATGAAATCCCCAAATTTACATTGAGCGAAGCAAATAGTTATAAGAACCAAGAGAGACCCGAATCTCTTCCATCTGTTCTGAAACTTTACTACATACAACATATTCCTTTCTCTCTTCATAAATAAAACAAAAGGCACGCCTCGTATAATGTAATACACGTATTTGAACACTACAGTAGTATTGCTCATTGTATTGTGAACAAATTGACATTAATCAGCAAAATCCAGTCAAAAGAAGATCCAGTCTTTATTTTAGTTAGGTGACTTCACGGTTAAACTAATACAATATTTGAAGGATTTGTGTAACTAGATAATAATTCATATCTTAGAAAGATAAGCTGGTTAAACAAAAGTCAAGCTACATATGACCCAAGTCACTATATCATTTTTATGATTCTTTCGGTGTTTCAAGAAGTAAATACAGAACGTGAACAAAAAGGTTTTTTTTCCTAAAAACCTGCTGGTCTGCCCTAGTCCCTAGCTATACAAATATTGTCAAAACTAGCTGGTTTGGAAAAAATATAGGCCTATAATTACTGTGTAAGTGACTTGAAACTCAGGGCAATGTTTGGGACGTCTAACGTCCGTATGTCAGTAGGCCTATAATATTCTCTAGGAACTAACAACAGGTCATAAATAATCACGTCAGCTTCACTCTGAGGTCTCAACGTTACAGTTTGCCCATCCCTCCTTTAAAAAGATACCGGTATAATTGTAACAGGGTGCGTATAGGAGCTGGACTGTATAGGCAGGCTGATGCTGAGCACTACACAGGCTCAGTGGAAAACTGACAGCTTGGCTGTCATTTAAATTTTGAGGTGCTGTACACACACTTTCGGTCGTGCCATTTTTCTCCTCCTGTAATTGGCACACGTCATCTTGAAATGACAGCTAAAATGAGTACGCCGGATCGTGTCATTTGGCGTGATCTGTACAGCCCAAGCTGACTGTCAGCTAGGGACTTCGACGCAGGGACAGTTTTTGGTATTCACCCCGTAAATAGCGCACTGTCACATCGCCCGTATCCGGGAGCAGACAGATCGCAGACGGCGTCGTCCATCCTGTCGCAGTGACAACAATCGCGGAGCCTCCCCGCAGCTAGAGCAGCGTAAATCAGCAGCGGAGATTTCCGTCTGCTGAGTGGTTCAACGGAGTTCAGATTTTGCAATCACGAAAGGGCGTGTTTGGTGAGACACGCAATAAAGGAATGATGTAATGTCAGTAAAATAGCTTGGCATGCTGCGCGCTCGCATGGACTATTTCCAGTGTGAAGGGCTTTTCAGCTCATTTCCACTGCTGCAGTGCTAGAGAGTGAAAAAAGTATCGTTGAGTCATGGAGTGAATAACGCCGATGCAAGTTTGTAGTGCAGGGGAGTACAGGTTTAAGAACATTAAAATGGATGATGAATATCTGATTTACTTTAATTTTAAACCTAACAGCCACTTGTCAGAAAAGTTGTTAATTACCTTGTATTTAAAATTAGTGTTGCCATTTACCGGCATAAAATAACATTAGCAGGCGATGTGAGACATTCCATCTTATGATATCACTCTCAGCATCAACAACTCTATTTTAATATGGACAATACCATCCTTAAAACCAAAGAGAAATAAGTTCATATATCCATCCATCCATCCATCAATCCATCCATCCATCCATCCATCCATCTATCCATCTTCTGCTACTTATCCAGAGCCGGGTTCGGGGGGCAGCAGTCTAAGCAGGGATGCCCAGACCTCCAGCTCAATTGGGGGAATATCAAGGCGTTCTCAGGCCAGCCAAGAGATATAATCTCTTCAGCGTATCCTGGGTCTGCTCCCGGGCCTCCTCCAGGTTGGACATGCCCGAAACACCTCCCCAGGGAGCCATCTAGGAGGCACACTAGATAGATGCCTGAACCACCTCAACTGGCTCCTTTTGATGTGGAGGAGCAGCGACTGTACTTTGAGCCCCTCCCAAATGTCCGAGCTTCTCACCCTATCTCTAAGGGAGAGCCCAGACACCCTGCGGAGGAAACTCATTTCTGCCATTTCTTCCGCGATCTCATTCTTTCGGTCACTAGCCCAAAGCTCATGACCATAGGTGAGGGTAGGAAAGCAGTTGACCGGTAAATATGTAGCTTCGCCTTCTGGCTCAGCTCTCATTACCATGACTGAACAATACAGCATCCGCATAGCTGGCGACGCTGTGCTGCCATTTAATCTACTCTGCATCTGACCCCCACGCCCCCCCTGCGGTGGTGGGCAAACAGGACAACGGACCTATGTTATTCCCAGGCAGGCCCCATGGGTGGAGACCCGGCCACCAGACACTCATCTATGACACCCTCCCAGCTGGGCTGTGGTCTCCCCAACCTTTGTGGTAATCTTCGTAGGAGTCTTTCTGAATCGCACTTTGTCTGGCTGCTCAGCTAGGACAAATTTGCCATGGGAGACCCTACTAAGGGGAATTGTCCCCAATAATTTAGAGTAAAAATACATTGGTGCAGTACTGGTCCAATTGGCACCCTAGGTAAGTGTCACCACCGATGTGAAGTAGGCTTGCTAAGTCAGTGTTCTGAGTGGACGGTGCCCTAGACAGCTGCCCATGCGTAACTGCAGTGCCATGCAGGCGCTTTTCATGGGGGGGGGGGGTGATTGTCAGTTATCCAACAGGGGTACTTTGAACCTCAAAAGTGCACGTTGCACTGCATAAGTTACTTCATTAAACTGAATGGCACCTATCAGTATCACTGTGAATCACCCTCATACAGTTGCTTTCACTAACAAGTCAAACAGTTGAATAGGTATTGGAATTGAACTCCATTAACAGCAAATCTGGTCCAGGTTTAACTGCTGGTGCTTTATTTAATTGTCTTTTGTTACAAAGTGAACAACTTCTGAGGTTTGCTGTGGTCTTGAGCGGAGTGTAGATTCTACACCATCTGTATACCATTTATGAAGGCAATGTGGACCATTTAGTAATGGGAATTCAGCCAAAACTGCTTATAAAATATTTATTGACACTCAAAAAGATATCTTTTGAATTGTAAAAAAAAAATAATAATGAGGAACCTAAACTAATCAAGAAGACATTCTCTGTTTGGCCTTGTAGCATGTAAACTCTTCGCAAAAACAGGACATTGACAATCTGGAGGTCCTGTCTCTATATACAAACCCTCCATATGTCAGATGAACTTGCAATACACACATAACTTAAGGAAAAATCTACACAGTGGGTTTGGCATAAAATATAAAACTTGTTATTTTATCATTATATTTAATGGAGACATACAAAAAAGAAACAACATTAATATCAGCCTTTTCCTGTGCTATATTTGTTCTGCAAAAGCATTTAAGGACGTATTCACATTTTCATTGTTTTATCAGAGAGATGCATGAAATGTCAGTCTGAATCAATACCCTTTCAATTTAGGTTTATGCAGTTTTTTGACTGGTCTGAGGTAAACCTTTGATCACTGATATATGGACAATGTGTTTGTTTCTGAATTAATAATGTTTATAAAATGAAGACATAAGAAATCTCACGTGTTCAGATTTCACGGCAATGTTGTCATAGTTAATTAAAATCTATTTTCTTTTTGAATATCAGTTTCTCTGTTTCATGGTGGCAACAAAGTGCCTGCTGCTTAGTCATATTAAGCATATATCCCTCTTTTCCTGAGGAAGTTATGAGTGGTTCTCTGTCCTTTTAAAAAAAATTAAAGTGATGCAACTCAGGGCATGAATGCAGTCAGCAATTGACTAAAAGCCATCGCTATTCTGAAACAAGTGACTAATTCACCATCTTTTGGACAATGGAAAGTTATGCTCAGTTTACCCCTGCTGTCACTTAGGACCTTCCGGTATCACCACTTCTGGGTAGCACTTAGTAGCCGATGATGGAAGGCCTAGTACAGGTCTTTCATTATCTCCTGCAGCAGGGGATGCAAATGCATGTCAAGCTCAGTCTTCTTCAGCAGCTGGATAAGGTGGACGTGGTCGGTGACCACCTGCCGGAGGTCTGTCATCTTCTGGAGGACCTTGGCGAAGAGCTGTAGAGAGTCGGGGTGTTTCATCTTCAGCTGGAGCTCCAGGGTGTGCAAGACCGTCTCCTGGAGCTCCTCAATGGGCTTGACGTTCAGCAGTCCTGGTCGATCTGCGGGGGCAACAGGGAAAGGAAAAGCAATTCCAGAGCCTTCCGCCTTTCAGGGTATGGAGCTGAAGCTAAACAGCTGTGACTTGTAAACCTTCGTTATCCTACACAAGCTACTAAAATGATGCCGCTGTACTGGTGTAACAATGGAGTCTGAATACGGAAGTCCCAATAACCCAATAACAAGCACAGAAACACACACACACACACACACACACACACACACACACGTTTGTAATTATATCTTTGTGGTGACAGTCCATTCATTTCTATGGGGAAAACTCTAATTCCAACATGACGACCTTAACCCCTATCCGGCCCTAACCTTAATCTTACAAAATACGAGATTGGCATTTTTAGTTTTTTGATTGCATTCACAGATCTTGGTGGGGACACACACATTCCGTGACATTAACTACTGAACCTTTTTTTTTTTTTTTTCCTTCCTTCCTTCCATCCATCCATCCATCCATCCATCCAATTGTCCAGCAGACTTGCGTTCAAAACAAATACAAAAAATTGACTTCTCTGAATCAAATCTGTCCTAGAATTTATGATTTGTAATAAACCGATGTTAGTAAGAGTAGAATGTCCATTTATAGTTCATTAATATATTGTTTCTATGTCAGAGGTAAACCCCTTCATAAGAAAATATCTGTCTCTTTCATAAAAACACATTTTCACTTAATTGTTAATGTTTTACTAGCCTTTCCACGATGATTGCTTTAAATAATCTACAGAGCCAAGTTCAAGGACATAAGAGTTCCAAAGCAGACAAATCGGTCACCAATAAAAGTCATAGATAATCATATGCTCTCAACATGATAGCTAACAATACAGCAGGTTATACAAAAAAGACTGAATGAGAAAAGTCCATCAAATAACCTATAGAAATAAAATCATCAAAAAGTTTGCTAAAAAGAAATCAGGGCCATTTATGGATGTTAATGGGCAATACTGCAAAAAAGTACAGTAGCAGCAGACAATAAGTGCAATGTATGACTGATACATTTTGAGACAAGAGGTATCTATATTTTTTGCTTCCACTGGAAAATCCTCCAGATTAAAAATGATATGACTAAGTGGCACACGATCATGCTGTATTCCCGTAATCGCTAAAAAATGAGCGTGTGTTTGTTTCATCAGGACAATTGAACTTAGAACCTACACCTACCAACTGCAGTCAAAGGAGGCCAGAGCTACTGGGGCAAATTAAGATTTGTGGGGGAAGAACGTGTTAACCAAAAGTCACACTACTATATTCTACATGACCTGTGCCAATTTCAAGAAAGCCATTACTCATAATGGGTACTGAGACCAACCGTGGCACCAGCCTATTCTAAATGGCTGTGAGTGGTTAAGCACCTGGTGTAGCGCCAATGGCACATGGCAGTGTAGCAGGTTATGAAATCCAAACTTGCAAAGGCAATCGAGCTGTACCCACCTCCGCTGAGGATGATGACGGCGAGGAAGAGTGCCATGTCGCTGTCATCAAGCTCCAGCATGTTGAACTTGACAGAGAACTCGAACTTGGGCTCCATCATCTCGCAGAAGGGCCTGCGTAGGCTTTTAAGGAACTCGCGCGTCATGAAGATCTGCCCATAGGAGATGAGCGTACCATCCTTGTTCATAAGAGGTGCCATCATGATGATGATCACCTCGATGACGCCGTACTTCAGCAGCGTCACCTGATCATTGAGGTCCAGGCTCACGAAGCCTGGGATGCTCTTGGCGAACTCGGTGACCTCGCGGACGGCCTCTGCCGAGCGGAACTGGCAGCTGTGGAAGAAACGCAGCTCCACTTCATCTGTGGGCTTGTTGACGGGGCTGTAGTCGGTCCTTGCGTCCATCATTGGCATCTGCCGGCAGTTTATAAATTGCTCCCCTTCCGTCAAGGACTTCATATCATGGATGACGAAAGGCTGGAGAACAGACAAACAGACGATCAGCACCCAGCAGATAGCGCTGTGTCAACAGGCCGGGCCCTGGTCAAAATAACAGAGACGTGCGAGACGAGGTGGGCGAACGATGATGGGAAGCTGCCGGGGCGAAAACGGAGATAACATTTCAGTTCATTTCTTCAAAATGTCTTTCGTTTGAGCGCATTTATTCCAGTTTCGGAACAGAAAACAAGACCTTGGTTCCCTAAAATCCCAAGGTAACATTTTTCTCCTTTTCGTCATCTCCTATGGGCCCACTAGAAAATGACTTTGCTGTATAGGAGTATTGTCTTTATTATCCAACTGTCAGATGCTTAATAAATGAATTAATATACCATGGAAAAAAAAGAGTGTGAGTTTCTGTCTCCTCTGGAAGATGAATTCATTTATCTTGGACCCGTTTCTAATCTTAGAGAAACACACGAAGGAATCCCATCTTAGTTAAATATCATTAGAGCTTATAACGTGACAGAGGCGTGCCCAACAGTTTGGAAATGCACTGGGACAAAGAGGTTATGACACAGAGCTGCACAAATTATCCAGCCGTGGGAGGGTCAGTCGTAATTAATGACCTTTCTGCCGCTCGTTCTGTCACACGCTGCACTATTGTGAGGGCTCGTTTCAACAAACAGCTGTTCACTATCACTTGTGCCATTTATTTGGCTGGACTAGTCAAAACAAGCTCGAATAAAAGATGGTGAGTCGCCTTCATCATCTCCCCTGCCAGAAGGGTGCATGGTGGCATGATTCCATTCATCGCTTTGGTCTTTTAGACATAAGTCTTCAAGGAAGACAGGATCCCCTAAAGCACAAGGAAAGCTTGCAGCAGTTTCCTCCCTGGAAATGGGTAGAATGAGGTTGGATGTGCATGCAAATTTCAGGATATTATGATGAGGATTTAGGTCTCAGTGGAAATGTGCTCTACGATGAATCATCTGCTACCCCACAGTGTACAGTCTTACTCTTCAGTTTTTGGACCGCAACAGAGGATACTAAATGTGGTCTTTATAGGTTTTTTTTAAATAGAGATTTATAACCTTTTCCTGTGACCTTTCATAATTCATAAGACTGAAAGATTATATGATTCATGTCTAATGATGTCACTGAGAGATAACAAGATCTCTGAAATGTTTGCTAAAGAATGTTTATAACAGCACATTTAAATTTTACATCCATATAGTGTTCGTCCAAAATCTGCACAAAGGAAGGGTGAACATGGGTTGGAAATCTTGAAGCAATTTTAAAGTCGCGTGAACAGATAAGAGGAACGAGAGACACATATGGGAAACTAAATGCATTCAGGAATAAAATCTCATCCAAATCCAAGACCAAAAAGACTGTGGAATTCTCTCCAATAGGCCGTTACAACTTATTGCCCATTTTCGCAGGGTACTGATTTTAAGATACATGTGATAATGCTGATCAGTCAGGCCAGGTAAGGAGAGGAAGACTAAACTAGTCCCTTTTTCTGGACCTTTCTAGTCCATTTCTCCCTTAACATAGTCATGAAGGGTCCGGGTTCAGCGAGACGTTTTAGCCCATTTTAACAGGGTCATGCAAATGTAACAGGTTCTCATGAGCCAAATGTGTCAGGAAGAATTATTTAGTAGTGACACCCCCCCCCCTTGCCAATTTCACTGCAACTACGTTGAGATGTATGCCTATTTATTCTTGCACTTTAAAATAAGTAAATAAATAATGAATAACTATTTTTTTTTTCTTTCATATCGTGATCGGGGCTGGAGAAATAACTTCTTGTATGGACCTTATTTTATGTATATTTCCTATTTATTAAGCAGTGCTGCTTGTTTTGTTTGTTGTATTTTATGCTCAAAGTGCATTCATTTTTTTGCTGCAGTTTGTTTTTTTCCACATTTTGCATTTCAATGACATTATTAAAAGTGATCACATGCATGTGATCCACTGACCATGCAAGTCATGGATGAATAAAGCTAAACGTCAAAGAGCGTCACTGCAGTAAATAATGCATGTAACGGTGTCAGACTGCAGTCTTCCGGGGCTTTCCCCTCAAACGTGCTGAGAAAACCATATCACGGTGAGAAGCGTGTCACCATGACTGAAGCCTTTTACATTCACAAGGCGACAGCCCCCCCCCCCCCTCGACTCACTGCGTTGCCGCCGGTCTTTCCAGAGAGGATGGCTCTAGCCTTGGCTTTGGTCAGGGGGAAATACTTGAGATAGGACTCGTACAAGTGCTTAGCGAGCGCCCTGAGGTCGGCTGACTCCGGGTGCATGTGGTCCATGTCAGAGGAGAATTCTGCTAGGAGCTTCTCCTTCTCTGCCTGGGGCATCCTGCCAAAGCGAATGGCTGGGAAAAGAAACAAGCATCCAAACATTAAAACAAACTCCCAAATGCCACATTTTCCTACAGCCGACCCCCCTCCTCCACCGTACGCTGGATGAGATGGAGGGCAAACATATTCTGGGCTCTACTTGCGGGATGCGATCCTGCGTCATCCGGATATTTTTCTGATTGGGTGTTTTCAGGATCCCGACCGTGGTGGGGAGCAGCGATGACGGATATGGGCTGAGGCACCCGTTTCACAGAAACCAGCTACCCACATGGCTAACATCTCTGAATATCTGCCTGTGAGTGTCACACCCCTGGGTCCTGTTCAGAGGAATCAGTTGGCCAATCAGTGCCAAGGGATTGCTGAGGGTCTGTGTGGGCTAAGACCCACCCCACACAGCAGACCTCACTGAACGAGACTCTGACTAATGGTCTTTACTTCCTCGTGGGGCCCAAGCATTGTGCTGTAATGAGATGAAGTATAATTACCTTCCCAGTCTCTCTAAATGACTAGTGACTAGTTAACTTTCTCCAGCTACGATTTTTGGTTTTGGCTGGGGGGGGGGGGGGGGGGGGGGGGGGGGGGGGGGGGGGGGGGGGGGGGGGGGGGGGGGGGGGGGGGGGGG
>JAODKC010000130.1:6247669-6263262 GCA_026777985.1 Mormyrops attenuatus
CATTATTATCTATGTTATATTCATGCATCCTGGATACTTGGGTTCAGCTCACGAGTCACTAACTATTTTTTTAAAATAATTACCATACTAATGATTACGCCTCAATAATCACTCTGTCACTATAATAACATGAATGCACAATACCCAGCCAGTAAATCACCAGAGATATGCTCATGTACTGAGGTCCACTACCTGAAATACCATGTGCATGTTTCGAACTTTCCAGCTGCAGAGCATGCTGGGTATCTGAAAAAATGGAAGAGCTCCATAACAAAGTTTTGGTTGCCACTTTTGGTCATAACCATATGCATATGGATACTGGAATTCTTTGAAGAACCTCTACACGTCTGCAAGAGGAACAAACTCCGACAGAACAACAAAAAGAACATCCTAATGAAGTAGAAGGTAAGGTTAATAAGGGTCACAGCAGCTTCCACAAACCCTCAAAGGCAGTTGGGAATGCAACAATTCTTGTTTGAGAGGCCAGATGCAACTCTTGTCACATGGTGTCCAGGCAGATTAACTTTTGCTATATATCATTCTATCAATCCAGCAAATGAGGAGTAACACATGAAACAGAGTGTTCATAATTATGTTTATGAATTACTTAGCACATATAGCTGTGTCATCTACACCTCAAAATCAAGCATGGGTGGCAAACAAACAAACCAACAGAGAAAGCTACAGATCTGAGTGTCTCGGGTACGGGAAACAGACAAGCCATAGGCAGCGACCCTTTTTGTGG
Organism: Mormyrops attenuatus; assembly: GCA_026777985.1. Taxonomy (NCBI): domain Eukaryota; kingdom Metazoa; phylum Chordata; class Actinopteri; order Osteoglossiformes; family Mormyridae; genus Mormyrops; species Mormyrops attenuatus. The sequence goes on from JAODKC010000130.1 coordinate 6,248,415, forward strand.
TGAGCAAAACCCCCTAAACGGGCAAACAAAAACAAACTAAGGACGCACAGAAGCACGCCAGATAAAAGCCATTCTTACTTCGTCTTGGTTTTTTTCAGCTCTACTAATTCATTTTCAAGTTGCGCAAAATCGCTTGCAGCAGAACTAGACTGGGCCACACATTTCATGAGCGTCTGTCTGTTTTTTTTGTTTTTTTTTTTCGCTGTTGGGAGCAAATGTGGTGGAACAACTATTTTTGTCCCCCACAATACATGTGGCAGTTTCTGTGATATATGGAAGAATTTAAGTGCCACACACCCCTAAACAAATCGTACAGCATTATTAGGATCTGAATACAATTACTTTTGCTGTAAAAGCAGGAAAGAACATCTAGTGATGTTCTACCTGATAGATTAGACAGGGTAACAAAGGAAGCTGTAGGTGTAGGTCTTACAAATTTAATTGATTATGATCATTATGACCCAACCCACGTATAACACGGTTCACTGTATATAGTTCCTTCATGGTTTCTCCAATCTCCATGGCATTTTTAAAAAGAAGATATTTCAACATTTAAGATCTAGCAAACTATAATGGTTCCTTTCCATAAGTAGGTGAACGAGTGACTAATTGTTGATCAAAACACTCTCTGGCCATCGTCAAGAAATAACAGATTGGAATTGCAGCAATAATACACTTCTGGCAAGTGTCTTGCATCCCCTCGGCCTTTATTGTGCAGCTCCCTGGGAATTTGGGTTTACACAATATCCAAGGACATGAACCTTTGCCCAATTTCTTTAAATAGGAATGCACTATTAGTTGATTACTCCTTTGGGGAATGTGAAGCTTCCTCCTTGGATAAAGAAGGCGAGTACACGACCAAGGCCTCTACAGTTGGAAACCTCCACTATCCCAGAGCCCTTTGTTCCTCGAAGTAGACAGGAAGAGCTGGGAGATGGCTAAGCGAAAAAAAAAAATAAAACAGCGTATCATGAGACGCATATCAGATGACCCTTCCCATTTATACATGGCGCCGTTGTTGACCTCTGCCATCAGCATATTTAAATAAATAATTCATAATTGCTGTTATTAAAAATGCTGGTATTCCAAACCCTTCCCCGAAGTGTGTGAAGGGTTCACTCCTTACCTGGTTCCACCTCTGCCCCCCCCCCACCCTAAATGCCACCTCTCTTTGTTTAGATTCTAACAGGATGGCTGAATCACTGACTTGCATTACATGGGCAAAGTCATGAACAATAACAACAAAACAAAAGTAAACAAAAAAAGGCATTAAATAATATTTCGTATACATCTGTGAGTCTTCCTTCCTATATACTTTGACCATATTTTACCATACACATTTACAACATAGAGTCTACTAAAGGACTAGCTGACTAGCTAAGGACTAACAAACACCCAAGTTTTTGCGTTTCTCGGTTTGGTAATAACTTGTTTTGGATCCACTCTGGAGATGGTCTTGAGACGATAAATATCAAATCATTCACTACACTAAAATCTGTGAGGAAGTACAAATACATCTCATGTGACTCATTGATCCAACTCGGCAAGCTTATTCCAATATCAACGGTCAAGTTTATTGAAATAACACACACCAGATTTAAAGGACCATCTTGTTCAGTCATTGATAAAATAAAATCAGCCTTCAGGCTGGCTTGAGGTGTGTCTCCTGATCCAAATCTCCGAGCAAAAGAGAATTCAAACTCGAACCATCAGTTAAGGTAGATTTTGGTATAGTCTTTGCTACTCAAATTTACACTGACTGTAGCTGACTGTGTTTAAAGCATGTTTACAACAAAAACAACATCTGCATCAGTGATAGCAGCCAATGCCTTAAATATTGGGCAAAAAAAAACTCTAAATTCAACATATATTAGAGGTGGTAACAAATTTTTAACAGTTTCATCACCCAGTACTGGCCTGTCGTGCTCATTGTTACTTCTGGGAATTGGGGCCCGCTTTCCGATTGGCCCCTTTGTGAAGAATGGAAATGAGGGGACATTGAGCCCCAAGACTGCAGATTTCAGTAGAATAACAAGACCGAGATGGGAAGGCACTTAACAGGATGGCGAGTGGTGAACAGCGCTTCTGTATCCAAGGCACACCTTCCCTTAAAGAATAAGGTGCAAAGTCCTTCACTAAGCACTACAACACAAATTGTGTAACATGTTTCAGACTTTGAATCTGCAGTGGCTCACCTCCTTCAGTAATCTATAAAGCAAGTTGTGCATCTAGAATGTGTTTACTTTGCATATATGTAAAAAAAAAAAATCAATGATTGCCTCGTGGTGAATATCAGTGTAAGCTAAGCAAATTCTTAAGGATTTTTTGCATGTTGCGAATGTATTAAATTTGATGCGAAGGCTACATTTAATTTTTCAGATTTCATGATGATAAGTCATTGAGAAGCTGCTGCCTTGCTTCGTGAGGCACCACGGGATTCTGGTTATGTATTCTAGGTGCCATCACAACTGGAGCCCACTGAGTAACTGCTGAATTTCCAAATACAGATATGAAAGAGACATTGACAAATACCATTTCCATATCACCATTAGCACAAGTGTTATATCACCGGAGAGAAAAAGAGAAAACTATATATAAAAGTACATTCTATTAAATGATTAATCATAATTTATCTTAATAATTTAGACCTGCAAAAAAGCAAATGTCATGCATTTCAATATAGGCCAAGAATTTCACATAGTGTGCTTAACGGAGTAGAAATATTATTCAACAATAAAGAAGTTTATAAAGTCAGATTCGAAACAATCTTAAATGCGGCCCAATGGAAATCGTCTTAGAAATGCGGTGTATGGAAACTTTAGACTATTCGACTTATTTGCCAGCGTACACCTTCCTGGTCTTACTAGAACGGGCTTAAAAACGTACTAAACAGGGCAAAAGTTTACGTCATTTACGCTGAAACCCTCGGCAACACCGGAGAACTCCTAATGTAGATATTTCAATGAAATCGGAAGACTGACTTTGTCTGAGTCTCTTTTGCTGTACATGTTAAACGCGTCTCATTTCTTTAAAAAAGGTCTTGCAAAGAATAAAATAATCAAAAGAAGCAAAAGAATATTCCTGTAATTTAAAATAAGAAAATCATTGCCAGTTATTCCCCTGCTGAACAAGTCTAGCACTCTTCTGTATTAGACAGCTGCTGTATTTTATGAATTAATTCCAGCGGCCAACTCCGTATAGTAAAAACAAAAAAAAAACATGCAATCATGCACCTGTATCACTGCACACCTCAATGTTTAAGCTGTTTGGCGGCTGGGCAATTAGCCATATATGGGAATTATTTTGTGTTTTATTTTTCAAATATGTGATCCAACTGATAATTGAATGTTGACATTGCTGGAGTGCTGAGTCATTTTAGGACTGTGATTTATAGCGAGTGACACTTCTCAGTGAAGAACACTGCAATTTTAAACACCATAGATCTGAGTGACTTACAGAATACTACACATATACAGTATATTGGATAGTTGTACAAATACACAAGAAGTTAACTGGTCTGACAACAGAAAATATCCAATATATCAGCCCATGCTCAAAAACGCAGTTACGAACCTCCATAAAGCCGAAAAGTAACGTAAATGTAACGTTGAGATAATGACACTGGTAACTTTAGGACTATTTTTCAATCACAGAACAGTAGCAATAGGATATTGCCAGAAATTGCTTCGAACGTTAAAAAAAAATCATGATTTACACTTACCCTGAGCAAAACGGCTGCTTTGGCGTTTAAAAAAGCTGCTGTACGTATACATCACAAGTACAATCTCTAATAGACAACGGCGGTGCTTTCCCCAAGTGCTTCACTGCGCCTGACTTTTATAACCCAGAGGTCCTCTAAATTAACATACAGTTCCTGGCATCACGCAGGAGAGCAAGTGCATGAGATGTACTGACCTGTTTTGGTGCTCTTAAGTCAGCTTTGCGAAGCTGTCACTTCCTTTTACACGCTCGCGAGTCTGACTTTCTGTCCCCTGCGCTTCTCCGCTCTCTTGGTCCCGCACCGTTCTTCGGAACGCGGCTTCCAGCAGCTCTCTTTTCAGGCACTACAGCCGGGCAAGATCGGGAGGCGATCGCGCCTTATAATTAAGGATCGGCGGTGCACAAAGTGATGTTGGCAGGCTGTGCCGCAGCGTAATCAGTGACTAGACGGCGGAGGCGCGTCAGAAGTTTTCAGGCAACTTCTCGGTTTCTCCTCCCAGCGCTGGGTCACAAGCGCCTGGGATCGCATGGAGGAAAATGCGGAAACGTTTCTTACACGCCCCCCAGATCCAGTTGATTGCTTTCCACATTTCGCCCAAGCAGTCAGTACTTCATAACAGTTGACATGCCACATCAACAATTATGTATCCAAATGTAGGAAGCGAGGTATAGTCATATTTGTTAATTGATTTGTTAATTGCCAGTAGGAATATTCTTGGCTCACGGTTGTTTCAAGTTGTTTGAGCCATATAAATATGCACGTGGTAGACACAGCGCATTATTAATAAGGCACAGTAAAGGGTAGCGACTTCCCTGCGCCGCCTGATCTGTGGGCTCCGGGCGTTTTAATTATTCAGGGACAATATATTAAAATTATAAACAGATGTCAAATACTTAGACACGAGTCACCGCCAAAGCCATCAAGCTGTAGTATTTGTTTTCGATTCGTTTTTACAACTGCTTCGATTTTGTCGGAATTGAAAAGACTTATTTGAAAGGATAGGGTTAAATGAGACAGAAACTCAATCGAGATGATATGGAAAAAAAATAGACGGGTATTATAAGAGACCGATGAAGCGTAGCCTTGCCCAAAGCACCTAAAAAGTAAAAATCTCCGATGTGTGCTACGTAAAACGTGTCCCACAACGGCGCAAATAATGGTCTGAAACTTCAACAGGGAGACGATGCTCGCGAATTAACCCACCACATCTGCTGTTGTTTAGAGTTTATTACTTAATACGAGTTAAGATAAAATTATACAGGCAATTTAATTTTATTACAAAGCCTGAACAAATCTAACAAAACTATCTTATTATAAACCGACTTTTTTATGGCTTGGAGTTTCTGATGAGCAAATCTTGGGAGGGAGGAAGGATATGAATCACGTGTAACTTACTGTGCGACGTTGCGGCAACCGGAATAATTATCACTCTGCAGACGTTAGCAGTTATTTGCATAATTGCTAAGAATTGACTATTGGATTAGGACGAAATGGAACAGAGCAGAGCTCTCGGAATAGCGTCATGTACATTTAACGATGCTTTTTATGTGACGTTTTTTTCCAGCGCGTGGTCTGCTTTAAATGTCTCCTTTAATACAGATCTGAGAGCGAACAAACATGTAAGTTGAGGCCCATCAGCTCGTCAGGCATCTTAAAACCTAAAACCCTGACAAATACATAAGTCAAGCTATAATATGGTAAGTGCTGTAAGAGGTAGGTGAATGTACATTGATATTCTGTTCAGCAGATTGAGGACTTGAATTAAATATGACCTGAGAGATTGGTAGGCTGGGCATTTGGGGCTGAAGCCAGTTCCTAATGATTTGTTTCTCAGTTGTTTTAACAGCCATACTCTCAGCTTGATGACCGGGGATAAGCCCCTCTTTATTTAAGAGAATCACCAGGACTATTCAAATTTACTTCTCAGGACACGCTTGATTTTTTTTTGCCATGTAAAAAGCAGGCACTTCTGATGTGATGTCTACTTATACTTGCAAGCACGCAAAATCCGTTTTCGAGGATATACATGTGTAGAATTTGGAAATGTCTGACAGTTTATAAGATCATCGATCACTGCACAGTTTCGCCCACACATTAAGATAGTTCTTCTTCACTTGAATGATTCTTGCAGGCATAACTGGACCATAGGCCGTTATATATATAAAAAAAAAGCTATCAGCACACATCACCTACCATCTAAAGAGAAGCCTTGGTTCTCCGTCCCATGACGAAGAGACATGAAACTTTAGGGCGAAAATACTCCACCCTGTATCTGCTCATAGGTTTTTCGGTATATCCGCTCTGGTCGCCTTGCCCAGAATGGACTCAAAGAAGCCTCAGTCAACCTAGCTACCGGACCCTCAGCATTATAACCCCCTGCAATACACACGAAAGAAGTAGAAAACATTTAATCGACCCAATGTTATCCCACGCTTGTATATCATTATCATGAATGATTCATTAAACCTGTTCCAGTTTTAAGGTCCTGTATGAACTGAAAAAATACACAGAGTATAACGGTTTGGAGCCGACTGGCTCCGTTGCCGGGCTGAACCGGCCGTGGTCTCACTTTTGGACGGCTTGTAAAAACATTAAAAGCACACTGACGGTCCACTGGATGAGTGCGCAAAAATCCGACGCGTCGGTGCATTTCACAGATACAGTACTGTTAAAAAAAAAAACAAGACGGACGTCTTCTGGATGCGTTGGCTGCCTTTTCTCGGGAGTATTGCTTTTATGTAAAATAAACGATGCAGAAAGTTTCATGGTCGGGGGGGGGAGCACCGAGAGGAATGGCGCCGGTCATCCGCGCGCCGCTTTCCCACAGCCTGATTCCCCTGTGCAACCCGCACGCTCACCACTCAGCAACTTTTATTCACGTGTGACCAAAAGGGAACAAATGCGCAATATTTAATTTCTAAAACTATACATTGCAAGGTTGTATTAATGTTGTCTTTTCCCAATTCCCTAAAATACGTTTATTGCCATCAAAAACAATTGATCTGGATGGATTGAAATTCATCCATCTCGTGTTTATTTCATCATTTCTTTCAGAGGTAAATGGGTTTCTCATATTTAGGAATACTGATAGGCCTAATTGTTAATGAACAAACGAGTGGCACCTTGCCACCAATCTTGAGGAACCTTAGGCCGTAATGCTGGATGTATGCTGTCCTCTGCTGGTTGTATAAAGTAACTACACCGATCAGCCATAACATTAAAACCACCTGCTATATTGTGTAGGTCCCCCTCGCAAAAAAACCCAGCCCTGACCCATTGAGGCATGGATTCTACAAGACCTCTGAAGGTGTCCTTTGGTATCCTGCACCAAGATGTTAGCAACAGATCATTTAAATCCTGTATGTTGCAAGGTGAAGCCTCCATGGATTTCGGGAATACCATTGCTATGAAGGGGTGTATTTGGTGTGCAACAATATTTAGGTAGGTGGTACATGTCAATATAACATCCATATGAATGCCTGGACCCAGTGTTTCCCAGCAGAAAATTTCCCAGGGCATCACACTGCTTCCACTGGCTTGCATTCTTCCCATAATACATCCTGGTGCCATTTCTTCCTCCGGTAAACTGCGCGCACACACCTGGCCATCCTCATGATGTAACAGAAAATGTGTCAGACCAGGCCACCTTCTTCCATTGTTCCATGGCCCAGTTTTGATGCTCACATGCCCATTGTAGGTGCTTTCATTGGTAGACGGAAGCCACCATGGGCGCTCTGACCGGTCTGCAGTTATGTAGCCCCATATGCAGCAAGCTGTGATGCACTGTGATCTGGCACCTTTCTGTCACAGCCAGCATTAGTTTTTTATGGAAATTTGTGCTACAGTAGCTCTTCTGTGGGATTGGACCAGACGGGCTAGCCTTCGCTCCCCACATGCATCAGTGAGCCTTGGGTGTCTGTGACCCTGACACCTGTTGCCCTTCCTTGGACCACTTTCGGTAGGTACTGACCACTGCATACCAGGAATACCCCACAAGACCTGCCTTTTTGGAGATGCTATGACCCAGTCGCCTAGCCATCACAATTTGGCCCTTGTCAGAGTTGCTCAGATCCTTACGTTTGCCTATTTTTGTACTTTCAACACATCAAATTCAAGAATTGACTGTTCCCTTGCTTGATATGTAATTGCACCCTAGACTGGTGCCACTTTGACGAGATAATCAATGTTATTCACTTCCCCTGTCAGTGGTTTTAATGCTATTAGCTTATTAGCGTAGTATTGTAATTCTGACCAGGTAATGTATCTGTTCATATCGATTTAGATTCTCAGACAGCAACCACTTTAGAAAGATAAAGGCAAGTTGCCTTGTGAAATATGCAGGGGTTAAGGGTATGGTGTTTGTGGACAAGAGTATTGTATTAGAGAAGTATTGTACAATAAAAAGTTGCAGTTTAACTATTCTTTTATATATTTATATGGAATGATTTTAAATTAATTTTGAAGGATGAAAAGATTAAAAACCTTGCAGGATCTGGCACTTACAGTATGAGTGAAACTGACCAATGTAAGGAAGCCTGTGGATGTTGACCTGGACACTGAGACTTAACTATTGAGCCAGAAGCCCATGCGGCACCCTAAGCAAGCTTCACTGCTGGCGCCCCCTGTCTGAGGCAAAGTGAAACTGGCTTGCTTAGTCGACGCGCCATCACAAGATGGTGCCATAGGCGACCAACTGTCACCTAATGCATTGACCTGCACTGCATTGAGCAGCTATTTGGTGGACATGAACGTTCCAGCAGACACCAAGGCGAGTGTGTAGGTAAGAGCACATTGGTCGCTTTGAATGACAGAGTCAGTAGAATGAGAAAGTTTTGGATAACCTGCCAAATTCAGCGTACAGATCAGCAGTCAAGTGGGTGAATGATGAGTCACATATTTATTGACAACTATAGAGGAAACAGTCATCACTGGGTCATGCAAAGCAATACTGAATACAGGTAGAAGACAAAATGGAGGCAACAACGCCAAGATGGGTAATTAGCTTCGAGGATGACGCGCAACACACTGCACAACACGCCAGGGGATTTCTACGGCAGAAACATAGTGATGAGGCTTCAACACTTCACGGACGGGCGGGTTGACAAGGTCTACCAAAGTGCGAGACAGCAAAACCCTTCACGGGACACGAAGCAGTGGCCTGAAATGCCATGTGTTTGGTGAAACTGGCCATCCCAGTCATGTGTCTAAGTTCCACCAATTAAACTGATTTATTGAGCCACTATCAAGACCTGGTGATAATATATTAAGAAACATAAGTGTATTGATCTCTTCGAACACATACACAGCAAAAAGCTAGAGAAACTAACCACAACTGTTTTGTTTGGGAATAACAATGAGTCACAATGAAGCTATAACACCAATGGATAACTCTGCACAGTTTTTTCATTCTGTGTTTCACTTGGCCAACAACATCACTATAAATCTCTTCATTGGACTACAAAAATATCACCCCTGTTTCATCAAAAAGTACCTCTGTACCTAAACCATCAGGACTTTGCTGGCAACCCAGTGCTTGGGATAGGAGGTACGCGACACAAAGAGATGCACAACGAAACACAGCTGTTCTGAGACTTGGACACACATCTTCGACCACTCTTTTGACTGTTATCTGGCGCTGGGCAACAGGCGCTAGTCAGAGAACAGGCTGGCAAAAGACTTTCGCAAGTTTCGAATGGTCTCCGCTTTGGCCTCGTCCTCATTGCTGGAGTGAAAGAAGGACGTGTCGCCGAAGCTGAAGGCGTTTGTCAGGGACTGTGACTTACTGGAAAACAAGGAGAGGCCAAGTGAGAAGGAAAACCCTCAATACTGTCAGGAGAGCATTTGAAGAAACACTTGTAGCTCCTCTGAAAGAATCACTAAACATGCTCATCGCGGGATGTGGATATCAGCATTTAGCATGTGCCACACAGTAAGGGAGATTAACCAACCTGTCACATGAATAACAGATTTTTAAGTTTTTCTATTCTACTTTGTACCTCTTACAAGTGGTCATCAGATTATAAATCTTGAAAGAGATGTAATCTTCATACCCATGCCTTTGTATACAATAAAAATACACAGATTTTAAAAATGAACATTTGGCATTGTAAATAAATAATGTGTCTATTTCAAAATGCATAAAATACATATACTGTAGATGATTTTAGAGATACAGATAGAGATTTGCTGGTTTTGTTAATGTGGCACCAAACATCCCTTGACCTTTGTACGTCATGCGGAGGTCTAGCTAGTCAAGGCTTTAATCCAGCCTCAGCTTCTCTGGGGTTCTTACTTCAGCTGTGGTTGGGTCTTCTGTTGGGCTGCAGGCTGTTCTGGGACTGGCTGAACCTGGGCTTGGGGTGGGACTGGATTTGGGCCTGAGGCCAGGGGCTGGGCTTGAGGTGGGAGTTGAGCTTGGGGGGTTGGCTGGGCCTTGGCTGGAGTGGACGGCTGTGGCTTTGGCTGAATCTGGGGCTTGGAGTTCTGCCGCTTGGGCGGCACAGGCTTGGGGGGCAACGGTTTCGGAGGCAGCACTTTCGGAGGCTGGTCTGCCGGCTTGCCGGGAGCAGGTGAGCCTTGGCCCAGAGCTTGGGGCTGCTGTGTGGTGGGGGCAGGGGCCAGTGGGGGCGCCGGGTCCCGTGCAGAAACACTGGGAGCGGATGCCGGCGGAGCCTCCTGACTTTGAGACTGCGATTCTTGGGGTTGCACTGCGCCCCCTAGGTTCAGTACAAGAAACACTTTATGATATCACAACATTTTCACACAGAAAGCCCCCTACCCCCCACAGGCTTTCAAAGTAAAAAGAAGCACATTTTAAATCCAGCACCTGTTGTTTGAAATGTTTTATTGATTGTTCTACGTCCGACAAACAGACAAAAGGGCCCCCCCCAACATCACCCCGCCTTATCTGAAGGAGTACAAATTGGGTGACAGACTCTTGAGGTTGACATGACAGACAGTACATCCAGGGAGGGGAGCGGGGTGTGGCTGGGGGAAGGTGCTTCCTGGGATATCAAAGACAGACGGAGTTACGACCAGAGTACATGGATGCGAAGAGGGGGAGCCAGGGGGTACAGCAGGGGGTAACGACGTAGCCATTCCACAGCGATAACACCAGAGTCATGCATCAAAAGCAAGGCAGAGAGGAGGCATGCCCGGTGGGCGGAGCCCGCGTCCGCTCTCTCAGGGCGTACGGCCGGTAGCCCTGGTAATCCCTCCCACATGAATAGTTACCGATTCGTTATCATTATAACCTTCGCAGTTACAACGCAATGTGTAATTAAAAAGAATATATATGCATATCCACATGAGTAGGAGGACAGGCTATATCAAACATATATCAAACAGGAATGTTGCCTATTAATTTTTTGATGGAAAAAGTTATATAATAAGTTAATAGTAAGTTATATAACGTGCTATTAGCAGGGAGTTTTTTCGACTTGACACTTATACAATTTTCATTACTTATCCTTCAGTCTTTCTTTCTTTCTGTCACTGTATACACAGAGCTTCTTTCTGTTGTTCATCTTCCACCCCCTCATTCTCTGACCTCAGCCCAAGGTCCCCCACAGAGGCGCGCACCGTCCCACCGGAAAAATTAAAGCATGATAGTCTAAAAAGGGTAAAAACTGAAATAAAGAATAAAATGTGACTTGGTTGCAGATACTACAACATGGGACATAAGGGTCTCACAGAGGAAGCTTTATTGCTTGGGAGAGAGACATGGGGGCGCCAAAGGTCATGGAACAGGCGGGGGAGCTGTTCTCTGAGTCCTTTTCCACTGAAGCCTGTATTTATAAAAGGGTGGCATCGGGGGAAAACCTTTCAGCCGAAAATGACATGAGTTTGACTCCGTAGGCCGTTAGAGTAGGAAAAAAACGCAACACTCGATTTTCCATATCGGGGTCTCAGCTCCCTCTAGAGGTGAAACACTCAATAATTATCATTAAAAAAAAACATTTGAGTGCATTAAACAGCGCAAACTTTATGTTACTTAGTTAGATAGACCTGTCCTCCATCTAAGTTCTGCACATTCTGACTTCTCTAATGTCATTTGCACACAAAGTGTATAACACCACCTACGCTACCTAGGCCTATTCCAAAGACCAGTGTTCTGTCGAGTTGAGCTACTTTGACGAGTTAGGCTACCGTAGTGCTTATCAATAGCCCTAACCCTTACCCTAACGGCCAAAACACCCCTAACCCTTACCCCCCAAAAACACCTAAAACCCTAACCCTAATCCCAAGACGGTGGAACTGCACATGCGCAGAAAGGCTCGATAGCACGTCACGATAGGTAGCTCAACTCGTCAGAACACCGGCAACCTCTGAAACAACTCATAAGCGTCATAATACGCGTTTCCGTGTTTTTACTAAACCAGAACAGTGACGTGATTCAAAAGAAAACGGTTTTTAAGATACCTCTTGCCCAGATATTCAGTATAGCACTTCAGGTAAAGCACTAAATACTGTAAGTATCTTTTAAGGAAGTAATCCACTTTGATTTGACCGCCAGCAGTTGGCGAAGGGGTGCATCTGCAGGCTTACGCATCGACGATTGCTGTAGTGTCACGCTTAACTGATTGATCACGTCAATGACTGATTTAATAAAACCTTTCCTAAAATCCTGCTTTAGGTATGTTTGCTTTACATACATTTTAATAAACATAATTCAAAGTTGAATCACACAAACAAATTTGCAATTCGTGTAATTTACATATATATATATGTGTGTATTTTTATGTAAAATTATTTAGGCATCCATTTATATATAGGTTAGTATTATTTAGGCTATTTTATATATATTTCGGTTAGAAACAGTGAATAATGTAAAAACCATCCCCTTAGAACTAAAACGTCACCCTTTCACTTTCGCGAGAGATTTTTTAATATTAATGATATAGTATCCTTTTACACTACCAAATATTAAATAGCGAATATATTACATTATTTGTAATCCAAATCATTTTCGGTAGGCCTGCTGTTTACGCCATGTTTTTGACTGACGTGTGGTCCAAAGATATTCACGGAACTGTCACGGCCAACTCACGAATAACCGAAACCGTTAATGTCAAATTCGCGAATGTGGAGGGGCGACTCTATTTTCATCAGTCTTAACTTTGGAATGGGCCTATTTAATCACCGTAGCAAATTAACAATAAATATCTTTTGCCAGTAATAATGCGATTCGATCATCATGTTTTACATAAAATCTCTAAAGTAATTAAACGATATGGCTATGATATATCAATGTTCATTTTGGTTAGAAACATCCATCCATCCATTTTCTGTAACTGATTATCCTATTCAGAGTCGCAGGGCTTTTTGAAACAATGGACTTGAAACAATATACAGTTTACTGCAAAAAAACACCTAAAGAGGTCAGTCGAGGTTCGACAGGCTGGGTGTTTTGCGATTTTAATAACGCGCAGTCTATAGTAATACGAGTAAAGCTTTCAGGTCGCGTTTTATTACGCTGACCTTTTACGGCAAACGAAAAAAAAATCCTAGTAGCAAATCGAGACTTTCGGTTTGCATGAGCTAAACAAACGGAAAATCACTTCGGTATTCCGCGGCGGATTTCATGGGGACCCCAGCTTTTACTCCCGGAGCGCATAGAGAAGCGCTGTGACCGTATTAGAGCGCTTTTCTGCTGACAGTGCGATTCATTACGCCTGTCGCTGCATTCAATGTAACAAAAAAACCAAAGGTTTCCGGAAATCTTAGAAACAGCATTTTCAGTTACAGTTTTTTTTTCAAAGGAAAAAATAATCCAGCATTAACAGTAAATGACCGCCCAAAATACTTCAACTTTCAAAAAAAAAAAAAAACTAACTACTGGAAAGCAGATGTGAATGTTAGCTATATATATAAATAACTCGGGTCCAAGTGTTCTGACTGTATTGCTGGAAATTCGTGGGGTTGGTTCTGTTCCCTTACCGTTATAAACTCTTTTAACATGTTGTACCAAAGAGGAAAAACAAAATATTTTCATGCTCAGAATTACAGATAGAACATTTCTGAATATAATAAAGCGATGATCACGAATATACATTCCATGTATATCCCACGTGAAAACACATAGTCAAATACAAATCTTTAACTGTCTTTGAATCACTCATGCAAGAAATATAGAAGTATATATTTGAACAGAGAAAATAATTACTACCCGTCACACACGGATGAGGTCTCTCTGTCACACACAGACACACATAGAGAAACGGACGCACGGATCAGTGAAGGGATGATGGAGAAACCGCCACCTACTGGTCACCACGAAATATCAGCACTATCAATTTAAACGAGGGCGAGGAAACGGGCAAATAAATAGTGAATACTGGTAACAGTGTGAAGAAAACCACACGAAAACACGGCAGCACTGGACTCGATTTAGGCACAATTCGTTTTTACACCATTGACGACAGCCCTGAAGAAAAACCACAAAATTTACAAGAGAACAGAGGCAGCCATTACAAGCACACACATTCACAGGTAAACAGTACATTTTGACACTGCATAGAAAAAACACAGTCCAGGCCAGCTCGGAAACACGGCAGAATTGCACAAACTACGTTCCCCCTTTGCGTCCCTCAGGTTATCACTTGCTTCTCCATTAAATGGAACAACTCTTTTTATTTTCATTATTTGGCTAACAGACGTCTCTGGCTTCTCACATCAGTTTCGTTTAGTCGTTTAGTTTGCCTGGACTTGTTTTGGTCCTACTGCAACGCCATTACAGTCCAGAATGTACTGTAAACAACCTTGGGGCGCTGGCCGCTGCGATGGGATCTTGCCGCCGTCTGTCAGTCCTTCCTTCTGGGCTGCAGACTGAAAGACAGGAGGACATGGATGAGTATGGAGTGAGGGCCTGGGGCTCCGTTCCTTAAACGATGGCGGTGGGCTAACAGGAGATTGTCGATCTCCACGGTCAGCAGTGCTGTGCGCTTTTGGGGCCAAACTACTCCAACACCGCTGTGCAAGGGATTCCATGAAAAAGCCAGTCATTTCAGGGAGGCAAGATCATTTATCGTTGTGGTAGTGTTGAAATGTAATACAGTCATTGACAAAAGTCTTGTCACATAAGGACATAGTAACTTAAAAAGGCATATAACTTTATTTCTAATCAAT
>JAODKC010000130.1:6278509-6290160 GCA_026777985.1 Mormyrops attenuatus
CCCCGCCCCCCCCCCCCCCCCCCCCCCCCCCCCCCCCCCCCCCCCCCCCCCCCGCCCGCCCCCCGGCGGGGCCGGCGGCGGCGGGCCGGCCCCCCCCCCCCCAAAGCAAGCCAGATAAATACAGCATCCCCACCACACACCACCTAGCTAGTTCCCCCAATTGTCTTCCTTTATATTGCTTTTCAGTGATCCGGGCAAAGATCTCAGGGGAGAAGATTGTGTCTCCAGGCAACAACTCATCACCCTACATGAAGATGATCCAGTATGAAATCAAGCTGATCAAGGTGAGTGCTACCATAGATTGGCCAGGAGCCGAGACACGATCTTCAATGACAAGGACCACTCAGCTTGAAAGCTGATCCACGTCAGGATGTCATAATCCTCTGCCTTTGCATACAGCCCATAATGCTACACGGCTTTTTCCTTTCTCCCTTCTCTGGCTTCTTTTGCTGGAGAAAGGGTTTGACCATAGCTTGATGCTGCTGCCGGTAGGCATTAATAACAGTTATACAAATGCTTATAGGTTACATACATCAGCATTTTAGGCACACCTTGGGGGGAAAAATATATTTACATATAACCTCTTTCGCGCCACCCTCAGTGATGACATAAAGATGCAAATAAGTTTTACATGGAAGTACTTGCTAGGAGATTATCAAAGATGATCATCCACACTGCAAGTCTGTTAAATACTCAGCCATGAACCCTTACAATCCAGCAGTATCTGACACATACTGATAAAAATTGCTCTGTTCTGCCTTTGAAAAGGTACAAATGAGTAACATACTTGCACACATATCGTGTTTGTGTTTGATCATACATACTGAGGAGGAAATATCTAGTTTGTTTTATTGAAACCATGCATTTGGACTCTCGCAGATGTTTAAAGGGTTTGAGAAAGTGAAAGACATTCAGTATGTCTATACACCAGTGTTCTCCTCCCTTTGTGGCGTCCAGCTGGACTCCAGCAACAAGGTCCAGTATCTGCTGTCAGGTAAGAAAATGCCACACCATCCTGAGAAGAGCACTGCTCATCCAGTCTTAGATCTGAGGCATATATGCATTTAACAGTAAAGGTCATGGAATAAATAATTCCTCCACACTGAATCAGAGGCATCTTCGGACAGACGATATGCCCTGGAATTTAGGGATAATGATCAGTGAATTATTCAGACTTACAAAAACTTGGTGGTATTACTGTCTAAATCAGGGCTTTTATTTAATCTGAGACATAAACCAAAATCCTTCAGACTCTGAAGCCCTGGTATGCATACCTCCTTAAATGTATTATGGCAATCCAGAGTATCTGACATCTATTCTTTTTAAAATGCAATGACCCTGACGAATCAATAGTCTCTCTTAAGGCGTGTTACGCAATGCCTAGTTCAGGCATTGAGTGATGCACTGCACCAAAGCGTGCTTTTGAGACAATCCTACCAGCTGACATAGCCGTAGCTACACAGCCCATGGTCTGTTTCCCTGGGCGTACACGCATCACCGTGCACTGTGGGAAGGAGAACCCAGTCTCTCTCTCCAAAAGTTGAAAATGCATTCCTCGTGTCTTCAAGGGAACATGCTGAGCGACGGCAAGGTCTCCATCGGGCTGTGCGATCTTGTAGAGTCCTGGGACAACCTCTCCATGTCCCAGAAAAAGAACCTCAACTACCGATACCAAATGGGCTGCGACTGCAGAGTAAGTTGATGTGTCCCACAACCTCGAGCTGCAGAATGTCTCCCGATAGTCCTACTACTAAATACTACTAAAAAATCACTCAAGTCAGCCGGTGTGAAGCGGTTATGTGGGATTTCCCATAACAAGCGGTTAAATGCTACCGCCTGTTCACAGATCGCCACCTGCTACACGGTACCCTGCTCCACCACCATGGAGAACGAGTGTCTGTGGACAGACTGGCTGATGGACAACAGCCTGGCTGGGGAGCAGGCGCGCCAATTTGCCTGCATCAAGCGCAGCGACGGCTCGTGCAGCTGGTACCGGGGGGGGGCACCTCCAGAGAAGGACTTCCTGGATATATCTGACCCCTGATGTGTGTGTGTAGCGGTGGGTATGGGGGGGAGGACTGGGGAAGGGAGGGGGTTGAAAGCAGGCCCGACTACAGAAGGTGGGGTGGGGAGGGGGGCCCTACAGGTTCTCCCACAGTCAAGTGCAGGGTCTGTCAACCTTTGTTAAACCAGCATGTTATGCATATGGTCTAATATTTTATCAATTTATGTTACGTTTTTCCAGGCCCCCCTGCGCCTGCTCTGTGGGTGCCCAGGGGGTCTTGGAGTTTAGGGTTTCTCCTGATCTAGTGCATTCTGTTCCTAGGGTCCCATGATCTCACCTCAACACTGCTGGTATGAATGTAATAGAGAGAGCCAATCAGTATGAGCAGAGGAAACCACCTGACTCAGGTCAGGGTCCCCTTTTTACCTACTAACACCTAAATTCCAATTCAGCTGTTGGTCTAAAACCCACATTTGGGTACCTTCACCCCTAAGGGTGTCCAAACCCTGAATTCCTAGATAATAAATGTTTCTTCTTAAGTAATAGAAAAAAAACTGCACCTTTCTTAATAACTATTATAGCTATAAGTGGACATCATACCTCATTTCTTAAGAGGAATTATTTAGTAAGAGGTACAATAAGAGTATCCCATACAAGATATAAAGGAAACTAATACATTTTCATGTTAATCATTGAAATTAAATAAATTTATCGTTAAAAAATGCCAAATTGCTGACTCTCCTGAACTAATGCTTCCATTTTTATTGGCTTTATAACTTTTTGTCTATCTTCGCATGATCCCAAGAGAGATATTTCTCAGGGAAAGAACATTTCCTTTATTAATTGGGAAACTATTTTAGAAATGTGTGTTTTTTTCAAAGTACTTAAAAAGAAGTTTTTAGCCATCACGTTAAAAAACAAAGTTTCAGATGCCCCAGACCAAACACTTTCTATAAGAGATTATATTTTAGGATTCCCCTTTTTACAATTGTGTACACCTGAATGTAAATATTTGAAATAATATTAACAGCTTAAATATTCACTGCAAAAAATAGTAAATACATCCATTTTTATGATTTACAATACATTCAGTATATAATTGTCATTGGAGTATTTTGTGTCTTCTCGTTACGTTTTATAAACTTTCTTTTTGTGCCAAAAACCTAATACGTTGCTATAACAACAGCATAAGTAGTAAGAATGTGATTGTTTGTAGCGGTTTTATATACAAAGGGATGTTTTTATGGATATTTATGTCTCTTTTGCTGTCAATATATAGTTGGAATTTTCTATTTTATTGTACCAAAAATGTTGTTTATAAAAATCTTTCGGTAGTGTTCAAGTTCATCTGATTTCCTGTTTTCTGGTTGGTTCCCTCCCAGCATTGCAAATCCCAGAAATATTTCTCAATAAAACATGATTCCTGTCCATGGAAAATAAAAATGTTATTCACAGTAACCAGTTCCCAACCCATTATTGGCTTGGTAGGTTGACCATCAACAAACTGTCAAGATATTCCTTTGTGCCCCTAGTGCAATTAGCAACATACTTTCCAGCGTGCAAACTCGACCCTACATTTTTATGAAGCACAGATACTGACTTTTCTTCATAGATAAGTCTAAGTGGTTCCCGATTTTGCAGTAAATGAAGTTCAGGTTATTCTAGTTTTAAAACGATCGCTACGCATTAGTTTTTGAGCGAGCAGAAATACAAATACCTTAACAGCAGGCTACATTTTTGCAGGCTCCGGAAAATACTAAGATATAATTTCTGTACTTTTTCTCTCATAAAAGCCTTAAGCCTTAAGTTCCAACAGAGGAACACGAAATTATTTGAGTGGATTTACAAAGAGTATCTCATTAGTGGTCTGTCAGATGAATTAGGAAACTTTTTAGTTTCATAGTTACCAATGTAGCTAATATTTTTAGGAAAAATGAAGTGTCATATACAGGTCTGTATATTTTACACTTAAGCAAAGTACAATAGTAAAAACCCTTTTGGGACTTCAATGGGCAACCATCAAATTATTGGTCTTACTTCTTACTCCACACCCTTATGTTTTAACTGCCCGTCAGCTAATTTAGCTAGTAGCAAAACTGTTATTAAAACATAGTTAATGTATGGCCTTGAAGCATAAAGAGGTTTTTAAAAATAACCTCAGACACATAGGTAACTACAGCTTGCCATGTTTTTGCAAACATCATGTTACCTAAACATGGAGTCCACAGATCAACGGTCCGGATGACTACAAAACTGTGGTTTAAAATTAAGTGGTCATTTTTTCCTAGCCTCCTTCCTAAAAGAATTTACATACAATAGCAGAGGAGAGGAAACAGACTCCCTGGAATGTTCTGTTATCCAAATCTTAGACTACAGCATATAATTCCTGCTACTGATGTAAAATCTTTTCTGCAGAGATCATGCCTTAAGCTCCAAGGACAGAAACACCTTTGTTCAGAGGCACCTTTGTAATCATTTTTATGATCATTACTATTATTTAAGGTCATGAACTGAAACCAGAGAATCGTATTACTGACAGTAATAATTTCAATCTTTTCTCAAATAAATGGCAAAGCTTTACTAGTCCACATAATCCTGGTGCTGTACTAAGTGTCCCAAAATAAATAAGGTGCCAAGATGTTTATTTTATTAATACAGTGGTCTATAAAAAGTTGCCCCATTTCAGCTCTGTTGTTTAAAATGGCATTTATTGTACAGGTAATTAACATTGAGCCAATTTGTAAATGCTTTCCCATAAAAATAGAGCCATTGAACCATATTGACAAAAAGACACATGACTGGTGTTAATATTTGCCAGATAAAATGGGTGAATTCAAAGACCAGTTACCTTTAACAAAAACTAGATGCCACTGGGTCACAAATATGGTCATTGAAAATATCGACAGATATTGTTAATTAACAGCATCAATCTTTCTGAAAGCAATCACATCACTAAGCACTCTAACTCATGCTTTAAAGTAAGTATTGCTTATCACACCTTTATCCTTCTAAGTGTATTTCTGCATATCCCTTGTCCTCATTGTGTTCTGCAAGGTGAGATTTCAGGTAATTATATGAATAATGATAGCTGCTATGATATTTCACACCCTGTAACAGTGGAAATCTGGAACTGCTGGTCCCCAGTCCTGTGACCTATGCTGCCTGTGGCAGGCTCCACCCCCTCTTTCCCATGACGCTGTAGATAACTGGCTGAAAGATGCATGGATGGACGGATGGATCGATAGAAAGATAAATAGAAAACACATACAGCCTTACCATGTCTTTGTAGTTTGGGTAAAAGGTCTGCTCAATCAGAGGAAATCTGTCTGGGCCCAGCCTCTTGTAAGTGCTTATCAGCTGGGCAAACTGGAAACACAACACACCAGTGGTTAAGTTGTAAACATCAGCCTGTACATATGCTACCTGCTAGGGTGACAGTTTGCAGTGTCGGGCTGTAGCCATGTTGCATTAAGGGAAATAATACATTAATGCTGACTCTACGGCTATTTTATTTCATAGCAGTACACATAACGGATGGATTTTTTTGCCAGTTTGCCAAAATATAATGATGTAAGAAAAACAAATAACTTCAATTAGTTGTCCTTTGATGTAATGCAGAACAAACAGCAATATACCACCTATTGTTGGCAAACGGCCAGTAAAAAAAGTAATTAGCGCTATATCTTCAAACTAATGGACAATTGCCAAGTGTAGAAAATATATATTTATTGAATAAATATGTTTCACCTTCCTAAGTAGCATAAAGATGCAAGACTTAATTGCTGTTGTGATTTTCAGCATTAATGCATAGCCAACATGATGTGTTTCTCTGCCTAAAGCTTTCAACATAGTCTCAGAGATGACATGCAAACAAAACGCCAAAACATAACCAAGGGTAATGGTGGTTCCTCTACAGATGGCACCAGGATTGTGACACCAACAGAGGTACATGTGTTTCCATCGAGTTTCGAATTTGAGAAAAACCATTAAAGAAAAACTCAAATTTAGAAAATAAAAACAAAAACACTCAAATGTCGCTAAAAACTTTGCATTTGCTTGAAAAGATTGGCAAGTTTAAATAGAAGTAATTTGGAAACTGCAATAGAAACAATTCGTAAATGAGTAGATACACAGGACAATTAGTTAGATAATTAGTTCTTCCACAGCTACTAACTTGTGGAAAGCCTGGTCCATGTTGAAATAGGAAATATGGATCTTAATCTCCTGGGATGAGAAATGCATGTATTTTTCACTTGACATCCATTAATAGAAACTTTGTCGAATTTTGGATGAACATCTTATAATCTGCTCAAAGCTGTAATGGAAGCACAGTTTATGATGCCGACTACAGCTACCAATCAGAGGTGATATTCAGTTGATTCTATCATGGCCTGTGCAAGATGGAAAAAAATCACATTTTCAAGGTTATTGTTAGCCATCAGTAGCAAACATACAGGGAAGACACACCACGTTCATTCAGGATTAGCTGCAGTAGCAATTCCGCTGGCGTAGCATAACAGAGGACTTACGGCCCAAGGCTTGTCACAGAGGTTGTAGATGGAGTCCAGGGAGTTGATGCTGGGTATGCCTCCATACTGCAGGCCGATGATCAGGTTGCGGAAGTCCTCATTTTCCGCCATACTGAAGGCGTGTTGTCGGATGAGGACGAAATCTGGCTTAAAGGACCTGTGAGGGATAGAGTCTCTATCTCACCCTATGATAGTTGCCTTTGAGGCGTTGTCTTACCCAGGAAACAAATATTAGGTCTACCGTTTCCCTGTGGGATCAAAGGTTTATTGTGTTTGATATAATAACAGATTTCATTTTGCCGAAGGACAGACAAAAAAAATAAAACAGGATGATACAACTGAAGATTTTCCAATAGAAATTGTTCAACTCATAAGCAATGCAATGCAATCAACTTTGCTAGCAATGCAGCAGCCAGCATGCTGACCGATCTTAATGTCCATCTATTGCATGTAACGAATATTTTTCTTCTACTTTTTGAACATGAATACATTTCGTATGTGCAATTGAATATCTGTGAATGAATGGAGGGCTATCTTCTAATACAACAGATTTCATCTGAGAAATATTATACTGATTTCAAATATTACATTATTGCAAGTATCCAATAAGTGCAAATAATGGAAAAAACCCATTAACATCTGCTAAACATGCTGTCAGCCTCTAGAATTAACTATTACCATATAATAATTTTAAAGATTTTTTGCATTAGGATGCCAGGGTACAAAGTCTTACCAAAATATGAATTCTGATATGATGGCAATATATCCCAGTTACTGTTTAGGAAATAGTTACATGCCAGTGGACCTGTATTAGCATAATTACTATGAGAGAAACAGATGTTTATCAGGTAAACATATATAATCTTTCACATCATTGTCTGTATAATGTGGCTGGATTTTCGATAAACGGTAGTTTCCAAGATGTCTGACTGTCCAAATTCCTTCACTTTCAGATGTTCCTTGTTGATCTAATCTCCTCTGTGTTTATTATTTTACATTTGGGTGGTGGTGGGAGGCTCTTCTAGACCACCAACATCGCTCTGCCTTTGTGCTTGAGCCATGAGCTGGCTGTATTGACTCATTTTACTTTTCATGCAAAAGTGCAGCGAAAGGTGCTGTGACTGTGAGACTGTCACAGAATGGGCTGCACTAATACCACACACGTGCCAATGGCTGGCCGCACAGTGCGCATTTGGCTCTCGGCACAAGTAAACACAACTGACAGATAACCCATCATTACAGCCTGCAAATAGCTATTAAATGCAGTCAGTCTTTTATGAATAATTCCCTTTGCTTCCCGAAAGCATCATAAAGGGACATTTAGATTTACAAGGAAATCCTACATCTTTTAAAATGCAAGCAGGATTTTTTTGTAAGCCAGCATTAACAAAAATGCTGCGTGTGTATATATATATATAAAATTCTGCAATAAAATGGTGTCTTTTAGAACAAGGGCCGTGTGGGGAAGATCACAAAATGGTGGCTGATATTAATGCAAGATGAGACATAAGCAAGTGAATTTAGATTCCGTAAATAAGGCCGGGAGTTGCGCTGGGGGATGCTTAATTAAGGAGTCAGATTTTGCCCCAAAAACTGTAAATGTTCTAATATGTTAAATTCACAAATTCTTACCTGACCACCTTCGTTCCATTGCGAAACACTTGCATGTCGATGTTGCAGGTGCCATTGGCGTGTGCCACAAGGTTAATCTCCGAGAATTCAGCCTAGAGAGAGTAGCACGGAGGGAGAGGCCAGCTTTAGACATTTGGCTCTATATTTAGCAAGCTGGTGTTTACAGAAGAACCTAGAGTGCTGATGGACGCCTCTTCGGTCCTCTGTGTCATAAATCCCACGTTATATCACGGGGACGTCTTGTTAATTATAATTGCTGTCTGCGGATATTGTTTTGGCTGGGTGACTGTTGAAATTCCAATTATCTGCCCACACCGTCGTTATCATGTGCAATTGAACTGCAAGTTCATTTCCTCTTGGGTCAAATTACACATCGAATAAGGTGACCAATTAGACATTTTAATTAACGCCTTGGGTTTACAGTAAATGTCGTAAAATATGCTTGGTTGTAAAGCGGTGAGTCATTTTTCATTAACATGAATTTTGAAGTGAAGGGGCAGCAATGCCTGGAAAACAGTTTAGCCATTTCAAATGAACACTTGCTACAAAATATACTGCAGCGCGTACCCCCGTCAGACCAACCATGATTAAAAAGGCCTGTTTTGTTATTGGATCAATCTGTGGTAGTACTCCTTAGCTAAGTCTCATTTTTTGTTAGTTTTCAAAAATACAAAAGTAATCCCATGTGACATCGTTTTGTTGGTCTTGGACGTATCTCTTCAGTAGATGTAATATTTGATTGCAGGAAAATAGCTGTTGATGCAGAAATACATTGGCTTTCTTTCAGATGCTGAATGAGAAACTCGTAAAATTGCACCTGCAGCCCCCATCCCCAGGTCTCTGTTAAAACACATAAAATATGAGATATTCCTGGAATAAAGACTACTATGTCCTAAAAGAAGACGGTCATCTCTGCCTGTGGTTGTAGAGATCGATTTTGGGGTTTCACTGCATGTCTCATTACTCTACATGACAGTGGCATTTTGGCGACAGCAACAATGTAGAGATACCTGAGATCGCATGTGAATAAGCGAAATATCACACGTAATGGGATTTTCGGTTTGTGCGATTCCACATTTGCGACGGCGTTTCCGCGCATTTCAACGATATATTACTATGCTATTATTTGTATCAACCACAAATTAAGTCTTAGTTACATACCGATCACATGTTCATTCAACATTAATGAATCGCGACACATATTTTATGTCAAGCGGTTACTATATTTGTTACAATATCTGTTAACTCTGCAAACTTTTGTGAACGACTAAAGGAATAAGTACTGTACTGAATACTAAGTGAAATACTGATCTCATATTTGTTCATCCTTACTGAACCGTGACACATCTTTTATCTTGTGACTGTCCCCATCGCGGTTTCGATATATCGCAGGGTCAGCACACAAAATTAAATTGGAATTTTTGGAGGAGTTTTGCGAAAGCCGCAGATGACACACAAAAGTTTAGTAACTCATAAAATATATGTACAGTGCTGGTTTGGACGCATGTTTACAGCAGCCTCTCATGTGATATCTGGCAGCGATATTATAGTGATTTTCGCATCTCACCCTTCTGGTATCTTTCCGCTTTGCTCCAAAAGCTTTTACGTGGTTTCTCCAGATCACAGGGGGCCTGCTGCGCCCCTAACCGCTGAGGAAGGGTCGACTGTATATTTGATCATGATTTGTACTTCAGTAGTAGCTGAGTTACTACTGAGTATTTGTATCCCCAGAAGTGTTACCAAAATGTCTTTTCCGTGATATAATATTAATTGACAAGTTACCAATATAATCGCTAAAGAGTTGCTTCATTATTTCCCCTGCAATATCAAGTAGGTTAAAGCTTCACGTCATTCACTGTATATACTGCGGAAGATCAGCTTTTATGTTATGAATAATTACGTCAGGATAGAACTCCATGAGTCATCAGCTGTTATATTTGGAAATACAAGCTGAAATAGCTCTTACAATGAGGCGCCATTTCTCAACAACCAAGGCCCTGATTCAGACAGATCGTCATTAATGGATGCATTTTGAACAGCAACATTGAAATGACTTTGTTCTAGTTGCCAAATCAATGCTTACATCGAAATGTTGAACAATTGTGTTTTAAAATCTGAATGTTAGTGTGTATCTTTCACAAAGTAATACACTACTTATGATCAAACAATCTTTATTAAAAATACCCTACATATCAAACATACAGTATGTACTGAGACAATAAAGATTAATATCTATGCTCATTTAGATCACATGCTGTTTGTTGTGAGCAGTTTTAAAAAGAAACAGAAAAGTCCACACCAAATGTTATGTCTTCCTAGCCAGCAGAAGCCTTAATATTGGCACTCTGTTTTAGCTGAACGCCTCCTCCTCACGTTTTTTTGTTGGCTGAGGGCCACACACACATATATATATATCCTGTAGCTTTTTTAATGTACTCTGTACCTATGCATCAACCTACACAGTAATATCCAGTATGTCATCCACAGGAGGGTGATTGTTTCCACTAACCCCAACTACGGCTTAGTAAGCTTTCCCCTAATTTGAGGAGTTACTGCCATATCAGCCCACACCAGGATGTGTCCCTTAGACCCAATAACTCCACTTCCAAAGTTAGTGTGACAGTTGTTGAAACAGTCACCCCCAGTTTGGCACATGCAGTGGCCTATTTTTCTAAGTCTCAGGCTACCCACTGAACAGTCTCTCATTCAGTAGGATAATTGTAGCTCGGTGGGTACCGACTGTGATAATATGTAATTATATTAGTGGGACTTAACTCAATTGCCGCTTGACTTACAGAGACTAGATGGAACGACAGACGCAGGAGGTATTGGAGTCAACACCGTGTTCATTTCAGCTGTTTCCTGTATTGTTGGTGGTTGTCATCTATGACTGATATCCATGCTTTCTCATCCCCCTTGATCAACCACACACCACTGTCCACCACACTTATTCTCTGCTTCACCAGATAATTTCATTTGCCTGGAAGGACCAGTCTCCCTCTAAAAAAGTATGACTCTGGCAGGTTGCAGTGGAAAAACACAGCAGTTTGGTGTGTTGGGCAAATGAAACAATTAAGTAGCCAGAAAGCTGGGAGTGCTGAGAAGTGCCTGGTGAGGATCAAAGGCTACTGACTGTAAAAGTGAGACAGTCTGGGCCCGTAGACTGTAAACACAGAGGTAAACACCAAGCTGGGCTGGCTTTTTCACTTCATTTGCTAACAGTAACAGGATTTTGGCACCTGATTCTGTGCATGTTTTAAAAATGAGACAATGGTATTTTCCAGAAATTATAATACATATATTTATATGCACTTCTAAATTAATCATATCTACTTAATAATTAAGTGATATAATAATTAAAAAGATTTTTTTTTTATTTAATAATGCTTTTATAATGTATTGTATGAATTGTCTCTCATGGTCATATTCAGTGATTTATAAATGCAGAAGAGGTTGCCTTCCTTTTAAAATTTTAATTCCACAAA
>JAODKC010000130.1:6301831-6325080 GCA_026777985.1 Mormyrops attenuatus
CATAAACTGCATTTTTCAGTGTTTGAAAAAACTATTGATTTTTGTTTGTATTGGCCTACAGACCTCAGAAATGATAACAAAAAATATTTCCAATGCCTTTTTCTGGGTGTGGCACTTAAAGGGTTAAACCATAGTCGGTTTATTCATCATGTCAGCTTAGTGCAAAGTGTGATTTATGTAGCAATTTTAGCTGCTTAAAAAGCAGACAGTTAAGATGCGAGTGGGACATTTTAATTTAAAATCTGTGTTTAAGTCGCATTGGTCAGATATTTGTTAGATTTCATGTGTACTTGCTTTTTTAACAGACTGTAGAAGTGGGCTTCCTAGTTTATGTGTGATTTAAAGAGGACGACGACAAATCCACTGTCTTTCTACGTGCCTTCTGCTTGTCAGCTCTGATGTCATTTTATGTGCAGCCGTTTAAGCTCGTCTAGCAGATAGCGCTCCTGAGGTGACTGTGAATGAAGTCTAATTACCTAAGCTTGGCTCCTGTCGAGCCCAGTGTGCTGGGAAACTTTCTCTGCCTGTGGTGCCTTGCATCCCAAACTGCTACTCGTGACTGTATTGTGACACTCTCTGATTATGACTAGGAACCTGCAAAACCACTGCAGCTGCTCTGAGTCAATCATGCCATGTCAGCTTAATTTCGGAGGGGGAGGAAAACCCATCAGTTTTTATGGTCCTCCAGTTACCGGGTTTTATCAGCTGTGACTTGGGCGTTACCCAGTTTAGAGAATAGGCCTATAAAAGGGGGTTACAAATGTGGTGGGGGTGATAGTTTAGGCCAGTAGTTGCATGTAACAGAGGTTGAGTCATTATCGGGGGTGTTGTTGTTGTGTGATGCGTGGGTTACTGACACCAGGAGATTAACAGACATCCAGTTTGTTTTATTTGGTACCTTTGACTCCATCCTCTTTGGGAAGGGGGGGGTCGCACAGCTGGGAGTTATTTGTGGGCTTGCAGAATCTAGTCTGTCAGACCTTGCAGCTACTGGTTGGCAGTAATTAGAGCTGGTTTGCTCTCCCTCCTGGCAATTAACACCCCCACGCTTCTTTTAAATATTAAGTTAAATGTTCAATTTCAGATTCATTCTGCATCGGACGTTGTGCAGCCACGCGGATTATATTAAAACAGCATCACGACGCTGAGTACCCACGAAAATCGAGTTGTTTACACAACAACTTATAACACTGGCTAAATTATATATCTATGCTGTTTTCCACTGCTTCTTAAGAGCAAAGGGCTTCATTTGGCATTGGCACAGCTGAATGATTGCTGCAAACAGCCAAAAATCCAACAATGATATATTTTTGTCATGTGATACATTTTTAACAAGACACAATAATTTTTAAGGAATGCATATTAAGCAAAATGGACGGTGAATACAGTGCCTCACTTGTGCTGCTTATTGCTGTGTAAATGGAAGCATAGCACAGCTTTAATGCACATAGTCATCTTGGCACAATAGCCATTTTATCATAATATACACAACACTTACATCAATATTTGTGTCTTGTAAGGAATAAACATTTGCTTTCCAGTCGGCTACAGTGCACATTGTAGGATACAGAGCAACAATTAGCATTAATCTTTATGGGAACATCTGATGTGCCCGGGCGCATCATTTAATCGTTTAGTCGGGTTCGCTTAACGAAGCAAAGTGTGAATATTGTTTCAAGCTTGATGGCTTGTCCTGCTGCCGCTTCCCGATATGTCTTTTTCACATTTATCACTTTTGACACATTCGTTGCTTAATTCTTTTGACAGATTACTGGGCCCTGTGTGCCTGATTGCTTATGCTTGCCGGTACACTGCGGCAAAAATAAAATGAATCCTTTGAGTGGCATCTGTAACGAAGCACAGTCCAACAGCCGCACCCCCGCCCACCCTCAAGCATCGATTTTAAGTATCAAAAGAGAGCATAAGCGAGGAAGACTGGATGCTGTATGCAGTCTACCCACCAAAAAGCTAGGAATTCAATAACAGGGATTTTACATTTTTACAGTAGGCCTATTTTGGAGCGCAATGAATAATTTCATATATATTTCATTTCATTTACTTTAATACAGTTCTCCACAGGTTCGTTTTCATAATTGATGGGATTAGGATTTCCGTGCTACAGTCCCCGCTGCAGATCACAATCTTCTGCTGGTAGCTCCATGCCTCTCCCCAGAGGACTCGGAGCCGGGATTCCATTAACATAACGTCCATTCATTTAGGCGAAACTGCGTGTCAGAAATTCAAACACTGGGAGGAAGCGGATATCATCAAAAAATAGATAAAATATATTTACGATGTTGTGCATCGATTGCCAAGTGAACCAAGTGAACATCGATTGCCAAGTGTCTGGTATACTTGCAAAAGTAAAAAGTTCAGAATGTAACCGATCAGTCTATGTGGCCATGCAATGCATATCGGAACAGACGTGCTGGTTCGTGATACCCAGGGCTTGGCTTGTTTCTTCCTCATAGAGCACAGATATCACCGCTTAGACAGCAGGAACACTCCACTGCTGCTGAATGCAGGTCATTTCTCTCCCCAGAGAAGCTGGGTGAGTGGCTGGCAGGGTGAATGAGCACACTGCCTATTCATACACCACTCATCCCCCCGGGGAAAAATGTTCCCATCTCTGCGTGGACATATTTAGCTGAAGTGCTTTTTTTTTCTTTAATAAATGCAGAATTCTCTGTTACCTAAAAAGATAAACTGTACTGGTTTACAAGCCTCATTTTCTTTAATGTTGCATATATTTCAGGGTTACAATAAGTAAGGATTCCGTGCTCGATAAATTAAAATTGTTTGGTCAAAGGTATCAATCGCAGCCATTATAGCACTGGAGCAGTTGTGGCTCAGAGCCTTGCTTAAAGGCACAACAGTGATATGATTACTTGGCTGGCTACAGGATTTGAACATATCACCAGAACCCTAATTCACAGAGCTGAATATCACTCCAAATCATAAGGGTAATTTATAAATATTATGAAACAGGCATTAACATTTTTTAAAATCTGCAATGCACAACACCTGACTCATTAAACGTAATGTCAATAAAGACTGTAAATAACAACTGAAAAAATATTTAATTGCACCTACCCCATCTTGGATACATCTATGAAATGAATATACCCATTCAGGCATCCATCTATTTTATGTAACTGCTTGTCCTATTCAGGGTCACGTGGGGTCCGGAGCCTATCCCAGAGGCTACGGGTGCAAGGCAGGGAACAACCCAGGATGGGGCGCCAACCCATCGCAGGGCACACTCACATAGGCACACCACACCTACGGGCAGTTTGGTAACTCCAGTTAACCTCGGCGTGTTTTTAGACCTTGGGGGGAAACTGGAGTACCTGGAGGAAACCCCATGATGACACGGGAAGAACATGCAAACTCATACATCCCAGAGATGTGAGATGACAGTGCTAACCACTGCACCACTGTCACCCCCAAAATGAATATACCAGCTACTAATATGAGGGCACATTGGAACCATGCAAATGAATGAAGCTTCTGAGAAAATTGCCCAGGATCTGTGTTTGGGTAATCATTGGTGTTGCTGTGGCAACTAATGACCAGCCCTCATGCCCAATGAACACTTTTTTAGCAAAACCCAGTTGACCCTGATTAGACTAATTAACTCAATAAAGCCTTAAAGTGTGTCAGCTGGGCAGATTGTGAAGTGCCGTGTAACTGAAGAAATCGGGAAATGGGAAGGAGGTTTCTACAGTACTTCAATTGGTTTTTTAAGAACAAAAATCTGGAGCAATAATGTCCTTTCATTTGGTTAAATGCTTCCAACTTGACCCTACCCTCCGCAACCTGTCACCCCCCATATAGACTATGACTCAGCTGTATCGTTCCATCGTCCAAATCACTTATCCAGAACAAGGGGTTCCTGGCCCCTCTCCTGGACAGGATGTCAGTCCATTGCGGGGCACACACAGTATGTGCGATTCAGAGATGCCAGTTAGCTTGTCTTTGGAAACATGGGAGAACATGCGGACTCCATATTCACAGAGTGGTGGGGGGGGAATACAAACCTGCCCCCCGGAGGTGTGAGGTAATGGTGCTCCCATGAGCCACCATGCCAGCTGATGCATGTGAATATGCAACCTGAGTTAGACGATTAATAAGCCGCGGTGTCCATCTTCTACTTTGCAGCAATATTACACTCCTGAGCTTGATGGAAGTCATTATCTGCTCCCTCTGCTTCTATTAGTCTCAAAACTCCAAAGGAAATCTTCCATTTTATTTCCAAATTTCCCAGCTAGCAGATAATGCTGAAGTGAGACTTTGCCGTTAATGACAGACTTCAGGAAAAGAATGCAAACCGGTGTGAGCCGCATTGTTATTTTCAATAATCTTCCATCATTTCTCAGTGTGTTCTTCGGCACCGTGACTCACTTCAACCCTATTGCACCATTATGTTTAATTGCCCTTTACGACGTTATTGAAAGGCAAATATCTCTGCATTGTATCTTGACATCCTGCTGCTTAAAAACTGGAGCGATAATTACTTCCAATTACGGAAGACGGGCTGTTTCTGGGTTTAGGGTTCAAAGACGCAACACGTTCACCATTTCTCATCTTGTATATAATACGTAGTAGCCATTCAGTGTACAGTGAAATTGCTTCAGCTCCAGCCTTCTGGTGTATAACAGGATTTAAAAGCCGCATTAGGGTGATGTTATTCAGTTAGCCCTGATGTACAAAAAACAGGCACAAGTACACATTACTGGAAAAAAAAACGGAGAGGGCAAATTATTTGTCTTGTTAGATCTTGCGCTGTGAAGAAGCGTGCCCTTTGCCTTTCTCTGTGAGAGGCTGTAAGAGGGAGGGGGCTACTTTTACTGGAGTTATCTTAAATGAAAGCCTTTCTACTGACATGTCTTATCATACTTTAAATAATGACATAAAATAGCAGTTAGCATTTTCGGCACACGACCCCCAAGGCCTTGTGTTTCCCCCATAATTGAATTAAAAACTAATCATGTATTTTTCTGGGAATAAATAGAACCTGCAGGCGTATGGAGTGTG
This sequence comes from Mormyrops attenuatus, assembly GCA_026777985.1. Lineage (NCBI taxonomy): Eukaryota > Metazoa > Chordata > Actinopteri > Osteoglossiformes > Mormyridae > Mormyrops > Mormyrops attenuatus. Next base: position 6,306,869 of record JAODKC010000130.1, read on the forward strand.
TGTTTTATTTTGGCCAGCCGGCAGTTTCAGGTCTGTTGTAATTACTGGATAGATCAGGGCCTGTCAGTCACGTGTGGGTATAATTATGAAATGGGGCCTTCAGTAAATGTGCGAAGGAGCTCACTGGCAGGCTTCTCCAGTGCTCCATCAGTCTGTGATTCTCACTTCCCCAGCTGCAGACGAAATGAAATGAATGCTTGGTTTCTGCACCACCTTCAATCTCCAATTGCCAAAACCTTCATCAGAGTACCAACTGCACTATGTCTGTGGCATGAATATAGAGTAGTGGTCCTTAGTTCTGTGCTCTGGTTCCCCATGCTGCCCACATTTCCACGCTGTGGCCCAGTGGGTCAGACCTCTGTGCCTGTGATAAGAAGGTTGTCAGTTTGAATCCTGTGCTCAGCAGAGTAGCCACATCTCCTAGAGCGATGTGCTTCCTTAAACCCCTTGAAAATTGCTCCAGGCGTGCTGGATGGATGACAGACCCTGCGTTCAGACCCCAAGCTTTGCTCTTACTGCTCCATATGTGTGTTGAGTGAATCTTTTTAACGAACAAAAAAAAATAGGTGATCGAGATAGAATATGTGGAAAAACAGATTGCAATGAACCTTTTCTCATACGTACAAGTAGCAAATAAAGCATAATTTCATTTCACCATCTGCGTACCTGATCCAGGTAATCAACGGCTTTGACAACTAAAATCAGGTGGTTAGCTGAGGTGACAGAACAAAAACATGGACTGGCACAGACGCCCTGAGGATTGGGTTAAGAGCCACACCTAGAGAGACTCGATGCCTGCTTATCTGCTGTTTCCAAGGCACCAAGCTGTGAGCTCTGAGCGAGTGTAAAAGTACAATCTTTGAGACATACTTACACCAAAATCCCTGTTGAGCTTTACCAGCTCACACATGCAGGCAGTGACTTCAGATTGAGTCGATTGTTTACAGGACAAATGTAGGAACTTACTCGATAGATTTGAACTAGTGCCTTCCTGGTCTGTAGTCATTACGGCACAGTTGTGCTGTTTCCTAAATCCTTTTAATCTTCCCAATTACTGCTTGTTGCAAAAGGAGTTTGTTTCCCTCAGGAAAATGCAAATGGTGTCAACAGTGAGATCAGAGAAATTCTGGAAATTTGCATAGCACTCGGATTGTAATTTCCATGCAATTCTAGCAGGAAGCGGAAGAGTGTCTTTATTTGATAGTGAAACATACAGGCCTGTTTCCGTGAAGAATCTCTTTAAAAAGGAATATATGAGTTGTAAGTGGGCTTGCATGGTGACTCAATGGGTGTAAAGGGTTTAAATCTCTGCTCTGTGTGTTTGTGTGTCCAAAGATATGCATTTAGGCTCTGTGGTGTCTCCCAAATTGCCCGTGTGTTTCCTGTGATGGGCTGGAAGCCCATTTGGGCTGTACCCCAGTCCTGTGCCCTATTACGGCTCCTGACAACTCTGACTGGGATAAGTGGTCAGAAGATGGGCAGATGGTTATGATCCATAACCCATGTGATGCCTTGGATTTGCATCAAGTGCAGGAATAAAAATGTGAGCAGTCACAAAAGAGCTTTACTTGTATTTCCCAAAATGTAGCAGCAGACATTTGGGTATAAATACCAGTGCCAGTTCTTTTTTTGCTGGAAATGTTTATGTATGTTTTTGCCAGTAAAAGGACTCAACTGCACAGTACAACACATAAATCAGTGACACGGCCTGAATGAACGCCCGGGATTTGACGCTACAGTGAACTCATGGGCTTCTGACTCTCTTTGAGTTATAGGCGTTTCTCATAAGTTTGCCTTTCGAGAGATTTATTCTCTGACTATAAATACGTATATTACATACAGACTGCTGCATTTTTATGTTCTTTGGCAGCTTGTACAGAGACTGACAAGGCTAACTAGCAAGAACCGCACGTATCCTATAGGACAGTGGTTCTCAAACTGTGAGAATTGGGAGGGGTTGCAAAAAGATTTTCTGAATATGCTAAAAAAACGTAGCTTTTAACCTTTATTCGGCGCCAGCCAACGAATGCAACAAATGCCCCCCAGTAGCCTTGTTCCAGCAGCTACATACATACGTACATTTCTGGTACATTTTAAGCAATTCAGCAGCTCTTGCTCTTTTGATTGCCACACTGGGCTCTTGGATTCTAACAAGATCCATCTTGATTCTGCAAATCCAGTCGACCACTCACAGCGTAATTTTACTGTAAGCGACTGACCATGAGCGTCTGTCAGTATTTGATAGGCTGATTACTGTACTCCTCCTCCAATGAGACTTTTTTATCAGCCATATTCAAAGGCCCCTGTCCAGGTTGTCCATACGGTGGAGCTGACCAGGATCTGCTTGACGATTTGTATCATATTGAAAGGGGTGGTGAGACCAGACCAGTGTTTTTTGAGGGAGGTCTCTAGATAACAAGTTTGAGAACAACTGCTATAGAAAAGAGAAGTAATACACTATTAGATTGATCCATTTGCCATTACTGGAGCCCATGCCAGGAAGCACAGGGCTCACCCTGCCAGGCTGTCACAGCAATTTGGAGACACCATCCATCTACTGTCCAACTACATATGCAACACAGGGTCAGAGGCAGCGTGGAGCCTACCCAAGCAGTGTAGGGCACAAAGCACATGTTTTTGGACTGTTTGGAAGCAAAAGAGATTACCTGGAAAAAACCCCCCAAATGAATAAGGGAGAATAGACAAACTAGCATCAGAATCATACCCACAGCCCTGGAGGTGTGAGGTTATGCTTCATTACTGCCTCGGCATCCTACTCTGCAATGGCTCTGTAAAATTCATTTTTAGGAAAAAAAAGAAAGAACGAGTCGTGATGGATAAGACCAAAAAAATCTCTCTTATATAATGACATCGCAGACGAGGGATTGAGAGAATTGCGATTATTGTTTTTAATTCTGCTACATGGAATTGACAGAATTTAGGTGTGAAAGATACGGAGAAGTGTCATAGACAATTAAGCTGGCCATCTGGAATGGACTGTCATTATACGAAGAGATGGAGAGAAAAGAAGGTTTTCGCGATTCGTTTGTAATGTTTTTGGCAACAGTTCACTGCTCCAGTGTGCCTTTGCGAAGATAAAAGTATTTCCCTTCAAAAGTAATTCATCATTGCCTTTCTGCAGAGTTTACTTACCGGTAATAGGCCTACTCAATAGAGACTGGAATTACACAGAACAGGATACACTCAAGAAGATTTCTGTTTTACTAATTCAGTTCCTCCTTGGCTTGTATAAATAGTCTTTCACAGATGCCTCCCTGGAAAGTTACAGATAAACACAATTGTTTATTACCAGGTGTGATGTTCCACTGTGATCCACCTTTTTGGAGCAGATCTGGCATAATATTGATATCACATAACATTTTTCCCCACGATTTTTAAATTTCATTTTGCTTATTTAAAACGTGCAAATATAGTGTAGGCTACATACGCCCACTGTGTGTGAGAGAGAGGCGAAGTATTTGAAGAAGACTATCAAAGCACCTCGAAGCTGAAGGATGCCACTGGGGAAATGGTGAATAAATGTACCAGGAGATGGTTGGAAGTAAAATAATAAGTAAAATTGATGTGGGGAATATTTCTGAGTCTATACACGCCATGTGTGAGTGTGACAGAGCCGGGTTTTGTTCACAGAGTAAGATAAGAAAAGCTGTTTAAGATCGTAACTACTGGCCTAATCTTTTTCGTGCTTTAATAATCCAGGGTTATTTTATTTCATGTCCATTCACTCCCATTTCAGCTGCTTCTCAAAACAGCATTTGGTTAGAGTTGCTAACTATTCATGCGGTTCGTTTTTTCAATTTTCATCCTGGAGCAAGAACGGACAAGAGATGCGTTTAAATTGCCGTGTGCGACTGAGAAAACGGCACCGATCCCGATTTAGTTATGCAGCTGTGTTTAAAAACTAGCGGGTCTTCGTCTAAGAATGCCACTGAAGAGGAGATGTGCTTCCTCTGGCATTGAAAGCTGCCAAAACGATGCACAGCTGAGTCTGTGACCTGGACTAGATGCTCATCGATGCTTCCCGCCCCTCCCCTTCCCCCAGGCTCCCTCCGGTCCCTGAAACTCCCAGAATCCATGTCTACAACTGCATGAGGAGGACCAAGCTCCCAGCCATTTGGAGAGTTATTAATTATGCAACACGGAAATCTTTATTCTGACCTTTTGCAAAGAGCTTTCGCACAAGTGAACAATTATCTAAATACTGCGACCCAAAGCCAACACACTGATTTCTAGAGAATTATCCCAATTTGCTTTATCACTCTCATTATGTTATTATTCCGGGGGAAAAAAACATTGTTTTCTAGTATTTCTTTAAATGTCTACTTTACCAGTTGAACAGGATTGTTATTCTAAGGACTTGGAATAGATGTGCCATGCTGGAAACGATTGCTAGTAACTTCTGTTGTGTTATTGTCCTGGGTGACTCATCTTGGCGAGAAGGCAGTGTTAAAGAAAAACGATAAAACAGACAAACAGCGGAGCGATCTGAAGTGCGTTATCTAACTTTTCGCTCTCCCTATCATTATAAAATACATTATAATATCATTATATGAAATACATAGAATAATCAGCAGTTGTACAGTTATACATCTATCCATCTGTTTATGTATTTATGCATCAGTGACCGTTCTGTCTGTATTATGCCTATTCTGTGTGTTGTGCCAGAATTTCCCACTTATCTATCTGTCTGTCTGTCTCTGTCTATTTATCTGTCTGTCTGTCTGTCTCTGTCTGTCGGTCTAATTTTAGAACCTCTTGATTTTTCAGTTTTAATTCTTTGAATTTCCCTGACTAAATGTCATATGTCTACAGCATAGTCCAGAAAATAAAGGTGTCTTGTGCTCTCTTTGCTTTTATGGCTAATGGCAACATGTTTATTGGAAATTTTTTGTTGACTAATGGGTAAAAAGTACCTGGTCTGAAAATGACACACAAAACAAAACCATGTGTTTCCATTAAATATTCAAAGTGCTTATCCAGTACCCAGGGTACCTGGAGCCAGTCCCAGACAGCAGAGGGCGCAAGGCAGAGGGACACCCTGAACAGCATGCCAGGACATCACTGGACACACACACATGCACGCACGCACATGCAAACACACAACGGGCAATTTAAAGATGCTGACTAGCCTAACTACAGGATGCATGTAAGATGAACATTACATTTATAAAGCAGTCCGTTACCTCACTGGTCATTATGATGCGTAGTGAGTCTTTTTGTGCAAAGCACTGCAGAAACCTGAAAATATGTGTGAAACGACCTGCTCATTGACATCTGGCCGAACCCACCTGAACCCCGGCTGTTCATCCCCCATCATTCCAGCTTGCAGTAATTAATGAAGCCCCTGAACTCTCATGTTTTCTGGCCACGTTTTAAAAACATGGCAGCCAGTTGCTTTAATTAGGCACATAGCGATACTGCCTGCATTCATACCTGCAGAGGGCTGATTATTAATGTATTTGCAATAGTTTACAATACAATCATGCTTTCCTTCAAAACACGTTATGAAATGTGGTGTGAATATTAAAATAATACCATAAGAAATATATGAGCCAAATGTCTTAAGTATGTCCTGTGCTGTACCCAGATATTACTGGTTTAGGGTTATATTCACGCCTATATTACTTCTAGAAAACTACCGGCACTGAACGCTATTGCTTATCTGGGTGTACCAGAAACAATAGCATGTTCTTTCCAGCTGGTTAACCAAACTTGGTCGTGTATCCGATTTAATAATAGAAAAGAACATGCTCTCAGTACCATAGACGCAATGGGCAGCACTCTCAGAGAGCATGGAATGCTGGGGATGGCTCACCCGATGCTCAGCCCATTTCACACGCTCCACAGACCTATCAGCTCCTGAGGGTTTCAAAGTGAATCTGCTCGTGCAGAGGCCCCTGGCTTTTGGCCTTGGCAGTGGCTGCGTGGACCTCCACTTGGGAACAACCAATCAGCATTGATCTCCACACCAGCGCCCCTATCAGATAACGTTAAGACCTGATCTGATCTTTGTGCACTGGGAGTAAATGAAATTAAAGACAGAGAGGCAGAACCATCCTGGAGAAGACAGACAGAAAATGTAATTATTCCTGACCAGACTCCGAAATCAATGTCTTAATTCTATTTGTCTCTTTGGTTCAGCCAAGGATCTATTATGAAGATGCAAGCCATCATTATTATGAATTACTATTTTTCACGTCAGTTAATGCAATGACAAATCCACTTTTCTATTTTCCTTCAGGAGTTTTTGCATAGATGACAGGTGCCTTAAATCCTTAAATGATTTATGCTGGGAAATGTACTATATTAACTATGCTAAGCATGGCAAAAATTAAGCTAAACAAGAAAAAACTGAACTGTCAGTGTCTTTAGATGCCATTAAGACTTTAATAGAAATCTCTGAGATAAACATATTTTAAAACCATACATTTTTGTAGTGCTAGTGTAGAGCTCCAGACAGACAGGATCAGTGTTCACCTTCATATATTACTGTGGAATTTGCATTCCGCTGGGGCTGGGTCCAAGTGGCCAGATATCTGTTATTTGCTTATTTATTTTGCTTGATTAGAAACTAGCTATATTTTTCAGTTTTCCTCATTTCTGCAACAAGAGATTTTATTGAAATTTGGGGTTTATGTTTAAGAGGACAACAGCAAACACCTGGCCATTATTAAGCAATTTCCTGAATAATTATTTATATCAAACTAAAGGCCCTTCTGTCATAAGAAACCAGTTGAGGTGGTTTGAGCATTTATCTAGGATGCCTCCTGGATGCTCCTCTGGAGGTGCTTTGGGGATGTCCAAGCAGGAGGAGACCCGGGGCAGACCCAGGAGAGATATCTCTCGGCTGGCCTGGGAACGCCTTGGTGTTCCTCCAGTGGAGCTGGAGGAGGTGGCTGGGGGGAGGAAGGTCTGGGCATCTCTGCTCTGACTGCTCCTCCTGCAACCCCGGTCTGGGTAAGCGGCAGATGGATGATGGATGGATGGATGGATGGATGCAGGTTTTTCTCACCAAATAATCACCACTAACATGAATGAAATGGTAGGATTCAGTAACTATTCCCCTCCCCCCTCTGAATTGCCTCCAAGGTTGTGTGGTACAGCATCCTCTGTCTCTGAAAGCCCTGCCGGAGGCCGCTTGGTATGTGTGGCCCGGAGGTGATGATGGTGGTGCGATGTGTGGGTGCCGGGAGACTGATGGATTGCATCCACATGGCCGTCCCACTTGCCCGGGTGCCATAAACACTCCCACACCGATTCATCGGCTAAGAGCACCAGTGGCAGAGGACCAGAACGCACTAAAAAGCTTCTCTCATTCCCATACAGACAGCTTCCACTAGTCCACTGTGATTAAAATTTATTTGAAAAATCTTATCACGATGTGATTCCGAATTTCTCCTATATGTACGGTTTGAATGAAAATATCTAACAATTGTTGCTAAGATACACACACTTTGATTTGTGTTCAAAGGAATTCAGGAATTCTTCTGTAAATTTAATTCCTAGGTAATTAATTTAAGTGTATATCTCTATTAGTCTAAAAAATTTCCCTGTTTAAGACTGGTGTATTTACTGTATACATTCTTTATTAAGTGTTTCTATACGGTAATCTGCATATAGGTTACTTAATAATATTTTTTGTTAAAATAATGTATGACTGCGTAGGCATATTTACTCATATGAAAATCGTCCACTTATTACTACAGCGGTCAGCTTCTATATAATGCACTGCTTTGTCCTAATGTCTTATTATCAGATTCTCGTATTTCGTCCTTCTGTGCCAGGGTTTGATATCTATTTGCTGTGTTTATAGATGGTGCCATTTTATGTTCCATCAAGCTGGAATGCAGTTTTATAATTTAATGACAGGCTACAGTTTCCATTTTCAGGCAATTAATACCGATTAAAATTTCAGCTGTTATGCTAGATAAAACTAGACGTTTTCTCATCCCGACTAATTTTGGTCCATTACTGTGGCGTGCATCTACTTGGTGAATCACAGCAATTTCCTGTGTTTCTGACAAATCAGCATGTAGGCCCTGTTGGAGTCTTGTTTCAACCTCGATGTATGATCCCACACTATATGCTGTGAACCTCAACCCAACCCCAGAAGGGCCATGTCACATGACCCGCTGCTTAGGGAGCACCTTATTGATATATCTCGGCTGTTTCAGGTCAACCCTTCAGATACCAGAAGAAAGTTAATTAAGGCTCTGAAAGTGGATTTTAAGCTTGTTAAATACTGGATTTAAAAAAAATCAGAGAAAAGGAACAGGGATAAATGAAAATACTTCTAGTGTAAAAATACACATCAAATTCAAGTAAAAATGCAAAGATTTAGGAATAGCGACTTTAGTATCTACCATCATTTGTATTAAATGCACTTTGATGCTTAAACATCACATTATTGACAATGTTTTATATGGGTGATGGTTGAGGCTGTATGCAATAAAATATGGCAATTAGATGTTCACAGTATTGTATGAAGTTAATACAAACCAGTGAGCTAACTGGAACTGTTAATCTGACCCTCATAAACAACTATATTGATTTTTATACCTCATATTATTTATTCTCTCCTGCCCCTTCACCACTATAGCTACTGTGTGGTGAGAGTACTGGTGCAGAATGGGTGCCTTCCCGTCATCCAGGTGGGGGCTACACAGTGGTGGCGGCTGAAGTGACTCCCCATTGCTTCTGTAAAGCGCTTTGGGTGTCTTGAGAAAAGCGCTATATAAATGTAACATTAATTCAAATGTAACATTCATATTAGTTCATATTATAACATTCATATTAGTCTAAAAAACACATGTTCTTTCCAGCTGGTTAACCAAACCTGAGGAGATTATATGAATTAATATAATGTGTGACAGTGTATGATGCGTGGCTTGTTTAGACACCACAGAGTTTGCATTACAGGCTTCGATACGCACAGGTGATACCATGACACTGCAGTGGACAAGCGGTGGTGAAAAAAGGATAAATGAATGGATGGACAAACCAATAGGTACAGATATAACATACCTAGTGGTCTGTGACATAAGTGTTACTTCACAGAGCTACAAATGTATTTCACATTTCAAGTTGCTCAGAGGTGTCAGGATGCGATGACTTTCTTCCCCCTATTTTTTTGTGAAATGGGACAAATTAACGGCACACATTCTGTACAGATTAGGGCTGCCATGACATTTCCGCACATGGAGGTGAATACTAATGTCATCCAGCTATTGTGAAAATTCCAGAGAGAATTTGCCTGAATGGGACGCCATTAAGCCCATTAAGCCCTAACATATCCCCGTCACTTTCTGCAGTATTATATCCAGTGGTCTCCATTTACTGCCAAGCTGTCCTTGTACTGATAATAATGTCAGTAAGGAGACACATTGGGTCCAAAAAACACTCACACTGTACCAGGGGTCCCCTAGTGGGCAGTCCAAACATGACGTGAAATTTGGTGGTCACATGTACAAAATTTCGGGCTGCGGGGGGACACTGAATCTTTTATAATGGTCTTTTTAAGAAGGACCCCCCCAGGTGCATAATTTTCTTTGTTACGAGTTGGTCTAGATCCCCATCAATTCAAACACTGCACTATACTCACTTTTGTAGTGTACTACACTGTAATCTACGGCAGTTTACTAAACAAGAAAAAATTCTTGAGATTTTGGAATCTCGGCATGTTTTGAAATGTGTCAAAGACACACACCCGAGCTCAAGCGGGGCTTCCATCATGGAGTCTCGCCTCCACCCCTCTTCACATCTTCTGTGGCTCGGTGTTGAGGTGGTGGTGACGGAAACACATCAGGTCCCATCTGCTTTAAGTATCACCTCCAGATCTCCTCGGCGACAGGTGTTTATTTTCAGTTGCTGTCTCGGCGAGCATTCATCAGAGTGCCAGCGGACTCTCCCTGAGCCGTCTTCCCTCTCTCCCAAAGGGGCAGACACCACGGCGAGTGGGGGCCACGCAGGAAGTGGAGACCTGCCAGCATTGGTGCGTGACGCATGGCTTGTTTAGTCTGAAAACGCAGCTTGCCCTAAAGGCTGGGGGTTTTCATATGCACAGCTTTATTTTGATGTTATGGGGAATTGTATTTATTTATTATTAGTCCCTATGTTTATTTCACTGCATTATGTTGCTGCTGTATAATTTATTATTGTTTACATGCACATTGTACAGTGTACAATCCTGTGCAAAGGTCATAGGCAGTCAAAGAAAATAATTTTTAAACGATCTTCACGTTGGTGTAAAACTATAATATTATGTCTGTCAAAGTATGTCCTCTGCAGCAGCCATCCCATATACCCATATATTTTTTTTTACCACTATCTCACCTCATTCGGCTAATCAATACCTCATTGACTTTATAACCAATTTAACTGAGTGAGTTGGTGGTGAATACATTAACGAATACATGGAATGGATGACATGCCGCTGGTGAGAGGATTGGGATCTTAAACAATGTTTTAGTTAGTTTGTTGTGTTAATCTTAATTTGCATATGTTATAATGTTAAATTGTGTTTTTTTGAGCATATATAAACTTACTACCCAGATAAATGGCTTTAAAAATGTGTTCTTTGACTGCTTTCTTTGATTTGATGTCATCCCTGGTGCCTTTACATGCAACTGTCTGATGCTGGGCTGGTCTGTTCATGTTCCTGTTTTACTATTGGGAATCTTAGTCTGTTTGAGACTCTGGTGAGTCCCTGCTCTCCAGGTGGCTGCATGTGCTTGTTTCCCCATCTACCCACTGGGGCTGTGCCTGAAAACAGCTCCAGAAAGGCCGGCTGGTAGCTGTAGAGGTGGGTCTGAGCTGCCTTTTACAGCATGGACCCCACACCCTGGGCCTTGTTTCTGGGTAGGAGGGTTCTGTCGCATCATTTCCTGGGGACGGTGTGCGGCTCTGTGAGTTATAATGGTGTGCCTCTGATCAGAAGGTCATTGGTTCAAATCATTGGTTGGCAGAGTGATTTCAGTGTTGGGCATTAAGCAAGGCCCATAACCCTGATTACTCCAGGGACTGGCTGATCCTGTCTCCTCAACTGTGTATCACTTTGTATAAAAGCATCTACTAAATAATAAATGTAATGTAAATGTTTCTTCAGCTCTTGGGTCCCTTAGGAGCCAATGGAGAGCACTCTCATGGCCAGGCTATGGCACCGCACCTTCCTCAAAGCTCATCCTACGTGAGGAGTGTGACAGTAAAGTTGGGGGAGGAGCCTGATGCTGGTGAGTGGGTCTCTGGAGTGCCGTGTAGGTCTGCGAACCGTGCAAGAAAGGGAAGCATTACTTGGTAACATCCATCCATCCATCCATCCATTTTCTAAACACTTATCCTGATGAGGAAAGCAGGAGGGTTTGGGGCCAATCCCAGGCAGCAGAGGGCACAAGGCTAGGGTACACCCTGGATGGGGGGCCAGTGGTATGTATTATTGTCTACATTAATTCATATAAAGATCTAGTAAGAGCTAATTAATATTTAACTTAATAAAGTTTATATTGCTATTCAATTGCATTGCAATAGTTAAGTAGCTGATAATATAAAGTAATGTACTATATAATTTTATGAAGTCAGCTGTTGGTGCATTATTTTAATTTATAATTTAATAATTAAGTGTGTATTTCAACATGACAGGAATTGACAGTCGTGGGTTTCGATTGCTAGTAGACCCTGTGCTTTGACACCAAAATCCACAATGGGGTTTACAAAATCCAAAGAATCCCCTGGAGGAATAAAGTACCTCATTAAAAAATCTCTCACCGCCATTTTAAATGTCAGCTCACAGCCAGAATTCAATCAGTATCGTAATTCAATCAAGCCTAATTAATTAAGGGGTGAGTTGAAGCAAAAATCCAAAGGAAACATGATTACCAGGGCTGCAAAACCATGGATAAAACATTCAGATTTAACCAGAAGTTTGCAGTATTATGTATAATTTTAGGAATAAAAAATGTATCTAATTTTGCGCTAATATGCCTGCAGTGCCTTTAATCTAGCATTTAAACAGCATCTATCATTAAATATTTTCAGTAATATCTAACATTCAAGAAAAATGTGAAAATACGAAGTTATTCAATTAAAACATCGAAGACCAGATGTTGTATATACAAAGGCAAAAAGAGATTCATTATGTCATAGTTTAAAGAACACCTATTAAAAAAAATCACTGCAAAAAACGACAGCCTGAATTTTCAGTCTTATTGAGCTTAACTCCATATTCCAGATTTTACCTTCATCTTATAGGGTTTTGATTACATTTCCTCCATTTGCTTTGTGGAACACAAGACTAATTGTTTAGCATGTCACAGTCTGAGCAGAGCAATCTGAAATGCAAACTACAGTAATTATCCCCATGACAACAATGAAAACAAGGGGAGATCCCTACAGAGATTTTTATACAGGAGTAAGAGAGTGATAACTAAACAGCCAAATTGCAATTGCATTACTGTTGCTCTTTTTATGGAGAATTCAAGCTTTTCCTGCAATGTATATACTCCCAGGATAGCAATTAATTAATAACATGTTAAAAACTGTTTGTGTATACAGTAGCGGAAAAAATTAAGAGACCACAGCACAGTTTTTTTATTTCACTTATTTCTCAATTTATGGGTGTGCTTCTGTGAATTATATATTTTCTTGGCAAACTGCAGCCTGGTTCTTCTCTGTTCCTCATTAATGAAGGGCTTCCTCCTTGCTTTATGGGACTTCAGTCCTGCTTCTAGGAGCCTGATACACACTGTCCTAGCAGTGCACTTCACACCTGCACTTAATGTTTCCCATTCCTTTTGAAGGTCACTTGATGTCATCCTACAATTCATGAGAAACTGTGGGATAAGTTAATGGTCATCTCTGGCATTAGAAAGTCGCTTCCACCCTTTAGCTGGCTGGTTTCTGGTTGTTCCCAGTGTCTCCTGCTTCACCTCATTCTCGTGTACTGCTGTCTTAGAAATTTTGAACCTAGAATCAACCTGCTGCTCAGTGTAGTCTTCTGCCAGCAGAACCACGATTAGACCAGGATTTAAAAATGCAGATTTGTATAAAAATATAAAGTGGTCTAATTTTTTCCACGGCTGTATATATACATATACTGTATATACAAACATACACACACACGACGTACAGATTTCTTAACAAACATCTATTAAAGGGGGTAAACATTGTGCAGGTAATAAATGACAGCTAGACTAATGATATTATATGGGAAAATACCAACACATTAAAAAGGAATTTCTGCAGTGTTCAGTAGAATCTTCTGCTCTTTGCAGAAATTGCTTCTCGAGCATGGATAGAAAAGGAACGCTCTGGGTAGTGTATATGGGTGCCTTTTTGGGGGGGGGGGTGAGTGGGTGTGGGAAAGCATGAAGGGAAGCGGCGATGGGCGACGCTGTCAGTGCCGAGTCAGATTTTTCTTGGAGGGAGGACGGGCTGCCCACCCTAATGACATCACCCACGTTTTACACCACAAGCTGCAGAGTATTGTTAAGGGGGAGGGTGATTGTTCTGGCCAGGATGGCAGTTGGAAAAGGGATGGATGGGTGGATGGAAGGAAGAATTAATGAAAGAAAAGTCTCCTTCGGTATCTGCATAATTCATATGTAATTTCATGCAAAATTTTATGTTATGATTAAAATTTACAATTTACAGTATCATCTGGCTGTGTGCATTCTGTGCATTAATGCTCTGAAAGGAACATTAATAAACCTACTATTAAGGGCCATTCATTATACAGAGTGGTTTCGTTCTTGTTTTCCTGACCCTCTGTTGCTAGGATGATGAAATGAAACAGAGGCAAGAATTAATAAGGCGTAGACCAGCAGGATCCTCACACAGCATCCTCAGCGGGAACGCACAGCTGGGTAAGGAGGTCCCAGTGTCACATTCAGCGCCTGGATGCTTTCGAAGGAGCTGCCAGCAAACGGAGCACGGTGACCCAACCTAACGTAAGTGCCTGAGTGTAATCGGAGCCCCGCGGGGAGGAACTACACCTCGCGGCCACACAGACAAACCACAGGCATGTGTTTGTCCTATCACACCGTAGAGCTTTAAGAGGCTAGCAATCAGCTGGATCCGTCATAGCGGAGTGGGGCGGGGCCTTCGAGGCTGTTGCTATAGCGACGGGGTGAGGAATCCTGCTTGACATAGAAAGCAGGGGGGTCAATTCTAAAAGGCTGGACTCAGAGGGGCTCTCTTTCTCTCACTCGGCGCTGATATTGCATGGTATGTGGGTTTGCCTGCGCGGTATCGCGGCAGATGAAGAGTCACGTGTCATATGACAACCCTGCAGACGAAGTCCCGCGGAATACCGCGTGAGTGCCACCGCAAAGGGACAGGGATGAAATGCTACACAACTACGGTGTGGCATGCCATGTGTTAGTCACAGGGGAGGTATCACAGCATTACCCTAAATTGGGGGATTTCTGTAGGGTAAATGAGTACACCAAGAGTCGGTCTGTATAAAAGCTCCAGGTAAACAATCACATACCGCCCCCTGCCATGGCCTCAACGGCAAGCTCCCGTGGGGATGCCCGGCGGCAGGGGCCCTCAGCGGTCTGCTCCCCCCACTTCCGCCTGCTCCTGGTTTTCTTCCAGACGCTCGCCTCTCTTCCTCAAACTGGATTACTGCACCCAGTGGCAGTTTCTCGTGTTTGGCTGTGCTGAAAACAGCGCCTGCATTCCTGTCACCTGCTGCCACCGCCGGTGCCTCAGTGACGCTCCTGCTGACGGCTTCAGAAAAAACTGGGACTGCTGGGAAGGGTACCGATGAAAGGGATCCCAAAAAAGGAATCGCTCCCGGGAGCTCTGGTGTACTACAGATTTTGTGAAGTACGATCTTGTTTCTGTAGGAGCACATTTTACTAAAAAAAACCTCTTTTTCTATAGCTGACTTCCACTTCTTTCAAACTTTGCCCTATTTTGAGGATTGCTTAATCTCTGTGAAGAGGATAAAAATATAGAACCGCGGCATTAAAGGCAGAAACAACTAATCAAATGGCTGGTGAGACTGCCAGTCAAACCGCTGCACTCTGTAGCAACTATTAGTGTCCCACTAATGACATCTAGCTGCAGAGGGTTTGTGGAAACACAACAGCCCAGGCCCTGTGTGATAGTGATGCAGAGAACCGGGGGCGTGACTCAGGCAGCGACGGCCGAAAGCACGCTCCACCTCCTGCCGGCTTGGACCTGCCGCTTCTGGCTCCTTACAGGTTTCAGAGAGATATGCACAAAACAAAACAAACAGCCAGACGGCTGCAGGTGTACAAACGATCCTCCCAGCTACACCACGACCTCTCCCTCCTGACACCATGACTCCCTCCCACGCATGTGTGCTCAGGCCGCACGAGCGCAGGCTGGCACACACACACATGCACACACACACGCACACATGCACGCACACACACGCACACACACCCACACGCGTGACCTAGAGCCCTGAATTTTTTTATCTTTATTATTCTCTGCCTCCCTTGTTCCTTCAGACATGTTCGGAAAACTCAAGGGTGGTCAAACAAAAGGGGGTCTTTCAAACACTCCTCCCATGTACTGTTCACATCCCTGTGAGTTTCTTGCGGGATTTCACTCTCCGCTTTGAACTACGTTGGCCTCCGGTTGAATACCAGGCATGTCGGGAAGACTCCTACCAGACTGTTATACAAGCGCGGTGGTCGTGTTTCTTGGATAAACAAGTCAGTAGATGGTTCTCCCGGTCTGAGCGGAGGCAGGTGGAGTCTGCTGGCGTCCTAGAAGCCAGACCCCACTATTAAATATCGGGGAAAAAAGCCCAGAATGGGTTAGATCTTGGCAGGCTGCTTGTGAAAGACGCAGCAATGGCACTTATGTAAGTAGCTGTCTGTTAACACTGAGAAGATGCTGGAACCTGACCTTGAGGCCAGAGAAATCTCCAAGCAACGGATAAAGCAGAAATCGGTGATTTTAGCTTTTTCACTTGACACAGTACTCTTCCCCCGCCACCCCCACACTCACAGCCATTATGTTATCCTGGAATGCTCAGCACCTACCCATGGTTACTTATGAGGGTCATCAGTTCTCTCAGAGCCAGGGGTGCTGAATAAAATGTCACTCTGCGGGTCACAGGGAGCCAAAGCTGACCCGTCACCAGGATGTGTGTTTTGAAATGGGCGGGTTGCCCCCCCCCCCCCATTCGCTCATGGAGGTCAGGGCTCATGGGAGAAGGCAGCATATCTTCTACGCGCCTTTAAATGCCTCATGGGAGTTTGTCCACAGTCCACCTGTGTTAGATTGATGTGATGACATTGTGCATCGCGAAAGGAAACCAGCATTAATACAATAAAGCAGCCAGTATTAAATGAATGTCCAGGGCCTCTTCAAAAGGTAATTTACTTAAAGGTAAGGGACTGCTTATTTGAGGGCGTAGGAAACAGAGGGACATGTACCCCCCATTATTTAATTTGGCTTCGTTTGTCCCTCCCAAAACATAGCCATTTACATTTAAATTATTGTGTTATATCCTCTCATATCAAAGTCTCTCCTATGCCCTAGTGCTTATTCTCTTAGTATTAACAACCCCCCGCCCACTGTAAAAAAAATGCACTGCTAGGGTCACCTGGATGTCACACATCTGGTCGATGGCTGTGCGAGGTCAGCTGATTGACCACAAGTGGGATGACCTCAGCAACGCCGATACCAGCCCTTAGCTGGACCAACGTTTAAGCAGGGGAGGTGCTAGGGGGTGCCCTTTAGCTCTGGCTAACGCACATGTCGCTATGGGGTAGAGGAAGCGTGCGCCCGACACAGGAGGCGAGCCGTCATTCCCACACGCTTCTCGCCATGGGGCTGGCATCCTCGCACAGGTGATGGGGCGGTGATAAACACGCGAGAGCACCCTTCAGAGACAGACCGCATCGTGTGCTTTAAGGGCTAACGATCATCTCGGGATACTGAAACGCTGGAGCTGTCAACCGTCTGCGGGACCAGAGAAGGGAATGTGAGTAAATGAATGAACCAGTAATCAGTGCAACATGGACGTGTGGTGCTGGACAGAAGAACGCCATAACCGAAGGAAAACAAGCCTCACTTCACCTTGTTTTAGTAAAGGAATCAGATCCCGGACAGCCTGGCCTTTAGGTTGGATATAGTTACATTGTTATTTTCTAAACCTAAATAAAAGATAATAGTAAAACAATGCTTGTTTTGTTGTTTTGTCTCATCACCAGCGGTATTTTGGGGCACGGCCTCAATAATGGAAGCTGCGCAGACAGCCAGGCACGCGGGTCCTCGACTGGCACGCGGGTCCCGGACAGGCATGCGGGTCCTGGACAGGCACGTGGGTCACAGAAGCATCACTCACCAGTCATGCTGCGGCTCATCGACCACCAGCAGGATTTTGAACTTCTTGGGTGAGGCTGCAGGCACCTGGTCCACCAGGCCGGCGGAGGCGGCCGTCTGCTTGACCACATTGGTGATGGAGCTGAAGAAGCCACCGCCGGAGGAGGTCTGGGCCAGAGGCGGTCTCCTGTCCGGGGCTGGGGTGACAGAGGGAGCCTGGGCGGGGGCGGGAGCCGGAGCTGGGGTTGGGGCCGGGGCCGGGGCAGGAGCCGTGCCAGGGGCAGCGGATGAAGCAGCCGTGGGAGGAGGTGGTGGAGGGGGGTCCGGCCGCTGGAGGTCCGTCATGTAACCATTGGGCAGGTTGGCGATGAAGCTGCTGTCGGACAGGCGGCGGCGCAGGAAGTTCATGGCTGACGGCCTGGCGGGCAGGTGCTGGGGAGGAAGCGAGGTGCGGCGAGCCCGCGGTCTCTGCTTCACGCGGTGGCGCGGCGGCGGCTCGGGCAGGCGATGCGCGCGCGGGGCTGAGCTGAGCTCGCGTCTCTGTCGGCCGTGTCCCCCTCTGTGGCTGCTCCTCCCTCCCTCCCCGATGTTGGGCTTTCTTGCCGCTCAGCCAATCTGCGGCCGAGGGATGCTCTCTCCCTACCTCTCCCTCTCTCTCCCTGCCTCTCCCTCACTCTCTCCTTCTCTCTCTCCCTGCCTCTCTCTCTCCCTCTTCCTCTCACCTCTCCCTCTCCCTGCCTCTCCCTCTCTCTTTCTCTCTCCCTGCCTCTCCCTCACTCTCTCCTTCTCTCTCTCCCTCTCACCTCTCTCCCTCTCTCTCCCTACCTCTCCCTCTCACTCCCTCCCTCTCTCTCTCCCTCTTCCTTGCTCGCTTGGTCTCAGCAGTC
>JAODKC010000130.1:6325180-6351772 GCA_026777985.1 Mormyrops attenuatus
GTCCAGCTACCTCATAACAGACTGGCCCCTGTCATGCCGTATCCGGGGGTTACCAGGGGTTTCCAAGGATAAAGCCCGAGGTGGCGCATGCCGAGGGACACCCCCGCATGACTCTGCTGCACCCCCCCATCCCACCCCCACAGTCACCCCAGGGTGACCTTCTCAGTCAAGGCTTCAGTCTTCCCCGTAGGCTGCAGGAGAGAGAGAACACAAATCCAGGTGGGGGGGGGCAGGGCTGTGAATGGAGAGGATTGGGGGTGGGGCGGAACAGGGCAGACATCAGCACTCCTCCATTACAGGAGGTGTTCCCTGAAGACCCCTCCCTCACCAGAAGAGCTGTTTGTGCTCGCCTGCTGTAGAACGAGCTGCACGTTACACTTCAGGAAAAAAACTATATAAATCATTCCTGCGAAAAAGAAAATCGATAATCCGGCAATGGAAAAGCAAGGTTTTCACACTAAAGTAACCTATGCATCCAGTGCAGAAACACCCCGTGTCCTATAAACTCACCAAGGACTCGCAGAGACGTCAATCAGGTTATAAGTGGTGCTTCCCCCTTGCTGGGTGCCCAAACCGCAGCAAACACCTTTATGTTCAATCACTAATTTCTCTGTAGCAGAAAAATCCGGTCGCCAAGCCTGTTCCACTTTTACACCTGAAAAGTGAATCTCCCCGTAAATTGTTATTCAAAGCACAAGTACTTGCTGCTAGCCTAGCTCTGTCCTTCAAAGCTTCCTGTTTAGAGATGTGTATAGGCAGCCTGACTCTCTGCTGAGGTACCTCTCCGTTGGTCTGAGACCAGTGCAAAACCCAGCACTTCTGTGACGCGGTGAAGCTCATCAAGAACAAGGTTCACTCATGTACTGTAGGATGGTTATTATACATGCTTACTCCCGTTTGTGTTTCTTGCGGGTTGAAATGAAATGAAAAAATGAAATGAAATTAAACTTATTTGCCATTTATGCACCTGAGCATGAGTCCAGGTGGATTGAAATGTGTTTTTTTTCATATCCCATAATGCTCTCTGTTATAATACATGTGCACATTCATAGGTGAAACTGAAACTGAGTACAGGGTCAGCGTTTCCTCCGGCGCCCCTGGGCTTTTTTCCGAATGTGTGCGGAGTGCATACCAGGGAGCGTCTGAAGTCGCGCACGTCTCTTTTGACCCAAAATGCAAAACTTGATAAGCTGTTGTGCTTCCGGCAGCTGCCTTTATGCCAAAACACCTTCTGCTGCATGACAAAGCGTTTGTCTTAGGGGTCTCCGAAGGAGAAGAGCAATCAGAAAGAGATAAAAATAGTTTTGCACGGCTACCAGCGTCCCTCGGGGTGTGGCAGCATAGCAAGATCGTAATGCCAGCGCCTTAAAACACAGCATGGGTCTCACCAAAGCGATACCCTAACCCCACTGCATTTCAACCTGAGAGAACCGGAAGATTCTACAGGGAAATCACAAGGGTGTTAATTTAAAGCCTCATATCAGTGGAGATATATGTTGCTCAGTGGGTTGCTAGGTTGAATCCCAAACTCCTCAGCAGACTAGCCCAGGTTTGCAGCCACATAGTAAAATGTGTATGCTCTCAATCAGACACAGCCAGGTAGTAAAATAATGGGTTTGAACCCTCTCTGAAATTTGTACCCCCCCCCCAAAATTTCTGGCTGCACACAAGTTGCCACATCTCTGTTGAGCCCCTGGGCAAGGCCTTCAACCCCCTGAAAAATGCTGTAGGGGGGCCGGATGGATGGCTGACTTTATGCTCAGACCTCAAAACTTGATTCTCAACTTTATATCTATGTGTCTCAGGTGAACAAGATGGGATATGAGAAAAATTACATTCCAAAGTACCTGTACTCATACAAATCTCAAATAAAGCTTAATTTTCCTCTTCTATTCCAAGTTGAAAATATGGCAAGAGAACCAGATAAGATGCAAAAATAATGAACAAATAGATACTGGAACCTACTGGTTTATAACTATACATAGATATGGCCAGTCCAAGATCTGGACCCAAGGTCATGGTGAAAACTGTACGGTGCTGTTTGAGTTTAGTGGTGCTCCAGTGTGAGGCGAGGAGGCGTTGCCAGCGCATCACCGTCGTGCGGCGCCCCCATGTGGAGTGAGTCACAGCTGCGGTCATGCTGACAGCATAAGCTCATCGTGTCCTACATTCCTCATCAGAAAGTGACGGCTTAAAACCCGCCGCTCAGCACTTGCTGCTCACGTACCAGAGTGCTTCTGTGTTCTGATGAAGGGACAGGAAAGCAATTTGTAAAAAAACATATATATATATATATATCTTTGGCAGAAACATGGCAAAATTAAATTGAAAGAGAATAACGGTGCATAATCCAAAGCAGGGATGTGTGTTGCAGATACTGCATCATAACGGGTGCAGAACCCATTCATTAAAACCATTCGTGCGTTTACTTTGATATCTCCACAGTGAATATAAAAAAGTAAACAAGCAAACAGGAGGCTGAGAAAAGCATTCATGTTGCTGAGGTGGCTAGCACTGTGATCTCACACCTCCATGGTTGTGGGTTCGATTACCGACCCGGGTTCTGTGTCTGTGCGGAATCTCTCTCTCTTATTAGCTTGGGTTATCTCCTCCACAAACATGGTTAGGTGAATCACTGTTTCTGAACTACCCTGTGTGTATTACTTGTGTGCTTCTGCTCTGCGATGCGGTGGCATCATGTCCGGGGTGTGGACCAGCTCCAGGCCCTTCTCTGACCTTGTCCAAAATAAGTCTTTGTGAGATTGATGGATGCTTGGACAGTTTCTCCCTCTGGCTTGCAATAAATGTTGATGTTGTTGAATCATTTCTGTTGGCAGAATTGAGTTTCCTCCTGAAGTATAAATAGCCTGACCTGAGACAGCATCGAATCTTGGATTCCACTGGGATCAGAATTTGTTGTAACGTGTATTTGCTATTTCCAGAACCAGGCAAATACTATAATGCAACATCCCCATGACAGTAGAACAATAAACAAACAAACAAACAAATATAATGACAATTAGTCTTGTTCTTTCGTCCAATTTTATTCTTACTTACAAGATTTTTTTATTCTTGCCCTAAACAATATAGATAGATTTTGTAATGAATGTGTCCCCTGTTGTTTCTTAAATTTATGCTCTAAAACAGTGGGAAGAAAACACGATGCAATAAAACAGTTGTATTTTGTGGAGAAAACATATTTAATAATGTTATATTTCAATGTTAATATTCACTCAAAAGCCCTGGTGGAGTAAACACATTTATATCCCTGTAATTTAAAGGTGTGAGACATGGCAAAAGACAATGCAGATGTATTTGTGAATGTGGTTTATATTCCTGGAAACTATGTGCGCTAGGCAGGGAACAGCCCAAGATGGGGCGCCAAAGTACCTGAAGGAAACCCCATGATGACATGGGGAGAACATGCAAACTCCGGGAAAGGTGCCAGACCCCCTGCGACCCTGAATAGGACAAGCAGTCACAGAAAATGGATGGATAGTTCATATTATTCATATCTATGGACAGAATTGCATGTGACAATGAAGGCGTAATGTGACATCAAAAGCTAATTGTGATGCTGATTGTGACATCATAGGAATATAGACATTAACAGAAAAAAGACCTTAACCTGCACAACTAGAAAAATTACATCACTCGATTACATGTCGATTTGCCTCTATTAGTTATTGGAGGACACTGTTTACAGCATATAAAAGAGTGGCCTTACAAGCAACTTAAATAATTTTATTGTTGTTTCATTATTTTCTGCTTATTTGTTTTTTGTTGTTTCATTATTTTCTGGTAATATTGTAATGGCTTCGATTCTCCGTAAGCCTTTGCAAAAATAGGGTAAATAAAATTAGGGTAAATAATTAACCCTGAATATTCTTTTTGTCAACTCCAGTCTGATAAAATAAAAAAAACTCACCATTTAGAAATATTTCTTGCTTTAAAAAAAAAACATTTTCACCATCCCAGTGTTGGTAAGTACACAGACATTTTAAACAAAAGACAGCTTGTCAGATCAGAGCTCCAGGCAGCCTGACAGCACTGATGTTTAACTGATGTGGTGCATTCATCTCCTCTGTTCACTGAAACTGTGACGTCGCCTCAAGATTACCCACGAGCCACTGCTCCTTTTCACTCGGTTCCTTGGGAAAAGGGCAAGTCTGCTGTAGGAGCTGCACGAGTCTAAATTACACCCACATATCTTTAGCTGAAGGGCAAAGAGCATTTACAGCACGCTATGGTCGGGGTAGCGCTGTCTTCAGTGTAATGGTTTTCATGTGAACACTCGCAGACACGTCCATGCCCAATTATAACACGGCGGAACCATCAACTGTCGTGCGAAAGAGATAGCACAGATGGGAAAGCATTTTCCAGAGTATATTTTTAATACACCAGCTGGTCCCGTTGCAACGTAATTTCAGTGATATCAGCCCTGAATCTACAAGTGTCCATGCGTGAGGGAATTCTGACATAAGACCTGCACAGAACCACTACTAAGAAAACAATGACCTGTTACTAAAGTGCTTCACGGGTATTACACGTTTGTTGTAGGTGTTATTCAGATACAAAATATGAAAGGGAACCCTGCATTCCTACAAAGCACAATTGTTATATTTTCTGATGTCCTTTGCACAGATTCATTGTTTTTCATGTGGCCTATAATCTACATCAGGCGTTCAGCAACTGAGCAGTCCCATTCGAACCCAGATTTTATCAGTGAAGTCTGCTGTTAAAATTTTCACCCTCTGCATGTGGTGCGCGAGTATGGTCTCCATGGCAACCACCGCTAAAGCCCCGTGCTGTTTGCGTGGCCATTATGGGCTTCAGGGGAGAGAGAGGGGAGAGATAGCGAGTGTCCGGCTCCCCAGGTGGGGTGCTTGACGCATTTAATGGTTTGAAGCTGCCCCACACAAACACACGCGTCTCCTGTTACTCCAGTGCAGCCTTCATCCCACATGCGGAAAGCAATGCCAGTGACAGAGAGGATCTTGAGACTGCAATCCTGAGACACAAAACAGTCACATTGATAAATGAAGCCTGAGCATGATTTTTGCTTTTCTTTTGCATTTATCCAAAATAAGATACATTTTTTTTGAGAAAGTAGGGTCAGCCTGTCCCTGGGACACGTGCGGATTAAGGGGCTTGGACAGGTACAGCAGTGGAATCGCTCTGCTGACCCTGGGAGTTTAAATAGCACCCATCCAATCACGAGCACTGCATCCTAACCCACTGAGCCACTCATGAATATTTCTGGGGGGAAAATAGTGGTATTTTCCTGAGAGCAATGATTGGGTTTTGAATACAAAGTACAGAATTTTGGATTAGCGATAAAGTTTCAAACACCAGAGTTTCAAAGAGGAAAAAAAATACTTAGCAGCGATAAGTTGCCGTATAATGCATACTGAAATTAAAAATGTTAGATAATATATTCTATAATTGCTTTTGAGGAGAAAAATCCTGTTAAGAAATTAGTCTAAGTAAAGAAATTGAAATTGATCCGTGCTTTGCCAGAAATGCCTGCCAGCTTGTTACTTTCCGGCATCGGTGAAGTTGCTTCCTCATTCTGCTATTTTACAATTGGATGTAGATAATCTAGAGCAATGTTTCTCAACTCAGCCCTCGGGTTTCCCTTTACCACATCCTTCAGGCTGCAGAAAATACCCATTTCCATATCAATGAAATAACATCTAACGGCATCTGGGCAGTTATCTTTACCCCTCTGGATCTCATATAAGATTGATTAGGCCATTAAATAACTGCTCTCTTTCCTGAGAACACATGAAATGTCTGAAGTGTAGTTACACAGTGAGCAAAGTGGTAAAATGAGGCTGAAAGGTAATTTATAGGGATGGTAAATTTCACCGATTTGCATCGATGCATAAAACATAAAAGCACAATGGAACTGGCCCAGTATAAAAAGTGTGCACCGGAAACAGTTTAGGATGAACACAGGATGCATCGTTTATTTGCATTGTTAAAATCCGATTTATTAATGCAAAATAGTGATTTAAATAGCAGCTGCTGTTATGAATGTCATTATACTTCCAGATCACAGGAGGACATGTCCTTTATCGTGTACCTGCTTGTGCCTGTAAGGTGTTGCATGCAAGAGCAAGCTCTCTTTTGTGTCTGTGAAGGAAAGAATCACCAGCTTGT
Source organism: Mormyrops attenuatus (assembly GCA_026777985.1). NCBI lineage: Eukaryota > Metazoa > Chordata > Actinopteri > Osteoglossiformes > Mormyridae > Mormyrops > Mormyrops attenuatus. Next base: position 6,331,346 of record JAODKC010000130.1, read on the forward strand.
TCTTATGTTTATGGAAAAGTGAGGAAGAATCTGTAATACAGTGCAAAGTTTTTTTTTGCTTGCTGTGCTATTTTATATATAAGTAAAATATATATTTAAGATAGAGGCCTGCAAATTTTTGGTTTTATTTTATTGTTTAAGTCATATACACCTGTAGCAATGTAATAACTACTGATTATTTAATAACATGCCCGTGACTTAAATTTCTTTGTTCTTAATGCAATAAAAGTCAATAATGTAACAACTGGCCAATAACTTATTACCATCCATCCATCCATCTGTCCATCTTCAGCCACTTATCTGGGGTCGGGTCAGGGGGCAGCTGTCTAAGCAGGGATTCCCAGACCTCCCTCTCGCCAGCCACCTCCTCCAGCTCCACTGCGGGAATATCAAGGTGTTCCCAGACCAGCCAAGAGATATAATCTCTCCAGGGTGTCCTGGGTCTGCCCAGGGGCCTCCTCCCAGTTGGACATGCCCGAAATACCTCCCCAGGTAGCTGTCCAGGAGGCATCCTCGATAGATGCCTAAATCACCTCAGCTGGGTCATTTCGATGCAGAGGAGCAGCGACTCTACTTTGAGCCTCTCGCTAATGTCTGAGCTCCTCATCTCATCTTTAAAGCTGAACCCAGACACTGTGCAAAGGAAACTCATTTCTGCCACTTGTAAATGCCATTTCATTCTTTCAGTCACTACTAGTGATGTAGTCAAGACCACCTAAACCAAGACCAAGTCATTACCAAGACCAGAGTGATTCAAGACCGAAACAAGATCAAGACCAAGACAGGGCAAGACCGAGACAAGACCAAGACCAAGGCAGGGCTAGACCAAGTAAAGATCAGAAACAGATTAATGTTTGAGTCTACACAACACAACACACTATAAATTGTGGAGCACAAGCACCATCTTGGGGCTAGGCAGTACAGCCTAAAATTCGTCACCTTATAATTTGAACCATGGATCTATTTTCTTAAAATTTTAGTGTAAATGCTTCCGTACAAATACAACATTTTTTCAAATAAGAGGCACCTTATTGGTTGCATTTGAACTTTGAAGCAGGTTGTTTTACACTTAATCATTGTATTAACCCTTTGAACCCTATCCATTTTTGAACGTTTTTCTATCCCTTTAATTTTAGGCTCATTACATTGTATGTACATGTGTTAGCCACATGTGCTTTATGTTTTTGTTTTCAGGATATTCTGGCCTACTCAGATATGTCATAAGTTGATGTTTTCATTACTGACACAGTCTTGATACCATCCTTCTTATGAGGGAAAACTACTTGTGCTTATTGAAATTTCTCAATTTTCAGTTTCATTTAATATAAAAATTTGCAGGTACTGCAAGTATAATCTTATAAATGTTGAGATTAGAGTCTCTATGATTCGGGAATGCAGGGGGTTTCATTGGGGACCTTTCTGTGGCTTAGTATTGTGAAGGAATACATGGTTAGTGCCAGGCAGAAATATCTTTGATTTTGCATCCATTCGGTAACTTGTTGAAGTTATCTGATAGGCAGCAATGCATGATTGTATATTTATATATACACATTACTTTATAACATCTGTCAAATAGAAAAGCATTGTTTAGTTTACGATCCACTGAATAAACACAGACATAGCGGATGGTTTTAGAGTCTAATGCTGATCGTTTATTGCATGATGGTGCAATTGTTAACACTGTCATCTCACACCTCTGGAACCTGGGTTTGAGTCTCTGGCAGGGTTCCATGTGTATGGTATTTGCATGTTCTCCCCGTGTCGTCGTGGGGTTTCCTCCAGGCACTCCGGTTTCCCGTCACAGTCCAAACACATGCTGAGGCTAATTGGGGTTGCCAAATTGCCCATAGGTGTGCATGTCTGAGTGACTGGCATGTGAGTGTGCCCTGCGATGGGTTTGCACCCCATCCTGGGTTGTTCCCTGCCTTGCGCCCGCAGCCTCTGGGATAACCCTAAACGGGATAAACGGTTCCAGAAAATGAATGGCCTCATTGCGCACAGGATTATTCTAGAATATTTTAGTGCACAATGCTGCAACTTGGACAACTGGATCAAGTAAACGTTCTCGATTGCAAACATATGAGATTCATATTTGTGCATTATACCTATCCAGAGTTACAAGGCTGAGATTAATGGGTGCGAAAATCAATGCATTTTTCTCAGGGTTAACAAACAGATGAATATTAAGCCGTTCTGAAAAATTCTGAGGCATTTTGATGAGTGATCTTGACTGGTCTTGAAATAAAACCTCTAAAAGTCCTCTATGTCAGAGACTGGGACAAGACTGAGTCAAGATAAAGTCAGTTCTGAGACAAGACCAAGACTGCAAAAAAGTGGTCTCGGAACCAAGACCGGACTCGAGTACTAAAACATTAGTGACTGCACAAAGCTAATCCTCCACCAGGAGAGGGCAGAGAGGGAGGTGCTGATTCTCATTCCCACTGCTTCACACTCAGCTGCCAACCACCGCAGTGCATGCTGCGGGTCACGGCCCAACAGTGGCAACAGGAACCATTTGGGCTAAGCCCAGTTCAAGCCCAGCCTTGGCACATCTGTGGGTCCTTGATCAAGGCCCTTAACCCCCAGCTCCCTGGGCACTGCAACAGGTGGCTACCCTTTGCAACTCATGACCAAAGGGGATGACAGTCTGAGCTGCACGCCCAACCCCCTGAGCTAGACAGCAGTCCAGGGAACGAGGAAACGCAGTAGGGACTTTGGCACACTGAGGCTGAAGGGCGACAAACAGGGAGGAGGACAGGATGGCCAGCAACACCTGCTGGCCGAACAGGGAGGAGACACGAAGGGCGGGGTCGGATGGGTGGTGACCCTGACAATCACATTACCAACATATTAACAGCGTAGAGATATTGAGCGGAAAGCAGCACACGGCCAGAGTAACATTAATATATAATTATTAGTTATAGGCCATATGCCTTTATTATTATGATATGTGACCAATAATACCTGACCAATAACTTCATATTTAGATTGATTTCCCCTCAAATTGCACTGCATCGCAATAGGGGTGAATAGGGGTGAATTGTAATCGCAATAGTATTAGCTTCATACACAACTTTAGTTTGTCGGATCATTGGCAGTGCATCGAGATGAGTAATACATCACCTCAGTGATGGAGATGCACGTCCCCAGTATTTTCTCTGTGTTGGACTGCTGTGTGCTGTGTCAGTTTGGTTTTCAGGACAGGATTAAGACCAGCCTTTCAATACCTTGATTTTCAGAAGTGGAGGAAGCTAAAGTTAAACCTCTTTTGCTGTATACAGATAAAGAATTATAATCATACTACCAGAGTCCAGACATGATTTTGATTGACTATAAATTGACATGATATATAAATGTCAGTCTACTGACCAGTGGAATGTCATTAATATAATGATAATACTTTTTTAGCCCAAGCACATATGAATTCAGTAGTCTTTGAATATGCCATCTCATCTCTTATCATATGTCTCCTATGTGACATATGTATAGGAGTAAGAGTGAAGTTTGGGTCATGGTGTAGGGTCAGCATTTATCTTGCACCGCTGGGCACAACAGTGATGTCATCACTCTGTAGGCCACAGGATTTGAACCAGTGACCTTATGATTATGGGCACCGAGCCACACACTGTTCCATGATGAGACATACTTTGGGTTACTGGTTTTGGGAGCTCATTTGAGATTGTGGTTCCTTTAATAGAAAGAATGATGTAGCAGGTCAGAAACCCCGCAAGATGTCATGGAGATCTATGAGGGCGAGGCTCCGTGTTGCCAATGGCAGCCATTTTCAATTTAAAAAATCAAATGTTTCTTCAGTTTCCTGGAAAATAGGTTGGATGTATAGGATGGGTCTGTGAATGTACAGCAGGGACTCAACTACATCTCGCTACATTAGCTACAGCATGCTGCTAGTCTCATGAATTATTGTGTTCTATAATACAGACCTGCCATGTTTCTTAAGTTATATGTGAGATACACCGTGACGGTGTGTATGGGCTCACTGATGCTCAGAAGGGGATAGTGAGCCTATTTCAGGAAGGAGATCTGAAGGAAATCTGAAAGAACGGACAAACAAGCTTATGGAGATCCGTCATGATGAAATAACGATGTTGATGTAATGTTTAGGTAAAGGTGGATTGGATGGAATGGAATGGAATTACACCCCCTAACACCAAGTACTGACCCGCCCCTGAGCTGTACTGTGAAAAGACGGTTTTCCATTGTAAATTATCCGAGCTGTACCCAAGCAGCACCCATGCTAAGCTTGACTAAACTGAGCTGGTTGCATCACCACTGTCTGATTGCTCAAAATGCATGGAGATACCAGTCATCTGAGTCAATACGCATGGATTATCTGAAGGAAAAAAGGCATATTCTATCTATTATTCATTATTAGTAGTATCACACATCGCAATGTATTGATGCATTCCCGATAACTTGGAACTTGAAAATTTCCAACCTCCTATTTAAATAGATACTATAGAACAGCTGAACAAAATGGACTTGTAATGCAAATTTACGCAAGCTAATGCTAATTCCACTTGCATTAGACACTAATATAACACGGCGATTCTAGACATGCTGCTGGAAATTAGCACATAGTAAATCATGATGTATACCGTGTGAACTGTACATATGTGTCTCTTCGGTTTTCTGTCAATGTTGCTCTCCAAACACAGCAACGCTTTTACCGAGCCGACCCTTCTGCAGCAGAAAATCGCAGAGAGCTGGAACTGCCCTGTAACTAGTGTCTCTTTGTGGTACGGAATGAGTACGACTTGGTTCCTGTATGCCAGTGGAAAAGCGCCATATGTGCTAACTACTGGGCCACTGTTCTGCTAGGATATTGTGTGCTACATATTGGCAGTACATTCATACAAATACAAACATTCATACAAAGGAATCTGAACTACCAGGACTCTCCTCTCCACCGAAGACCCACATAATTCCAGAATAAAGTAGAGTCCAGACAAGACTCCTCCCACTCAGTGTTACCACCTCACTGCTGAAGAACTCTTTGGATTAATCAAAACCAACTGTCCATCTGAATAGTTTCTCTTCCAGAGTCTTCAAGTTACCCAGACGATTACATCCCAGTCTCTCCAGCCAATCAGATGCCAACCTGAACTGTTCTTGTTGCCTGTACACCTGGTATTTATGTTTTTGCACTCATTAGCACTGATTTACAGTAAGCTGCCACTGCTTTGTCCTCAATACAAATTGTAACTTTTACATTTAGCAGGATCTGACATATAATGGCAAGTTCCTTTGATCACAGTATGGCAATTGGTAAATAAAACTGAATTTGAATCCAATTATTTGCTTTGTGAGGTGCCGATTTTCTGGCCATGTTGGGTTTGTCCAGGAGAAGCTTTCATTTCATCATTTATTCCAGATGTCGTTCCTGTCACCCTCTTCTCTAGTCCTTGGCACCATTGACATGCTCTCTCCAGCAAATAGGAGAGTCCATGATGACAACAGGTGTCAGCAAGTCACGCATCTCGAGGCAATGATTGCCACTTACGATGACATTGCAGCTGAGCGATGACAGGGAAAAGAAAATATCAGCCAAGACGTTGATGGAATTCAGAACCAAAAGCAGAGGAGAGGGTGTAGTTGACAATCTTTCATTACTGACACGTCACCATTGACTTTTCTCAATTTTTGCGTTTTGCTTTTTCTTCTGTATAATGTGATGAATAATTGTTTTAACTCACACTGTTACCCTCACCAAGAGATGTGTTATGAAGATAAATGGATGGATGGGTGGGTTCATTTGAATGCTTACACTGGCACGCAGTAACATGATTCATTCAGTGGAAAGATGAGAACCCCACTTATACCATGTGACTACATCAATCATGCGACCACATCATTTGCAGCATCGTATGTTCTCAGCCCATAATCTTTTCTGCATCTGTTCCCTGGAAATTTGGCTATTTTAATCCACAGAATAAATACAACTAGAAACTTTAAACTCATCATATCCTTGTCGATCTTTATACTATCGTATTGTTGTATATGTTTGTAATATGTAATATGTTATAGTATGTGCTTGTAATTCATAAGGACTTGATGCGTATGCCTGTGTTTTTGTATTTGAACCATAGTAAAATTAAGCTAAACTTACAGAAGGTTTCTTTAGTTCTGCATTGCCATTAAAAAGACGAGACCAGTTTTTGGGTGGGGGTGGAGGGGCACGATTAGGATGTTAACTGAAAAGAGGATAATGACAACATTGACAACAAGTTGTCGAAAGCCTTCTAATAGCCCATAAGACATCGACAATAGACATAAAATGCTAAGGGCTTGAATGTCTGCTGCTCCATGCTGTTCCCCATCCCACTGTGCCGCTGATGTGTCTTCTGGTTTTCCAGAACTTTGGTCATGGCATTCTGGGATGTAGTCTGTGAGCCACACACAGTAGTGGTCTAGATACTTTGCCACTGCAGAATAGTAAATCCTGGGTCATGATGCTAGAGTGTAACATGATAGTCATCCATCCATCCATCCATCCATCCATCCATCCATCCATCCATCCATCCATCCATCCATCCATCCATCCATCCATCCATCTCCCATGACTGCTTACTTACTACAGAGTTGCAGTGAGCCTGGAGTCTCTCCCAGGAAGTAGATAACACAAGGCCGGGCACACACTGGATGTGATTCCCGACCAACACAGGGCACATACACACAGATACAACACATAAACTCAGACACACCACTGGCTATTTAGAGACATCAGTGTTTTTAGACTGTGAGAGTACTGGAAGGAAACCTAGCTGAACCCAGGGAGAGGATGCAAACTTCACACACAGAGCTGGAGGCAGGTTTTCTATGTGACTGTACGACACCAATGAAGCATACAGCATGAACTGAAAATACAAAAGTAGCAAAAAATATTTTATATCGTGCCTTTTAAAATGACTTGCACAGGAACAACACCTGAGCTCGGAACCATGCATTAATTAAAGTAATTTAATCACCACATTCAGAGTAAAGGTCAGACTTCCCCAAAACGTGGGGAGGCAAATTGCCCGAATGACAAAGATTCAAGGCTGACAGAGGTTCCTTCTGCCCACACTCTTGATCACTAAAAATGCGGGTTTCATAATGAAAATGGCTTAAAATGACATTTTAAAATAAAATCCATCCACATTCAAACCAGTTATCCTGGTCAGGGTCAAGGGATTAAAATAACACCCATCCATCCTCTAAAATCATTGGCCTATTCAGAGTCATGGGCATCCAGAGCCTATCCTGCAGGGAACAACCCAGGATGGGGTGCCAACCAATTGCATGGCACATTCACACACCATTCACCCACATAGGCACACCTGCACACGGTTTGGTAACTCCAATTAACCTCAGCATAGTTTTGGACTGTGGAGGAAACCAAAGTACCCACAGAAAACACCACGATGACATGGGGAGAACATGCAAACTCCACACACAGAGCCAGGGTGGAGACTTGATCCCAGGTCCCAGAAGTATGAGGCGACAGTGCAAACCACTGCATCCTACCTCCCTATTCCCTGACCTATAAGGAGCTGGGAGGGAGCAAAAACATGGACCTTCTGGGGCAGTGGCGGCTGGTGGTCTTGCAAACAGGGGAAGTTGCCTAGTCCCCCCCACCCCCATGACCTCATTTAAAATAAATGAACAAACTTTACTAACCGGCTAATGAATGAACCTTACAGAATATGGAAGTTTTAACTGGACTTTATTATTTCTAACCCACAGAGGACAATCCACAAATATGTACCCTGTTACAGTGACGGTTTGCCCTTGTGCTCAGGACTCTCGTGCTCTGCTTTTGCTGGGATGGAAGATGCCTGAAAAGGGAGTGGCCAGGGTGCAGGCGTTCACACATTATTTTTTTGACTCTGTTCCTCATCCTAGATGAGTACAGGGCTTCATGCGGGGGGAGAATGTTATGTTGCAGAGCCAAACCAGATACAGTTGGAGGATGTAATAATTAATTATACTGCAGCTATGTAGAACTTAGCCATGAACTTCTGCGACAAGCTCTTTAGCTGATACAAGACGTATAGGTGCTGTTGGGCCTTCTTAGTGATGGAGGTGATGTTTGTGTCCCTTTTGAGGTGCTGTTGGGCCTTCTTAGTGATGGAGGTGATGTTTGTGTCCCATTTGAGGTGCTGTTGGGCCTTCTTAGTGATGGAGGTGATGTTTGTGTCCCTTTTGAGGTGCTGTTGGGCCTTCTTAGTGATGGAGGTGATGTTTGTGTCCCATTTGAGGTGCTGTTGGGCCTTCTTAGTGATGGAGGTGATGTTTGTGTCCCATTTGAGGTGCTGTTAGATGGTGGTGCCCTGATATTTGATGGTTCCAGCTCTAACGGGAGTGTTTTGTATGACCAAAGGAGGTGGTGTTGGGCTTTTTTTCTCCTGAAGTCAGTGATCATTTCCACCATATTATTGTGTGTTCAAGTCTAATTTGTTTTCATCACACCATGACACCACTCACCTTACTTCTTTTGTATAGTTGGACTCATCCCCATTTTTGATGAGTTCAATCAGGGTGGAATCGTCTGCAAACTTCAGGAATTTTACAGAGTGATTTTGTGAGATACAGTCTTTGGTGTACAGGGAGTAAAGCAAGGAAGAGAGAACAAATCCGTGTGGGGCACCAATGATGAGCAGGATGGGATCTGAAATGTGGTTGCCTGTCTTCACGACCTGTTTCCTGCCACTTAAGAAGACATTGATCCAGTAGCAGAGAGAAGTCAGAACATCGAAAGTCCTGAGTTTCTCAAAGAGTAGATCTGGGTTGATCATATTGAAAGCAGAGCTGAAGTACACAGATAGAATCCTAGCATAAATCTGAGGGCTGTCCAGGTGTTGCAGAGTATAGTGCAGAGCCATGTTGATAATGTCATCAACATATCTGTTTGATCTGTAAGCTAATCTAGAGGATCCTGGAGAGTTTCAGTAGTGGTTTTGGAGATTGCTGGATTATTTTCTCAAAGCACTTCATAACTACAGAGGTTAGGGCTGCCGGACTGTAGTCATTCAGGCAGGAGATTTTCTATTTTTTTTGAAACTGGAATGATGACTGAAGATTTAAAGCAGGCGGGTCCTGTGCACTGGTTCAGGCTCCAGTTAACGAGGTCAACAAAAACGGAGGCCAGTGGATCAGCACAGTGCTTGAGTGTGGCGGGTGAGATGTGGTCAGGGCCAGCTGCTTTCCTGATCTTTTGTTTCTGGAGTATGCGTCTCACTTGTTGATCAGTGATTGTGATGGGTGGGCTCCTGGGAACCTTTGAAGAGAGTGCTGGTGGTGGTGGGGGGGGCAGACAAGGTGTTGCAAGATGACTGTGGTCAAGTTTGGAGGAGGGGGTGTCAGTCCTTTGTTAAGTGAAGTGAAGGGTCTGCTTCAGTGATTGGCGGTTATTGGTGTGTTCAATTATTTCTCGGAGCTCGGAAATTCTGAGATGAGTGACATCACGTCCGACAATCTCCCGTTCGAGCTACCACATCTCGGAACAAACATGGCTGCCTCCATGAACATGATGTTATGTGTTGCTACTTTATATTTGAGCAGATTTGGAGTGAGATTATTTTTTCTGAGAGACAAACAAACAAGAAACACAAGCTAGTCAAACCACATTAAATGCTTTATAAAATATTTTAGCAGATCCATAGCGATATTCTTTTTCCGAGAGGCAAACAAACTACAAATAAACAAAAGACACTAACGAGTCTGGTAAAAATCTGATATTGCATGCTAGGATACTGTTTACAGTCATGATATGGTATTCTCTAAATCGACCATGTGCGATTACATTTATAACTATTAACACATTTAACAAAATAAACATTTTTAAATATGTATAAAATAGAATTACTGTTCACTGTATAAGCCGCCATGTTGAAATGACGACATAGGGGCAACTCGGACAACAAATTTCTGTCCGACATCAACATCACAAAAGAGGCATGTTTCCGACGGGAAGTGACATTGCATGACATTTCGTGACGTTTTCATCCGAGTTCCGACTCGGAGAGAAATAATCGAACGCAAATATGGATTGAAGTTGGTGACAGTGTGAATTCCCTTCCATATGGAAGAACAGTCATTAGAAGGAAAATATTCCACTAGTTTGTCGCTGTATTTGTGTTTCACGGCTTTGACTGCCTTATTGAGAGCATGTCTTCTTGAATTACACTATGTCGCCACGCTTGTGGGCCTCTTCTTTGGAAAAGCGTAGTCTCCTCAACTCAAATCATATCCACAAGCACAGGAAGCAACTTACACCCGAAATGGGTTTTGCACATTTGTGGATCACTTCCCTCTATTTGCGGCTTCGCGAATTTGCAGAAAAAAATGCACAAATATGAGGTGCAGTTATTAGCTACATCAGCAGGTGGCGATATACTGGAAGGCCCTTTTGTTAGCGCTAATGTGTTGTTGGTGTTAATAACAGCAGCAAATCCAATTCTCTCAACCAAAACGCCATATGGTGAAAAACATGAATGGTGATTTCATGTTCGTCAAAGTTTCCGCTGTTTAACAACTGTATAAAGTAATGTTATTTTTATACAAATCAACTCAGGTGAAACAAAAAATGTGCGTTTTCGGGATCTGCCACACACGCTTTCATACTCTCACGCTCAAACAAGAAATCTTAAGGCAAATCTATACAGTATTATTCCATTATAAACTTAACATTAGTTATTTCAAAAGCATTGAAGCAGTTCGCAAAGTCTTGAATTTGCAACCCCACGTTTTATTTGTAATGAAAAGTAAGATGCACTGTTTTTGGCTGATGCGGCTTGTCATTCCGTTTGCGTTGTTATTACGACACATATAAATATAAGAACATTACATGTCTTATATCTTTTCTCACTTAATAAATTGAATAGAAAGGCCTTTGTTGTACTATATTAATTTGATTTCACAGCTGTAGGTCCTCTCTGCTGCCGACAACTGTACCTCTAACTCTGACGCAGTAATTTCTGTACCACTAAGCCACATTTTTCAAATAAAGTATTTCCATCTATTTTACAATTATTTTATAACAGAAGAAGCAAAGAATTTTTCCTCATTTTTTTCTGAATCAGATTGGATGGTTTCCCCCTCAAATTTGTGTAAGGGAAGGATTCAAAGTTCAATTCACCTGTGGGGTGAAATCTTCTATTTGAATAACAATATCCTCACAGAGAGAATAGACTACAGGGGTGAAAGACTTTAATGCAGGGTGCAACAAAACCTTACAGGCTTTCCTGTTATCCATTACTGCCTTCTCTAGCTTTGTGACTAAGAAGAATTCATGAATATCTGATCATATTTTAGGTCAAATATGAGAAAACCCCATGACTCGGACCAGGATAAGTGTTTAGAAAATGGATGGATGGATTTATTTTTGTTGGAAAAAGTGTGTGAACCCCTAGGATTATCACTTCAGAAAAGGAGCAAAGTAAAGTCATGAATGTCAATCAATAAGATGAAAACCAGGTATGAGTTTTTGGTAGCCATGTTCTGTTTAAAAAGCATAACCTTAGCCCACTTTTTCCAACAAAAACATTTAATGTGGTATGATTTTGATCAATGAATGAACATCTTGTGTTTTTTATTGCCCCCCTTATCAATTTTTATGACTTGAGCTGATGAATATTTGATCATATTTTAGGTGAAATACGTGCAGCCATTCAGAAAATTCTACAGGGTTCACTAATTTTCTAGAACCACTTTAATGATTTTATGTTTTATTCTGGGTTACTCCTACATTCATGCAGATATGGACTTAGGTGAATTTGTCTTTAAATTCTTGGGTGTTCATCTGTCTTATACTGTCTGGTTTAGGCAGGCCATCACATGGCGCACACAAACAATCGCGCATTATGATCACAGTATTGTCACTCTATGACCCTGTATTGAATAAGCAAGAAAATGGATGCAGTGGTCATTAAAGACACAATGTCCTCCGAAGCACTAGATGGCACCAAAACGACACGCAGGCAGTTTCACACGGGTCTTTTACAGTCATAAAAGCATAGCATAGTATGGACGTTCTCAGTGTAAATGTCGGTTCTGTAGATTGTAGTAATAAGAAAGCGAATAAATATATTTATAAGATAAGTGACTTATTTAACATTGTCCAAGAAATATACCGTTATATTAGTGTTACATTTCAAGAGCGGTACGATTGTCGGTCATTGTAATGTTATAATGACAGTGATTCCGTGCAGCATATATACGTGCACTCATGCATTAGTGCCTCGATAGAGTTAGATTATAGTAAGATTGTTCACGTTGGCGACCATGTCGCTTCCAGCCCTTCATAACACGAGTGTGTTTTACCGGAGGATCCTGGCTCAGTTTCCGCAGGACATAAGTCTTGCTTTTGCATATGGATCTGGCGTGTTTAAACAGTCTGGCACCACCCAAGGTGAAATGGGGGTAAGAAATAAGACACCAAAACCGATTGAAATTAACAAGCTAACTTCATACTCATTGTGCAAGGGATTTTTGCATGTAATTTAGCATTGGGCACCTTCTTTTCTAACAGTGTATATATATGTATATACAGTGGAAACCGCTAATAGTAATCATGTTGATCGTGATCAATCGGTTATATGGATTAAAAAGCTCGGACACTATAAATCATGTACAAATACTGTTTAAATAATTCGCGTATAGTAATCGAGAAATCCGCCTACAGTGCTCATTTTCTGGTATAAAAATGGAAAAGTCTAAACTAACGATAGAGTAATTCTTTTCTTTTTTTTTTTTCCTTACTTGAGTTTGATTGGCCTACTTTGCCTCGCGATAACCCACGAGCTTCCGGTTAAGTCCCTGAGGAAAACGCCGCATGCACAGAAATCATGACGGGAAAAAGAAAGTCATTTTCTCTTAATGACAAACGTAGACTCATCGAAGCTTATGACAAACTGCCAAAAATGAGTCAACGAGTTGCAGCAACGAAACTTGGTATTCCTCAGGCTACTTTGTGTAGTCTACTCAAACGGCGACAAACAGTCCTGGCTGCTAATAATGGAGACAGAAAACGAATCCGCTCGGGGAAAGCACCCGTGGTTGAAGCCGCGCTTGTTAAATGGATTGATAATGCTCAGTCATGTAATGCTCCCCTAAGCGCCCCCTTGGTGAAGGAAAAAGCAGAAGAACTGGCAGCAAAACTGGGAGAGGACAATTTCAAAGTTTCCATTGGCTGGTTTGAGCGATTTAAAAAGAGAGAGAATATTGTTTTTAAGAAACTGCATGGGGAGGCTGCTGAAGCTGACATGGTGTCACCTGGTGAATGGCTTGAGGACCAGTGGCGACAGATGAGACAAGAATACACGGAGGAAAACATTTGGAATGCCGCTGAGAGTGGAATTTATTTTCGAGCACTGCCTCACAGTACTTTTACCTTTAGATCTGACAATAAAAGAGGTGGGAAGAAACTTAAGGAAAGGATCACCGCTCTCTTCGCCTGTTCTGCTGCTGGGGAAAAGAAGGAACTTTTTGTTATTGGCAAAAGTCATAACCCCCGCTGTTTCAATTATGTGCACACACTTCCTGTGAGGTACGCGGCCAATGCTCCTGCATGGATGACTCGCAATCTCTTTGTGGGGTGGTTGAAGGAATGGGATCGAAAATTGGCCCAAGAGAGAAGGAAAATTCTGCTGCTTGTTGACAGTTCTCCAGCGCATGACATAACAAACACTACACTGAGAAACATCCGAGTTGAGTTCCTGCCGAAGAATGCAACCTCCTTTCTCCAGCCATGTGACCAGGGGATCATCAGAACAGCTAAAGCTTATTTTCGCAAGGAGATGGCACGCACTGTATTGCAGAAAATTGATGAGGGGAGCCCAGCTACTGCTGTAGATATAGTCAAAAAAATAAGTCTCCTGGATGCTGTTCTCATGCTACGGGACGCCTGGGCTGATGTCGGGGCCTCCACAATAAGAGATTGCTGGAGGACTGTAGGTCTGGTCATGTCACTAAAGGAGGAACTGGAAACTGTTGATCCACCTGCTGAGATCAGCGCTGAGGAGTTTGAACAGTGGATTGCAGTTGACGACAGTACCCCTGTATCAGAACCTGTTACCGATGAGGACATAATCGCTGCGGTGAGAGAGGGCTTCGGTATGGGTACCGATACCAGTGACGAGGAGGAGGAAAAAGTGGAGACCGTGGTACCATCCCGGGCAGAGATGAGGAATGCCATCCGCATTTTAAAGACTGGTCTGCCCCATGTGGGTTTCAACAATTTTGACCTGTTACATCACTTTGCAAAAGAAGTAAACTTGGTTTTGGACAAAACCACGATCCGAATTTGTGAAATGACTTATCCACATGGCACAGAGCCGACACACAAAACAGAGGTAGCCTGATTTTTTTTTTTTGTTGTTATTGCAGAAGACATTATAAATAAGTTTGATTTCTAATTCTGTTACCTTTTCTGTATTGACAGCCTACAGCTTATTTTCAGTTCTGTTAAAAATTGAGAAATGCGCTGAAAGCCATGGCCTATTTGCAATACTGACATACAGTTTTGTGTTTTGTAAACCTCACAATACTTTTATGTTTTAGGCTATAGCATAATAATGATTTGGGTATATTTTGTATACAGTACTCTACTGTTTTAATGTGTTTGAATTATACACAGTTCAGTAGTTTACATTGTACAGTACTGTAATTTTGAAAAGTGCTGGGAACAGCTGTACTGTATTTTGAAAGAGTCAATAAAATTCAGTAAATAGTGACACTGTCAGCCTCATTACTTTATATTGATGATTTAATATACAAATGTCAGTCAGATGGTAATCTGCCTGAGAGATAAAGACACGGCAAAAAATTTGGTTGTGATGATCATCCTCTTATGCTGATCAATTTCACCCAGATAGACGGGATCACTATAAATGGTTTCCACTGTATATGTGACGTAAATGGCACTAATTTACATAGTTTAAATAAATTGCACCTTATGAATACTGTAAATGTTTTCCATCAGAAAAACATGTTGGACTTCATATTTTCTGTGGATGATCCAGTCACCTGGCACACGATGAATCTAATGCAGAACCGAAAGCATTACTCTTTCCTGAAGTACCTTGGGCCCAAGAAAATCAGCAGTATTCAGAATGATCACGGTGCTGGGGTTTATTACAACACTCTAGTTCCAGCTGATGGAAGGGTAAGAGTTTCTGAAACTGAGGGCATGTTGAGTCTCGATTACATTGCCAGACATGACACTGTTCTGTTGTGCCCCAGATAATAAAGTATGGTATCATCAGCACTGATACCCTGATTGAAGACCTGCTCTACTGGAAGACATTGTACATTGCTGGAAGACTGCACAAACCCGTGAGTGTGTTTTACATTTACATTTTCTTTATTTAGCAGATGCTTTGGTCCAAAGAGATGTACTAGTTAGGCAAATAGCACATTACAAACAAGCAGTTGTCAAGGAGTTGACTATGCATAACTGCAGCTAGGCTGAGCTTCTGGTGAATGCTCAGGTGCAAATATATGCGGTACTGCAGTAAGAGCAACAAAATAGCTGTGAAAAAATAGCAAGAACCAAAAGGACAAATTTTCCTGATCAAGAACCTAAAAGGCTTTACTTAATGGAACTCATATAGTATGTAAATGTGGTTCCATAAAATGTATCACATGAAAACTTACAATGGTTTTCTCAGTATGTTTCTAATTTTCCACATCTAAGCTAAATAGTCATCTTAAGCATTCAGATGTTATAGTGACTTACAGTACTGTGCAAAAGTCTTAGGCAGTCAAAAGAAAATGCCATTTCAAAACCTCCCCTAAAGACACCCCTGTATTTGTAACAACCATCCAAAACCCCCAAGTATTTTTTGATTCTACCAACAGTGCACCTGCTATGGCGAATCAATACTTCATTGACTTTTTAAAAATAATGTAATTTATTAACTGAGCTGGTGATGCACTTTAAGAAATGCATGGAATTGCTGAGGTGCCCCTGAGGAGAGGTTTGGGAACCGTGGCACTCATCTAACCACCCAACAAATATCAGTAACATTTTGGAGAACAGAAGAAATTCTTGTTTATTTGTATCGTATTACTCTTAATTTGCATATGTTCACATATCAAATTGTGTATTTTTTCTGAGCAAATATAGACTCATATAAATACCCATATAAATTGCTTTAAACATTTTCTTTGACTGCCTATGACTTTTTCACAGTACTGTAGATATCACATGAGATATAATGGCCTTTAAATTGAAATCATTTACATTGTATTTGTTTATCAAACACTTTGATCCAAAGTGATGTAGTTGAGAAAATAGGCCATGCTTAATGACCCAATGTTCACATCACTCTGCCAACCACATGACTTGAACCAGCAACCTTTCGATTACAGAGTCCTAACCCTGAGAGCCACACCCCACCCCATAAAGCATTCTCTCTCGTGTTGTTAAAAGCCAGCCTGTCAAAATAATATTTTTACTGCACAACTTAATAAGCTTTTGCTTTATAATGATAGTAAATTATGTTGCTTTATTGGGGACCCACGAGGGCTTTACTTTAGTCTCCTCTGCTACCACCCCCTGCAGGTATCACAGCAGCCATTTTGAATCCCATCATCTTTTTTTTATCAGGAGTGAAATTATTTGACCAGGCAAAGAATGGGTAAAATTCCCACTGTCACACCATTTTTCTTACACTAGGTGCAATGGGGTCAGTGATAACCATTGTTAATTAAGACCTGAGTTTAATTCCACATGACAAGGATGGCACCCTCTGTTATATAATGTTCCCATTGCTGCAAGTTAAACATAGGGAAGGGTGCCACCTGATGGCCAATCAGCACTACCCACAGAAACTTTACCTGCATACCTACTAAATATCTCAATTCTGAGCAATTTCAGATTTTCAGGAGGTGGATCTGACAGTGTCAATTATATGTTGCAGTTGTAACAACAATATGTGAGATCTAAAAAATATGTATGTAATTATTAAGAGTTACACTACATCCATTTCTACAATACATATCTATTTACTTTTACTATGCAAAGAAATTACTGTAGCTTGACTGTTATTTAAGTCTAATTTTAAAATTAATTATATTGTCTCTATTCAGTTGTCATACTTTCACATTTTCATGCCATAATTACTGACCAAAACTTAATGTTTAATAATGTTTGGCTTGTATGACCCTGAATTGTAATAGCCTATATAATTGAAGTACTTTTTATTCAGGTAAAAATGTATATTTGTCTGTATCAGAGATGCAAGCAAGGTGTGAGCAACATAAATGTTGCACCGATCAGTGTTTTTTTGTCCCCAACACCATTTGTGTGTTTCTGTAGGTCAAAATACTTCTCCAGAATGATAATGCGAAGCTCCGGGCCGCCCTGGTGGCCAATCTGAAAAGTGCGGTCACTGCCTCCTTCCTCATGCTGCCAGAAAGCTTCTCCGAGGAGGACCTCTTCATGCAGATCGCTGGGCTGTCATACTCAGGTAAGCCCTAGGGGTGCTGCTTCTGCTGCCGCGTGTGTTCAAATTTCCGTAAAATTAATGACACTCAGTTTTTCATAATCGTGGGAAGCCATAATTGTAATTGTGATTCAGATTCGATTAATTGTACAGCTCTAGGCCAATCCCAGTGAATCTTACATAGGCCAATCCCAATGAATCTCACATAGGCCAATCCCGGTGACTCTTACATGCAGCATAGCATTTGCTGGCTTTCTGCTGCCAGGCCAGATGGAGCAAAATTTGGGGCCAGCTAGTGCCTGGGGTGGTGTGCCATTCTGTGGAGAATCTCATGCTGCCATAAGCTGCAATCTACCTCGCTATCGTCATGGCTTCGACACGCCAGTGGGTCCACTCCGAATGCAAATATGGAGGAACATGTTGGTGCAGGTGACGCAGTGAAGCCCTGCGTGTGAGCTTAACTGGCAGGCAGCTTCAGTTACCTGACAAATTTTGGTATCCATATTAATATCATTTTTCCATTAATCTTTTGTAAATAATTTTTATACTGGTTTTCAGGTCAGTTATTTGAAATATAAATTTAGATGCTGTGATGTAAATATAGCAAAGTGATACTTTTCCATAGATCTATATAAATCAATCCATCCATCTTCCATCTGTTTGTTCAGTACATGAGCTGAGAACCTATCCCATAAAACATGGGGTGCAGGGTTGGACTTTAAATGATGATATTATGAAGCATGATTATTATTATTATTAGATGTCATCGAGTCATACATGACACCAGGGAAGATAGCATTCTTCCGTTCTATCTTCCTCCTTAAGTGTCCCAATGGCACGTTGATTGTTTTTGTGGTGATTGTGTCCGTTCATCTTATTGCTAATCACCCTCTTCCCCTTTGTTATAATGAAATGGGTCCCTACGTTGGGCAGGTTATTATTATGTGATACAAACATTACAATGTCACTGATGGTCATATTGTTAAACAGATCTTTACGGACAAATACCATAACA
This sequence comes from Mormyrops attenuatus, assembly GCA_026777985.1. Taxonomy (NCBI): domain Eukaryota; kingdom Metazoa; phylum Chordata; class Actinopteri; order Osteoglossiformes; family Mormyridae; genus Mormyrops; species Mormyrops attenuatus. The sequence continues at coordinate 6,349,808 of JAODKC010000130.1, forward strand.
TTTCATATTGAAAATGCATTTTTTAAAAAATATTTTGGCCTTTACTAGCACCAAGAGAGAGATAAAGTGGGAAGTATGTCTGCTTTTGCAGACAGTATTTATCTAAGCAGTGTGCAGTTTGCCTTCTGATTCTTCGTCATTTATTGTAAAGAACAGCAAGCGCAGTTTGCATAATCTACGTCAAGGTGAGTCTGGTGTCTTCAGTGATTTGACTGTTTAGGCTGCTGCCGCAGTAAATCGTGATGTGGTGTGAATGCGCTCATGTTTCCGTGTTCCGCGTGACTGCGCTCCCTGGGAGTGCCTGTGGGTGGCGTACAAGTCACAGCAAGGAGCCCGGACGTTCAGCCCGGCCCCGATTTGCTCTGTTGCCACTCTGAACTGACACAAGGTTTAATTTCACGGCTCTGCGTGAGAAAGCTCAGTCTCCTTGCCGTGTGGACTTTAATAAGGCCTCCGAGGCTGCGGCCAGACCCTTCTCATGCTGGCAGGCTGTAGTAACAGCATTGACATTTGCCAAACCAAATAGCTATCTGTTGGTGGTAGTGAGACGGGCCTACCATTGTTGATGGTGGCTTCACTTTTCAGAGGCCCGAACATCCTACTCATTCCACTCCGCATGTTTTCCTACTTGCCTGCTTTTTAGAAAAACTTCTCCCTGATGCACTGCCATCCCGTTTACATTTGGATAACTGTTTTCAGACTAATCTCAGCTATTAACCTGGTGCGTATCTTATCCAGAGAGAATCAGGGCTTTTGGCACGGCCAGCTAAGGGTTTGAAACGTGGACGAAGTCTGGTTCTGCCCAGGCCTGGAAATGACAGTGAGTGTCCAGGGAGCACTTCATGGTTTTGGCAAAGCCTGCGCTGATGCAACGTGGTGACGATAGCTCTCAGGAAAAGTACCGCGATTCGCTTGGCTAATCTACTTTGCCATTCGAGTATGAAATACACCGTGTCATTTATCTCGCTCTAGCGGTGACTGGTTTAACCTAAAGTTGTTATTCCCCAAATTACCTTTGTCCCTTTCGAATTGCCAGACCGGTTCAGGATTATGCTTTTGGAGTCGTGAGTGTTTTCTTTTTCTTTTCTAATTGCAGGGGATTTCAGGATGGTGCTTGGTGAGGACAAATCCAAAGTTTTCAACATTGTTAGGGAGAACATGCAGAACTTCCAACTTCTCTACAGCAGCATTCTCCAGGAATGCCCACAGGTGGTCTACAAGCCACAGCAGGGCAAGCTAGAGGTAGGAAAGGGGCCCTCTGAGTGCATCACATGGTATGGGCGGAACCATTTGGGGCAGTTCAGCTCGACCAATCAGAAGAACCCCAGTTTTTTTTTTTTTTAAACTAGGGCGGACCAGCTCACCTGGACTGGAGGGGGAAGTATTGTGCATTATAGTCTGGTTGGCTTGGTTTTTACTTTGGTGTAACGTTCTAGCCCGCGGGGTAGAGGAGTGCTCACCCTCTTATACATTTACATGCAGCAGAGACCAACAAGTGAAACAGTTTAGTCACATGGAGCTGCTATCAAAAATGTTTCTGGTTCATATTCCAGGATTGCTCCTACTGTTCTTGTCCTCAGGCAAAGGTGCTTGAACTGAATTTGCTTATTGGAGTCTCTCACTGTATAAATGGGTAAAAGGGTATGTTTCTGCCGAGTGTCCTAGATACAATTAATTAATTTCAAAGATAATTAATTATTTGCCAGATGCTTCGCTCCAAAGCAGTACATGAGTGAGGAAGGCTTGGGGTCAGAAAGCAGGGTCAGCAAGCATGCGGGACCCCTAAAGGCTGACTTATACTTTTGTGTAGAATCTATGCCATAGGTATGGCGTAGGGGCGTACACACCGCCGCATTCTGATATGCACTTCCCCAGAAATCATGGCACCACAGGCCACAACAACTGTGATTGGTCTGCTTGGTAGCATTGCACCTCCTCCTATGCAAATATTTTGTTGTTTGTTTC
>JAODKC010000130.1:6376911-6389172 GCA_026777985.1 Mormyrops attenuatus
GGGGGGGGGCGTGCTAATTTCCACCATTACAAAAAGGAACCAGTGTCCCCCACATTCTCCCGTCGCCCCCCCCCCCCCCCCCCCCCCAAAAGAAAGAAAGCTGGTGGTATGAATGAGGTAGAACAATGGGAGGTACATAATTTACTGCAGGTAGTATGGTATGGTGATGGGTGGGGTTAGGAACATGGAGACCAGAGCCATTGTGTAAAACAACAGAGTTCAAGGTTGTGTTTCTCCGAGTCCCTTTCTTGGTTCCCTCAACCCCTTATCTCTCATTCTAGGGGTCATGAGTTTTTATTTGTGACTGAGTGGCAGTGTTTGGTCATGAGTTCCAAGTATTGTCCATGTATGGCAGCGTGCCCCAGTGTATATCTGTTAATATCTAAAATGAATCCAAGGTTTGAGTCAGTCAATAATAGATTTTTTTTTTTTTTTGCTTGCAAAGAAAACGTCTGCTTTTTTCCCCCTCTTTTGATTTGAAAGACGTGTATGCATCTGAAAATAAAGGCGCCTCTGGTGGTCAGTTCAAATTACAGGGAATGGCAGCCAAAAATATCATTCTCAAAGTGCAGCACGCTTCTTCTGCTTGCTTTTTAGTGCTGCGGGGGGAGGGGGAGGGGGCGGAGTGCTCATGATCTGTGTAAAATGATCTCATCCTGAGCTTCATGTTTGAAGTCCCAAGAAAATCTCCTTTGATCATTTTCACTTAATGACTGACTGCCTTTCATTAGATCAAACATTTTAATGTGTCTCTCTTGACACAGATAGTGATCTTTATGGCTCAGAGGCCAGTTCTTAACAAAGGTTACTGTACCATAACTTTTTTTGTACAGCAGAAACTTCACTCCCTCATCTCATTGCAGTCCCCTGCCCCCCTTCTGTGGTTTAACACACACTGCCTCCTGATCCCCTGGAAGATTTTCCCTTTTGGATCATACGTCTTGTTGTGGAAAGCAACTCCTGAACGTGACAAGCAAAGAAATGTGACATTTGTGGTTTCTCTGAAACTACTGGGACCATCAGGGTCCTGGGTTTTGGACAAATCTCCCACAAGATGGTGGCTGCTGTACTGCTGCAGTGCATTGGATGAAAGATGGTCTTGCTGAAACCCCAAGAGAGCCTCTGTTAAGGGAGCTTGGGGTCATCCCTTGTGCCCTGCCTACGATGCTTGTTTTCTGCTTTCCTTCATGGTGGAAAATGTGATTCTGTCGTCAAATTATGGATCAGGTGTGAAGTGAAGCTGGTTTCAAGTTAATTATCAGCTCAAAATGCATGTTGTCAGTTTGCTTAAAAGAGAAAGAAGTGTGACTCTTAGGCAATTTGAATAGCTTCTACAAGAATAATCTTCTACAGGGTTTTCATACCAGTCTGCAGTATGAAACTTACAATAGCAACACTATTTGAGTACCTCTGTTTTCATACTTGAATCCCAGTGCAGATAGGCTATCAATTTATGCTGGATGGTGGGGGGGGGGCTGATCTGCAGTGGATCGCCTGCAGTCCTCTTTATTACCGGCCCTCTCTCTTGCCAAAACAGTGATGTCATCCCAGTTGCCATGGCGTGCGGTCAGACGAGCAGAGACACGCCAGTCAGGAAAATGGGCCTCTTGTTTTGGAGGCTCAGCGCTGGTAGCCTTCTCCCCAGGGTAGGCTGGGCCGTCCTTTTGTTAATTTAACAGCGGCTAATTTCATCTTTTTTGTTTTTGGTTCAGTTCGATCACTGGCTTCTCCTACTCTCTGCTTAGTTTGTGCTGCCCTTTCCAGGGAGTGAACTTATTTCTTTTAAAGTTGTTGGTTAATTTTAGTGCTGGACGGAAGGGAAGGAAAACGTGCATTACAGAATGTGCAGCCGTGATTCAAGAAGGTCTCTCCCATAAAAGGGGCCTTTATATGAGCCCCATGCTTTGCACTGTTTTGATAGTGGTCTGCATTTTGTTATACCAATATTTACCAGACGCAGAATTCGCATTTTGTTAAACCAGCTTTATTTATTTCTTTTTTATTTTTTTATACTAAATCTAAAATGTAGCTAAAGTGGAAAGTCCCCACTGAGGGTAGCTGCCAGTAGTAGTTTTCCTGTGTTACTCCCACTCAGTCTACACATTGTGCATCTACTCGAACCTGCGGGACTCATTCCAGCTTGTACAGGTCAGATGGAGCTGGAGGAGGCTTCCTTGGTCTTTTGTGTGAATCTGCTCCCTGTTGTTGAGACGTAGGAATTGGCATCCTGTAACTGTAGGGCGCTAGAGGTGTAGCTGTCCCTTGGTGTCTTGATAAGCGGCCTAGTCTAGTCGCATTGGGTGATTTTTATCACACGTTATAGCTCTGTCTGCGGAGGCCTTTTATGAGGAGAACGGTATTAATCTTAGGCTGTAGTAAACCATGTTGTGTCATGGTTACTCTGTGAAGGGAGACCTTGCTGCGAATGTAATAAAGTTTCAAGTTGCAGAGGCTAATCGGGGCTCTTCGATGACAAAGGCCCTGGTGGTTGATGGCAGGAGTGTGTAAACTGATTGTAGTTGGTTAGAGTCCCGCTTGGAGCTGTCAGTGTTTTCTTAAGCAAGGCAGCAGGCCTGAATTGCTTCAGGTTCAAAAATCCCTGTATAGAATTAGGCGAGTCTAATCATACCAGTTCTGCATGTATGTATTTGGAGTAACCTCAGTTCTGGAGTGTTGTGCATGGACTCCCATATGAAACCGAGTGCTGAGTGGCTGTCCGACTTCTGCTTGCAGGTGAGGCGGCTCTGAGGGGTGACCCCCGGATGCAGCCAGTATCCATGTCATCGGCCATCACCAACCACAGGACCGGGCCTCCTCCTATCAGCCCCAGCAAGAGGAAGCACAGCGGGGACCAAGTGGACAACGACATTGACTGCGACAATGAGCATGTGGCAAAAATGAGCCGGCTGTTTGTGGCACAGCTGTAAGTGTGACATGTAACTTCTGACTTTATTATATAACATATGCCCCGACATTGTGCTGCCTGGGATAGGCTCAAGCCCCACCCCCATGACCCTGACCAGGATAAGTGGTTAGAATATAGATGGATTATAGATGGCTATATTTGCTAAATGACATGTGGGTCTATTGGACCCCTGGTTTCAAACATGCTAATTTATCCAGTATAGCATACTGAGTAAGACGTTTACTGCCGAAGTTATGTTGCTACAAGGCTACAAGGAGATGTGGATGTCCTTCTTGCATGCAGTGAGAAATAAATACCTTCATTTATTAGGTGTGTGTGTGTGTGTGTATGCCGGGGGTACTTCTGCTAAAGGCTTATCATGGTTTGGAGCAGTCTGCCGGTTGGCATGGAGCTACGGGCCAGAATTCCTTGCATTCCAGGCCTGTGATTGGAGCACACGGCATGTCTGAGGCAGCCACTGCTGGGGCCCTCGCGTTCCACTCATTCCGGCCTGCACGGAGTGACTTGTGTTCGATCATGGGACTGCAGACATGGCTATTTATCGTCAAAAAACTCATGGCAGTGTCAGGCAGTGCACCCAATTCTTTTAACTGGCCTAGAATTGGGGGGGGGGGGGTGGGTATGGGATCCTTTTCAATAAAAATGGAAACTTCTCCCAAAAAATGGACAGCCATCGTTTGGGAGTAGATAGCCCTTGGGACTTATTTGACAACCTTAAGTTTTATGTGTGTTTTTTTTTTTTTTTGTACTTTTGCTGTAAACCTTATAATAACCTATACATTTTAAATATAAACATTTTAAATATGCACTTCAAAGCTATTTGCAGAAAGGACTGTTTGATCACATTTTTGTTAACTTTTAGCAGGGAGCAGGGCAGTTGAAGGGGGTTCATTCCATTTTTGGCATATGGTTTGTGGGAGGTGAGGGTCATGTGATTTTGAGTGGAGTGGGCTATGGGACAAAGAAAGTCCAAATAGGCATTTGGACCGTGGCACGCATCTAGCCAAGCTTTGTCAGCACATGCATAAATATCATTTTCAAAAAAAGGTCATGATTATTCCTCCCCCCACGTTCTTTCCATTGTGGTTTCTCCCACTGTCCCTGCATCCCATAAAAAGTCAAGAGAGCGCGTGGTCTCAGTGATGCCACTCAAAATGGATGTGCCATACTGTCAACTTTTGCATTGTGGCGTGTGGTTTTGCAGTGCATTAATCTCTGAGGAAAATAAGTGGCCTTTGACAGCCACGTAAATGCAGTTTAGAAGTGGTTCATTGTACAGTCCGCCATGCCCACTCGTGTGTAATCAGTGTCCAAATGAAAAAAACTTTTTGGTAAGAACGGAAGCTGCTCTGGATAAACGCGGTTTGTCTGCTTTCAGCTGAGGTCGCTAATAGTTCTTGCAACAATAGCAGTTTGTGCTGTGATTTGCAAGTGACCTTTTTTTTTTTTTTTTTTAAAGGAGTAAATGAATAATGTACTTTTTTTTTTTTTTTGACCTTGCGGTCCCATATAAGACAAAGGAAAGTAAAAACAAATGTTTATTTTAAAACTGAGCTTCTTTTAGAATAGTTGAGGACCTCTAGTTTACTTGCTTGAGCTAATTTATCTAAGAAGCATGTGATTCTTCTTCTAAATTGAAGTTTGCTGGTATGTTTCCCTACTGTCTGTTTTTTTTTTTTTTTTTTTAAAGCCCCCCTCCCCTTTGCCCACAATAGATAACTGATGTTGGATATCAGTAGTGGCCCCGTCGGAAGTTTGCCATTTGTTGTAGGTAAACTCAGCTGCTCTTCAGATCCCGCTTCTCCTAATGATGTTTAACCCCTTGATACTCAATATGTTTGCTCTGTGGAAAACTGTCCCTGAATCAGCAGTTAAATTTTTAGCCATCTCAGACAGGTGAAAGTAAATTACATGATTTAAAATGTTTCCATGCTGTATCCAAATTAACCCAATGCTGTGTGAGTGGACTGGTTCAGTGTTTGCTCAGGTTTTTTTATTTTTAAAATGAAAAGTAACAAAACCCGAGTCTTTGGTTGCTCTGGGCGTTTTGTGCTCTTCTCGTCAGGCAGGGACCATTTTCTCATTTTCACAGTTGAGCTGAAAACAAAGGCCCCCTTATCCTGTCGGCTCACTGCACGCTGGAAGCCTGCACTGGCCCGTCTCCCTGCAGCGCCCCCGCCCCCGCCCCCGCCACCCCCCACCCCCCCCATCCCTGCCGTAAAAGTCTCGCTGCATCAGCGTGATCCTCCCTCTCCTGCAAGGCTGCCTCCTGCGGATGCCTCTGGTGCCAGAAAAACGCTGGTAGGCAGATGGCTTTAGTGAGAGCAACTCGCTGCAGTAAGAGTCCCTCGCTGTGGTCTGGGAGTTTACTGCTTTAAAAGTCTCCCTCTGGCTGTGGTTTTGGAGGCCCTCAGTTCAGGAGCCCTGTGCTGGGAACCTCTAGTGCAGCCTGTTCTCACAGTTAGGCCTGAGGAGAACAGGCTGGGCCAGGGTGGCCAGAACTGGTGAAATCACTCAGCGTGTGGTTGTTTAACGTACTGTGCTTGCCGAGAGCTGCTCTTTTCCTCGCTACATGCTTATTTAGTACTTTTATTCCCCTTTGGCTGACAGAATAAATGCAGCATTAGTCTTTGGCAGTCATGTGTAGTCAATGCAATTAATCAATTTGTCAGTTTTTAAAAATTTTAATTTTATGAAGATGTTGGGCACCTTGCACTTCAGCATCCCTTACTGTTTTTATGTTGTCCTCAAACCAGCTGTCTCTTAGTGGTTTCAGAGCAACAAAGCAGTTCATTTAAGATTACAAATAACCGCTTAATCCAAACACCACGTTTGTTTATTTGGATGCTGCCATATGAATGTTGTCCAGACTTCTGCTGGTGTATGGTGTCATTGTGCCTTCAGCAGTATTGGACAGTACATCAGACAAGCTTGTTCTGAAGGTAAATTTGATGAGTTGGACTGCCGCTTTGACTTTAAGATATGGATTTTTTTAGAGTAGGTTGTTTTGAGTTAATAATGAACTCCTATTTTTGTTTTGGGAGTTCAGCAAATGTGTTTGGAAGGTAGCACAATGAAATAATCCTTGGCAGACTGAATTTCCTGTCTGCAGTGATATCATTTGTGTGTTCAGTCCTTTCTTGTGTGGTGTTTGGCTTTGACCAAGTTTGTTCAAATTATGTGGGAACTTCAAAAAACTTCAGTTGATGATCTAAAGCATGATGAGACTGGAAAGGGCTCTTTAGGCAAGATGGGTAAGAGAGGTGAGTCCGGATGGAACACCTAGATCAGTCAACGTGTGGTTGCTAGGGGACTCTCAGCCCAAGGCCAAGTTTGTATTCTGCGGTCTTCCCTTCCCTTTCTTCATCTCTCCCAGATGTTTCCTGTATCTCTCCAGCCGAGGCTCAGGCGACTTTAAGAAGTGAGGGGGGAAGGGGCAGGATTTGCCGTACTGAAACTGTAATGGAATACAATTTAGACAAGGCACAAGTTATTACCTCTAGGACAAAGCAGGTCTGTTGAGCACTCTGGTATTCTTACATACTGCCCTTCCATCTTGTTTGTTTGGCATATCATTTCTGAATAATGAATCTCAGGCTTACAATGAACAGAAATAAAACCCCTCGGCTGTTTGGCCTGTGCTTCACCTGCTCTTGTCTTACTCACCACCAGTCACATGGATTACTTACCGGAGGTTGAATCTTAAGGGAGGGACAGTACAGTACGAACAACGTAACACTAGCAGGCTGAAATCTCATCTTGCTCACAGTGTGAGTTTGTTGTGATTCTAAAATTAACCCATGTTCCTAAACAGTTCTGAGATGCTGCTGCAAATCACAAATTACTAAAAAAAAAATTATAAGAGCCAAATGAGGATGGACCAACCTAAAGCATGTTTTTGGCCAGATTTCAGTGTCTTCCTGCCGTTTGAGTATTTGAGTATTCGTTTGTGTTGTGACTGTATGTTTGCACCTTTGCACAGGTCCACGGTTACTGCGCTTTTATTTTGAAGGGATGCCCAGCCTGTCCTGACCCCCCACCCCTACTTCTGCCTTGTATTTTCGCTAAAACAGGACAGCTTGCCAAGTCTGATGGCTGTAGGCTGACTTCTGGGAGGATTCTGGGACTTAAAGCTTTCTGGTTACAATTAACTTTAGGTTAGCACCAGCCCGCGTCCTCAATCTATGGCAACACCCCTCATTCTTAACTTTGCTGGGAATTTTAGTGAAGCCGTTTTATATACGCGCCGATTGAATAAACGTCATTTACAGAAAGGGATTATTTTTCCTTCTTACTCGCGTAAGTTATCCAATGTCTTTTGACCAGTAGTGTAGATTATAAATAGTGTAGATGTTTTTGAAATGAACATCTTTGCAGTCTTAATGGCATATTACGTAGTTTTGAATTAACTTTTAGCGGGGTTTTCAGATGGTTTTTAGAAATGGGGAAACTTTTGTTCAGTGCTATAAAATGAGTGCAGTTTTGACTGCACTCATTTTAACGTGAGAGGGAGGGGATATGGAATATGAACATAATTTGTGCAGCCACCTTGTGTAATTTGGCAATAACTTTGTCAGACTTTTAAAACCATAGAAGACATAGTTATCAATAACCATACAAATAGGTAAGAAACTGCAGTTTTTGAAAGTAAATCTTATTACTGTTATAGCTGTAATTTTCTCCATAGTTAAATCAGCTCATAAAGGCCTCATCTAAACCTCAAGCATTGCAAAAATAACATGCTGGAGTAGGTATACTTGGGTCATGATTTCAAGTGAGCTGTATTTACCTAGTATTTAGCATTTACCTCCCCCACCACTTTTTATACTAATCAAGATCTAGAGAATGCACTCTGGGGAGAAAAACAGATCTAACTTATGTCTTGCACTGAGTTGGCATGTTCTGACTGGTCCTGAGAGCTTAAGTAGGTTAACACGACAGAAAAATAAGGAAGACATTTGTGCCCGGTGGGGGAGCCGGTGATCGTGGGGTTACCTCAGACTGTTTACATTTCCTGTATTTTCATATGGTGTGGGGGAGTGTTTACTGGCGAGGGGGAAGATTGCTTTGTTGTTAGGATGTTTATTTTGTCCTGGGCACACATTATGCAGCTCTCACTCTACTTTTGTTTTTTTGCATGTTGGCATTTACTTAGCACTGATAGGGAGTATAATTAATTCAGTCTATGGGTTTAATACACTCTCTTGACAACTCCAACATATAATGGTGCATGTGATACAAGGGATGGTTTTGTCCGTCGTGGCTGTAAGGGAGTGGCGGCCCGACCCCCATCTGGGGCGATCTAGCAGTCCTCTCCAGGAAGTTCGAGCGTAAGCGCCCCTAGCATGTAGACAGATTGTAGCTGATTGTTTGAAATAATGGAAGAGTTAATGCAAGGGATGGTGGCGGTGGGCACAGGAGAATGGCCTCCAGGGTAGTGCTAGCCTGGGCCGCCAACTGGCGTGTCCTCTCTCTGGCCCGCCCAGTGAACGCTTCCGGAGGATGAAATCATTGCGCCTCACATGTTTTCCTTGCCAGTCTGGTTGCCTAGCAACGGATTATTCCTAGTGCCAGAGCTGGCAGGCCCCAGTGTTGCAAATTGAGCCGTTTTCTCTCCCACCCAAAGACACGTTTATTGGTGGGATGACACCGCGTGCGGGCGGGCGTGCGTGTGGGTGTGTATGCACGCGTGCGACCTTTCTGTCACTCCTCCAACTCGGATTACCGTGACTGGGATTTGGTTTACAGCACGTGTAGTATCTGTTAATAAACTTAGAACCCCAGGGTTTGTGGTGACTTCCTTCATCGGCTCAGTGGTTTAATTCATGCAGCTTACTCAGAGATGAAGACGACTGTGGCAGCACGTTCAACAATCGACATCTTGACCCCGTGTGATTGTCGAACAAAGGCGTGAGCTCCGGCCTACAGGCAGTGCACACAGGTCAGCCTGAGATGATCAGTTTCCACATGGGCTTTGCCACCATTTCACCTACACGGGATTCTTTGTGTTGCACTTTGGCGATGGGATGCGGCCTTTAGAGAACATAGGTCCACCTCTTGTTCCGAGGCAGGACCCAGAGGCCCATTGTCCAGCCCTTGCGATGTTGGCTGGCCCAGGAGACGAGTCATCCTGGAAAGTACCAGAATGGCCGACTATGTTTTTACTGGAGCGCCTTTAGGGTCGATTGTTGTTTAGGCTCGAATGTTTATTTCATTACGGCTTATGAAAGAATATACTCTCCGCTGGGGCTGCTTTCCCCAAATTTGCCTGCTTTAATCCAAGGTTCCCATTCCCCATCCGCTAACGGGCTTATCAGCCCTGAGTGTCACGTGAGCGCACATGCCCCTGTTAACACAGCGTGGCTTATTTATGAATCCACTGAGGCAGCCCTGTCTGAGCTTGTACCCCACCTAATGTACATGGCGTTCACCCACCTTCGTGTCCTGCAGAGGGAAGCCAACCAACGGCGACTTCCGCAAGGACCCTCGGGATCGCAGCCGCAGCCCTGTGGAGCGCGCCACCATGCCGCATCTGAGTCTCCACGGAAACCACGTCTACAGCCACCTGACCGGCCTGGGAATGGACCAGCCCCTTGCACTGACCAAAAACAGCGTGGACACCGTCCGTGCTGTGGCCGTCCCACCCACTGTGACTGCAGGGGAGCGTCAGCAGGTAAACCATGACCACGCTGTGATCCTGCGAGCGTGGTCTGGATGCTAGGGGTCACTTCATAACTTCCCTTATTTTAAGGAGTAAGGCTAGTGTTTATCAATGCTGCTCTTCAGTTTATTTCTAAGCCTGGGAATAGGAATGCCAGTCTTGCTAGCCTACGCATCCTGATTTGATCAGTTTAATTTTCTCCTTTTTTGTACTTTATATGTTTAACTCGACCACAGCAAATGGTCCATCTGAAAGTCTGCCCCCTGTGCTGTTTCAGAACCGCCCGTCAGTCATCACCTGTGCCTCTGCTAACAACCGCAACTGTAACCTGTCGCACTGCCACGCCTCTCACACCAGCTGCTCGTCCAGCATGCTGCTGAACTACCGAAGGCCGCCCAACAGTGAGTCCCAACAACCGGCATGTGGAATCCTTACCGGGGAGTCCCTCTATTCCTCTACATGTGGCAAAATCTGGCAACCTGAACTGGCTTTATGGGAAGAAGGTAGTTTTGGTTTCTGTGCTGCTCTTTCAGCTTTTCTCATCTCAGTTGTGTGCATGTCTTGGAGGCCTCAAGACCCAGTAGCCAGTGGGGATCTTTGGACTTCTGGTCCAGTGGCATGGTAGAAATCTGTAAGGGTCACGGGGTGAAGTCATTTTGATTCTCCGCAGGGCTAGCTGCACACAAAGCCGCTCTTATTCTGTCCCACCTGCTTTAAGAGCGAAATTCCATATTACCAAGCCTATTAAATGATCAGAGCAACAGGTAGTGATTCCTGGCTGTCTTTTGTAGTCTTCTGCTGAAAGGTGGGTCATTGTTTTTACCCCCCCCCCCCCCCCCCCTTTGGGGAGGGGGGAACTTATTGTTCTCATGAATACAATCTGGCAGCCAACTTGTCAAGGTATTATGTAAGGGGGCGGGGGGAGAAATATAATTAATGATGAATAACACAGCATTAGCACAAAGGCCAATTCTGTCTCTTCAGAAAATGCACAGGAGCCGGGTTTTCTTTTCACTAAGGAAGGCATGTGGCTCCGAGAACCAATCTGACAGTAAAGGTTCTCACAAGCTACCCACAAAGACTATCAAACTTTATAAAAGAACTGGAAATAAGACTATAAACAGCTTTAAAAAAAAGTGTGGCTTTATTATGCAGCCTATAGTGGGTCCTTCCAAGATGCTCAAGGCACTCCATGGAAGAGCGCTGTGCCTTAAAGCTGCTTTTAAAGGCCTCAGAGGAGGGTGTGCCCTGTTGGATGGGCTCCCGGCTTGGCCGTGAGGGAGACGCCCGTCACCGTCAGCAGCGCACTCGGGGCTTGTGTACTGCTGTGTGTTTGAATGAGGCCCACTAGCTTGTAAATTATTATGATGAAGATAATAGTGGTTCAGTATTTCATACATGGATTATGGGTGTATTTAGTGACTTTTTTTATCTAGTGAGCCGGGAATATTAGATAGGACAGCAGTTCGTACTGCTTGGTGGTGGTTCACTAGTAGACCTGTGGTGACGCTTCTCCTCCCCCCCCAGCCAACACAGCCTGCGACCCCGTCATTGAGGAGCACTTCCGCCGCAGCCTGGGCAAGAACTACAAGGAGCCGGAGCCGGTGACAAACTCGGTGTCCATCACCGGCTCGGTGGACGACCACTTCGCCAAGGCGCTGGGCGAGACCTGGCTGCAGATCAAGGCCAAGGGCAGCAGCTCTGGCAGCAGCCCCGAATCGTCCCCCTCTAGCCACATGGTCAACCACAGCCACTCCCCATCCGTGGTGTCCTGAAGGGCAGCGCAAGCCTGCCGCGCCTCCCTCAGCAGAGCTCGGAACAATGCTAGCAGATAGTTGTGTACATAAGAATGGAGAGGGCAGGAGCTTTTGGCCTTTATTTTAACTTTTTATTTTGCGTTTGCATACGTGCTTGGCATTTGCATTATCCAGTGCCCGACGTCATGATAAAATAAGCAGGAACTTAATATTAGGAGTTGCATCTCATAGCTTCCTACCACCTGCCTCTGTTACCAAAGAAACCTCTGATGCAAATCTGTCCCCCCACCCCCTTAAAGGAAAGCCATTCTCCCAGTGCCTTCCCCCCACCCGCATACTGTGTGGTTTGCCACACCCCACCCTCCATTTGTTTAGTAGTTGGACATCTCAAAAACTGGAGGTGGAATTCCCAGGCCGCTTTGCACTATTGGGCCGAGGGTTTGAGGCTGCCCATCTGCCTCGCATCACATAGCTGGCCTTGTGTTCAGTGGGCAAGCTGCCGACAGTTGTGGTAAAGCCGGTCACATTGTGTTACATCCTGGCAAATTGGGACTGGGGGCGGAGCTGGGGGCAGGCCTTGGCCTTTGACTGCTAGGTTCTGCCTATGTATTATCCCCACATCAGCTGGTGCTGTCAACTGGACTGCGTCACTCTGAAAATGGGCATTTCATAGTCACACTTTTTTTTTTGTCTCTCCCTACACCCCACCCCCAAGCACTGTGGTTTGCATAGATACGTTTGGAAAGGTAAAATAGTGCTTATTGATGCATGTTTTAAATAGCTGGTATCTATTAATGTATAGACATTTCAATCTTAATACTATTAGCCTTTCCTCAGATTTAGTTTATTTTTGTCAGTAACAGTCCTAGATATACTTACTGCTGGTACAGTCGTACACATTTTTATATATATATATT
>JAODKC010000130.1:6389272-6402839 GCA_026777985.1 Mormyrops attenuatus
TAATATAAAAATTAAAATTAGTGTTTAATATCCATTATGGTAGGCGACAGAGGATAGCCTCCGGACAGGCCTACTACACATAAACAAGTCAATGTAATGTTAATCCGTGGTACAGGATGCTATAGCTTTTTTTGCATGACTGAATAAGAGAAATACTTACTCAGCTGTAGACTGGTTGACCCTGAGAGTTGACCATCTCCCTAATTTTTTTTTTTTTTTTTTTTAATGTTTCATCCACTCCTCTAAACAACTTTGCATGTAGCAAATGGCTGCAATATATATATATATATATTTTTTAAATTTAACTTACCAACCTGTATCAACGCAACGTACATTCCTCCTATAGGGAACTTTGTACAGGTGTTATTTCCCCCCCAATAATAGCTACTAACTGAAAACTAAGAGGGTAACATGGAAGAGGAGCCTGGTGTGGCTTGGGTGAAAGCGTGTCTGCCTCGTCCAGAAGCCACATGGTCGTACATTCCATCACCTGTCACTCGTCGGACTCATTAAGCCATGGAGAAATTGACCGGCCCTTGAACGCAGGCGCTCGCTGCTAGATAGTTCGTTTGATATCTGGGTACAGGTTTAAACAGAATTAGTTCTCGCTTTCTGGAAACCCTTTTAAGATGAAAAAAACAAGCTAAAATCAATTTTAGTATCGCCTAAATATCCTTAAACAAATGTGCACAAATATGATCCCACCATTGTCATGTATACATTTCACTACCAGTTCACTAGGTAGGACATTCTTTCTGCTTGGCATACAATACCCTACACACTGTAGGAAAATCACTTAATAAAAAAAACTTTTTTTATATAGGTAACTATAAGACCATCATTACGCTGTGCGTAACGAATGTACAGAGAAAAAAAATCGTAGGTATTTTTTGAGGAACAATTAATTTGTTAATGATATGTAGCTATTTAATTTTCCCTGTCCTTTATTGTAATCATGCATTTTTTTCAAGAAAAAGTTGATCTTTTTTTGTTTGTAGAGTTGTCTGTTTTAAGGTTTTAAAAAGTGCAGGAACACAGTTATTCTTTAAACACTGCGTTAATATAGCCACTCGTTTGTATTTGCTGAAATGCTACTGAGCGGTTTCAGAGCAGTATGGAGCACAGATAATGAGCTCTGGTGTTTGTCAGACGTCTGAACAAGTGTTCATTTTGATAATGATGGACCTGAGATGGGCATCCACACCATTCAGGTCCAATACAGTTCTGAAAACATGACCATATTTAAATTGATCAGTGGAAGACTTGATGTGCTTCCAGAAATTTTTTTTAAATAACATTTATTCACTTGGAATCAGCATCAATGGTGGACTTCTAGATGCTCAAAGTTTGTAAGTCTGTATTATACCCTTGTTTCGTGGCCTTGTGCAAAAAAAGGTTCTGGCAGGCCACCTTTTTGTACTTAAAAGTAGCCTTAAAGAACAATAAAGTGCTCTTAAATCACTGTGCCGTGTGCGGTTTCTTTCCTATCCATTGTATTTATAACGCACAACATTGGATCCCTGGCCTGTTAACAATCACTTCTAGGCCTTTGGCAGGTTAAGCCACAGATGAAAGGTAAACGTGGCTTATTTTAATGTTGCCATGTGGGTGTATGTCAGCTTGTGGAAAATGTCTGCGCAAAGGGACCAGTTCATAAACAACTTAGTTTTTTTTTTTTTTTCTTTTTGGGGGGTGGGGGGGTCAGGTCTCCTGGTATGGTCTGTAAAAAGTATTTGAGGAAACCACTACAACTAGAGAGCATTGTCACATTGAGGTCTACAGTCGTGTTTCACCACATACAGCTCGAGTGGTACATCTTCATTACCAGCATGCAATACACAGCAGACAATTTCTCTATAGTATGAATTAGATTCATATGGAATAGGAATGGCTTTAATAAATGGAGACATCCAGTTTTTAATAAAGCAGTATGACATTTTATGTAGGCACACTCTTCTTGCGCCGACCAAGTTGCATTTTGTTCTTCATTCTGTAGTCACCAACATCAAATACCCAAATAAAGTCCTGAACCAGATCTGAGAGTGGGCCTTTCCTGAGCGGCAACGGGCCGTTGGGTCGAGCGCCTCCCTTCTGCACGGAGCAAAACGCTGGTCGGAGCTGTGAAGCACGCTCTCTCTTCCCTCTACACTCCCTGCGTGGCCCTAAACACTTTCGTCATCACTCATGTCCCAGATCTAGGGAAAAGAAGTGAAAAGGAGCACATTAATCATATATCTAAAACCCAGGTCTCTTCGTTCACCATGCGGCATGCTCATTTCGAACATCGTCCATCTGGCTCTAGTCTCCACAACTTTCAAAAGCAAAAAAATAAATAAAAAGGGATGCTAAGAACCCAAAATAAGCCAAATATCATATATAAACATTGACTGAAAGCAACCTTTTCATTGCAGAAAAATATGAATGTGAAACAGACCCCATTGTCGTCAGCACCATCTGTACAACCCCTATGGTCCTTGGACACTGAATAAAACCCCACACTGGAAAAATAAAACAAGCTCTTATCTCAGTGGTGCTGCTATTGATACCTGGTTAGTTGCACATATAGGTACACAAGGCCATTCTCCCCTGTGTATCTCTTAGCTGTATGTAATGCCCATTAAAGCATTTTATCGCAGGCCCGCCCCGACAGACAATGTACATTTGCCCATGAGAACCAGCTACTCTGCCTGAGAGACTTCTGGACTGGAATGGCACATTTTGTAAAAGGATCACTTACAAAATCCCTTTCTGGTCACAGCTGTTAGTCCTGCTGCAGACAGAACATTTCAGATGTGGGTTTGGGATGGCGCGGGAGCGAGTGTGAATTCATACACATAATGATCAAATGACAAACCTCAAATCCAGCTGCCCAACACTTTAGCCACAGTCATAATGTACCGTTATTTACACGATACTGCTAATCATGTATTTCCCCATAGTTTGCATACATTTTCCATAACCCATAGTATGTAAACACAACTCCATATTCTCATCAGAAAAGCATTGTTGACACTGCATCCATTTGACCGCATTGTCTATCCCGAGGTGTCTGTCCAGCGCTGAGCAGTGTGACAGTTACTGAATTGCAAATCAGCCATTACTTTGGATTGGGTAATGAGTTTGAGACTGCTGGGTATGTACTTGTGCATCTATATGACACATTCTGACCAATATTTAGGCAGCAGATCAGGCTCTGCCCCCACTAGCTCACCCTGTACAATTCACATGGTAATTGGCATTGACGATCAGACAAACTGCAAATGGAAAACAGACAATTGCTGGAACCCAGCCAGAGTCAATTCCATTCCTGTCCTCTTATCCCTGAGATTCGTGGATGGTGGAAGGGGGGGGCGTCCTTCCTGAATGTGGGCGGCCTGCCTCTGATCAACAGCCTTTCCCTAGGAAGCGGCCACATTGTGTGCCCCCCCCCATTCTCACTGAGCAAACACTGGTGTTGATAGACCCCCGGAATCCATGTGTTTCACCACTTCCTGCAGGGGGCAACGTTGGCGCCTCCTAGAGGTATAATGCATCTTTGCTGCTCTTACGGTACGAGTGTTGGAAATGTGAGCATTGGGGATAATGGGCTGTTATTTGCAAAACTATTCAGTGGTTTGCCATGGGGTGAACTATGGTTCACTCAACTTCATACCTAAAATCACCGTACTAAAGCCATTATTAATTATAATTACTTCACTTGGTGCTGCAGGTACAAACAAGTTGCAAAGAAAACGATAACCCCGAAACCCACACACACCAACCCAGCTGTTCGGATATAAGGCTTGCACTCTGCTGTTTATCTAATTATACATTGCTCATGCAGACAAATTAATGTGATGGCTTTAAATATATTCTCATTTCAATGAAAAAAAAAAATCACCACACCAGCAAAAAGTAAACATCGTTAAAAGTTTCAAATGCTTCACCCCTCTGCCTCCCCATGTCCGTTTTCTATGGTCTGCTATTCCTGTGGATCCACTTTCCAAAAAAAATGGCCAAGAAGCTTAAGAAAACCAAGACGCAACCTACTCAATTCTCTTATTGGTTTGAGTTATTTATACATTAACAGGAAAAAGTTAAAGTCTAGACCAGGGGTCACCAACATGGTGCTCCTGAGCACCAGGAGGCCCCCAAGGACCACATGAGTGACCCGCGGATTTGTTCTAAACTAGCACAACTAACCAATGAGCAGCGTTTAAAATTTTAATGTTATCCTGTTGCTATTCTTCTTTAATCACATTTGCATTTATATAGAAAATGACAATATCTTAAAAAAGCATTTCAAAACATGTTTATTATACATGAAGTTTAGGAGAGCGTTTCAAACTGGTAGCCCTTAGTATGGCTCAGTACCCGTGAAGTAGCTGTCAGTTTCAAAAAGGATGGTGACCCCTGGCCTAGACTAAATTATTAGTCAAACCAATGCCTGAATTAAAATTTTATACTCATATAAGAGGCCTCAATCTAGAGGCAATTAGACTTCTGAGGAAGAGGATCAGGTTCCGACAAGCCAACTTTAATGCCAGTTTGGACACCAAAGGCTTACAAAGCAAGGACAAGATACAGTCCCTGAAATTCACAGATTATGTCAGGGTACAATACATACAATCTCACCAATGGATGTAAATAGTTTTGCATTAAATATGCAAACTTATATTTGTTTGGATGATGATACAAGAACCATTCTGGAAGTTGAAAACCACTGGTTAAAATATCTCATCTATAAAACAGATATAAAATATCTAAGAGCATCACTAAAAATGTGTGACATCAGAGGGCAACCCCCCCTATGTTTTTGGCAAGATTACCACGCTTTCTTTTTCAAGAGACATTCATACTATAATTATATATATCGTCACTGAAATTGCAGCTTAGCCTGCGGCCCTTTTAAATTATTCTGGTAATGCATGTAGAATTAATACATATAACCATTTTGTTTCCAGCTTAATATAGAGCAGACATCAGAATTCTCTCCACTGTTTCAGATATCAGCTTTTCGTTTCAGGATGTATGAAGCCACTGATATTGGCATTTGCAGAGGGCAACAGGTCCATGTAAAAATGAATGATCCCCTTATCCAGAGGAGAGCACATGTCCCTTCTAAAGAGAACCAGTGCAGAGCGTGATGCTGCCACTATGATGCTTGACAGTAGGTATAGTACTGGCTTCAGAGAACCCAGTATTTAGAAATGAGATTGTCCCCAACATCAGACATCTCTACAGCTTTAGGAAGACTGAGTATCTTCTTGAATATCATGTTCCTCATCTGAAAATTGTACAGCGCATGCAAAATTGTCGCTACAAGCATGGAGTGCTGTGAGATCCTGCAGCTCCTAAGGTAGCCATTGACCTCATACTAGTCTCCCTAAGGAGCTTCCTCCCTGTACAGTCACACCTGGTACATTTTGGTGGTTTCAGATTACCTATTTCTGCCAACTATTTTCTTCACAGCCTTCAGCAGTAATGTTTATGGCTGCTGAAATCTTTTCACATCCCCCTAGATTTGCAAGTTTCAACAAGAAGATGCAGAAGATCTCGTCACCTCCTCGTTGCTCATTGTTTTCTCTAAACAGATGTTCACTGTGCGACAAACAAACCATCTGGGACTTTCCCCAGTAACCAAGTACAATCCCCACTAAGAAGACACCAACAAAAGTGTTTTGGTTCATCCACTTTCAGGCCCTATTCAGGAAGTACCCCCCCAATCTTAAAGGTTACCGTGGATTAATGAAACTCAAGTTATTTAAACTGGTTTTCACTTCATATTAAGATGACAAAAACTAGACATTTTGGATGGGATTTTGATATACTGATATAAGGCCCATTTTGCTCTGTCAAATATAAGGATTTTGATATAAGGCCCATTTTGCTCTTCGTCCTTTTTGATCATACTGTTAATTTTGATCCAGCATTTCTTTCTGTATTTCCAGGACAGTAGAATCAGGAATTATTTACATGCTTTTAAAGCACTTAGTGGGATTTTTCTGATTCCATTTGGCCAGATTCGTTCAGTCTTATATTCAGAAAGACTTCTCCAGCCTCTGAGCTACAGTCAACAGGAAATGGATTTTTTTCGGTCAAAGAAGAAAGTTCTCAGACAGACATTCTGAGGCAGTGGCCTGTGCTGACCCTTCCCCATTCACGATTTCCCAAGGAGCTGATAAGATCCGGCTCAGCTTAGACACGATTTTGCAATGTGGATGGCAGGCCAACAACCTCTCT
The DNA here is from genome assembly GCA_026777985.1 of Mormyrops attenuatus. NCBI lineage: Eukaryota > Metazoa > Chordata > Actinopteri > Osteoglossiformes > Mormyridae > Mormyrops > Mormyrops attenuatus. The sequence goes on from JAODKC010000130.1 coordinate 6,395,495, forward strand.
TTTTATCCTCACCAAGAACAGACTACTCTTCCACATGAGAGTTACCGTATTAGGAATGAGCAACCAAAGGAAACAGGAATACTGCCCAACCCAGTGAAACAACAGCACCAAACAGCATCCCACCCCCCCTTAGCAATCATTAAAGATGTGAGCAGCAACTCTGCTCAACATCTGAGTCAGTGCCAAAAATAAGCGCTCTTCGAACCCTCTTCGCAAAATGAGCTCTGTTCACATGATCTTTTATTGAGAGTGAGGGAGAATTGTATAACTTGAAAACAGTCGTCTACAGCCAAACAGTTACTACGGTCTCATTGAGGAGACTGCAGATGCTTGGGATTTTTGGTAACCGCGTAATACAGATCGCTTCATGCTCATGAGCGGATTTTCCCCCCAAAGCCAAGATTACTGTGCTGTTGGAATTTTTGAACCAGCTAATTTTTGTCTGTAAGTAACAATCTTAGTCACTAAAACGAGTTTAACAGGAAACACAGATTTGGGATTAGGAGAGGACATCTGAGAAAGCTTACTAGTTTGTTTGAAGCATGATATAATAGCAATAGTAAGTAAATGCACCTTTTCTCGTAAAGCTGACAGATAGTCAACCTGCCTATTATATATATATATATATATATATATATAAAAACCAAGACTGGTGGTTTCATGACTTGTTGCTGCTACCACCAACCACACCCTATACTAACATCAGTAACTACCTCAGTCACCAATAAGTAACAGCTATAGCCGCAACTCCTACCAACCTGAACAACAATCATAGCAACCAGAGTGCTGATGGTTTAATTCTAACACACCAGGCCAAATTTCTCAATCACTTTGATGTGTCGGTCATATTATAGGATTGGAATTAAGTGTATGATCCCAAAGAGATCATATCCCATGTTGTCTTACTTCCACAACTGGCTAAGAGCTGTAACGAGGGACGTCAGCCTTTTACCCGACGAATAAGCAACATCCTCAACAACACTTTTCCATGTCACACTGCAGTACACGCTTCTCAGCAAGACAAGGGGGACAGAGACGGAAAAAAAAAAAGAGAGGGAGATTCCTCAAGCAACCCTGTATGAAAAGACACACGGAGCCAAGGGACACATGGGAAGGAGGTTCACCGTTTGGAAAGGCTTCACTGAGGGTTCAGGGATGGAGCAGCCAGTGACAGCCCAAAGAGTCAGAAGGGTAGTTCCTACTTGAACATCATTAAACCTGCCCAAAGCCTGTAACCTCTAGTCATTCAAGAATTACTGGAGGATTCAGCCCTGCGATATCTTGCAGTTAGAGGTAGAAATGGAGATGGGGGTTTGCTAGCCCAGGAGGTGGTCCTCATCTTGTTGAGCTTTGTAGGTGAAGGCTGGAGAGCCGAGGTCTGGCCTAATTAGCAGAGATACGTTCTGTCCCCCGGCTGATTCCTCTTCACTCTGGGCCGTCTTCCCACCGATTACAGTGACTGACAATTACACGACACTGGGAGCCTGAAATGTCTCTTGTGTGCTTAGAGCCTTCCGGCATCGATAAAATTGTGATTTACCATTGAATCAAGGTCATAAACCGAAAAAACACACTTTACAGACTATAGTCACAAAAAAGGGTTTAAATATGCCACTCACATATGCATTTACCAGTGGGCCTAGCTGACCCAAAACATAACACTGATCCTGGGACCACACACACACACACACACACACACACACACACACACACACACACACACACACACACACACACACACACACACACACTCTTGTCTCCATGACGCGCACTGGTGAAAGGACTGACACCCCAAAGGGTCATCAACGGGAAATGATAACATACTTTTTAAAATCTGCCCTGTAGCACCAGGGTTAGTCATCACTAGTAAATAACTTTCCAGAGTTTCTGAACCATTCATCACACACACACACACACACATCCAACATGAACGCCCCCCCGGGTCTGAATCAGCACAGATGGCAACCATTTTGCTTCCTTCCCATGGTCTGCTTTACCTTTTAGCATGTCGAACGGTGACCTTCTGTTTACAAGATAATCTGAGTTGTCTGAATTAGCAGCCGGCACATATCCCTGACCACACAGCTGGAGCACGTGGAGTGTGTTTTGTTTTTACCATGCTGCTCTTCGTGCACCTGTGTTTATGCACAGAGGCGTGCATGTGTGTTCAACCTTCGCTGGAGGGTTATGTCAGAGCTGGCGTACCACCTTCCGGGCTCCCTGGGTTTGACAACAGCCATACATCACTCATGTTCACCGGGCAGGTCTGTAGATGGTCCTTTGAATGAGCGGCACCGTGGTTAACCAAAGGGGAAGGGGGGGGGGGGGAGAAAGCCAAGCAAAGCAGAGCAGAGCCAGACTGCACAGGTGTGTGGACCTCTCTTTGAGACTGTGTCAACTGGCACCCAGCCCTTTAATCCCTCCCTCATCCTGAAAACGCTTCACAGTCATCAAGAGGGGGAACAACAGAGTATGAGCGGGAAGTATCAAGCATCTAGTCAGCGTGTCTCATTAAGCAAACGATATCAAGTGTGTCGGCATTGCCACAAATGATTAAACCTCCCTCCTGTGGACTTTCTTGGCTTTTCCTCTCCAGTGGGTGTCACGATGTCTTTGTTTACGGTGCCAATACCCTTTCAGGAAGGTGACGCTAGGGGCTACACTATGTAAACACCCATGGGGCAACTCAAGTTCCTCCAGGAAGGGCAAGTCCCATCTAGTAGGGGCTGGATGTGGCCTGGAAGCCACCGGTACAGGCTGGTCCAAGGCAGCTGATCTGTAGCTACGCCTACCCCCAAGCCCCCCGACACACAGACAAGGCTAGCATCACTTTCCTGACTGTGTCTCAGACATCATACCACAGCCGAAAATTGCCCAAGAGCAAATGGACTCGATCCCTGTCTCTCAACACAAAGTGTACTTTTAAACGCCACAAGCTTCACAAAACAGTATGTGGAGGGGATTTAGGCATCCTTTTAAGTCGCTCCAAGCATCTTCCAACAAAGGGAGGCTTTGTGATGTTTAATGTGCAAGTCCTCAGTTCTGCCGGCCAACTATACATATTCAACGTGCTCCTGAACAGGGACACAATCTTTGATGGAGATACCACAGTACTGAAGTAGGTGTTGGTAAAAATCCCTCTTCAAAACTGCGTTAATTTCACCTAATTGTATGGAAAGACAAAAGCATTAAAGGAGAATAAGAGAACTGTGAACTTCCCAATAAAGTTGAGAAGTCTTAGCGCTTCTCATTTACAGATAAATGAGCTGGATGGATGTCACCTCATTGAAAGAACATCCTTGTGTTGAATAAGTTGCAAATTTTAAGTAGCTCTGAATTATGTCCTCTGTCGCTGTTCTCTGAAGGTGTGCAACCTACAGAGTTCACCTCGCAGCCCAGCAGTAGCCATCTTTCTTGGCAGCCAAAACAAGACAAGACAAGAACCCAGCCCCGGGTTGCTGTGCTGATGTGGCCTCAGCGTGAGATCCGGTTCGGGCTTTCGCCACGTTCTTGAGCGACTGCTGCAGGCCTGCAGAGAACTGGCTATACGTCATCGAGGCAGAAGAATAGCAGGAAGGGACGGGCTGGATCCCCCTCCCAAAGTTCCATTTCCTCACCGTCACGTGCAGGTCTGATGCAACCCATCCTCAACAACAGAGCTCAAGAATGATCAGAGGAGAATGACCCACATTGCCTCCTAAGAATCGATGCAAATCAAGAACCAGTGGTCTTTCCGAAATAAAACCAGCATCTCTATTTGTAACTCATTCACCCAAGAATGATCTGCAGTGCACAGAGGCAACACTTCACATTCAGTCTTGACTCAGACTTGATTCAAACTGAGACTCTTGACTGGAAATGTTCCACACCAAGTGCCCAATGAATGAATCTTTCCTCAACATGCTGTGCTGAATGCAGCTGGACACAACAAACAGTCCACTTTCCAGTAGCTCCGCCTCTAGTGCTCACACACGCAAATCGGGTTACGACCAACTAAGAAAAGAATGCATGTAGAGTTTCTCTGAAGTATGGGGAGCCAGGTATGGATTTCAGGATGCCCGCAGAGCTTCGGTAAAGACCCGTTAATATTTCTATTGTTTAATGACCTATACCATAGTTATATTATACTTATAAAGTGATAGAAATGTCTCCATTTCTTTCATGGGGTGAGATCTGCACCTGGAGTGTCTACAGAGACCACAGCCACCAGAAGGTGACTTAGTGGCCTACCGGGGGAGATAGCTTAGTCAGTATGCAGGGCCCATACGGGTCATGTGTTCCTCCCCATAGCAAGTCCTTCGATCCACCCTTGTGCCTCAGCAATTCATGCTGAAATGGAAAGCTTCCAGACCCTTCCGCACTAGTCTGGGTTTTCCCCCTTCTCCGGGGCCCCTAATTTACCGACTTGCCCTCAGGTCCCACCCTCACGCTGCTACTATCAACCAGCCCCTGTCTCTGCCCCAACACAAAGCCGAATCCATCGCACTCGAGGGACGCGGCTCACATCGCGGCTGAACATCTTCGTATCACAAACAAACTGAAATCCTGTCAGCTGGCCCATGGCTAAGACTCGGCCTGTGAACAGACGCAAAGATGGGCCGAGAGGAATGGCTCCTCCAGGCCGTTTCCTTCTACACCGGATCCACATAAATACCAGCTAGAAAAACAAACGTCGCTCTCTCTAGGGTGTGGTAGCCTAGCAGGCTACAGCTGTGGTTTGTTGTTGCTCTGGATGGAGGGGTTGCTTGCCTTGACTTGGCCGAATTTTACTCTCACCCCCCCCCCCCGTCTCGCTCTCTCCCAGTGACACATTTCCTGTCCTACATATCAAGCCAAGCACATCCAAAGTTATATTCCTCTGTATTCAAACCTCAGCTGAAATGTTCATATTGAAAAAACGCAATGCTTCAGACCTTCCTCTTCTGACCCGGAATAAATAAAAAGAGATGAAGGCCTAGGTCTGTATATGAGGAACCTTCTGCATATCTACTTTGCAATCTGAGTTTCATCTATTTAGGAAGTACAGCAAGAATCCCCCTGAACACTGAGCATAAGCAGAAAGATGGTTCAAATAAAAAATCAATCCATCCATCACTGAACTGCCAGCTGACTACTAGGCAAGGCTAAAGCAGGTTTGCTTAGGCAGTAGAGAGACAACCTACAACTAAATAAGACTGTTGAAGATTTACTAGGAAACCAAGAGTCATCTCGCCCGCCCCCTCGCCCCGCCAAATACATTGTGCATCAATGGTTTCCAACAACCTGAGTGTTCACATATGAGGAAATCACCGTTGCGACACATCTGCGCCAAGCTTGTGGACTGTTACGGTTCACTAATCAGCCTTTCGTCTCTTGTGGATGGATCTACTAAACATAGCGAAACCCAGAGAGCTGATCACGCACGTTGGCGGAGTATGGAAAGCATAAGTCACGTCCCACTGGTGGTTATTTTCCAAGTATAGAAATAGCTATGACCACAGATTCCCTCCGTTGGCCCTTAAGATGAACAAAACATTCCTTTGGGGGAAAAAAGTGGTAAAGTAATTAACGTAAGAGTTTATATGAAAATACAATCTTCAAATACCTTGCATGACTTTCTAAAACATTATGGCCTTCATCCCTATATGAAAACATTGATAAAGGTTAACATTGACTAACTATATGTGATTCAAGGCAAAGTCAAGAACAGCTGCACTCATTAGCTGCTTGCCACTCAATGGGATTATGTGCATAATTACTCTGATCATTGTAATTCAGGTGAGAACTACTGAAATCTTACACCCAAGCAAAACGAAGACAACGGGCCTTTGTCAAGAGTAACAAAGGCACACAGTAACAGATGGAAAACATATACAGCAACGGGTAAAAGACAGCTTATTGATTTTGTATAGTTTCACTGTTTTTAGGATACTCAAAGTGCTGTGATGAACAACACCGGTTTATAAAATCAAACAGACACTGACTATCATGTTCTGCAACCAGCTAGCTCTCATGACGTAACCACCCTATGATATGCTGGGGGGGTGGGGTTGTTAGGTTAGTCATATTATGACAAGTTGGCATCTTTATGCCCATCAAATTGTCACATTAGCATTTACTTTAAAGAAACCGCTGATTTAACTTACTTCAGACTTCAAACGTAAATGATAATTACTGTGGCAACTGCCCAATGTCTGTTTTGGAGGGCAGAGTAGGCTTCTTTACTGTAACACAGAGAAACAGAGAAGCACAATGACATGCAGAGGAGTGAGTCAGAAGCTGACATGCTATAGATTTTTGGGTGTGAATTCAGACAAATTCTGATGCATCATGGGCAACAGGATTGCTTACTGAATGGTTGCACTCAATCCATTTAATCTGGAGGGCCTGTCTCAGTTTATTAAGGTATTTCATTGTAAAGTGGGGAGAAAAAAAATCACAAAAATGACAGCAAGTGAAATACTGAACAATAAGCTGTATTCAACAGGGGGGCCGGCAAAAACGAAAGGCGAAACTCATGGGACGGGGATAGGATGGGCAGACAGGACATCCGCCCCCTGCCGCCGCGCCCCTTTCCCACCAGGTGCGAGGAGAGAAGGGGCCAGAAGCCCCACTTGGCAGTAACAAGGCCATCACACTCCGGAAGGAAGGAACGCCTGGTCATCTTGGGATGTTCCAGCCAGGTTCAGGGACCAGGCCCGGCCACACCGTGAGAACGCGCAGAACCCTCCGGCACTAACGTGACATGTGACACAGTTGAGGACGCCTCAGGCCAAAGCCTCATCCTGAGAGTTACGCAATTGCAGAACCGTGGCGGTGGTTTCATGCTTCAAAAGCAGCTATATAACTAGGAATACAAAAAAAACAAAAACAAATGGGTGGTATTACAAACCGGGAATAGTAATTTAAAAAATCTCTTTGAAAACCAAGATTTGGTCACAGCTCCCTGATTTAGTCTGCAATTCTTTTATAAATAAAATTAAATGAATGGACAACGTGAAATGCCATGACGCATGTAAAGAGTGTAAGACACAAATACACACACGTCACCTCCTAGAGAATTAAGTACATGTGATTATTACTGTAGGTCGTGCATGTCCACATGATCTGCTATGTGAGTTTTCTTTCAGACGAAACAGCTCATGACATGGCACCCAGTGCAGTGCATTCCCCCGCCTTGTGCTGGCTGGGATTGGCTCCAGCCCCCCCCCCAACCCTGGAGTGGATAATCAGTTTGGAGATAGATTCATCCAGGAGGGCCAGGACCGGCGGAGTTCCCAGTCAGGTGCATAGAATGAGACTAAAAAAACAGCTGTTTAAGAATAAAGCATAAAATAAAGCCTTCAAAAGCCGCCTGCAGGTAGGA
>JAODKC010000130.1:6406338-6452005 GCA_026777985.1 Mormyrops attenuatus
CCCGCGCCCCGCCCCCCCGCCCCCCCCCCCGCCCCCCCCCCCCGCCCGCCGCCGCCGCCCCCCCCCGCCCCCCCCCCCCCCCCCCCCGCCGCAAGAGCCCTGCAGGGATAGGGGGAGTTCAACTCCACAGAGTGAGTGAGTCATGCTGTTAAGCAAATAGCGCGTTAAAAAGAAGGATGTGTTTATGCGGACAGAAAGGCCACACGGCCTGTAGATGAGGGGCCCGCATGGGGGCTGACTAGGATGGGAGATCATTTCCAATGCGGGTCCGCCTGCGACCATTACCCAATTGCCAGTAAAGGTTGAGTCCTGAACCCGGTTGTCACAAGGCCTCTCTACCCTATCTGGCATTAGACCAAAATCACCAGGCTGCGTCACTGTCACAAGATGGCTCTATTCCATGGTACCCAGCAAGAAAGGCCCTTTCAGAGTAGTACTCCATCATCATCGTCGTCGTGGAGATCATCACCACCACCACTTACAGCAAGAGCCACTATGCGGACAGGGTCACAGTCTTGAAGCGATAACCTGCATTTAATCATTTCCTCATTTGTCCCCAATAGCTCAATTTGACAACTCCATACAAGTCCGAACACAAGCCGATATGCACACTGGTCACTCTTACCTGGATGACTAGAACCTTCCACTGGTGCTGGTATCGGCAAAGAGACAAGAGTGCTGACTTGGGATTTTCCCACAGTTCCTGAAAACCTCTCCCACGTCACATCTGTCATGTGAGAGCTTCAATAAAGCTGTATACAAACCTCTGACTGTTGTCAGAAAACATTCAAATGTTCCAAAGTTTTAAAAATGAACCCCAGATGTGAGTATTGTGGGCCAAGAAAGTAATAGAAAAAAGAAATTGATTTCCATTTGGTCCTAAGAACGATTTTTCAAGAAATGAAATGTTGACAATAGGCCGTTTTAATGTGAACGTAACTATGGGCAAGGTTTTCTTACTGAAGTTCAACATCTCTTTCACTGTGCTTATAGTCTCTGGATGACTCGTAATATAACGCTACAAATGAATGATTACGTTTTCCAGTTCAACGGGTCATTTATTACAAAGATCAATGGCTTCATGTATACGAATTTAAAATGTCGCCAGTCCAAACATCTGTCAGCCATTTTCTGATTCATGGTCCTGATGATGACTGAAACAGACCGTCCAAAACTGGTACAGTCTATAAATAAACACTCTGCCGGGAATGACTGACCCCTCTTGGCAGGAGTGGGTACTCAGCTCAGCAACATGTGGGTGCCTCCCCAAACCCATTGTTCCCACAACAGTCCAGATCAGTCTATTAGTCAGTATAGATTCACAGAAAGAAAAAGAAAATCCTACCATCTTATCACCTTAATTATTCAGTCAAATTATTCCATACAAACTAACCTTCCAGAACCTGTATTCCATATGGTTATACACTATTTATAGAGTCTTGTGATTGTGCCACTAGGTGCCAATCCAGGTGAAGTCTTACCTCTGCCGCCTGCGTCTCTTGGTGCAGCAGGGTCAACCCCGTCAGGTCCTCAAGGAAGGAATGCGAAGAGTTGAAGACCTTGGACAGGAACTCAAAGCCTTCTCGCTCATAGTGATCCAGTACCTGTGGTCAGGGCGGGGAACGGGACACTATACTAATTACTGGAGTTTTTTGGTTCTCTAAAGTCCATCATCACCATCATCAGCTGTACATCAGATGGTTTTCTACTGATAAGTTCAACATCACTCAAAAACCAGGTTTCTTTTAAAAGAACAGAACGTGGTGTCCCACTGAGGACATTTTCAGAGTCAAAATCTCATCACAGACACCCTCCGAAAGAAAATGGCGGATGGACAGGCACACACCTGTTTGGTGTGCAATTTCTGACCAACCCTATGATGGACACCATCATGTACCCCGCAGGAGGGAACGGCATCAGGTTTAAACACAATAATAACAAACTGGCTTCACAACATTGACATGTTTCATTGAGTAAATTCTGGATCCAATGCATCTGCCCCAGAGAACATGTCCCATGTCGCTTAGCTGCATTCATACGGCACTCCAGAGGTAGGCGCCAAAAACTAACCATTGCCTAGCAACATGGAAACAGAAGCAGTGGAACCTTTACAAGATTTCATTATGTTTTCCAGACTCATATCCCATGATCCCAAGCTTTGACTGATGCAGCCCATAAACCCCAGAAACGACGTGACATGGGGGTGGGGTGGAGTGTGGGAGTGTTCACATCTGGTTTATATAAGCCCCGTGCGGCACCATGTGCCATGCCCCTCCACTTCTCATAACCATCTCTCGCTAATTGTTTAGAACTAGGTGGGCTTTTTTATTTTTTTTATTTTTCTTGGCAGGAGATAATTTCACGGCGCTCGAGTAGAAGCTTTGAAGCTGCCGCGGGCACGGTGGCAGACTGTCTGCAATTCCAAATATTGTGCCGGAGAGCGGACCCAGAGGGAAACCGGTCACTATGAACCATTCCTGCCACAGGGGCGTTTTTGAAAGTGTCATGTCCCTCCCAACATAACTTATTCTAAAGAAATGCAGTTGTACTAGGAAGCCATTTTTATGTGCCAAAAGAAAACAAAACAGACAAAAAAGGAAAAAAAAAAAAAAAAAAAAAAACCCCACAGACTCTACTCGGCCATGGGATGAACTGTTTGGTTTCCATGGTACCCACATCTCCCATTGTTGACAGGGACTGAGGAAGCTTATTTCCGAAATACTGGCCATTTTAAGAATACAAAATGAATATTCTGAAGGATTTAAGTGGAATTTTGCATAAAATGCAATTAAAGCGAACCCTTCTTATTTTAAGAATTAAAAAATCAAGTTGAACTACAATGAATTTTAAGGGAACAGTGTTCACTTACTGAATCACAATCTGTTTATCGGAAAGAAGGACAATTTTTACATAAGTAAAAATAGGATGCCACATAACAGAAGATGTTGTTCTTTGACCCAGTTATGCGTCTCCGGCAGATGGTTTTAGCAGTATGGGTCTACGGCATTATACAGAGAGCTTATTTTTATGAAGTGTGGGGGGAAAAAAAGATCTTATAATCAAACTTTAAACACTAAGACCTTGCTGACTGAACTTGTTTTATATGAAATTACAGGATCTGAAGAGTTATTTTGTTTTTATGAGTGAGTGAACACCCAGGGCTGGGATGGGGGGAGCTGGGCAGGCTGCTAACTGGTCCACCCCCTGACATACTACATTATGTTTACACCAGTAAAGCCCGCACAGAGCAGCCCATATTTACGCAGGGAGAGACGGCTGTTCCACTACGCTGGCTTCCAACAGATAGCAATAAAAGCCCAAAGTGGACCCACAGCCAAAACCGAAGAGTCTGAACTGCTCCCCCTGATGAGTGAGATATGGCCCTTTCAACACTAAAGCACCCCCATCAGATGGGGGTAGGGGTCACTTAAATGTGGGGGTTAATTACTTGCATGTTGACAATGACATCAACAACCAACCAGAGCATTATTGAGACCATATGGTAAAATACACACTCCACCCCCCTCGTTTTCTGTTGGAGGGGGCTGTGTTTGTATTCTTCATACCGTAAAAGTCTTTCAGAAGAAGAACATTTTTCTGTATATTTACTTTAAAATAACCTCTAGGAAGACTGTAATCCAAATCAGGTAATTGGATGGGTATGATTTTTAATCACTGAGGCACTTCATTGGAAATCCAAAGGAACAACATGAAACGATATGAGATATTTCCTAAAAGTTTTCTAAATGTCGGCAGTTTGGGTATAACTTACAACTGGTGAACAGGCAGTGCACTTGTCAAAAGCCAGACTGGCTGGAAGCACGTTGTCAAATCGCGACAAAAATCCTCGTATCTGTAAACAAGGAACATGAAACGGATTATCATCTCAAGATTTTGTTGAGCTTATGCTAAACAGCAAACATGTCTTTGACCAGGGCGCCCCCTGATGTCTGCATCTATAGCTACAGCTATGAGGGAATGTACTGGCCTTAGCCTTGGAAAACATCATATTAAAAAATATGATATGTGTATGTTTTACAAACACACATACACATTTTATTTATGTACACAAATAATTATATTATATATATATATATACACACACACACACACACACACACACACACACACACAATATAAATTAAAAAATATATATACATACACACACAGTATAAAAATCAAGCTTACAAGTAGTGCAATCAAAGCATTTAAGGTGATTGTGGACACAAATGTGTGTCATGTGATGCACCTGCACCCCATCCAAGAAGTCTCCTGCATTGTGCTTTCAACACTGTGACCTCAGACAAGGGGTCGAGGGAAAATGAATTGGTGGAAGATGGAATGTGTCTGGATCAAACATGGTTAGGAACCACATCATACTTTGAATCATAAGTAACCTTAAATAGAAAGGAAACTGGTTTATTTAAAAAAAAAAAGTTTTATTGATAATTACACACAAGACCCTAAAACGGCAAACGGCAAACCTCTGTCCGGGCGGACACTTATCCTTCTTTTCATCACCGATATAAATTTGAAAAGGATAACTTAGGGTTACTTACCAAACAAGTAATTATTTCCAATGTTTTTTTTTTTTTACCAATTACAAACAGGGGCGTGTCAATGGGTGGGCCTAGGCCCACCCTTTTTGCATAGCCCCACCCAAACTGCTTTTTTTTACAATAAATATGCTATTATGAGGCACTTTCCCACCACAGATAGCTTTATCAAGAACCGGAACTTTTTGTTGCGTTCCCACTGGAGAAATGCTGTCAGATTGCAGTTCCTTGGAGGCAGTGCAGGAACCCTTTTTTAGTACCTACTCCAGACTCAGTTCTTACGCTTACAGTGATAATTTTGCTGATTGGTTGACCACAAGCCCCGGCGCTAACTTGGAAGTTTGATGAAAAGATCTGAAAGTAGTGGAGCAAGCTGAGCAAATGGAATATTTTTTTCTACCTCGATTACATTTAAGGCATTAATGAACAGGTTTCTGCTTGCATCTCTGTATATCTGCATCAGAAACATTCGGTCGATAACAAATATATATATTTGCCTTATATTTGCCTAGCGCTTGAAACTCGCTAGCATTTATTATCGGAATTATGTTACAGTAAATCGAAAAGATGTACAGATTTAATAATGAATTATAAACATCATTCTCCCAATAACTACCAAATAACTAACAAACCGACTAGTTCATCCACTGTTTTTGGGGTGGTGGTGTAGTTTCATATGAAATCATGTGCAAAGTTTAACCTGAACTTTTTGCGTCTCCCACGCCTACTTAACTTAAAGGTCACAGTTCCTGTTGTATGGTGGGAAAGCGACACACAAAAGTGGTCAGATGCTACAAATGTTTCTGGTCGAGAAAGTCCAGGAACTAGGTTCCTAAACTTTGGAGGGAAAGCTAATGTTAGCAAATATTATTTTTAAAATTTTGGATTAATACGACTCCAGAAAGGCATAAAATGAAAGCAAAGTTGGTTGTGAATGTTCTTGAGGTATGTATGTATGTAATATTTAAGGCTTATAATGCATGTGATGTTTCTTATGTTGTAATTCGATAGTGTTTTGTCTACAAGGGGGAGCTCTTGTTTCATTGTTGCGGTTTGTCTGGAAAAACCGTGAGACTGCTCAAGACGATCAGAGTGCAGATATGTGCGCGGTAGCCGAAGAAGGCTGCCACCGAAGATCAACAAGTTTGTTAAAGAACTTAAATAATACTTTGCCATGTTGAAGTTTGATTTTGGAACTTTACAGTGTCTTTGGACCACGCAGTGCAGATTTATTGTATAACATCGCTTGGGTTTGTTGCTGGATACTTTATGCGGTCGCTGTGTGTGAAGTTGTTTTCATTGCCCCTAGATTTGCTCTGGGTGCTTCTTCAGATTCTGAACATATTGCCTAGTAGTAACTGAACAGAGGGGATTGGTTTGATTTTTATGGCTGTTGAGGGATACCAGTATGATGACACAGCAGGCCAACGAATAGCAGAACACTTTCCCTTCTGTACTGCACTGTAAGTGCCACTGAGCTATACTGGATTGTGTGGACCACCAACTTTTATTCTGGTCCACCTGTGTGGACCTGGTCCACACCGTGTGTTTAGCTTGCTGTTGTAGGGGCAGCGTGTGGCTCAGTGGGCTAAGCCTGTGTGCCTGTGATTACCCACAAGTTGCCGGTTCAAACCCAGCCTCAGCACGTCTGTGGGTCCTTGAGCAAGGCCCTTAACCCCCAGCTCCCTGGGTGCCCCAAAGGGGGGCTGCCCTTCGCGGACAACTTACTCTGCAAAGAGCAAGTTGAGGGAGGCGTAAAAGAGAACTTCCCCATGGGGACAATAAAGGTACCGATGATTACCTGTTATTTCATTTCTGGCTACACCACTGATCACAAAGCTTCCACTGGGTGTTTCTCAGTATGGGTACTTGATCATATTTGGGTTCTCATGTACCATTTTTGTGTCATCATTCATTGCTAAAGACCAGTTCCAATACGCAAGAACAGAAGTACAAAGTTGAGTAAAAATTCCTGGATGTTCATCCTGCTCCACCTCAAATATTTAGGATACATCGGTTGCATCCTCGACAATCTAGACCAATCTCATGATTCATTACAGCCCGAGTTCATTCTTGGGAGGCAAGTTAGCAAGACCAGTCTTGCCAAGGCCACAAGTATGATCTTTGCGTTCTTGGTACCTAGATTCACTCCCAAATTCTCCAGGTGCTGTTACGTCAACGACTATGAACAAGCACTCTTGGTACCTGGATGACCGGTCTGTTGTCAGTGATGCAGCTGTCAAACAAACAGTGCTGTATGTCATTGGCTAACAACGTACAGTGTCAAACTCCCTGCAAAAAAAAAAAGTTTTGCTTACTCATTCAAAATGCCTCAGTGAAAGACTTATTGGAAATGCAGAATGGTCCAAGGAACACAAAGGAGCGAAATCCGTGTGTTAGATTGAACTTTATCCATTTATAAACTGATCTCACCTGTACTACATTATTTATGATTTTTATTTTGGTTCTTCTCCGTGTCCCTCACCCCAAGCATACCATCCTCCTTTTTGGGGTCAAGTGGTCAAGCTAGGAAGAATGCTGGTTTTAAGCAGTCTTAAAGCTGTGGTAATCACCTAACATTCAGCAAGCGTAGCTCTATAAACAGGTGGGTATTTGCGAGAAGCTGTGAAAAAACAGGCCGCAAACGGGAATGCAGTACAGATGCAGTCCTAATGCAAACGGCGTAAGCAGGCGGCGTGATGAGGCTAATTCAAATGTTGTGAGCGGGCGGCGTTATAACGGCGATGCGAAACGGCGTAAGCAGGCAGCGTGACGAGGCTAATTCAAACGGCATGAGCAGGCGCCGTTATAACGGCGATGCAAAACGGCGTAAGCAGGCAGCGAGGTATTTATATGTCTGTGACCGATGTCCAGATACTGGCAGGATAATCGATATGAGTATCTGTTTTCTCCAGACATACTAGATCAGGATTTGCGATTTAAACCAAGTTGACTGTCCTTGATGCTATTGTTTTTGATTGGACACTGATTCTGAATTGATTCTGGGATGATTTTTTGCACCAAACACGTCACATAATGATAGAAAAATCATTGCTTATAGAGAGTCCGCAACAACAGCTTGGTGATTAAGTTCATTCACTATGGCTGTGATGTTTAACAGAGAAAACTGCAAGAGCAATATACATTACACAAAATACAGTCAGTTAACCATGCAGCCACATGAGGGCAGTACTGGTCCACTATTTTTGGATGGAGAAAAAATCCCTCTGACTCAGAGGAATAAACTGCCATTTTGTCATAATCCCTTTCCTAATGTGACCGTGTGTGTAAATGGAGGTGCAAGAGACATATAATGTACTCTTACGAAAGTGACGTACATCTGCTCCTCTCAATAAATGGATTTGTTCCTGTATGCAGCAAACTCAAAGCTGTTACTTCACAGATTGATGGTTCTCACTATTTTTTAATTAATATTATTTTAAAGCACATGAATGTTTGCTTTATTTGGCAGAAGCAATTGTCCAAATGCAGATAGCACATACTAAACAGACCTGGGGGAGGTTGAAGTACACGCCTAGCAAATAGCCAATGCCTAAATTGGCAAAAATATATTAGTTAGAGCCTCCGCCTTATATGCCTCAGCATATGGGAGAGATTTACCACATCATTTTGCTGTCCTTATCTTTAAACTGCAGGCCATGTTAGTGCATTCAGAGCAGCAGGACTACGATAGCCTACCTGCAGGGGGTGCCACCTCACTCACCTAACCTGGGGCGGCCGGTGCTTTAGGTGCAAAAACCCTGACGGCTGTAAATCGGAGGCGCACCGCTGTGTGCCACCACTCAAACATCGGGGGTACGGACGCATCCAGCTGCTACAAGGTAGCAGCAGTAGCCTGGCACGGATGGTGCCCCTGCCTATCATAAAGACTCGATCAGGATGCTTCCACCATGATGCCCCAGAGCACCTTCAAGCACAAATGTTTAATAGAGCGAATCACATGCTTGTAAGAATCCATGCTAGTGACAGTCCTGTTTCCAGCATGGCACTTAATCGTCAATCAGAACTTCACCTTTGTTCCATAGAGGACTCGCCTTTATGCAGGGTTTATTAAGGAAAATGCAGTATTTTGTGGGGATATCAGTGAGATATTTCCCTCTGGAAGGAGGACAGGGACCGACAGATTACTATTGATTGGCTGCTGGATTGACAGACCATGAAAAAGGGACTTTGCTCCTGGGCGATAATACCAAAACAAAGCAATCGGGGCGGGGGCTACCCCACGAACCGCACAGCTGGGGTGGGGGGTGGGGGATTATTGAGCGGAGTCGCACATCGTCCCCCATGAAAGCCAGACAGCTGTCATGACCGAAACAGAACACAGGCAGGGCAGGAAAAAGGGGAATCATCGCCGTGTCTGCCTGCACATGTCGGGTGGGGGGGGGATCTGAGGTGTAATACGCAGCCCATCAAACCGGGGGCGTTTCTGCAATCAGCGCCTGCCATCCGGCTGGTTTCCGTCTCATCATTGGACTTGTGAGACTGTCAGAGAAGGTTATTAAAATTACACAAAGGTAGAGCTGTTATGATTTTTTGTTTTACAGCCTTACAGTCAGCGAGACCCACTTCGAACACAGTTCAAGGAAAACTATTAAAAGGCAGTACTGTAGTAATATTTGTTTAGATCTGAGGAAACAAGTTTGTTTTTGCAGCAATGCCTTTATAAAGAGGGTGGGGAGGAATTAAACAGATTATATAAGCGATCAGAGTGCATGGACACATAAAAGAGGAAGCGACTGCGGGGTAGGCTGGAGTCATGCCGGCGACATCATGCAACCCGAGTAGACGGCTGTAACGCTCGCCTTTCAAAATCATGCATATTTCTATAGCAACCTGAAGGTTATGACGGCGGGGTGTGGGGCAGGAGCGGAAGACAAATTGGGAGTAGAGTAATGAAATAATCAGCAGCCGGCCGGGTGGAATTTGCATTGATTGGTGTGGCGGGGGAGGCGGGGGGAGGGGGCAGAGCTTCGAGATGACTGACCTGGTGAGGAACGAGGCCCAGGGAGGTGGGGGGCTCGTTCATCCGGTCGTCGCTGCTGCTGGCGATGGCGTAGCCCCTGCCGGTTGAGAAAGAAGGCGACCGTGGTCACTTCCGATAAGGTGTGCTGTCAGCACCCCCACCCCCACCCCCACCCAGGAGCTGTCAGAATATCTCCATATGAGGACTGGGGGATGGGTGGGCTCTGTCTCTTAAGAGATAGTGTCCAAAATTTGGTTCTCTCCACCTCCTGTCTCTAGCTTTCTGTGCCTCCTGCCCCACATGTACTATACAGGTTTTAATGTCACCGCGTTCTTTTTGTCTGTTCCAAGATAATTCTGACAGCCTTTTAAGGATTATTCACCATATTTTGGATCTGGAGCCTCAAAAGCGCTGTCCTCCCTTTAAAGAGGAGGGCATTTAGAATGCGAAAAGCCAGCTTGCACACAGGGAGTACGGCTATCCCACTTTTATCTGAACTGTCCTTAAAGTGCAAACGCCACCCCGCCGGACAATGTCCTGCCGGCTCCTTATCGCCAGGGCCCCCCGCTGCCGGCTCAGAATTTGTTTTTGTCTGCCTTGAGGCCGGATACCACAAAGAGAGCCGTACCGCGGTGCGGTCAGGGCTGCACAATAGAGCCTATCTGTGCCATCAGATTCCTACTGGTGCTTCAGGAGATGCGGCCGGCAAATGCCTGTAGATAAGGGCCACCCGCCTTCCAAGAGACAATCCATTAGAGAAATTACCACCCAGCTGTGTTGCAGGAGTCAGGTGAGCTACTGCGGCACGTACTTCCAGGTGAGGAAGCGTGTGCTAATGGCTGTTACCACGTTAGCCGCACCGATGCCAGCAATCCCGCAGACTTTGTTTATATCCTCATGTAACCGCTACCTTTATTTACTCATGGCTACATGCTGAAGATTCTCCTGTGACGCTCCTGACCTCAAGTATCACTGCACAGGTACAAAGACAGCTGGACCCATGCCATTCATCTGCGACAGTCACCTCTGTCACCTCAGTTACCAAACAGGAAGTTCAGACAGCCTCCTGCAGCCATGCCATGCCCCATTAGGAACAGAACCAAACTTAAGGTTAGCGAATCTTGAAGCACTCAAAAACACGTTTGAACTTCAACTTCATAGCTTTAACAGATCATACAGTGTTCATTTGATTCCATCCATCCATCCATCCCAGCGTCGCAGGGTGGCCTAGAGCCTGTCCCTGATGGCACTGGGTTGGATATCAGTCATGTGACATTCCATGTTTTCAAATATGGAAGAACTATTTGTTAAACAATCCACATTCTGAATGCATGTTGCTTGATGCTGACCCATTCGACACATCAGTTCTGAAAGCCAAACAAAGCATGGTCAAAAAAAATGTACTTCAGTGAAGAAAGTTATCTAGCATTCTCAAATGCTTACCCAGTAGAGTCAGGGTGAGGTGGGGGGGCATAGGGGGGAACCCTAGATAAGACGCCAGACTATAGCAGGGTGCACACATGCACATACTCTGGGCAGTTTACTCACTTTACTCACTTACTAACTGCATGTCTTTGGAGTCTGCATGCAAACAGAGTGAAGACAGGACCCAGGACCTTTTACAGAGTCAGGACTATTATGGGCTGAAAACCGACCACATTCCATAAAAGAGTGCAAAAAATGTTAGTCCAGAAGCTTATTATCCACTGTACAGATACAAAAAAAGACACTTCATGTATATCCTGTAACATCCACCCCCACGCAAGAAGCAAACACTTCCTCAGTTGTGACCATTTCATGAACAGGTCCTGAGGCGATGCCTTCGAACATATGGTTCTGAGTTCCACGGAACAGCCTCATTAGGTCCAAGAACCCATTCACTCCACAATCAATCATTTCTATTAGCCGAGATGGCAGGTCACCAGTTAAGGGCAACTACAGTCCCCTTGTACATGAACATTTGGTATCAAAGTGCAAGTGCACTATCTGGGCCCGTGTAATTTATGTACGATGATTTGTGTATTTTTTTTATTGGAACAGAGCTTCTTGTGATGAAAAGCAAATTCCAAAGAAATCTAACAAACCATCTTTTCTTGAACACAAACATTAGATTCTCAGTTCTCCCCCCCTCCCCCCGAAAACCATCCAATGAAAACTGGATGGTTTGAGACCCAGATTCGAGATCCAGCTTTGAAGTTGCTCGTTCACATTGCTACGCTGTTAAACATTGTAAGAGTGGACGTTTAGCCGTCCCAGAGCAGGAAGTCCAGTGTCTTAATTGAAATAAAACCTACTCAGAGCTGCCAGGTAGCATGTGGCTGTGTTCAATTAGCCTCACATCAGAGCGATTCGGCACGCCGAACGCATCCTGTGGCGGCAGTCATGCCGCAAAGGCACCCAGGGC
Organism: Mormyrops attenuatus; assembly: GCA_026777985.1. Taxonomy (NCBI): domain Eukaryota; kingdom Metazoa; phylum Chordata; class Actinopteri; order Osteoglossiformes; family Mormyridae; genus Mormyrops; species Mormyrops attenuatus. The sequence continues at coordinate 6,418,283 of JAODKC010000130.1, forward strand.
CACCTGTAGAGGCTGGAAGGTAGGGATTAGGCTGCTGAGGCACAGCAATTACAATTTAACAGATTTACAATTAGATTATTTAGCATACGCTTTTATCCAAAGCAATGTACCACTGGAAGCAGGGTCAGATAATTGCAATTGGGGGTTAAGGGTCCTGCTTAATTCACTCTGCTGACCCTGGGATTTGAAACACCGATCTTCTGAATACAGGCGTGACCATCCTAACCCACTGAGCCACATACCACCCCCAGGAGCAGCACTAACCCCCCCAGAAATATGGGGGTTAAAACAGGTGCTGACTGCCCACGCTTACCCTTCAGGGTGCTGCAGGATGGAGACCATCAGCTCCACAGCGAGAGCCCCAGCTATCATCGCCAGGCCGGGCCGGCTCACGGTGCACTGCTGGTCCAGCGTCCGGTCCCTCGTGGACTGGGAGGGCGAAAGGAGAAAAGCAAGGGTGGCACCTCATCTCATCTCATGCCAAACTTGCAGACGTTAAGAACTTGATATTCCGAATAAGCAAGTGACAAATTAGTTTATTAATGAAGCAATTAACTTCTAGGGCTTAAATAACTGACCTGTGTCATTCCAAGTACACATACTGGCTGGAAAATACATAACATTTCTTAATTATCTTACAAGGAACACACAACCTCTCATTCAGCTGGTTTCGCTCATGTTAGAACATTCCACCTCAAAAAAGCAATAAAAATAGCAATGCACTCACATCACCCGGGGCGACGACATCATTGCAGAAGTAGCAGCCCAGCTTGTGGCCCGGGATGTTGGAGAAGAGAGAGGCTCCGTGGACGGCCATGGAACCAGCTGAGGAGGAGGAGGAGGAGGAGGAGGAGGAAGAGCACTCTGAGGCTGGAGTAGACCCGGCGGAGGTGGGGGCTGAGTCGGCCCCTGTATTCTTCTGCAGCTTCAGGCCGTGCCTCATGACCACAAAGGTGTCGAAACCGAGAGCAGCGTTGACGATGAGCTACACAGATCGGGAAGAAACAGGGGTCAGGGGTCAAAGGTGAATGGAGGTCAGAGTGGGAGCAGATAGAACCACCTTCAGCCCCCCAGGAAAGACATCCGGATATGGACCTGGTGCAGCGCTAATGGAAACCCAACATAAGTGTTAAGTGTCCATCCACACAGCCCTAAAGGTAAACAGTGTCGATTCCTATTCCCAACATGACACCATGTCATTTCTATGTTCAATCTCGGTCTTCCAACGCATGATTAAGTCATTCTCCATCTCAATTCACCACACTCCCCATCAGCATGTCACTCCCCCCTCCTCAAAAAGAAATGTCTATGGAAGCCATAGCAAAACTCTCTGCCTACATTAATATTCCCTGACAGACTGTAAGGGCCTTTCATGACATCACAGCACATGACAGGCATATTGACAGTATGGAAATCACACATCCAAAAAAACAAAAAACACCTGCATGAAAAGAGATGCCTGTCATGTCATTTAGGCTAAACAAGTACCTGAAGATGGCAGTATTAACAATTAAAAATTACTCTAAATCATTCTGCATCTGCTTTCAAATACTATGCATCATTCATCTCAGATCTAACCCTGGATCACAGTTATATATAACCGACTTTAGTCTATGATGGGCTTCAGGCTGTTGCAGATACTACATGAGTTCACCAGTGCCATTTTTGGTGGCACGTAATTATTCATATTTAAAATTTTTGTGAGGAACCAGAATTAAAACCTGGATGCAGTGAAAACCAGTAGCGATCACGAGACCCGGCAGGCGTCGCAGGAATTGGATTTTCCAATATAGCAGGGAGCTGCGACCGTGTCGGATTGTCATAAAGGTCAATTTATCCGCATCTGCTGAGAAAGAGAGCCGCGGTAGGAAGCATTCTGGTGAGAGTGTCATTTCGGTTTAACCAAGTGCACACCGGGAAGCAACTGGAGCCCGGACGACACGAGCCTCTAATATTAGTGTGGCGGAAGGTGGCGTGGTGGTTATGAACATAGGGTCAAGTGATCACGCCAGAGGACACATGATGTGTATAACGTGAAATCACAGATGATGCATAGTCTGGGCTGCTCTGGGATGTGGTTGTTTCCTAGTACAAAAGTATCGACTTATTTCATTCAGTTTAAGGGTAGAATTTGAAATGTTGCTTGACAAAGACGATTAAGCCATTATTGGGGGGTTAGCAATCAGGACCATTACGCCAGCCGTTTCCAGAAAACGTTCATATTTAATGGCAGTAAGAATTGCTCGTAGCCTGAGTGCTAACGCTCGGCAATTTTGCCAGTACAATTGTGCCATTCTAAACTTTCTAAGGCAAAACTTAATTACCCAGAGTCCTGAAGTGCCATTAATCACTCGGTCCTAGACATTTCTGAAAAGGCTTCACCCCTTGGCTTTTAAAACGGACCAATACAGAGTAGATGGGTAGGCTGAGGGGCTACCTTCCTCTGGCTGGCGGCGATGACCGTGGGAAGCCAGCGGCTCTCGCGGGTGTCCATTAGCAGGAAGACCACGTGGTGACTGGAGATCAGGGCCTCCAGCTGCGCCACGTCCCGCCGGGCCTGGGCCGCCGTGGTCTCCGAGGAGTTCACCGGGTGGCCGGGCATGGGGATGCTCAGTGTGTGGCCCTCGGCGTTCTGTGGGGGAGGGGGACACATGTGAGGGTCACACACTGCAACTCTCCTGTCAGATATTGCTGATGTTGAAACTGGAAGGCAAATATGTCAGGAAGCCAGATACTCTGTCTTTCCTTCTGAACACATTTTCAGTCCCATAACCAAGTCCCTTCCCTTTTCAGGGATTTTAGCGATGAGCTCAAGCAGTATGTTACTGTTCCTGACAAATATGGGGAGTAGTGTGTCTGTTACTGGAAGGCCCGGGGTTCAAATCCCAGAGTGATAGCACCATTGGGCTCATGAGTATGACCCCTAACCCAAAATCGCTCCTGGGGCTGGCTGACACTGCATTTCAAAAAAAAAAAAAGTTGTTTTGGATAAAAGTATCCCCTAAATAAAATATAAAAATGAAAGCCAAATGCCAAAGGACAGTGGGCAGCTACAGGTCGCCCCCTAAAGGTCAAGTGCCTCGGTGCTTGATGACAGTGGTGCCACAATGCTGCTTTCCAATGCTGTCTGTGTAGAGGCTGGCTGTCTCAGTTACAGTTGCGTCCCTCTGCTCCTCACCACTCTATGGGGGCTGCCGGAGGAAGGGGACGAAAGAGCGGGAGTCTCCGAATAGCCGGACACGGCTCTGTGTGAGGTGGGGGGCCCTGCCACTGCTCTTCGGAGGCTCGCAACGGCGACAAAAGGGTGGAAGTAATTACTGGCGGGCCCCCTCTCTGCCAGCACGTCCGGCTAATTGGCGTGACACAGTGCGGGCAGAACAGGTAGACGGGCCGCTGGGGGGGGGCTCATTAGAGAGACAGGCAGGGAAAATCGATAAAGGAAGACGATATGAATTAATGATGCTCGCAGAATCAACAGGCCAGGAGGCTAATTTGATCACCACTGATGGAGAAGCGGATGCTGACGACTGAATGGGGGGCAGGTATTCCAGCGAGCTGCGGTCTGACCAATAAGATTAGGGCAAATGGCGGGGTTGGGGGGCATGTGACGCATGGGTGCTTTAGATTTTTAAGAACTTCTACATGACCACACAGTTCATGCAGTTCAAATCTTTTAATAAACAAGAATTGGCAACACATTCATGTTATGCACACACACACACACACACACACACACACACACACACACACACACACAACTCCTAGCAACCTAAACTCCACTTAGACCAAAGGCTGGGGATATAACCAATAAGTTTTTTCCCCTTTATTAAAAACATATACCTTAATCACACTTTTAAAGATCAGTCACCGACATTTTTCCTGCTTTATCACAGTGCTCAAGCCTATAGAATAATAACAAAAATAGTAGTTCAGTCCTGAACACCACAACCTAGATTCTGTCAGTACCTATTAAAATAATCAATTAACTGTGACTATGAAGAAATAAATTCAAAAAGCGTGCTTCTCCATCTTCAAAAATTCTTTTCTCATTTTATTGCATGAAGCGTATAATGCACCTGTTATTTTCATATAATTATGAGATCGTCACCAAAATAATGTTTAATCATCCAGCCATTTTAATTTAAGAACATAATTACTGTGTCATTGTGCACCCTCCCATAAGCCTGATTATAAGGCAGGTTACCTGCAGGACATCACTAAATGAAGGAGTTCACCAGAAGCTGAATTTGTGATAATCCACCAAAATGTGAGGAGCACCTGTACCATTTCAGGAGCCAGGGGGGCAGCGGCAGACAGTAACGAGGTTGCTGAGCCGCCCTCGTCACTGGGGGGGGGTTGTCTTGAGAATCTCCTCCCTAAGGCCGCGATTTCGCTCCACTCGGATACGGCAAGCGGAGAGCACGCCCACATGCTGAGCACCGATGACGTCCAGCGTTAGCGCTGAATCATAGCGGGCGAGGATCTCGTCCCCGCAACGTGCGCACACATCTGTGCTCCGACGAAGCACACCCCCCACTCACATACACCCACTCACCAATACACGCGTGTGCGTTCTGGCTTTCCCTAGCCACGTCATTCCAGGGCCACTTTGTGATATTTTCTTTTTCTCCTCTTTCCAGGAACAGATTCTGTCCGGAACATTAACAGCTCCAGTACCCTATGCATGATCAAGCTGCCGTAGGGCCCACACAAAGGAGGAAATACGCAAATGGGGGATGGGGGGGTCCGGTGACGGGGGGTTGCTCTCAGCGACAGCGTTTCCTTGGCAATATATCTCCCGGCCTGACAAATATCTGCCTGAGGGTACTGGGGATTTTTTTTTATGAAAGTGAAGTGCTTTAGGAGAAAAGCCTCATTCATCAATGTCCAAGAGTGAGAAGGCAGGGGTCTGAAAGAGGATCACAAAAATGCCACCAGTGACACTTTGATGCAATGGCATCATTTTCGAACACCAAGGCCCAGAGGATGAACAAACTCTGTTGTGGAATCGTCATGGAGACGGATATCTGAAACGCCACACTTACCACTCCGGGGAAGATCTTCTTTAGCCTCTCAACAGCGGCCTGCGCCTTGGCCTTCCCGCCCCCCAGGCAATCCTCGAACTCGTACAAGGGCTGGCGCACCGGGTTTGAGTAGGAGATGGTAGCATTGTCCACAAAGGTGATGTGACGCACCCCCCACCCCTATGGATCGGGAAACAGATAGATAATCTCATTCCGTGCATCCAGAACAAACCTGGGCGCAGAGCCCCATTGCCTCACAAAAAGCAAGGATTTGCATTATTCATTAATTCGTTTTCTCTGAAGCAGAACTATGCAGGGGGGATGGGAGGGGGGTGGAATCTGCACATACATAATTAGATGTTTACACAGCATGAAAAATTGGCCTTTTCTCATGGCGTGAACATTTACTGAAGCGACTGGAGTATATCCCCACTGAGCATCTCCCCCCGCCCTCCCAAATCCACTCCACACTGAGGACCCCATCCCGCTCACCATCAGGGTCCTCGCCACATTGCAGCCCAGGGTGCCTGCTCCCAGCAGCAGACACTTGGTGGAAACCACCTTGTCCAGATCCAGGGAGGGCACAAGTCTCCAGCGCATTAGCTTCAGGTTAAGGTCCACGGACGACTCCGCCAGCCTGGCACGTAAACAAGAGGAATGGACCACTGTTTTTTTTTTTCCAGAACCATCTCCTAACAATCTGAAAATAAGTCTATTTTCCAGCACAATACACATACACAGAAGCACTAATCCAATAGCATAATAAAACAGAAATTAATCCATGACTACAACTACACAGCAACAGCGATCAAACCAGTTCATTAATTTTCTGGTGACGGGCCGTTAGGGTTTCTCCCGGACTGTTTGTCCAACATTCGTATCTCTTTAAACAGTGTGGAGAAGGCAGACATGAGAATTGCCTTTTAGGGTCCATGCATTCGCTGAGGTTCACCATCCTGGGTCCCATCGCTCCTCTCTGGTTCTTCTCCCAGCCGACGGTCTTGGGAACTACTTTAGAAGACAGTTGCGCAAATCACAAAAAAGCCAAATATTTTTTACGTTCTGCCATATTTACAGATTTAAGCATTGTTCTAGAAAAAAGGTATTCATCTGTTCATTCATAATCCATCCATCTGTTATACTACATTCATCTCTGCATCTAGCATCTACAACTTTTTATCCAGTTCAGCATCACAGAGATTGAAGAGCTTTTTCAGGAATCATGATGCATGAAGCTGGGGTCACCTTTCAGGGACCCGTACAGTAAGGACAATTCAGAGACAGTCATCTCCTAACTGCTGCTTGGCCTGTGGGAAGAAAACAGTGTCCTCCGGGAACCCTGCCAAAATAGGCAGGGGGGGGTTTAAGATGATTTCAAGGGTCCCTCCCTAAAATATTTCAAACATAATTGGATTGGTCTGAGTTGGGGGCCCGATATAATATGCTTTCATGGGGGCCAGAATCTCCAGCGGCATCATAGCAAACATATCATGCGGCGTGGCGGCTCTGAAACAGAGACTGAAAAAAACATTCACGATCTCATTTTGGAAGACAGAACTACAATATCCACCCTCTCCCTCCCAACCCTGCTGCCGCAGGTGCAGTTTGTTCAGCTCTTAATTACGTTACTAATGTTTCACAATTCATCTTTCATTTCACAATTAACACCATAACACATGTAAATCACAAATTTATTATTCTAAAGTTACGGCAAGCTGTGTATTTTGTAAATATTACACATTACACTTATTGACGAACTTCGTGCGCCACATGACTATTTTGGGCCAATCGTGATTGAGCGATCACGCCTGCAGTAAAAGGTAGCCTAGTTTCATCAGCTCGAGATGGATAACAACATTGAGATTCAGACCCGCCTGGGCACATTCAAGTCAGTATTGTGGGGACATTTTGGTTATCCTGTAGAGTCCAGTATTTCATTTATTTTTACGTAGTTATTTCATGTGAAGTTAATCAAACACGTTTCAGTGTTCTTCTGTTTAATGCTCCAAATTGTTGGTGATTAATAAAAACGCAGAAATGTTAACCCGTTTTTCTTATTGACCACTGCCCCAGCACCCCCAAAAAACAAACAAAAAAAGATGAGGTATGAACCAAACTAGGACTCAAAAATTGAGGTCTGAACCGAACAATGGATTAGAAGAATCGTTACACCAACTAATAACATCCGAAAACACACACTTTTTGGTAACAGTGACTTTTTACTATAAATAGAAATCGCTCACTCTCCTCTGCCTACTGATAGTGTTTAACATCTAACCAAGGAAAAGATGATTTTCATGAAGTCATCTATTTAATTACCATTTATATTTGTACTAATTAACATTAGTATTCCTGATGGTTGTTTGCACGGGTTGCTTTATATCGCTAATTTTATCAACAATGTTGGTAGCTAGATAACTGACATCACTGTTAATTGTGAATGTAAATCGAGATTAGTATGTCATGCAAGTCCATTTAAAACACTGAACCATTCACTAACAGCTGTGTAAAGGTAGGCTTTTATTTGTGGTGCTAAGGGTGTCTCATTGTGCTGTTTTAGGTTCATTTTGTAAAGTAATTTCTGAGAAAATGCATTTTTTTCTACTCCTGATACAATGGATTTTTGGAGATACGCGACGAAATACAGTTCACACAAGCACAGAACCAGTGGCAGGAACTGAACTCCCAGCCCTGGATGTGAGAGGCCACAATGCTACCCACAATGCCAAAATGAAGCATAACAATGGAGAGTGTACTTCAATGTAGCCTTGAATGCTAATCTTCGCTCTCGAAATACCTTTATAACAAAAAATGGTCATCTTATTTGGAATCTTCACATAGAAGAGGGAAGAACGAGTCCATGTGTTGGATGAATAGACTTGATTAAATCACAAAGTGTAAAACAAAGACAGAATGAAAATGGATTGCGATTTTATCAGGAGACCCATCAGGCAAACCTGATCAAAGAACCCATATTGTTTAAGCTCCATTAATGAGAAGCAATGGGGAAGTTCTTTGCTCACCTGCAGAGACAGACAGCTGAGGGAGCTTGACCTGAAAGATAATGCTGTGCCGAATGGAGCGCGAGCCCTGTAGGGTCCTGTCCCTGAAGCACAGAACTTCGACGGCATCCACAAGCTCTCCCCTGGGGAACGGGGGGACAGTGGGTCAGGGTAACACTTTCAGAACCTACACAGAAATCAACAACTTCATCCAGGCGGAATTCCTCAGCCTGTCTCTACGGAAGCCATGTATTATCAAATCATCATTATCGTGAGCAAGAGTCCTTGTGCCAGAATCAGCCAGCAACGGGAGCCAAGGCGTCAAGAGAAACTCTTGCGCGAAGACATCTTGACTTCGAGTGGAAGTAGCTGGAATGCACCCAGGACGTACTCATAGACGGCGCATGAGGCTGTGCGTGCGAAGTCGTCCGAGATCTCACTTTACCATTTGCAGGCCACCAGAGCGAGCAGATTCCTCAGGGGCCATCCGGGATGTTGGGAGAGAGTACAAGGATCATAAACTCCCACGGTGATCTAGAAGCCAACAACAGACATTTATCTCAAAATTATGACTGAACAAATGTTGAATTTATCACCTTCATGAAACCTCCATTCCAACCTCCCTCCAAGTTACCAAAAAAAAAAAAACATTAGAACATAAACAGAGAGAGAAGCTGAAAATATTCAACTGACTTTAATATACCCATATTAAGCAAGACTGGCTACTTTGGTGTTTTTATTGCTAGAACGGTCATGTTTAAATGTTAGGCAGGATTCTCCACTGTATTTAACCATTACCTTCTTCTGGTCTTTAAAGAAACTGCTCCAGTTTTTCAGTGGAGACACCAGCACTGCTTCCTCTGAGTATCTGACCAGAAAATAAGGGACCGCTGTACCTCCATTCTCTTGGCAGAGCCCATCGTAGGCACCTTGCAAAGCTTCAATCTGTAACAAGGGGGGCGGATTGTGCAGGCAAAGACGAGAAACAGATGTTACCCTGAAGAGCAGATACGGAAATGGGGTGATTTGTGGGAGAAAAGTCAAAACATTTTTCTTCCTGCAGGTTCAATCACATGGGGACACAATAGAACCAAGGTATACAAAGACAGTAAGCAAAGTTAACCATGTGTGCAACCAGAAAAGCTCTGGTACCATTTGGCATCGTTTCAGTGGAATTATGAAACAGTCCTGCAGTTTAGATTGATTTAAGGCCTACACACTAATGCATAAAACATGCACTGATTATCATCTGGCGATCCAATGACTCGGACATAGGAAAGGGCCACCTTTGCCATCCCATTCAATCTGTTTCCATTCCGTCCTACGTCAACGTGCTGACAGCGTTTAGGCAGCGCCGCTGTGTCTGGCCTTATTCAGTAACATCGTTACTGCTGGATGGCAATTGAAGGCCTTCGAGGAGTCAGGCGGGTTTAATACAATCTACCTTTCCACAACAGGCATGCGGGAGGAATTACCGTTGTTTACAAAATATTTGCCTGTTTCTCCGGGATGCATCTCAATGAAGCATTAAATAAAGACTGTTGGTTCTTTGGCACCTTTTGATCCCTCTGCCTCAAAACACCTGAAAAGTCTATAGTTTCTTTAAGTTGCAGTTGGGAATGGAGCCAAAGTCCAGTGCAGCCAGATGGTCTGAAGGGAAGGGCACCTTGAATTTTTGACCCTTCATGCTGGCCTCACTTAGCCTTTGGAGTTCACTCTATTTAGGGAACTCTTGAAGCAGAAAAAGACTCCCGCAACAAGGTTTCTATTTTTGGTTTAATATGTAAATCTGGCAGATTTAGGACAGACGTCTGATAGTGTGAACTCAAAAAGTATCAGACATCTTGAGAAACCTGGGTCTCATGAAATTGTTTTTATCTTCGGTGGAAAAAAATAAAACTGTACACCCTGAGATGCAACACTTGTGGAATGAGTGCACAAAGGCCCCGGTGAGCCATTCATTTGGATGGTGCTGAATCCACACTGTTCGTCCAGGAAGAAGTTGGTGCTCGGATGAACATCCCACTCTGCCAATGCCTGGTCTGACCGGCACCCTTGTCGACACTCACAACACAGCCGGCCTGGTTTTAAGGGAGATCCATGCTTTTGGCTTGTAGTACAGTACCCAGTTGTGGTAACAGTTGATAATCACAGCACACATCTTACTTTCAGCTCGACGTCACACTCTAAAGTAACGCAAACACATTAAGGTTTGAAGGACATCACCCAACCACCCATCAGTAATTTTCCCATTTTATGCCTAAAATCACTCCTACCGATCACGAATACTATGTTTCCACCGAGCGGAGTCCAAGCCAGCCAAGCAAGGCAACAAGCTCCAGGTCCATTATCCTAGAAGCTAACTGAAGCAAATCTTAAGGCTGAACTGAACTGAAGCCCACAACATTTAACTTTCTATTTAGGAATGCAGCCTCCCAGTATCTGCTTTAAAAGCTAAGAAGTCAGAGGAGCCTGACAGAGCTTAGAAAAAGCTTAAAATCAGATATATTACATGCTACAGTTCTAACTGCTGACATCTAATCGGCATTGGCTAGAATATTGCAAAACTGTACTAAACAGTGCATATAGTGAATTCATTGGAAAAGTTCTAAAGAAACAAGTAACCTGGTGACTCAGCTGTGTTTTGAACCACAACACAGAAGACTGGTGTAGGCATCTTGGGCCCATTGTGAGCCTGATGAAATCTTCCTAAGGAGAGTTAATGAGGACACGGCTTGAGGTCTCATCTTAGCTTATAACACTGGATGCCAGATACTCTGAGATAAGAAAAGGACCAGAGGGTTAACATTAGCCAGTCCCACTAAGCAGTCACATCCTATATAGTCTGGACTGCTTTCATTTATTTTTTGTTTGGTCCCTGTATGTGATCGCAGCTTTAAGGGACGAATGACAAATGGACACTGATACAACTCGAGCCATCCACCCAACAACGACAGTGCATCCGCTGCAATTATGGTCAAACCATTGGCAGCAGAAGTAACGAACCTGCTTGGAAGAAAACCTTTTCTCCAGGGCGACGGGTGGCTGATGAAAGGGGATGGCCTCGGGGAAGCAGAGGGCCGGGAAGCAGAACCAGTAAAAGTAGCGATACTTCTTCAGATCCTGAGTGGAGACAGACAACCGCGAGAGTAGAGAGGCAGGGTTCACCTCGCACCTTTAGGTGAAATCTGACACCAGACACACTTACTGCAAAAGTCAACAGGATGAATTTGCACAGGACAGATGGATCCTCTACACAGCTGCCGGACTGTATCGCTTCCCAGATCTGTGAAAGAAAAACAGCCCCTTTAATCACTGAATAAAAAGACAGTTAATAAAACAATGGAAATTGCATGTCACATTACCAAGAAAAATGAGTGGCGATTATGCAAGACCAGCATTTAAATGAATGATACAGACAGTTTGCTCTCCCAAATGCTTAATGCGCATACCTCTTTCGCAGCGCCTTCCAGGAGGGCTTTCTTATCACATGACTTAAAAGCTTCTAATGTGTTGGTGTTGTACAGAGTCCCGAAAGCCGGACAGCATTTGGCAGGAGTCTGGCCATTTCTAAACAATCGGTGAAAGGGATTCAGGACAGAAAAGGAGGTATAAGTCATAGGCTGCAAGTAAGTGATTGGAAGATGGATGGACAGAATATTGATAAACTTTGTTAATCTAGTCAAAACCAGGGGCACTGTTAGAGATTTTGGACCCCATGAAAGCCAATCACACTGGGCCCCCAACCCAGACCAATCCAATTATTTTCCAAATTTTTTTAGGGCCCCTGTCACTGGGAATCACCCGAACTCCCTATACTGTATAAGGCAAATGAGGGAGCACTGAAGAGCCTGGATTCCTGATCCAAACCTATACTGCTTCTGCGCTTCGGGGAAGATGCCATTACAAATAACAGGAGAGACAGGGCTGTGTGATACTGCAGTGGCCGCTAACTTTGAACTGCGGTCACTACTGTCATTTTTTAGAAGCACCTTCTGCAGTTAAGCCTCTCACACAGAGTGCAGCAACACCAAGGACATCTACTGTGTAGCTTTCATTTGCAGTGGCAGCAAGCGGATCTCTCTCAGACATCCAGATGGCATGATGACCGCGGGGAGAACAGCGTGGAGGGGATGCTGCGCTCTACTGGATACGTGGTTAATGACGGCGATCGAAGGGAAGTGCAGAGACAGCTTAACAAGCATAATGATGATCGCGATAAAATGCAGGCTCTCTTCAAAAAGAATGATTATTATTATTAATAATAATGCCATAGACCTACAGTGATTGTATTAAAATTGTAGGTTAAAAACCAAATAACATTTACAAAAATTAAGTCAATCTCAGGCGAAACGAGCTTAGAAATTTAGCAGTATTCATCGCAAATGCTCATTTCCTTTACTGCAATAAAGCACGAGTTACGTACGAGATCAGCTGCGCGTGTTACGTTGAGCATATTTAGTAGAAGACACTATACCTCTTGGCTTAGAATTGGTCTAACAAATTCAGTTACTTTAGGTGGTTCAATGCAATCAAGCTTTAAACACAATAATGTTCCATGTAATACATTTTACCCTCTGGTCATTCTCTTCCAGCTATGTTTTTTTTTTTTTTTTGCTCGAGAGTAAATAACGCACACTAGACTCCCATAAAAAGTGAATTCCATCCATCCGTCTTCTAACCGCTTACCCAGTATGTGTACAGTTTCAAATGGTTATAAAGCAGATCCTGCTATATGCATAAAGACACACTTACACATCGAATGCACTGAACTCCAGGGTCAGGCGAGTGGGAAGGCCGACGGGATCACCTAAAACAAAACAAGCATTCTTGAACTTTGTCTCTCCATTGAATTGCTTTCTGGATTCTTGCTATGCTATGCTCTCACTCCAGTTCTGACTTACGGGTCATTCATCAGAAACCCAGCCTAGCCACACCTATGCCCAGTCGGCTGCCTGACAGCAGTATGCATCACAAACAATCTGCTACGCTCATGTGTCGATTTAGATAAAGGCATCAGCTACACAAATTTATTGTAAAAGTAATTCCATAGCTTAGATGCCACCGAGGGCCAGTTTGACCACCTCTGTTATACATAACCCTATAATCAACTCAACACGTTGCAACAAGAGTGAAGAGGACTGAGAACAGCAGCCACCACCTTACCATTGTAATAATAGCCCCTGATGTCTCTGGGACTCTCGTCCAGACGGTAGTCGTCGAGTTTCCGTTGGGTGAGCTGATGCCAGAAGCCGGCTTCCAGGGCGCTGCAGAAAGGGGCGAACTGCAGCTTCTGCCCGGCAGATTCTGCGCCGGAGGGTTCAGCGGCCATGCCAGCTCTCAGACCTGCTCCCCCGCGGTAAGATCTGTGGAGACAGAGCCTCAATAAGGCAGACCCCTTCCAGCAAGGTGAAAGAAACACTTCCCCACCTTCTGTTACACGTCTCTGCTGCTAATGATGAGCAGTTTTGGTCGAGCTAAAACATACCCAGGTACATCAGTTGGTGATTTAAGGATGTGGCTTAAAGTGTGCGTACTGCTTTATGAACAGCTGCAACTAGTATATTAAAATGCCAATATCTCATAATTTTTATTTACAAAAACATCAGCATGATATGTAGTTTATTTACAATGCTGCAAGTGAAAGCTTAATTACACTTCCCACCAAAAGGCTTGTTTTTACTACTTCAGCCCAGATAAACTACAACTGCTTCCCAGAAAGCTCTTGTGGATCCTCTCCCACAGCAGAATGTAGAAACCGTAGAATGCAGAAGGCATGTGCAGTCTGAAGCTGGTCACTGTGCATGATATTTTACGCTTGAGATAAAACGTTCTTAGCAGAATACAGTCTGCTCAAGGAAACTGCACATTCAATAAATCTATTTCTGCACAGATTAACCTAGCATTGCCTTTTTGTCCGGATTGCCTTTTACGGAAATATCTTATGACACTCCTGTCGGCAAATGCAGTAAAGACAATAGCAGATAATCTGAAATGATGTGGGCAGCTAATTTGGCAGGAAAGGATGCGAGGGCAACCCTAACCTCACACGTTATCAGGTGATTTATCACCACACTGTAAAAAAAAAACAAAAAACCTGACAATACCAATGGTGTGCCACTTTTAAAACCCCCTACTCTCTTCAGGTCTATATAGAAAGTGCACTGGATTCTAAAATGAACAGCTGCATCTCTATGCTTGAGAAATTCCCAGGATCGTGTGAGGAGCAGAAAATAAAATGCCTTCTCAAGCAACGCTTACAGAAAATCATTCATGTTTTCCCAAATCTGTCTGTCTATGTATTAAGATCATACACATTTCCATGTGTTCCCTGCTGCTCTTCTGTTTAATTTCCATGTTTACATTCAGGTACAAACAGTATTAATATTTCATAAAATTTTGCACAGTTCTTTGATGTGGCTGTTCTGATTTATTGTGTTCCTGCTATTTACTTGTACTTGGTTGGGTGATTAAAATGCAAATGTGCTCTGGGTCAGTAAGGGCATGCTTCCTGATGGTATTTCAATCCAAGTATGACCTCGCTATTTTAAACTGTTCCACTGAAGCACCCAGACTGTATATAAACGCATAAAATCCTAAGCTGCTGGATGAAAGCATTTGTTAAAAAACAAAATGCCCAAGGATAATCAGTCATGTTTAAACAATAAAAAAAAAAAAACATGGGATACAATTTTACAATAAGATCAAAACAACCCAAAAATCAACCACTCTCTTCAAAATAAAAGCAGTAAAATACGGAAAGTAGGAGTCAGATGCACAAATAAATTATCCTAACAGCGTCAAAGGCACCAAAAATTTGTCTCAATAAGCATGGCATTCCTTTTCACTTAGAGGGTACCAGATAAATTTAGCCAATACATAAAAGAAAACAGTAATACCAAAATTTTATGAACAAGTTTACTTTCATGTTGAAGAAAAACAAATTAAATCAAACTCAAATGGAGACTTGGTATGAATACGAACATATAGATTTGGAGTCCAAACTCATAACAAAACAAAAAAACTATGTAATTACTGGTTGAAGCACCAAGGCATTAGCAAGAAATGTCCCTGTAATCCATGCAAGCAAATCTGGAAGGCTTTACGATGGGTCACCTGTAACAAATGCACACATTTACCATACATCAAGGTGATAGCTACTGGCACACTGACACGGGTTTGTCTGAACAGTGTCAGTTAATTTGGCATGAAAAAACAAATAATTATTGCCATACCAAATTACAGCACCTCCTATTAACTTGCAATTCCACTGTTGTAATCATTACTGTAGTGGCTATTTTAGAACAGTAGAGCCTCCAGTTTGAGGTGTACCCCTGCCTTGTACCCTGTGCTGCCTTGTGCCCTGGCATAGGCTCCAGGCTGTCCATCACCCTGAGAAGAGAACACTGGCATCCCATTCAGGGTCTGCCCCAGAATTGTGCCCCATACTGCCTGCAATAGACGAATTAGGAGACGGATGAATGGAAATTCAGGTGGAATTCCCCCTTAAACAGAAACAATAACCTCTCCGGTCTCCATAAGTGATTGAAATTTCAACACAGTCACTTTGCACAAGATCAGACTGTGTTCCAAGTTCTGACAGATGTGTGGTTGTAAAGATTTCATTAAACAGGCTTATACTGACATCTGTATTAGGTTTTAAAAATAAAAATAAAAATAAAAAATCAGTTCTTTGCACCATTTAATGGAATGATTTCAGTGTTTCAAAACTGCTTCGGTGTATTTTATTTTGAATACAGTTTAGAACAACAGACCTACCAGCTCTTATTCACTTTTAAATGTTTAAAGTAATGTTGAAGTACAGATGATACAGTGTTCCCCCACCAAGGATAAGTGTTAGAAAACAGATGACTGGAAGTCCGGGTGGAATTCCCTTCAAACCGGTCATTTGCACATCCTCAAAGTTTAAACTGTGTTTACATTCCAAGTTCTGACAGATGTGTGTTTGTAAAGACTTCATTAAACATTATGTTTATGTTTACATCCATATAAGGACAAACACAGCAGTTGTTTATTGCTAATTATCTAATATTTCTTCTGGTCAATTACTTCCTACCTTAATATACTGATGCCACTGTAATTATTTTTGCTGTGCGTGCAGCTTAAGGCCTCCGAATACATAACAACTCCTGAAATTCATTAAGCACTCAGCATTCAGCAAACCACGTAGGCATCTTCAGCACAACTATAACCTATCACAGGACACGTCATCTAAACATCATCTGGTGGCTTAGAACATACAGAAGACAGGCGGCAGCTACCTGCAGTCAAGTGCATTTCCTACAGTTCCAGCTTAAAGCAAAGAAAAAAGGGCCTGTAGTTTGTCCTTGTGCCATTATCCATGTGAGAGAAGTTGTAAATCTCACAGGTGGTAGTGTAGATATACACATCATGTACTGCCTATGTTATGTACGGGTTGTTTCATAATAACAAAAGCATAATATTTAACAGGAACGGCATAATAGGATTTTAACTGTTTTTCAACCTATGTGAAACCAGCTTCACGCAAAATGACATATGATTGAAAGTGGTGCACCTTTTTCCACAGAGATTCTACTGGACATATTAATACAGAATCTAATCTGAAGCCCCCCCCAGCCCATCTGACCATCCATCCCAAGAAAAGTGCCTGGGTAATCTTGGGCCGCATCAAAATTTCAATCCATTGCTGCAATCACAAGACGCGCAAACAGAATCACAAAGCCGCCTTGAGGTGTCGTGTCCTCCAGATTTTTTAAGGACTCTGATCAAAAAGGTATCAGATTGGCTGGTCGGGGTTACAACAACCAGAGCTAAGAAATGACAGCTCTGGGGCAAAGAGATGGCTTAGATAAACAGAGCTGAATTTATCACAGTGAGCAGTAAAGTACCAATTTCGATCTCTCATTCTGCAAAATCTTTTTTGTTTTACACTGCCTGACTGTTCCTCCTGACAAGTTAGGTAATGCTGCATAGTTTTAAAAATGTCACCATGCAAAAATGCTCATATTTCATAAATGGTATTGTTAATACCCTTTTATTGGAGTAAGAATAACCATCAAGGCTATGTATTCCACATGATAAGTTCCCCAACACTTAACTCGATATCAAGTATTCAATTTATCATATAATTGGCTGTATGATAACACACTACAAAGCAAGTTTCAAAGCCAAAACTGAACTGGCTATATCACCAGGTATGTAGTCAACATTTTATATTTTAACACATAAATGCTTGTAAAGTCCTAAACCATACATTACAATCAAATGGAGAGTAAAATTAGACTGCAACCAACGACAGAAAATTCTGGGGAAGTGAAGTTTTCCCTCTGCCATAAACAAAGCAGAGAATGACAGAAATTTCCTAATACTTCACAGAGATTACACATGGAACACTGTAGACTAGCGCTTTACGCATAATTTACTTACCATGTTTTTGTGCAAATTGTTGTAAAACACCAAATCTGCTTATTTCTGGCCACCCTTTACAGTGCATATATTAAATGTTGTGAAATTCCCAGAGCTACCACCCAGCCTCTTAAAGAAGATACTCGTCACCATGGCACACACAAGTACTTGATACTGTACACACATTCCAGTAAGTGCAGTGAACTAACAGATGAATACTCACTCAGTCTCCCAGATTCCAGCATCAGGCGTGTAACCCATTGCAGACAAGCTGATATCCCATTATCTTTATTTACCTATTCAGTGTTAGTTTAGTCATTACATTTATTCCACTCCGTTGTACTGCTGCTGTATTACTTACTTTCACATTGCATGTCAACGGGAGCTGGTCCATAAAAGTAGAGGAGGTAGTACTGGTTCTGTCTTCGAGATTAAATTGACACAAGTAATTTTGAAATAAATAAACTATAATTTTGCCACTTAAAAACATATTTTCTCGCTTCTTTGGAAAAGTTCAATGTTATAATATTGTAAAGTATTCTTTTTACCTCCTAAATTTTTTTGCCACCAGTCGCCACTGACGTATATAAATCCTTGTGTCCAGCCCCCCTGTTTTGACCTGTCCTGTGTTTTGCATTTTAAGTCCTGTGAAAATCCCTCCCCCCTCACTGCTATTGAGTGTCACACCATGGTCCTGGTGAAACATCATTTCGTGGCACTGTATACCTGTATATGGGTGGCATGATAAACAAAGCCCACTTGACTTGTCATTCACTAATTTGGTCAAGGCAAGGGGAGGGGGGGGAGGAGTGAAAAACACTACCAAACAAGTAGAGCATTAAGCTAACAATGCAGAGGTTGTGGGTTCAAATCTCAGGGAGGTAGGGAGAATACGCTGATTACAGTGCATTGCCAAACCCACCATATGACAAACACCTCAGGGATGAGAACTTGAGCGCAGCCATGTGGCAGGTGATACCTCAGCACCATGCTAGCCTGTCACCAGTGTGAGTTTTTTCCGGTGGCTGGAGTGTCAATCCTGCAACCAACCCCCAAGTTTCTCCTTGTAAGTTGGAAAACCTCCTTCTAGGGCTGGATGTAGATTAACGTCATACCCAGGACGAAGCAGTTGCAGGTTAAGGGCCTTGCTCAAGGGCCCAACAGAGTAGGATCACTCCGGGCATTCACGGGATTTGAACCAGTAACCTTCCAGTTTCTGGCACAGATCCCTAGCCTCAGAGCCACCACTCCGCCCATTTCTAATCTCAGGGGACACAAGTAAATTGTAATTCTTCCATCTACTGTAAGTCACTTTGGATATAAGCATCAGATAAATGACTAAAATGTAAAAAGTCATTATTTTTGCCAGAGCAGCACAGAATACACAGCATAAAGCAGGGAAGCAAACATCTCTTACCTCACGGTTGCTGAGGAACATAGACTGAAACTCATGACTAAATCTATGAATATTCATGCAGGTATGGGCAGCCCATGTTAATAACCAGACAGTGTAAAAATAATGTGATGGGGGTGGAAGGGGGGAATTAAATTTCTGCATACTCACTGATGTTATACGTGTATTAGAGTCCACCACGTCATATCTCATGTATGTAGAAACTGACTTGGCTGCATGTTTCTCAGAAAATATAGCACTGCATGAGATATTATGCAAGACCAGTGTTTTTTGTAAAAATGACTCCACATAAAACGTAAAAATATTACCTATTATTGTGGTAAATTTTGGTTAAGCTGAAAGGTGGTGGTCAATAAATTTCATCAAGTAAATAATGAGAAGTCTTCTAACTTGATTTTCTTAAATACTATAAGTTATTGAGATGTTGCGAAATTTAACATTGGGATTGAGAAAGTAATATTGAAGAGAAAACTACAATTGTACAATTTCTCAAGCAGGGATCTGGTCATGTCAGGCGACATAATTCGATAGTCGATAGACAGTGTAATGCATGACGTTTGGACAAACTTATGTTTATGGAAACTGGGTAATTTTGAAATAGAAAGCAAAAATCAAGTGGCCCTTAAACATAATGCTAAAAGACCAAGAATTTATTCGGAAATTGCACAATTGACTTGGACACCAAACCAGAAAATAAAGGGAAGGACGTGGAACTATGAAGACTGTACTCTCCATCCGTTCCTCAAACGGACTGTTTCCCCTTTTCCCTAACCCTGTCTCTAGGTACTGAATGATTCCAAAACACGCCACTCGTCAATCATTAATAATTTTTCCCCTCAAAACCTCACAAGATGACAGTCAAATCTAACAAAAATACTTTAACCAGGAGATATCATCGGTCTAGATTTACACAATAGTGTAAATATAGAAGCTCAGGCAAACAGCTGAACTAATGCAGTAATAAGCAATGAGCTAGCGACCTACCCCAAAATAACATTTTAATCAACTCAAAACTGCCGCAGAAATTAGCAAGACGACCAAAACGTTATGACGGGTACTGGCGCTCGACAAAACAAGCAACGATACAAGAAAGCAGCAGAAAGCAAAACTTGGACAATTCTCACGTACATGTGTGAGAAAAACACTCACCGAAGCCGCACTTCCTCATCCGGTGTGATACGCAATGACGTCGGAGCTGACGTCAGACGCACGGTGCGTTCCGTTTAGAAACATGTCACGTATGCGAGTAATATACCACTAAAATGGAAAACTGGACTGTGTCGATGGAAGGTGGCAGTTGCGAACTAATCACCTTTCGAATTTTTCATCTAGGCTAGACGTAAATAGACATTTTAGGGTGATTAAGGTGCCTTCACCATGGTATAAAAGACGACGAACCAAAATAGAAGCAAAAATAAACAAACGACGATACAGGAGAAAACTGACAGCAATCTATAAGCACCATTCCTCTTCATTTCTAAACCGGGGCGTGAAATCAGGCACTGATAAACAACCCGCCGAGGGGGGTAACAAGTCGAATTAGCCACCTAGCAAGCACACATTTAAAACCTAATGCTATTTGTAACTCTGTACGGTCGCTGTTGTTCCTTGGTATATCCTGATAGTTGGGCGATGTGGATTTTCCAGTTTGGCTGTATTTCACACGCACCGCCTCAGTGCGCCCCGGCCTCTGAAGGAGCGTTCGAACAGGTGATGGCGGCTCAGCTTTAATTAAAAGGCGCATCATGCGTTTGCACAATGACAAGGAGTCAACCTCCAAGACATCCTGAAGGCGAAAACATGCAATTTGCCTTGTCAAGTCTTGCTGCATGTTTCTTTTCAAGCTTGAATACGCGTTTCACTATTCGGCGCATTATATAATATGCATTTTTTTCTAATTTGTTCCAGTAATTTGATTTACAACAATATAACTAACGCGGTTAAACTGTATTACCTATAACATTTACACTTGTATTGCTTTGAGTGGAACGTTGATTAAAAATGACCAGATTCATCGAAGCTGTTAGAATTGGCTTTGGCAAAAATAATTAGAAAATTGTTTTAAGTTGTAACTAACAATATCCCAATTAAGCCTCAATGGAGTGATAATGTGTTAAAAGAAAAGGGCGGTATAATAATGTGTTTGTGGAACCTTAATCAACAGAAGGACAGTAGTCCTGGAAAGATAAGATTTCATCTCACACTTGCCTTTTGTAAATGTTTGCCTAGGGAAGTTGTCAATATTTCCCATTTTTGAAAATCTATATATGCACGTGCATAATATGAACTTTATGTGCATATGTCATTTTACCCTCTGTCAGAGACAACGTTACATTTTCTGATTTCTAACTTCCAGTCTTCAGTTATTCATCAAACTTGTATAGCTGGATTTAATGACAGAGTTGACAAAAGAATGACGGTTTTATGAAAATAACGGAAATGACAGGCACTTATTGTGCAAGCATAAAACATTAGATTCCCTGAAGTAAAGAATACAGTAATAGCCAAGGGAATAGCCTGTGTTCAGAGTGTATGTTTTAATCTTCATGTTACACCTGCTTAATAGGTAATGATGGCAGCTTTTGGGTGTTTTTCTTATATATGTGCTGTGTACATTAGTATGCAACTATGTTAAGGTTTGCATATTCAAAAATGCAAACATGTACAACAGATTTCAGGAAGCATGTTACCCATGAGCTCAGCTTTTTGCTATCATAATTAGGCTTATTTTACTTAAGATACATGTGCAGTTGATGTTTCTTTATGCTTACTTTTGACTCATGCTCTTTCTTCATCATCTGTCAGATAAATTTCCCTCTTTTATTACCAAACAAGGATTTAGTTGTTAGTTCTCCAGCTGGGAAGTTTTTCCCTCCAGATTTGTTATCACATGTTTCGACCTTTATCTCAAGTGGCATTTAGAAGTTCAACAGTTCACCACAGGTTAAAAAATGTGCATAATAACAGGTCTTTTTTCACTGAACATCAGCAGTGACTTATAATGTTTTGTATAACAAACGGTGTTCCAATTACAGGGAAGAATCTTTGCTCATTAATAACATTCATGACACCCATAAAGATTAGATGCAAAACTAAGTGTTATTGCTAGCACTGGAAAAATATTTTTTGAATCTTTATAAGCACACAAGTAAATTATTTTTAAAAGATATACTTTCGACTTCAATGGATTTCCAAATGAATAGCTGAGAATACACATACATCCGTCTTTGCTACAGTAATGTGTAATACTTATGAATGACAATATTTACACAGTATAAAGAAATGTGACTTAATAAATAAATAGTATATGAATATAGTCTTTATTATAATTAACATTATGCTCTGTGTCCTAAAGAATCTCTCAGTTATCACTCAAAAACAGATAGGATTCTACAGTGGAAATCACTGCGTGGGTTCAGGAACACTTCAGAAAACCACTGTCTGTGAACTCAGTTCATCACTGCATCCACAAATGCAGGATGAAACTCTACCATGCAAAGAAGACACCATATCTAAACATGATCCAGAAACACCGCTGACTTCTTTGGGCCCAAGCTCGTTTAAGATGGACTGAGGCAAAATGGAAAAGGGTTCTGTGGTTTGACGAATCAAAATTTCAAATTCTTTTTGCACATCATGGACACTGCGTCCTCCTGGCTCAAGGGGAGAGAGACCATTCAGCTTGTTATCAGCAGGCAGCTCAAAAACCAGACGTCGTCTTTTAACAGAAGGTTTTGTATATTTCAGCAAGACAATTCCAAGCAAATATTACGACAGCGTGGCTCCGTAATGGAAGAGTCTGGGTGACAGAATGGCCTGTTTGCAGTCCAGATCTGTCACCTACTGAAAACATTTACCATATCATGTAAAGAAAAATACGAAAAAGGAGACCCCGAACCATTCAGTTGACATCCTATATCAGGAAGGAATGGGACAACATTTCCACTATCAAAACCCCAGCAACTGATCTCCTCAGTTCCCAAACATTAACAGAACATTGTTAAAAGACAAGACTATGTATCACAGTGGTAAACATTCCCCTGTCCCAACTTTTAAAAACTGCGTTTCTGGCATCACAATCAAATTTAGCACGTGTCATAAAACAAAAAAAAATCTGTTTCAATATTTCATTTGTTGTCTTTGTTCTCTTTTCATTCAAGCACAGGTTTATATGATTTGTAAATCATTGGGAGAACATTTTAAAATGAACTTGAGGAAGCACTTCTTCACACAGCGTGTAGCTGGAGTGTGGAATAGTCTTCCTGCTAGTGTGGCGCAAGCTAAAACCCTGGGTTCCTTTAAATCTGAGCCAGATAAGATTTTAACGACTCTGAGCTATTAGTTAGGTTCTCCCCAAACGAGCTCGATGGGCCGAATGGCCGCCTCTCGTTTGTAAATTTCTTATGTTCTTATCTTCATTGCATTCTGTTTTCATTTCCATTTTACGCAGCGTCCCAACTTTTTTGAAAACGGGCTTGCATTTATGCATTTTTTTGTGCAAGGCCACTCTATAAATGATCCAACAGGTAATTACTGTGATTATGGTGCCGTCACCATTGCTTAGAAGATGAGAAACCAAAAGCCAAGCAAACAATCAAGACCTTGAAAAACTATATAAACCTTTCCTTTTCATTTCTGATATGCGAATACAGAAGTAGTTGCCAATCAAGTAACACTTCAAATGGTCAAGTTGGTTGACAAGTGAAAACTGAGCAGAACAAACAACTCTGGAAATGATCCAACTGACTACAGATACTGTTTTGGGAGAAAAACAATTTGGGATCAAAACAAAATGATTAAAATGATTGGTCAGATATTCTGATCCAGCTGACAATATAAAAAATATAATATAATATAAAAATATACACTGGCTGGCCAAAAAAATTGCACACTTTAATATTTCATTGGACCACCTTTAGCTTTGATTATGGTGCCCATTCCTCAATGCATTGTTTGCAACAATGCATGTCAACATTTTTTTTTCCATCCAGATTTGCATTCATTTCTCATCAAGATCTTGTATTGATAACACTGGTCAACACTGAAATTGTTACTGACTTAAAAAGGTCCTAATCTGTAGTATCTTGGTGTGCTGAACACGAATATGACCATGAAAAAAAATTATTGGCTCTCGTTTTGAAGATATTTCAAATAGTTCATTTTCTATGTTTCACTGTGTACATTTATGCAGTAGGACTGTAACAACATCCTAAATAAGCCTAGAATGATGCAATATTGCATCACATTACATAATACCATCATGCGCACATATTCCAGAGTTTACTGCATCATCTTCTGATGCAATGCAGTACTACTGCCAGGCAGCTGCTGAAGTAAGCTGACGTCAGCAGTGTACTATATAAAGGTTGAGCATTTAAAATATGTCAGACTTAGTGGGATACAGTTTAAGCTACTGTTACATAAAACTGTTATTATTTTATCCATTTAGTTACAATACAGAACACTAATTATTAATTAATTAATTAATTAATTAATGCAGATTACAAAAAAACTAGAGCCAATTTTGCATTCTGTCATATTTGTGTTGAGCACATAAAAATTGATAAGAAATGACTAATTTCATTTCAGTAACATAACTTTTGTAAAAATTTGTTGACCATTGTAATAGGTTGAACCACCCCACAAAGTGTTTCTCAGCACATCTCAAAGACTTTCATTGAGGTTAAGGTTTAGGTCAAGACTCTGCGGTGGCCAATTCATGAGTGAAAATGGGTCCTCATGCTCCCCGAACCACTCTTTGACAATTCGAGCCTGATTAAACTTGGCATTATCGTCCTGGAAAATGCCCGTGCCATTAGGAAAGAAAAAATCCATTTATGGTATAACCTGGCCATTTATCGCATTCAGGTACTCAGCTGACGTGACTTTATTGCTGTGTAACGTCGCTGAGCTGTAATAATGATCCAATCATTGACTCTTAAGTATTTGCTGATTTAAATTCAAACAGTGACTTTTCCTTGGCCAGGCACTATATAAAATGTCCATTCATCGATCCATCATTTTTGAGTAAGTGCTCATCAGCTTAGGGATGTTGTGATTTGAAGCCAGTAGAGGACCAGGCAGGTTGAACCGCAGACATTTTTTTCATCCAGATTTGCATTCATTTCTCATCAAGATCTTGTATTGATAATAGGTAAGTTGAACCACCCTGTAATGTCTTTTTCAGCACATCTCAAAGACTTTCAGTGAGGTTAAGGTCTAGGTCTAGGTCAAGACACTTCGGTGTGCGTCTATGGCATGATTCTGACAGACACTCAACAACAGTAATTTACTTCTCTTCTGAGTATGGGAGGAAACAAAACGTCAATATATACTAGGTTCAAAGCTATAACAATTCCGTATGTGTGAGGCAACATCAGGACTCACCAACTCTTCTGTAAATATAAAACAATTTGGTCTAATTAGTCTGCAATTTCAGAAGAAGGGATGAATTGATAATATCAAATATCTCATGGTTCCACGCAGTAATACATATTTATTATCAGTTTAGAGTACAATTGAACACTTGAAAACACAAAGCAATTACGTTTTATGAGGAAGAAAGTCACCAGAAACCTAGAATGAAAATATCAATTACGAATGCACATTTTGAAGGTCTCCGCTAGTGCATGTGAAGTAAACTTTTAAAAACCCGCTTGAAATTCTCATTGCAGAGCGGGTAGATGAACGGGTTTAGGGTGGAGTTGAAGTAGCCAAGCCAGATAGTGAACATGTGAAGGTCATGGTGGATACACGTCTTGCAGAAGGCCATCACCATGAAAGTGACAAAGTAGGGGATCCAACACACCAAGAAAGCAGCAATGATGAAGCCAAGCTGCTTGGCCGCCTTGCGTTCTTTGTAGGCTCGCAGGTTCTGAATGCACTGTTTCGACTGGGCGCAGAACTTCTGCCATGACTGCTTCAGGGTTTGCACATTTGTTGAGTCCAACTTCAGGTCAGTCCCCGGAGGCCAGGGAGAGGCCACAGGGTGGTGGAAATCACCGTGACAAACGACGGCAGCATACCTCTGCACGTCAGACATGTGGGTTATCTCACAAACCCCAGACACAGACTTTGGAGATGACAAGTTGCAGTCATTGACAGACACGAACATTTTTGGGACCTTGTCATCGTCCGACTGCAAAATGCCAAGGGGCAGAGAGGACAGCCTCAGTGGCGTTTCAGGTCCTTGGTCTTCCGCAAGACAAGAAGACGAAGGGACATGTTTGTCTGTATCTTTTACAGATTTTTTTAAGTGTTTTGGAACAGTAAATAGTGACGACTGATAGCAACATTTATTGATCTTTTTCTCTGACCAGGCTTCATCTGTCTTAGCATCACCATCCATGTCCTTTGAATAGCATGGCTGACCTAAGCTATACTGGTCTAGCAGATCGTCAACATTGGAATAATCCGGTGGAGTACTTTGTTCAGTTTTGGCGGGGTTAAACTTGAGGCTTTTTCTTGAGAGTTTACGCTTTTGTGTAATCCTGTGTCTCTTTATTGAATTCTTTAGTTTTTGAATGCATTGCCTCTGTCGGTAATGTTGCCTCACCACCATGTAGATCCTCATGTAAAACCAGAGCATCAGCAAAGACGGAACATAAAAATTCAAAATGGCTGTCAAAACTTTGAACCAGGTGACGAAGCGGAAGTCCGTATCGCATTTATTCTCTGTCTCTGGTTTCGGGTTAGAGTCAGAAAAGAACCGCCAACCCAGAATGGGGATAATCCAAGTCATGGAAAGAAGCCATGCTCCAGCGATCATCAGAATGGCTCTGCCTCTGGTACGGTACTGCAGGTACTGGAGAGGCTGGAGGACGGAGCGGTACCGGTCCAAACACAGAATGAACAGGCTGAAGATGGAGGCGGTGCTGGCGACGTAATCCATGACCAGCCAGAACTGGCAGACTATGTGGCCGAGCCTCCACTCATCCTCCAACAGGTAGATCAAGTTGAGTGGCATGACAGTGGCGCCGACCATGAGGTCAGCCACGGAGAGGCTCACGATGTACAGGTTCCCCACGGTGTGCAACGTCCGCTCCTTCTTCACAGCGTAAAGCACAAGGACGTTCATGACTACTGTCAACAGGGACACTGTGCCGAGGAAAATGCCCAACAATGCATTGTTCACATGAAGGTTGAGCGATCCTGTTAAGCCGGTATGAATCTGTGCTCCAACCCCAGTCTGGTTTTCAGCAGTGTCCTTTACGTAATTGTCAGTTAAGAGATGTCCTGGTGTTGGCTCCATCAAGATGCACGCTGTGGAATCCTCACATGGTGTTCCGTGATTGGCATGTGGCAGGAATGGTACTGGGGATCCAAAGTCTCGTAAAGACGCTCTTCTGGGAAACCTACACAAAAATATACATTAATGTACTTTGTAAAACAGGGAGTGTTTTACAGTAATTTAGTGATTTTATAAGTGACTTTATTAATCCCCATGGGGAAATTCTCTTTTCGCCTACCCTGTCTTGCTCTCCATGAGCGACACAGACGTTAGGCACATGCACAGCATTTACTGTATATACGTATCATTCATAAATAAGAAATTTGAACTTGAAATTGACCCAAACACATTTTGTCATTTTAGAGGTCAGAGACTATACTTTCAATGCTAAATATATTAAGTGATGAATCATCATCTTATCCTCCTCGATCCAGTGAAGATCTACTTAAAAATTAATCCTGAATAAAATATTTGATTTGGCAGGAAGAGGAAGTTGGCAAGGTCAGAACCCCCAAACATGTCGTCCTAAAGCCCAAATTGTCCTTTTTAAAGAACAACAGGACTTAACGGAGTGGCATGCATATAGCATCAGAAACCTGAGCCAAAACAGAATGCCCTCTAAGTCCTCTGTAAGTTTTCTTCTAGCATACATAATTAAGTATTAAGCCATTTGTATTAATAAGAGTACCTTGCAACCATTTTATTAAATTGCCTCCCTCCAGACACAACCTGGAATTATACATAATACAGAAGTAATCCTACTTAATTAATTTATTTTGCACAAAGCCTTTCTTAATGTCCATAAAACAGACCTAACCTTCCCAACTAGAACTGTCACTGTTACATGACAACATTTATGCTCCTTGATATAATCCACTTGAAAACATTTCTTCACTAGCACTGTGATGGCATAAGAGAGTGATGACTGATGCCACTTTCCCTGAATGCGTCAGAATGGGAATGTTCTACAAGAAGTGCATGCTGATTCAACTCTTAAGCATGTGAAGCCAGTGCAATAATGATATCTAGGGGTCGCAGTTTAAGTGCCATATAATCTGTATGGGAATATTAGTTAAAACATTTAACAGTGAATAAGAGCAGGTAGTTCTACTGTTCAAAATTTGATCCAAAATAAAATGCACTGAAGCAGTCTTTTATACTCCAAAATCTTTCCGTTATATGGAATAAAGGGCTCCTGTTTTGTGTACGTAATTTAAATGTCAATATAAACCTAATGTTTGATTAAATCTTTCAACTGCACATCTATCAGACCTTGTAACGTAAACATTGTTTAAACTCTGAGCATGTCTAAAGTGACCGTGTGAAATTTAATCCACTCATGGTGACCGCAGACATTTTTTTTTTTATTAAGGGGATTCCACCTGAACTTCCAATCATCCATTGGACAATTTTCCTTGGCAGGGTTGGGGGGCGGTTGTAGGGCATCATAGGTCATTAGGGGTAGACTCTGAATGGGGTGCCAGTCTGTTCTTGAATTCAATATGATTTCTCTTTACTTTGGTCATGACAATTTATATTAGATCCTGATTTATGTTGTATGCATAATAGCATTAACACATGCCTTTTGTTTCCAGTTGTGCAAAATGCAGGTGGCAGTCGGCAGTCGCATACAGTTCCCAGTGAGATGTCATCTATTCCGTAATTCTCAAACTTCTCATGGCACCAAGTATTTATTGGAAAATGAGGATTTAAATACCATCAAACAAACCCTCGCTTTAAATGTAAATGTCACTATGTAGGTGATATGCTCCGAAAGATTAATAATTTTGATTGGCAGTAGATCACCAGGAATTCCTTTTACAGGTCCTTTGGACGTTAGACGTAGTGGCAATAAGCAGATGTTACATTATTTGCACACACACACACACACACACACACATATATACGTATACACATTAATGCAGTCTATAGATACTAAATCTTAAGATATAATATAAGAAAAAGTTCCTTTTTGGTGTTTTTTTTTTTTGAGGCATGGTGATTCACCTCAAGTGCGTATCTCTAAATAGAGATAATGCCAAATTGGCTTGTCCATATGTGCAATATATCAGCTCACATCTTGCCCTGGAGTTGGATTATGTGTAGCAGCTGCTGCTGCAGAAATACTTCATTTCAGAATATATACTGTGCTGCGGGGGAATCTGACGGTGCTGTGAGAAACATTCAGCTGTAATGTGAATGGTTTTGATCACACGATATCAATGAGGTGCATCTTTAGAAATGCTTTCACCACCAAGGACACCTTTTCTATACAAACACTGTATCAGAAATACAATAATCATGGCTCCCTTACATTTACAAGACTATCTGAAACTCAGCATGGTCAATAAATTAGGATTCTATAATTAATAACAGTATATGAAAACCAAAAATTGTTACATTGATCTGTAAAGGTCATACACCCAGCAATGGCACTGTATATATTATATATACACACACACACACACACACAAACACACCTTCCATGCACTTGGAAGCTAGTGATTTTCCCTCTGAATAAGGGGGGAGGGGCCGGGGGTAAATACTCACCTATGTCACCTTTACATATTCTGATTAAAGATAGACTATATAAACAGTTTTTAACAACGGCTTACACGTTTCATCGGAAGTGACAATTAAGAGTACTTAAGCCTACAGCACGAGTCGGGCTGTTGGATTGCCTTGCATTGCGCCGAAATGTAGACTCGTTTAGAAACACTTTGTTTTATATCAGACAGGCGTGTAATCAAGCACAATTAACCGCATACAGTAATTTTGAACAATGAGCACATAATCCAAAAGCAAAGTGACACGGTGTAACTATAAATAAATGCGTTGTCTTCTGCACGACAAAAACATTGCATAATAACAATGCAACACATCACTGGTTTCTTGACCAGTAATACCTGTTGAATCGGCTACTCCAAACAGTTTAATATAGAATTCCGAAGTACCTGCGACACGTTTAACTTCAAACAAAAACATTCAAAGTGGGCTTTGTAATTCTTTTTTGAGTTACACTACTATTCTGCAGTGCTTCAAGTGATCATGTAAGTCGTATGATTATGAGCGCGTAGGTTAATGTTCACTATAATTAAATACTTCCTAAGGAAAAAAAGCATTTTGTACATCTAATGAAATTATAGAAAACAAACATCACTACGTTTGTTAGTCTCTAAAAAGGACAGACCTTAATTAATAATAGCGTATAATTTAAAAAGGTCGAATATATACAAAATGAGGCGTAACTTACCTTGATGGAGTCTAAGCTATCCGGTAAGTGCGGGAAAGGATCCGGCGTAAGAGAGCCGAACTGCAGCAGCAAAGCGTCCCCTGGTTAATAAGAGGCTCGCTGTTTCCCAGCGCTTCAAGGCATGTGCTAAGCGATCGCACCCACTTACTCCGATACCCACACGCCTGAACACCCGAACCTTTCCATCGCATTTCCCTATGTCCCAGTTTGATTTGCCAACTTGGAAAAAAAGCAAAATATTGCCCATAAACACGGGAAGGTTCATAAGGTGTCTTCTCATAACATACTAAAGTTGCATCTTCCCATATATTGCACGAGGTTTACTAAGTAACACCTGACTTCATGAGAAAGACGCTATGAAATTTTTGGCCACCCCCAGGTGCGCGAATAGCGCAGATGAGGACCGTCACTGATGCTTTGAAGAAAGCCGCAAGTGTTGACGTGCAGTTAGGAGTCACTTCCGTTAGGGGAGCATTTACGCGTGTTTAATGGCAACTGCCTATGCATTTTCGGTTTTCCTGGGGTCTGAATGAAACACCCCCCTAGTTTGGCGTTTTTTTTTTCTTTCGCAAACAGAGCAGAGAAAGATTAGCGTCTTCAGTAGCTTCATCCAATCAGCAGTCTCACCCAATTACCATAGGCTACATGAGACTGGGATGGCATTAGTCGACGAGGAACAGAAAGAGAAAACCAACCACGACCGCGAGATACTTTATCTAGTTTAGTGGATCCCTCTTTCAATACTTGTCTCTGTGAAATCAGTTGATAACAATAGTTTTCACAGTCAGACTGAAATCACTTGGAAACAATAGCATAATAGCTTAATGGAACGGAACATAAAAATCTCATAAATACGATCATAAAAATGATATTTGTCAGTATTTCCGTTCTTGATCATTATCATGTTCACATGTTCATTAAAACAGTGAGACCTGTCCGAATTTCAACAGTCACTAAGGGCGGTGATTAAAAATAGCCTGCGTTTAATTGAACCGCATTCAACTCCATTCAGAGTATTCCTGATATGTCCTGAATGAAATCATCACAGCTGGATGAAACAGGATAGAATCACGTTTAGCTCATAATTTAAAATATTCTACAACAGAAAGTAAATCTCACTTGATTCTGAGACGGAAGCACGGGTGTCAACATGTTATCCTGACAAAGGGGGCAGCGGAGGACATTCAGAGAGCCCAGGGGCCCCAAGATCAGCAAAATCAGGGACGCCCAAACAGAGGCTTTGTCGAGAGGCCCAGAATTTTGCCCCAGCATGGAAATATTTATTTGAAACACTGGTTAAAGGCTTGTACTAGTAGCCCCGCATCATGTAGTTAAATGGATTAAATCAGAAGAGGGGGATGCCTTGTCCAGTACAGAGGGGGGCAGGGGGAGGCCAGGAATAAGTCATTCTGTACATACAATTTATTAGTTATCATATGTATTTATGATCACAATCCTAAAGGTGCAGTACCTTCCTTCACTTTAAATGAATAGGCCTACAAAATAAAGTAAAAATGGGATCAAAAAAGTTATTTTTATTTAAAACGGATATTGTAGCCTACACATCGTGTGGTTGAATTTTTTTAAAACATAACATGTAAATAAAATTTTTAAAATTTGTTTATAAATGGCTCATCACCATCCATCCGTCCATCCATTTTCCAAACCGCTTATCCTTTTGGGTCGCAGGGGGTCCGGAGCCTATCCTGGAAGCTATGGGCACGAGGCGGGGAACAACCCAGGATGGGGGGCCAGCCCATCGCAGGACACACACACACACCAGTCACTCACACATGCGCACCTACGGGCAATTTGGTAACCCCAATTAGCCTCAGCATGTCTTTGGGCTGTGGGGGGAGACCGGAGCACCATGAGGAATTCCCACGACGACATGGGGAGAACATGCAAACTCCACACACATGGAAACCAGGCGGAGACTCAAGCCCTGGTCCCAGAGGTGTGATGAGCCCCCCCATGGCTCATCACTACAAGTAATATTCCTGCTTATTCATTTGTAATGTCCCTAATAGTCCAAAATGTTTTAAATTATCAACTTAACCACGGATTGTTCCTTAAACAATCTAGAATAGTCTTCCTAGTAGCCCTAAATGAAGCTTTGGCAACAGTACCGTAACAGTAACAGAAATCAAGTGTATGTGTATGAACTAGAGAAATGATCAGTCTGGTCAGAGATACTAATGAAAATGAATATTAAAATTGGTGATTGGTGATTTTAGCACAAAACTGACATTTTTACGAAATTTTGGGACATTAAGAAAAAAGTTTAACTCTGGCAAGGTACGATTTGGACATAAGGAAGCAGAGCTCGGCACCCCCAGGCTCGGTATTAAACCCTGCTGCAGTAGATATAAACATATAATCACGTATTCGCAAATTTTCAAACGAATATTAGCAGAGCAATTGTGAAGATCCAATATTTTCTCCAAGTATTCCAACATACTCGACGCAGTTAGGTCACAAGCCCCCAGAAAACAAAGTAATAATGTTAGGTAATACAAATGAGACAAGCTTGGCCTAATGCACTTTGCTGCATTATTTAATAAAAGATCTCCTCCTATTTCCGCTCATATTTGTGGGACCAAAACACAAAGAATTACGTAAAGCATTTAAGTGACTAACACAAACAAGTTGTGATGGCACTTTTTCTCAGCTATTCCTTTGTGTAATAGTGGCTTCCTTTCCCTTTTTAGCTTTAAGAGCAAGAACAGTGTTCTCTTTATATTGAATATACATATCAATTAGCGGTCTAATAACTCGAGCAGCAATGAATTATGCAGAACTAATTCACAATGTTGTTTGGGGTCTCACAAAAATAATTATTTCTCCATCAAATCGTGTCCGCTAAGTGTTCCCCGCCTCTTCTGTGAGCAAAATACACAGAAACTAGGGCAGGATGATCAGACGGAGTGTGGTGAAGCCTTAATTTAAATGATAATGATTTATTGGTAAAATTCAGTCACTTAAAAACCGCGAGGCCAACAACAATACAGTGATCGCTCTGAGCCCAGAGACACAGGCTGGTGGGGGTGGAACCTGGGCTGGGAGTAGAACTGGGGGTGGAGTATTTTCAACCATTCATCTCATCGTAGGGGGCGGGCTGAATCTCGCTGGACAGGACAAGCCCATTTTCAATAACCACTTGTCTTAGATAGCTTATCTAATACAGGGTCAGGGCAGAACACGACGCAGTGGACACTTGGTAAGGTTTCTCACATTTTTTTTTTATCTGGTGCATAACTCACCTAGATGGCACAAGCCTCTGTCTGATGGTTTCACTGGTTAATAGACTGTTCGATAACAGTAACAGCAACAGCAATAGGTAGAGATATAGAATGTGTTGATACACACACAGGCACACACATACACACACA